>KV441716.1:11076-611076 GCA_001644525.1 Phaeosphaeriaceae sp. SRC1lsM3a
GATTAAACTTTACTATCTTAGACTAAATAGTGTAGTAGAAGCTAGAGTATAAGCACGTAAAGTATATTAGAGGATAATGCGGTATAGATTGCTGACTACAAATCTTACATGCAGTCTGATTGTGATACCTGAGCTCGCATTGTATGTACCGTGGTAGACTAGGTAGCCAGCTGTTCTTGCCCGTAATCATGATTTCAAGATCCATGTCAGCTATCTCCCTAAGTAGTCAACAGTTCGGGGCCAAACAACAGGAACTGTCTCGACATGCAGTTGGTTGAACGCTGTTGTGAGCCTTGCCGGCCGGTGCAATACCATGTTGTATCCTGCCGTGACCTTCAATAAAATCGGGCTATACCAATTAGCAGAGCACGGCGGGATAAGATTCCCGACTGTTCGGTAGACTAGATCTCTTGTCAGAGCAGGCGCTATGTCATGGTATGAGCACCCTTGCTTGGATCATGCGCGACCGGTCGGTCATGTTTGCGAAGCTGGGCAGGTAAAGCTTACATTGACCGTTCTCTTACATCTCTGTGTACACTTGTGACTATCGGTCATCAGTGGGTCAATCCTGAGGCAGGTGCAAGGGTGATTGACTAATCGAAATGTAAGCGCTGCCTAGGTACTAGATTCACAATATGTCCCACGAGAAAGTCAGGACTAGGGCTAGACATGGCGCAATCGGCATGCAGGACAGAACATATGGCGTAGGAGGACGGTCAATGTATCGTAAGGCATACCTCAACTTTAAACCGGTGAGAGACATGCCTGCTCCCAGCTGTTACACCAGTAATCCTGGTTTATTGCGGCCTGTAGGTCTTTTACGACCCACAGTCTAGGCTGAGCACTACAAGATACTTTAAATTGATACTGGGGTCCACTGGCTTCGGGGTTTACATATCTCGATATTCCGAAATCGACTCAGTTTCGCTCGTCCGAGAAGGGATGTATTAGCATCGAAATGACTGGATGGAATATCCTGCCCCGGAGTCTCACTTGGGATTTTTGATGAACAGACCGAATTCTGATGCAATCCTACAATCCGCCCGCAATTTAGTACATCCCTCAAGCATGCTGGCACCCCCTAGGGGCGGCCTCATCAGTTCTGTAGAACGACTTCCAGATCCCTCTTATTGCACGTGATATCCATGCTCGGCATGCGGAAAGGGACGGGGCTGTCATCGGTTGTTCGGATGAGGAAGCGCCGTGTACATTCTTGGCTTGGTATTTCTTCCCATGAGGTCTACCTGCAAAACAACAGGGTAATTGTTCTTTCGTGATCAATGTCCTATGTGATGTGGAGGTCATGGGGACTCGTCATATCAAGCTGAAATGATGGTCACTGCGGAAACTCCTAGATTGTGTTTCTCAATAGCAGAGGTATCGCGATACCGAGCGTTGACAGTGTGACTGAAATTTATTGTATAATCAAGAGATCTTTATTGAACCATACAATGATGCCCGGGCAATTCTTTTCATGCTTCAATCTTCTCAGCGTCCCTCTTCATCTTCCTTGCCTTGATCTTTGCCTGAGCACCCCGAATCTGCTGGGTAAGAAACTCCACGCCTTCATCTGCCCTGACGCCATACGTAAGATGAGGTGGCAAGACTGTCAGGACACCATTGCACACAGCGTCACCGGGCTGGCAGATGATCTGTACCTTCTCCTTAGGGAAATTGGGGATTTGATCGTTGTCCTGCCTCTTCTGCGTGTCTCCATAGAGAACAACGCCCGCAATTTGATCCTGCACATTTGTAGGAAGGTCTGAAGCCCAGGGTGCACGAAGTCAGTGATGTCTCATATGCAATTTGTACATCAGCCACTGACCTTCAATAGCTCGGTGATTTACGGCTGCACCCTGCGAATAGCCGCCAGCTACAATGACAGAGTCAGGGCATTGAGACGCCATATCGGTCAGAGTGGTAGACATAAGTCTCTCCGATCTGCCATCAGTCCCACCAGGGAGGACGTTGGTAGAGATCAGAGCAGCGTAGTCCTAAATTTCAGGTACACAGTAGTCAGTTCTTGTTCTGAGCGAGGGCGATGATACCCTATTATAGCGTGGAAAATACATACTACATATAGTTAGCTTGATTCTGATTTAAGGTACATGATACTCGGCAGGTGCTATGCAGTCTACGTTCTTGACAATTTCAGTCAAACGCGTACATGGCAATCCATCCGCTTTGTATCCGGGACTTATTTACCGATGCCTTCAGTGGCGACAGCATCGCGTCCGAAGTTTCTCTTCAATCCATCAGAGGTCGGAGGACCAACGATCGTGCCCTTTGAAGTCAGCCTCTAGATTGCTTTTTCGAGGTTTACTCACCATATTGCCAATCTCTGTTGAGCCACGCGCCCATGCAAAGAGTATATCTCTGCATCCACCTCGACTGAACTCATTCGAAGAGGTGCCAGTTCCACCCAGCAGTTGGCGGACTTCAACTGGACCGGCTACTGCGAGCCCCGTAAGGAGAGAGACGATAACGGATTGAGTGTACATTTCAATCGTCTCAATTTGTGAACGAGTATGGTGGGATGTTAAAGAGAGTATCAAATTGTGTCGATGATCGAGGACCGGCCTAATGTAGAGGGAATATCGTAAAAGTGAAGTCTGTGCTATAACTGTAATGCAACATCAGAGGCCCATCGACCTTTTAACATGACTTGACAATTGCATATGCCGAGCTCGATGCATTGTCCACGGTGCACATGAAGTCTCCTTCCAAGGCGATTCCAAGGCGACGCCAAGTACATAGAAACATAAAAATCTATCGAAGGACCAGAATTCTGTTCGGCATACAAAAGATAACCGAGGACAGTTTTCCACGAGATCAACGCCTATTGGACGTCGCTGAGAAGGCGCCGTGTAGTCTCGTATGACCGTAATGCGACTGCCGACGAATAACCCACGAATGTCTGGATGTCGGGTTTTCCTTGTCACCTTCCAGACAACAACGGGTTTCGCACCAGTTTCCTACACTATGCGTCCACAAGAAGTTCCAAGCTGTCTGGTCATATGCTGCCTGCACTTCACCAATTTGATCCATTGTTTCTGATCCATGTAAGCGGCAGATTTGTTATGTGGGTGCCCTAGTGAGTGCCTGACGAATAAGTGTCTGAGCGTGTTCTGGTCACAATTTTCGGTTTTGTTCCTGCTGTGCCTCGGAATCTTGCGAAGATGATCATGGTCATTGGCTAGAATTGGTTCGCTTTGACACTGTAACAGTTTGACTCCCTGGAAAAACAAATATGGGCTCCAACAACTCGCCAGCGAAGGATGACCTTGATTCCAAGGACAGGATCAGCCCAAGAAGCTGTACATGTCGGGCATGGAACGCGCTCCGGCACACGCGTTACTGTCAACTTTCTCCTTGCACTACAATACGACATATTGTCCTTCAGATATATACAGCGCATCCTATAAATGATCTTCGTGTGCTTTCACTATAGATACATACACAGTGAGGTATGTTGCACCTACATGCGTACGTACTTATCCACACCTATGGAGATCGCGGCTACCGGCACCAATAGTCAGTTTCAGATCGACAATGCAGGTGTCGCAAGTACTAAACATCGCCAAGCAATAAGAGAAACACTGGCACAAAGGAGAGAATCCATCGTTGCTTGGACTATTCGCATGATCGTTCGAAGGGGCTGAATTCGGATGATACAGCACACTAACAATATCTGAGATTTGATAGGTATCAACCTCCCCAGGAGTCCTACAATGCATCATTATGAATCTGAATCCTAATCAGCTTGCGAGGCACTATAGATCAATCTGTTACGAACGCCGTTGTAGTCTCGTCATTTGTTGATAAGAACACGAATTGGAGAGCTGTCTTGTGCGGGGCACTACTAAAAATTGGCTCCTTCATACCTAGGCAGCCAAACCCCGGATTAAGCTGCGGAATATGAGAAAGCATTGTATTAACTTTCGCAAGTCGGGAACGGCACGAGGGCGATTGTGATATGGAACGGTTCTTGTTCTCCGTCGGGTAAGTATGTGCGGATTGTGGCTGCTGGAACGACCCAGCGCTATCGGCCGCTGGTGCCGTACCTGTACGACCGGGCCTCCATCTCCCAGCAGCGCAGCCTACGACTAACATCCCACCCTTTCGACACAAAGACACGGAAACAGCTCCTGGCCAATAAGACTAATCATGACAGTTGACATACACGACCCCATAGCCAACGCCGTAATTCAGGAGTCCGCGCACGAGTTTGCAATTCGCACAGCGACATTAGATGATGTACGAGCACTTCAGCAAATGATTGGAGACTCTCTTCGCACTCTTGGCAAGGGGTATTATACACCAGCTGAACTCGACGGCTCAATTGGAGGTAGGAGGATATGGGTTACTCGCACCGACCACGTTGCTAACTTTCAGAACAGTAAGTCCCTTGGACCATTTTACAGTACCTAAATCGCACGTCCGAGTGCACTTGCAACTATAAGGGATAATCGATGATGTCTAAATCGTTTGCTAATAGTACCACTTTGGTCAACAGTACCTCTTCGGTCCAGATACTGTGCTAATACACGATCAGTACGTCGCTATGCCCTGTTTGTCTCAGTACATTGAACCTTACATTTTTAGTCATTCTAACTGTTCTACAGAACATATTTCATCCTCTATCCCCGCGCCGAGCCCTCAACCATCTGCGCGTGCGGCGGCTGGTCTTTTCGCAAAACACTCTACGGTGGCGACTCAGCGCCTTCACCTCTACGCATGCCTGAGAAGCGCGATCCACTTACAGATAGGGCAAGTATCCGCGCCATCTTCACGCATCCGGCTTGGGCGCGCCGTGGCCTAGGTACGATGATGATGCGACATTGCGAAGGGCGCGCACGGGAAGGCCAGGTTGCTGACAATGGCAACGAGATTGTGGGAGGTTTCGGAAGATTGGAGATGGGAGCTACCTTGAGCGGTGTTGCGCTTTATGAGAGATGTGGATATGTTAAGAGTGGAAGGATCGACGTTGTACAATGTCCCAATGGGGAGGGCATCAAGGTCGTGCATATGATCAAAGACCTTGATCCAAGGGATGCTGAGGATGGAAGCATCTAGTGCTCGATGGCGAACGGTGAACTCGGGAAGCAAGCGCGATGCGGATGGTGTCAGGCCTCCCTCCGGGAATGATGACCCGATGATCGGAGAACTGAATGCGTATACGTCGTCGAGGTAGTGCGATCTACAGGGTCTCGCAGCAAGATGCCGAATGAGGAGATATCGTGCTGAAGTAATCATATTGAGATTCTGATTCGAGAAGAAAAGGCAAAATGATGCGCTCCTGGAATATGCGATCGTCATATACGGCGCTAAATGCTTGGTAGTATCAGAAGTACATGTTATGCGAAAACGGCTACCGTTGAATGATAGATAAGTGTCGTCGCTCCATGTTTCCCTCTGTCAATATAGAGAGCAATCCAATCACTGAGATACCGAGCACACATTCCTCCTCTTTCCACTTCTAGGGTTTCATCTTAGTACGACCATGTCCGACCCGAAGGTAGCTGCACTGTCGAGTGCTGTTGTTATCATTACCGTTCCTCCGTCTACTTGACTGTGCACGTGGTTTTCGTCTGTTACTCCTCGCAAAAACGTGAGCATGAAGAATTTGGCATGCTGACCAGAAGACTAGGACTATATGCAGAAGCACTACGAGGCACGTGAAGCGGCGGAGATCCACCAATTAAGCCTTCACATAAAATGGCCGTGCGACCTCATTTGGGACATTCCATGACGTTGAAATGCAGACACAATGCTTCCAGGAAGGGCAAGAACGAAATAATTCGCAATTCAACAGGCTGCGGAATCGCCCCGGATCAAAGTTCAAGGTCGACGGCACATGCTCTTTCAGAAAGAGACAAGGCTTTAGTGCTTTAAAAGAGCTCTCAGATCGTTTGCGGATGTCACCATTATATCTAGCATGAGATCATCTTATGACAGCTATTTGCGATGGTGTCCTGGCACTATAAATTCACACACACAAGGTCCGATTGCTCTTCACTTCCTTTCACACAATGTGATAGCAATCTACGTGCTGTCACAATGCATGCACATACGGTCCCAAACGCAAACTGAAAGATTTCGCCCTCGTCATCCAATATGACTAAGCACATTACGGAGAAACAGCTGTGATTGTACAAGATAAAAGTCTGAGTACCCAAGCACAGGTTGTGTATGGTCCAGGGCACCAAACGCATATCTACGCTCGCACGAACGATTGGCATGCCGTTATCGAACCCTTTCACTTCGCGCAAAAACAAACGCTCAGCCGTTGTATATCCACAAGGCTTTCAGAACGGCTCTGTTGTTGACCTTAACTGGCGTCCCCCCAACATCAACGGAACGACAATGTCGACACAGTTTGACTCTGCCACGCCCCACAGCACAACCACCGAACCACTAAAAACCGTGCAGCGGTATCTAAAGGGCTACCAGATTTCATCTAGCAGCGGCAGCAATGGTGATAACTCGCTTTTTCCGTTCACTCCAGTGCCAAAACCAAGCAGCTCAACTCGTTACTACCGCCATGCGCTCTCATCAGAAGGCAAGGCTGCACTGTGTCGCGGAGAGTTGAACCATAACCTTCAGGTGTATAGCCCGGACGACATTATCAAGCACCACGAGTCTCGCAAATCGCTGGTTCCGCAAGGCGTCGGCGCGAACAAGCTGCATAAGATGGAGGCATTCGCAAAGATTGAAGAGGACAAGCAGCACAGCCAGCGTGCGTTCGACGAGAAGGTTCGTGGCAAGGCAGTCCTCCCTCGATTTCGCTTCACAAACTCATAGGGTGAAACTGACCATGTTGCTTACCATTCACAGGCATCCCAGAGTATGTATGACCTCTGCTCATCTAATGCGCCTGCACCGCTCGATCTCCAACGTACACCCGAATTGCCACCGATTTCGACGCTTCGTCGCAAGTTCTCGGGGGAAGAGACTCAAGCACTAGCGTCCCTTCACAAGAATGTCCACACTGCCAGCCGTGTTGACTATTTATCGCATCACCCGCGCACTGAAATGCCTTCAAGCTCCACCTCCCGCATATCGAGCCGCATCCCGCGCCCTTTGTCCAACACAGACACGGCTCACCAGTTCAGCCAAAACACCACCTTCGATACGTTCCTTGTGCCGCACAAGTCTGGTAAGGGCGAGGCGTATCGCAACGCACTTAATGCGAAGGAAGTCAAGGTAGGGACGGGATTGGCGTGTTTGCAACTGGGCTGCAGAACGAGAAGGCACCCGCACTGCGTAGGTTCTCCAAAATGCGTTCGACGCCTACACTGCGACAGCGTTTCTCGCGCTCTGGTCTGAGACGGGAGGGGAAGGATAATGTTCCTGATATGTCAGCTTTGCCGTAAGGTATTGTGGTGTTAGCAGCGTATTTGTGCCTATTCCTCTCACGAACAATCGTACGATTGTTGGAGAGATAGAGTCGTTTATAGTAAAAACGTGAATGTATATACCGGGGTGAGGGGGCGCTGGTGTGCGGTCAAGCACCAGCACCCATCAGCACCACCTGCAACGTTGGCTTTCCTTTCACGCGTAATGCACACTGCAACAGATGATAGAAGGTCCAAGCTCCAATACAAGTTCCGGCAGTACCTCATCAGCTTAAAATAAGAATACTGTACAATCAAAGCATATTGTAGTATTCTTAGTTGAAGGTGAAAACATGAAATGCTGGTCGACAGTGTGCATCACAAGATACGAGCTCATTCACGAGTCGTAGTAGCGAACCTCAGTATGCGGCATTTGTGAAGTCTTTGATTCGAAAGTATAAGCTGCGATCTAGTACTTATTGCTGGATCCTAAATAAGCAGACCACTGGACCGGCCGTCTCATTCCTTCCTTTCTCCTTACACTATAGCCTTCCACTGCGCATGGGGTATCGCAACTACCCATACGAGACCCCATCAGCAGCTTACACAAATATAATGAATCCTTCCAAATATCCTCCCCTTCTTCAAAATTCACATTCCACTCCCACTTCCTACACCGCCAAACCCATGCATCGCTAAACCAAATCACTTCGCTGCCTTTGTCTCCTGCCGGATCGCTGTGGCCAACCTCTCAGCATGCCTCCCTTCTGGATGCTCCAACGACTCGAAGACCGTACACAGCGCCGCGACCAACAAGCAACCCGACCTCGACCATCCACTGCACCGCAAGGGGTGGCTGCAATTCGGCATGCGACTGGGACGTCGCCTGGACAGAACGTTGTGCCCGTGCCAGGGAGATGCCTACATAGAGCTACGCAGACCACGCCACCGCCTATATATTTGGGGCCCCATGGGATGAGGCAAAATGCCGTGCCTACGGCCGTCCAGAATACTTTGACGCCGATGAGTCAAATCGTCGTGACTGGAGGTGGTGGTCAGAATGTTGCGGCTACATCAAGACAATCCATCGCTCGAACTGCGGCGCCGTCGAGTGTCCGGAACACACAATCCCAGTCTCAACACAAAAAGGTCGACTCGGGCGTCACTGTCGGACTTCAGATCTCCTCAACCCGCAACTCTGCCAATCATACCCATCACGATGGCAAAACGCCAACATGTGACCGAGACCAAACCATCGACGACTTTGTCGATCAAGACCAGCTTGTCCCCGACGATGTGGAGCAAGAAACCGTGGGCCGCTGGAGAAGGACGTGGCGGAAGTTGAAGAGAACTGTTCGGCGGATTCAATATGGAAGAGGGTATGTGCGCGAAAGACCCAAGGATGAGGACCAAGCCAGGTTGTTAGGGTGGAGGCGGCCCTGAGCAAGAGCGAAAGAGGATTCGCATCAGGCGGTGGGAGGATATTCAGGGTGGGATGTCTGGCAGATTTCCAAGAGATGGCTATTGATTCAAGTGACGAGACGATCGGTGGGCGGTCGCGTACCGTTGCAAACACATAGTCATACCAGAAGTCTCATTCTTCCTCGTCTTCGCATAGCTTTTACACTCTCACTGAACATCAGTTGGCCACTGGACAGCCATCTGAGTAGATGTCAGAGCGTAAAAGTCAAGCGTACGTTCTTTAGCAGTCTGTTCAAAACCACACCGCATGAGCTTTATCTTTCCTGATTGTACTGCTAGTACCTGTACGTAGCCGAGTGGTAGCTGTAAATACCTCCAACGTGCTGTATTACTCTCGGTAGAATCATAAAATTTGACATAATTATACAAAGATCTTATAGATCACATGTGAGGTATTACAGACACGTCCATTCAGATATTAGATATCGTTGTAGCTTATATTGTAATCCTCCTGGTAGAGTCGTAAACACGTGTAATGCATCGCTTACAACACATCCTTTGTATACGCAGAAGGATCCGGATAACATAGCCATTGTCAACAAAGCGGTAGCATCAGTTTACATATCTACCTGTTGTTCAGGTCCGCAACCAGCGATGATGCATACTCATAAATATCAAAGTCCACAGTGGCTCTGCTCGAGCCTTAGCTAGGCATGGAGAAACACCATATACCAAGCCACATATCATATCAAAACAAGATTACAAGTCCAGGCAGCTCCTGCGCAAACGCCTCCGATCCCAAAAAACTCACCACCTCATGCCAAGCCAGGAACTGTAATCCCTCCAGCTGCCAGATTCAACCCACCTCTCTTCGGACCGACAAAACCTTGCCTTTGCCTTCCTGTCCTTCCCCTCCCAAGCCAATTGTATTTCAACTCTTTATTCAGCCTTCCGATTTTCTCTTGCGCCTCGTCACCACTTTGCAGTGAAACGAGCACAGATACGCATTGCAGCATGCGTCCCACCGTCTCCGTGACTTTCGCTGAATCCATCGGTTGCTGGCGTAGCGAAGGAGGCATGTGTGATGGGGGAGGGAGGTGGTTGATGGTCGATGGCATAGCGTGTTGCGAAGGATTCGAGGAGAAAGAGCCGGCAGATGTATTCGACGTCGCGCGCGAGCGGTTCGATGCGAACGTGCTCGATGTCACTGATGTCGTGGACTCGAGATATCCTCCTGAGCTCTGGGACGTGGAGTTCAGACTGCCCATTTGCAGGTCATTCGCGCTCCCTGCGGTGCCAGGGCGAGTATCAGCAGGTATAGGCGAAGGAGATTCGAGGCCTGCGTTTAGGTTTTCGAGAGAAAGGCGAGAGAAGATGGCCATGAGGGAGTCGTAGCGCGGTAATATGACAATGTCGCGAAACATGAGAAGCGTTATGCGTCGGACTTCCAATTCACCTAGAATAGGAATATTCTTATTTTCAGGAGATTTCGTGTTCATTTCGTCTGGGAGCATGACGCCCCAGAACTCAGCTGCCTGGGCACTGGTCATGATACCCGAGCCTCGGAACTCGAGGTCGAGGGGGAGGAATACGGCTTGCAGGAAGGGAAGTATGGAAGCGAATACAACGAGCCACATTTCAACGAGGTGGGGAATAAGGCGGTCGTCGGGAACGTGTCGTAAGGTCTGATCAAGAGAGCCAAAGCCGGTTTGGAGGAGTTCGTTGAGATCTTCAATGAGTAAAATGGGAGAGCGCTTATGCACACAACGTTTGATATGCACAATGACCAACGCATTGAAATCCTCGACAGGCGGTCGAGGGTCCTCGCCCTCGAATATCAACAACACCCTTGCTTTTAGTAATGGCCATGCATCGTCCGGCGAAAGGCCATTGATCCCAAAAGAGCTCCCTAAGCTGAGCATCTCAGTCGTATGGGAAGACTGCCCAGGTGTGGTCATGTTGGGTGTAGTGCTGATACTGCCGGTGAGGGACGGCCACTCGGACCGCTCGGTGCTAAAAGACTGATTTCGCTCTCGGTACGGCGGATCGAGCTGTGCGTCGAGATACTGGGCGGCCTTCTCCTCCTTCTTGGCCCGTCTGAGATGGCGCCCGCCATGTCTGAGATCCAGACCGGTGACTGAATTCGGGAAGGCACTCGAATGGCCAGGAGACGAGGGTGCGGCAAAAGAATACAAGGGCTGAGGCGCGTTTGGATCCGTAGGCCGCGAGTTGCTGCTAGCTGAGGACAATGGCAGACTGTATTCCTCCTTGTCCTTCAGCTTGTGCTTTTGCCGCGATAAAAAGTGGTGCTTGTGCTTCTCCTCCTTCTGTGCCGGGGGTAAGAACGAGTCGTTCCTTGGGGGCACCAGGGTGGAAGTGGAAGCGTTTGCGGACGAGTACATGGAGGCATTGCTGCTGCTGGGGTTGGAGTCGGCCAAGCTCGTGGTGGACTGGTTCATCATCATGCGGTTGAGCGCCTGGGAGCTGTGGATACCGATGCCCATCTTGCCGGGCGAGGGCAGGGCTTGTGTCTTGTTGTCGTACTGCTTGTCGACCTTGATGTTCTTGGGCTTGGAGCTGAACAGCTTCATCTTGCTCTTGCCCTCCTTGGGCTTCTGCAGCTGGGGCGGCTCGGGGGTCGAGGCGGGCTTGGGCGAGGCGTGCGGCTGGGGGCCCTCGATGCCCGGCGAATGCAAGGGACTGCGTGGGAATGCGGCATTGGCAGCGGTGGTGGCGGCCATGCGGTTCACGCCAATGGAGCCGTTCTGCTGATACGTGACGCCGTTTGTCCTGAAGATCATGGAGCTGGGCAGCGGCGGGGGGCTCATGGGTTGGCCGCGCGCAGCTGGGCCCGCGTTGTCGCCGGGCGCGGGGATGGTCGTGGAGCGCTTGCGGTTGTGCTGTTGTTGCTGGGCGCTCTGGTGGGCATAGGCGGCTTGCGCGGCGATCTGGCTGGTGTTGAGGTGGCCCTGCTGCTGCTGCTGCTGCTGCTGTTGCTGCTGCTGGACGGGCGCCATGTCTCTGTCGCGATCGCCCACGCGCGCCGAGGACAGGCTGGGTTCAAAGTAGCCCTGAGAGCGCTGTCGCGGTCGGTGGCCCAGGTGTCCCTGGCTGTGCGGCGCATGCTCTGTGTCACCGCGCGCTGGGACGGGCCGCGAGAAGTTGCTGTGCTGCTGGGGCGCGGGCTGGGGCGACCTCTGTTGCTGCAGCGTCACCTGTGAGTCGTCCGAGTCCGAGTCTTCGAGCGCGACGGGCCGGCGCAGCGTCGGCGTCTGGGGCGGCGGCGAGAAGGACGACATGGCGGGCGTCTGGGTCGCTGTGTATATGTGGTACGGGAGGGCGGGGAGGGCGAGGCTGCTATATGGTACAAGGGAGGGATATGGCCGGCTCGAGGGGCATAGTACAGGGCTAGACGGACAGTCGGGGCGGGCGGTATGGTACAACAGTCATGGCCAGCATGATGTGTGCAGGAGAGGAAATGCAGTCAATCTTCCCGCAACCTGGATGGGCCGACGTCTGGGGGTCAGCCGTTGGAAGATCGGCGCATGGATGGTTGATGTTAGAGCGCCCCGCTAACGCGACTTGGCTGCAAACACCACATGCGCCCACGCTGCATCGCATATTCACGCCACGCCATTGAACACGCTGCTCTCAAACGTCGCCCATGATGCCCTCCTTGACGGCTACATACACGCCGCCTGCTCTATCTGGCTCCCCGCAGACCTTCTCCGCCGACCTCCCCGCCCTTCCCCCGCAGCCCTCGACCCAAGAACGCGTCGCATATCTACACAAGCTGCAGTCCTCGCTCAAGTCTGTGCAAGCCGACGTGAACGCCTTCCTCACCGACAAGATGGAGCAAGACAAGGCCGCCGGCGACTCCAAGGGCGACGACGCCAAGGACGAGGAAACATACGGAGAAGAAATCGTGGATGAAGATTAATCTATTCCAACCATGCCACCTTCTCTGCTACCGCCAACCTGCACCCGCATTGACACCGCTGCTCTTCGTCCTCCCAACGCTTCCGCGCATGCACCCTGAATGTACCACACTGTTATCTGGATACACGCGGATTGCACTCCCACCGAATCGCTTATGACACACTGCACAGTGCCTGTCTTCGTCAATCACGACTCGCCGGTTGAGCCCTCCTGCCACCACTCGGCCATCCCGTCCCACTTTGCCCTCGCCCAACAACACCCGCTCAATCACCGCTGCCTTCTCCACCCCACGCAGCTTAGCCACGATCCGTTCCTCGTTGAGCACCGAGTTGGCATTGCGTATTCGGCCCTTGAAATATGATTCGAGCTCTTGCACGGGCAGCGTTGGTGGAACCAATTCGAGCGTTGACGACGCCGGGAGACGAGCCCCATGTTTGCTCAAAAGTTCCAGTGCCGGCGGCCAATTGGGTTTGTTTGGTGCCGAAGGCGTTAGATACAACGACAGCAGCACGTGGTAGATGGACGGCTCTGACTCGTCCATGTTGGTGCTTGCAGGTACTGACATGTAGACTTCATTGCAGTATCTGAGGTAGTGTTAGATGTTAGACATGTACATGGGGACCCACGGAGCAGTGACTTACTCTTCAGCTTTGTGGTAGTCCTGCAATTGAAACACGTAAATGGCCAAGGCCTGCTTGTGCTGTCCCATCTTGCTCAAAACAATAGCTCGAGCTTCGTAGTAGTCGGGATCTGCCTTTCATCAATACCTCATTGACCAATCTAGAAGGGATACATACCAGTAGACGGCAGCTGTTGAAACACGCGATAGTTGTTGTAGTTTCTGCTCGTCTTCAAGAAAAGTTGTAGTCGCTTCCTCCACTCGGCCTTCTCTTCATCACTCTCAAAATCGCCGCTCCTGAGTCTCTCCAGCAGGAGATCGACCAGGCGTTGGTGGAACTCGGGATCAGTCTCGTCTAGTTCTTCAACAATATGCTCCAGGTAGCGGACCGCCAGCTTGAGATCAATCTGCTGCAGAAAGTTGACAACCTTGTCTCTGGGTATGTTCTCTGCATTGTGAGTATCAGCAAGGAATACATCCATGCCGAGCTTAGGGTCGCTCCGTAGCGGCCATTCAGCGAATTCAAGAATGAGATCAATCATCTCCGGTGGCAATTGTTTGAGGTAGCCGACTGTCCGCTGAGGTCCTTGCAGAGCCGTCGCAACGTCTTCATCGGCTTCGTTCTTGCTGAACTTTTCAAGCAATTCTAGTGCCTGTCTGTGGAGCCGCTTTCCGTGTAAAAAGTCGATCAAGTCAGCATAACGTCCCGTCTCATAGAGCTTCTCTTGAACAACATCTGGCTCGCAAAAGTTGGGCAAACGGAACAGGGGACCCGCAAGGCTAGGGGATGCAATCATGTATGCACGAAACAAGGTGGTATCGACGAGCTGTGCAACCTCAAGGAGCTTTGCTTTCCAGTCGACCTGGGTGGTCATCCTGCTAAGCTGAATGAAATTGTAGAAGGGTGGTTTATAATCTTCTGGCTGGCTTTCGCTTGGTTCCTGTAGAGGCTCGAGGAGGTTGCCATCAGTGTCGATATAGCGCTTGATCTGGACTCGACATTGTGCAAGGAACGACTGCAGTGCGCGGACCGAGTCCTTGAAGTCCTTTTCGCCATTCTGCTTGTCGGACTGCGACGTGTCTGTGCCTCTTTTCTTGATGGGTGTGCTCTCGGATGCCTCCTCCTTGACGGAAGAGCGAATCGAAGCAGTGTCAGTGTCGGCCTTCCTCCCGCCACCAACGAGCCTGCCCATCATCGACCGCCCTATGGTTGCTGTAGGCGCTGGTGTGCTCTCTTTGCTGTCTGCCGTTGGCCGGTCGCTGTTTGCATCATCGTCCTCGGCCACGCTCTCTGCGCCTTGCACATTGTCCTCGGCCGCGAGATCGCCAGCAATGGCTCTGGGATACAGAGCGATAACCCTCTCGGGCGGTGCTTTCGCATCCGTAAAAAGATCCATAGCTTCACGGTATTGCTTCTCATCGAACAGTGCATGCGCTTTGAGCATCATAATCTCGCGAACGCGGTCTTCTTTGTCGAGCAGCAGTGTGTCTTCGAGCATGTTGAGGAGGCTCAGAGCCTCGTCATAGCGGGTGCCAGCCACTAACTCGTCCATCTGCGTCTCATAGCTCTGTGCCCCCATGCGCCATATGCACCTGTCGCTGGCGACAAGGAAGCCTTTGCCGGCATGCGCTAGACTAATGTTCGGTTGCGGTACATGGAGGAAGGTGACATTCGGCAATGAAATGGATTGCAGCATGTTCAAAGTGTCCGGGTTTCTGACCTCCAGGCTCCCTTTGGAGGGCGGGTTCAAGGTGAGCATGTACGGGTACGAGTAGGCGATCATCTCCGGGGCCGCATGCCAGGGCACTTGACGTTTCTCGAGGGCATTGCCCTCTGTGTCGATGAACAGGCTGTTGACGTCTTTCGCCAGCAGCATCTCTCCTTCGCCGAGGCGCGTGGCCAGCGGCTTTGGCACCCAGCTCGCCATGCCCATATAGCCCATGCCAGACGACGACACGGCGCCAAAACGGGCGCCTGCCTGGCTGCCGCCTTCGCCGAGCGCACCTGGCTTCACGATGTCTTGCACGTCCTGCGTCTCGATGTCTACCATGACAAAGCCAGGGTCCATGCCTGCGACGATCTTGGTCCCCGATGCCCACGTTAGACTCTTGACGGTGGCCATGAGCGAGATCTCGACAGCGTCTCCCGCCAGCTCCATGTCCTGCCACGTCCACAGGATGACCTTCCTCTTCACAGCGACCGCCAGCCGGCTTACAATGGAGGGGATGCCGGTGCTTGGGTCCTTGACAATGTTGCTGGCGGCTGCGAACGTGGTCGCCCCCCTCGTCCGCTCCAGCTTCTCCTGCAGCGTGTACGTCTGCAAGTCGTGGATCGAGACATGGTTGTCGGAGAGCGAGATGAGGATGTTGGCTTCCTTGATGATGGCCAGCTGCTGGATGGGGCGGCGCGAGAACTTGTCTTCCTCGCGCAGGAGGTCTGCGGGCCGGGCGTTGTCGCCATTCTGCTGGGCGTCGTCGTCGGCGTCGTCGAGGGCGTCGTTGACACGGTATATACGCAGCGATCCTGTGTTGAGTCCCACCAGCACTCGGTCGCCTGTGCGCGTTAGATAGCTTGCATGCAGTTGCAGAGCACTGCTGGGGCTGCAGACGGCATACCGTAGGCGAGAATCGACTCGATCTTGGACTTGTCGCGCTGCTTCAGCTCGACAATCGGCCGCGCCGTGAATGCAGACAGCATGGTAGCTATGGCGTTGCATGCGCCATGGAGGTGTGCATATGCTCGAGAGCTCCACGGCTAAGCTAGGCGCATCCGAACGTCATGGGGGCTAGCGAACTTTCCGCTTTGTCCACGTGCACATGCGGAGCAACAATCATTCATTGATGCATACGTGTGTTCCTGCGCATAAACGATCGTATTCAAGAAAAGGTAGTAATTAAGGAGCGTGCGAAAACAATACAGAAAAGGGCATGGTGGGGAGGATCCTTCAATTTGTCTATCGACAGCCTCGCAAACGCACTTTCAATCTGGACGAGAGCTGTCTCTCCCAATCATTTTCCCACCCAGTTCAATCCACTCCAGTGAAGTCGTGCCCCAGTACGGGGCCATTCAGCACCACTTCCCCTTCCAGAAAACGACCGTCCTTCCTATCCCTGCGCGCAAGCGCCACAGGATCAACTCAAAACGGCGCGAAACGCGCGAAACCAACCCAACATCAAAAGTGACGAGGACAACTTCAACCAGCCGTACTCAAACGCAAATATGTCGACTTTCAACTCAGACTGTCGCAAGCGACAACTTGCCGCCTCTTTCCCAGCCAGCCCTCGCATGGACCAGGAAAGAGCACGAACAAGGAGGAAAGCCATAAACGCTTGTTACCAATCAGCTGCACTTCCCACCCCATCCTCCCCCAGCGACAGCCACGGGTTGGGTCTTGCGATACATCCAAACAAGGGCCGGTGAGTTTGGTGTAGAGGTGGTTGATGAGAAGTGGCGAATGAGCGAGACATGTCCAAACATATTGCCGGTTCTATCACAGCAGACACAAGCCTGCAATTCCTTGCGTCCTAGACTACACATCGTACACATGCCACGGTGAGGGTCACCGTCTCGTACTCGTCAGGGTGCCAAGCGGGCAAGCCAGCGGCGAGGCAGCGTGGTCTGCACAAGACGGCGATGCAGCGCTCGGTGTAGCAGGTCGGAGGTAGAAGGGAAAGGAGAAGCAGGAGGGCCGTGAGGAAGATCAGGCGTAAGGGACCTCGGGAACAGACATACCAAAGGAGATTACACAGCCTTGTCGATAGAAGAATGAGATAAGGAATAGTTGCAGAGAGATATACCAATGTCCTGACTTTGCGAAACAAGAAAGGTCATACAAAGATTCTGCATAACAGACGTCCATCTCCATTAGGACTCAAAGACAAGGGGAATCGATCGCTTTTTTATGCGCACACAAGCGCAAGCGCAATGACACAAGACAAATATAACAGAAGATACATGGGGTATTGACGGGGATGTACTGAACACCAAAACAAAAAAGAAACGCAGTCGCTCACGCCGCGGAGGAAGCTAACAAGAGCTCGCCGTCAACGCAGACGCTGACAAAAGCGCCGTCTCTCCAGGGAGCGTGTCCGCATCATCATGAAAAGAGACTAATGTAAGAGCTTCAAAACTCAGGTTTCGGAGCACTGAGCAATTACGGCTCATCGCAGGTCGATATAGTGGCTTCACCGTAGCTCTCCGGTTGACTCAGAAGAACAAGTTCGAAAGGTCATGTGGGTAGCAAGGCAAAGCCACTGGCATCGATGGTATTGTAATAGAAAAACACAAAGTGGAGTAGGAATTCGCTACTTTTCTCGTGGGTAGTTGTCGGAAAACGGATTAGATCGGTCTTCCAACGGAGAGGGATCAGCTAGGTCGCCATGACTGCTTGCTCGAAGATGGCCTGGGCGCGATGACGTGGTGATGGCATGCGCGCCGACTTGGCCGACCTTTCCAGACTCTGGCTCTGCATCGAAGGTAGGGAACGGGCGACGCTCGAGTGTGTAAGGTGCGGCCTTGTTGACATTGTAATCGTTGGCGACATAGGAAGGCGGCGCAGCAGAGTCGTACTCGGCAGTGGCAGGCTTGGGTTCTGAGTCGATTGCAGGATCGATTGTGTAGGCGCGGCTGACATAGGGGTCGCGGCGGAAGAGTTGAGTCGAAGCATAAATGTAGCCACCAATGGCGACGAAGAGCCATATAAGAATGAGGGTGGTGGAGATGAGCGCTTCGGTGCGAATGCCACTCATCATCTTCTCAATCACGTAGTTGACGGCTTCGGTGATCTCATCTGCGGCTTTGCCATTGGGATCAGCGAGGAGTTCGGCGGCTGAGTCTGAATCGCTCTTGGCAGCCAGAGCGCCAAGAGAGAAAGTGTCGTTCGCCACGCCCGGAAATGAAATGTGGGCGTGATCTTGGACCCAGGTCAATCCTTTCTGGATACCAGCAATTTTGAGGCCAATCAAGCAGTTGAGTACGTCCTTGATCGGGTCATGCAGAGGAGTGTCGCCAAAGGTAGAGTTGAGAGTCTTGCTCATCTGGTCCACGAAGCCATTGAGGGTATTGTTGACCGCTGTTGTGGTGCCGTTGACCCATCCGAAGATGTCGTCGTTGATCTTTTCGTCCAGAGTGCCGACAGCGCTATTGACACCACCAGACCAGGACTTGGACGCATTGTCGAGCGATGTAACGACCTTCTCGGCAAAGTCACCGACCTGCTTTGTCAGCTCCGGAGTCTTGTCTTCGATTGCTTTCAGCAAAAGATATTGGCAGAGGCAAGAGAACAGGCCAGCAAGACCAAGAGCAAGCAAGAGCAGCATAGGGACGGACGTCGCGTAGGCCCAGGCCCAGCGTATAACAGCTTGTCGACGCGCTGAGCCAAAACGTCTGCCAAACCACAGGCCGATGGTGCCAGATGTTGGACGTGATGCAAGGTAAATGACATCCATGGTGTCGTGCCCTTCGTTGACAAGCGCAGCGCGCTCTTGCATCCGTCGGTAGCGACGGACTTCCATCCAAGCCATGGGGACACAAACGAGAATGGCAGCAACAATTAGCACGCCAAGAGCGATCTTGCGTGCGTTGTAGGCCATCTTGATCAAGTCGTCAAAGAAGTCATTAATAGAGTTGCCCTCGGAGCAGAAGTTGAGCTTCTCCTTTTGTGGAATGGGAAGCACGGTCCGATTGAATTCGAAAGTGTCCATAGCTTTGATGAGCTTCTTGACCTCTTCAAAGGGGGTCCGAATGAGGTTGTCGGTGAAGTTCTGGACGTCTTCGAATGTGGGGATGGACTGGTTGAGTTTGACAAGGCCTTGCTGCATCTCAGGAGGGAGCTCGAGTCCCTTCAGCTTCTTGATTGAGTCATCGAGGTTTATTGAAGGCTTGGTGAAGCTACCCAGGTTGAAGTTGATCTTGTCCATGATCGAGTTAATACCCTCAGTGACCGATTTGACGGAGTTGCCGATGTCTTCAGTCACCGAGTCAATGGTTTCGTTGAGCTTCTTGTTGATCTCGGTGCCGAGCTCAACAGCTATGTGAAGGCCACCGCTGACGGCAAGTGTGATGAGACAGAGGTATGTGCTAGTCATCATGTGAATGACAAAGAGGATAATCTCTTCTACACCGGTGACGCTCATTTCTAGCATCGTCATGAGGCCACCAACTGCTTTGTCGATACCGGAAGCGGTCATTTCATTGACGCCTTTGGCCATGTAATGGGGCATGGAGGCCATGGAGCTGCCGATGTTTTCAACCTGAGTGCAAGCACTGAGGGCCTCGCGACGTGCTGATACGAGGCTCGAGTCGGTACTTGCAATGGCGAAAAGTAGTCGTACGAGAACGAGAAGTAGGAGAACGGTCCAGCGGTTGATCCATATCTGCGAGAGCCTAGCTCGAAGGCCGAGGTATGGTTTGAAGTCTGGTGTCTGTTGTATTGTAGGTCGTGGTGCATCTTGTGGTGCGTGGTAGTCTCGCATCTCATGCTCGCCAGCGGACATAGATGGAGGCACAGCCGGGAAGGATTGCTGTTGGTACGTAGAGGAAGCCATCATGCACGTGTATGACTCCGAAACACGGTCTGGTAGGCGTATTAGACGGCGAAATTCGCAAGAAACGATGGTAGATTAGGGCGAGTGCAGGCGAGGTAAAGTTGGAGCGAAGCAGGCCAGCTAGAGGAACAGAGTATCTGCCAGAGATAGGGTGTACAGGAACAAAAGATATTATGGAAGAAACTCAAAAAATAGAAGACAATAGAACGACAATAGGAAAGCCCAACGCTCCGTACAATGCAAGAAAGAAAATGTGAAAGTGTGTGTGAAGCTGTGTACGTGAAGGAGAATTTGGTGGGGACAAACGTGAATATCTACTCTCACAATGACTAAAGTGAACCAAGCTACGTACCGCGAGAAAGCGAGGACCAGTAGCAGGCCGGCTAGCGGGTGCCAATGGCACGGCAGAGCCAGGCCCGCACGACGTGTTTGTTTCAGCAGCGCATGCAGTGAATGAGGCTCTAGTTGGAACGGGCGATTCTGGAAGTGGTGGTGGCCCAAATAGGCGCCCACGGAAATGGAGCAAGCCACTCCCGACCAGTCGTTCGCTTGTCAGGTGGTCGGGCTGGGGGCCCTGGAAGCGCCGCCAGAAGGCGAGTGCGTAGCAGTGTTTATTATTAACAGAGCTCACTGTACTCGAGTGGTTGTCGGGGGTTCTCTTGAGCGGATGTCCTTTGTTCCACGGCTTGCGCTCATTGGCCTACGACAGCCGTGCGGGCGCACGCTGGTGAGTCAGGTGCCCGCGGTGCGAGCACGTTTGGACGTGAGGTGCACGGCTGTCGCAGAGTCGCAGCGAGCGAGAGGATGTCGAGCGCAAGGGAACACGACCTCTGGGCGTCGGTCGGTGGCAGAGGAGGTGCTCAGGGCGCGCAACATGGGCGACGCAACGATTTTGTACGAACGCGCTGGTGGCGCGTGCCTTGCCTTGATTTCGGAGCAGCACACACGTCATCCGTCAATGTATGCGTTTCATGGGTTTGCATCGGCTGCAGACAGCATCTCCATAACATCTGTACATTTGTACGGCACAGTACAGTATGCAACCGGATGCAGTATGTTGACTTTCTCCTCCACGCTCTTCTCGCATTGCACCGTTTGTTTGTAGCAGGATAGCCATCGATCGCGTGGCTGCGGCGTAGCGCCCGCGATGTGGAGTGGGCGGCTCCTGCCCAATCATTGCGAGGCAGGTGCAGAGCCTCAAACATCAATCGAGCACGTCCCTCCTCCATCTCAACCACGACCAGCGTCAATCTCCATACATGACCCTCCTGCGCGCCAGCTGAGATTAGAGCTTCCGGACACATCAGGCTTGCATCTTTGGTTGCTTGCTTGCCTTGCTACCCAGCAGCTAGACTAATGATACAGGGTCCCCGTGACCAACTCCTCGCCGGAACCACTGCGGTCGTGTATGACCAAAAACTCTCGCGCGCAGTGATCGCGAAGAGACACGCCCATTCAGCCTTGTCGCCTCTCCATATCTAAACTGTTCAAGCTCTCATCTGCTAAAATGTAGTCGTTGCCCGCGGTCCAGCGGTAGCAGACTGTTGCACCAAATGAACTCGCATCACTAACATCCTGCACAGCTGTAGCTTCCTTACGGGACGACCGTTTGCCTCATCCCTCCTATCACTATCGAATGAGGAAGTACAACTGAACCTTCAGCCGTCAGCGTTCTCTTGTCATGTTTTTGTCGCCTACACCATGTCCTTCAATCCCCCATCTCCTATCGTCAAATTTCCGTCTTTCCCGCCCTTATCTTCAGAGCAGCGCGGGCCGCTGTTTGCATACACATCCCCTTTTTAATCTGTTCAGACGAAACGTTGCGAGTACGGTGAAAGGGCCACGCTGAACAGCACACGCGACCAGTTCTTCGACTCCGTGCACAGCAGCCCCGAGCTCCCACAACGCAAATTGCTTGATATAACCGTGCTCCAACAACGATGACTTCACCCCGCCCGGCGCCGCGCTCTTGAGAGAATGGAAATTCACGTTCCAACTCTTCCTTCCTCCATGACCTATATATGCGCCGCCACGCATTGCATCCACCAATCTTTGCTCCCAACTACACACTCTTTTGTTTCCACGCTCCGATATTACTCGCAACTCACTTGTGCTCGCACTACCATCTACCGCGAAGCACCACTGTGCCCAGAATTACCGTGCAGTCGCCCGCCAACAGCTTTGCTCTGTCGCAATTACTTCTCGCTCGTTGCCCAAGTCACTGCTCTCCTGGTCAGAATTTGCCTTTACCTGGCTCGTCACCACAGCTTTCGGCTACGAGAGGGGTATAATAATAGCTCAAGGCTACCAAGGCTCTGATATCCTCGCTTCCTCCAGAATAACTCACCTTAGGCTTGTTAGTCGTCCATTGTTGAGCGAAGGCGGCCAATCATCTTGGTAGCAACATCGCCTCTCTTCAAAACCCCAGCGATCTATCACGATCGACCGCCCGACTCGCAAACCAGTACGTATACACGCCAAAGCGGCTCCAATACTCAGAGCTCCCACCACTCAGGTAGGTGATACATGTATATTATCCTTTTTGAGTAAGCCATGAGTGGCCTTCTGCCGCTGTGCACGCACTCTCCGAGGTCGCTCGTCGGTCAGCACACGAGCGATGATGAGATCGATATTGGCAAGAGGGGCGTCCAAGAGATTTGCAGCTGATATTGTTCAGCAAAACACACCCCAAGTTTATCACTGCCTTCAGCTGCGCCTAAGGTGGTCAAACCACATCAAGTCAACAAGCATACGAGTTCTTACTCTAGACTCTGCACCCCAAATCCAAACATCTTCTCCTCTTTCAGGCTTTCAAACGAACACACTTCTTGTGTCACCCTGCCACTGAGCCATACGTTCCAAGCTTCATCGACAATCGACCGCTGTCCCATGGCCGACAACACAAACTTGACGGGCTCCCATGCCAACGGCGCACAGAAGCCCACTGCGTCGATCGACGGCCCCACCAATATTGCGTCGCCAACGTCGGAAAGCAGTGGCGCTACACTGTTCGTGGAGGGAAGCTCAGATGTGGACGGGCCCAACCCCTTGGGTAGTCCCTTGAGCCCTGACAGTCTCAACTTTGACAGCTTGACTGTTGATACACCCGTCGTAGGCTCACCCTTGCAGAGTGGCAATGTGGGCCGCTACACTGCACCCTTCCAGCGTAGGGCTAGGGAGTACAACGATGCAGGACGCTTCAGCTACCACTCCAACAGCTTCATGCGTGGCGAGGGTAGCGTCCGTACTGGGAGTCCCTTCAGTAGCGGTAGAGGAGGCAGCTTCCCCAACTCTCGCACGTGGCTGTCACCAGATGCCCAGGCGGCGCACGAATTTTTGGTCATCCGGACTGCCATGCGTCGCCAATTCAAGAATTCCGACGTCGCAAAATGGAAGATCTCCGACTACATTGCTCATCGTGAAGCAATGGTCGCCTCCCAGGCCCACACGTTGGCGAACAAGGTTGAAGAACTGTCTCTACGCATCGAGCCCATATCCCCGGAAACACAGCAAAGCCTCAATAAGTGGGGCTTGTTCGGTAACTTCGATCAGCATGGCAATACAGGCCGCGTGTTGGGTGAGCAGACCATCTGGTGCAACGACTGGATGAATGGCAAGGACGAGGTCGCGCCATGGCCTTCTACTGCTGAGATGAAGTGGGAAGGCGATGATCGAGCCAAGACTGGCGTTGGACGCTTCCTGCCTCTTCCTCGCGAAGAAGGCCCTCCTGGTCTTCCTTGGAACCAGCTGCCGTGTGTCGACCAGTACCCCATCGATCAAGTTGCTCGGATCCCGACTATGGAAGACGTCTATCTTCCCGTCGACGATCAGATTGAGGAGGACATGGAGTACTTGTGGAGCAAAGACCTTGAGGAAGCCATAGACAACTTGGCAAAAGTCTGAACGTCTCACAACACTGTGAACGTTAGCATCAAGACCGAGGCAGTCTTCCAATCTTCATCAGCGCCACATTCGCGCGCCAATCCTCGTGCTGAACTCGACATGCTATGACGAGTTAATTGCAGATCTTTGTATGTGCCAAACACTAGGCTTCTTACTTGTCTTATTCTACATCGGATGCTTATTTCATATAGTCCTGGCAGTGCTTTCTGGCTCACTCAATCTTGGGAACCACCATTCTTCCGCGGCAAGTCTGCTAGTGTTAGAGCCAGGTACATCTTTTGTTTTCGGACTATTATTTTTCTTCCGGTATGTTCTCTTCTCTAAGTGATACCCTATGTGCTGGCGTTTTCAAGGTGTGGGCATGCACGGCTTTCTGACTCGGAGGGAACGCTGTGACTTGAGATTGGAGGGTATCAGGGTCAACCGAATATATTGCAGGTTTGCGATTCGCTTCTAGCTTTGCTTTAAGCGGCGTGATGATAACTTAGCTTAGTGGAGCTACCTGGCAATTTTTCTATGAAGCGGATAACCTCCTCATTTGTTAATCCTCTTTATATTATGAAAAGTCTTCCATAGTTCGTACTCCCTATTCCAAAGTGTTGCGCGGTTTATGAGAGTTTCTAAATCTATTCCGCCCCCCTATCACTTTCCTTTGCGTGAGCTGCGGATGTAGGCAGTGAACATAGAACGAGAATGTGTTAACGCCCTTTAATGCTCTCTGTCGTCCAAGCAGATTATTAATGTTCATCGAATATCTTATTGAGTCTGCTTATGCTACAATCTTCCAGCGCTCATCCGAACTGCACGCGTCTTGGGAGCCGCAATCCAAATAGGGGCCCTTAGCCGAACAAGTGAGATAATTTTTACATGCTATACGGAGACCGAATCTCCATGCGAAAGTTGTACTTAAAGCCTCAGGCAGGCCAGGAGTCTTCCTTGAGACCTCTCTCAATAGTATAGTACTCTTGTGATCTTTCTTACGCAGTTTCGTATAGTTTCGATCCAAGTGCGGGTCAATAAGTCCACTCGGAGATGGTCCCTACCCTAACATCAATTCTGCTGTAGGAGCGAGGTTTTGGGATCAGAATGGGACGACAGAAGAGAAAGATGGGAGATTGAACCGTGGCATAAAACACATTTAGCCATGAGTAGACATGGCCATAGTTTGCATGAACGACTTACGCCCAGATATGTCGCAAAACCTTGGATCTGCTTATATGAGCACATGTTGTGTCTTCCAATTATTCTCTTCTCAAGTGCTCTCCAATGTTTCGTCCACTTTCGCCAACTTGAAACCCATGAGAATCTTCCAGTTTCGTAGCGTAGATACCGCCAGTCTCAAGCCGATGAGTGCGACATGCAATCAAGCATGCTGAACTATCGACCATATTTCACGAGTGCTCAGACGCGCGAGTCTACTTGTACTGGCGAGCTTATTCGCAGTCTTCGCCGGGTCTCTGGAAGTGAGATATCTGCCATCGCCAAAAATAACCACGGCCTTACAAATGCGCCAGCCAAGTATCGTTGTCTTTGGAAATACTGTCCTTCTATATCCTTCATACTGATCGCAGGCGTTTGGCTGTCTCTCGATTGGAACACGAGATCCCTGGCACCATGGCGAGCAATGGCAGAAGGGTCAGTATCTCTAACGAAGAGTCTTTCTATGGACTACGTTACTAGAAGTACATTCAGATCACTCCACGAATCTTCTCGAAATCATCACTAAAATGTCGTTCTCGCCACAAGGGGCACTGCATGTGTGGATCACTCATTGTATTCTCCGCAACCTGATCGTTGCTCAGCATGTGATACAGATCCAGGCAATATATAACCCAACATGGCTACTGGCATCAACCGCAATATTGTCATGCTACAAGACGGGAGACCTTTCTCAACTACTTTTGCTGTGAATTTCTACGGATTGTCACATTCCGTTGAATCGACCGACAGTTTTGCCTATGAGAAAATCAAGGTCGCTGGCTTAGATCCGGCTCTAAAAGCCCAACTATCTGTCAATGCAATCCATCCGCTTGGTCAATTTGGAGCAGCGACCACAAATCGGAGCTAGGGAGCTGTTGGACTTGATGGACAGGCGGACGGAACAGCACAGTTTAAGGTCGAGGTGGAATGCGCGAGTTGAAAAAGCACGCAGTCCTGCAGCCGAAAACACCCAGTCCATTGTTGGACAACTTCCAATTCGTTATGGACCTATTCAATTGCACCTCGCCAGTTACTACGCAGCGAGGTTATCAAACTCATGGTGTTTGCAGGAAGCATGTTTTTGATGGACTTGGACTCTACAGATATTTGCCACCGAACGCAAGCAATAGTGTGCGGAAGTCATCGATGGACGTCACTTTGTCAAAGTTCCAGCGTTGACTGGTAGGCAGTACTGCGCTGTACTGCCATAAATATCCATAAAGTTCATTGCCGTAAACACCACGTTGGATGGAGTCGTATATAGCCTGCGAGTGTATCACAATTCCCCGAGCAAACTGAATACAATCGAAAAGCTACAATATGGCTTGCAAGATGTATATGGAACCATTGTTGCTCCAGTCTCTAATGAACAGCGACGAATCCATGCACTACCAGGAGACTCCACTGTGCAACTCCCTGGCACACTCACATCGCCAGCCAGCACTCGCGTAGCACAATACCCTGTTTCTACGCGCATTGTGCATGGCATACTTGTAGCGATGTCGACCTGTGCTTTGGTCTCCAACTTCATGATTAAGGCTCGGTACCTTCTACCCCGAAGCCCATGCAGTATCGCTGCTGTGGCCGTTCTACTTGCAAAGTCGAGTATACTGAGCGAAAACATGATTCCACCTGGCTCCGAGTTTCACTACGACAGGAGGCTGCAAACAAAAGGTGTCCTTGACCATTGACTGTATAGCCTGGGTTCTTGGGGCGTGGGCGAGACCACATCGTACGGCATTGGTGTTGGTCGAGCGAATTAAGAAACGTAGACAGTTCTCGGTGTAAGTTTGAGATACATCTGGGACATCTCCCGAAAGCTGTGCGCTAAAATTCGGTTTCTCTTTCCTACCCTTCAGCAAGATTTCTTCCATAACTATCGAATTTCCTCGTAATATTGGCATTGCAGACCGACGTGCATGGTCAAGTTGACCAAGTCCTGCCCCGGTCGTTCTAGATCCGACTTCGAAGCGGCCATCATCCCCTTTCCGCTTTTGCGGGCGTTCACTCGACGCTGTCGTCGCCGAAACCCAACAAGCACGATGCTCCGTCTCGCGTCACTGCATGATGCCTGCGGCAATGTGTACCACTCTTCAAGCATTCGTAGGCGACATTCTTGCCAACTTTTCTTATCGTTTTTGCCGATGCGCGCGTAAGTTATGCAACCTCGATTCCTCTCTTCAGCTGCTCAACCACGGGAATAAAGCAAGTAGCGTCGTCCCAAGTACCAGGATAGGTGAAGCAAGGGAAGTTCCCCGTGTAGCGAAAGACGTGGATGGGTCGGAAGCAGGCCTATACCTGGTTAGCCACATTCCTCAGCTTGATAAAAACTACCAAAAAGATGCGTTCTTCAGGTCGGTTAGACATGTTAGACACAGCCACATGCGGCGCAATCTTACACTTCGTCGTACACATGCTGTGGTGGGTATGAGTGGTGTGTATACTTACTGCTTCAGTGTTAAGCCCATACTAGTAATGACGCTGCACCTATCATGCTCCTGCTGGGTGACGGGCTGCATGCTCACATCATTCTTATCATTGAATTTGAGACGATTACCGCTCCCCGTCCCAAAAGTCTCCCATTTTGGACTCACTAGCTCCCTTGCGGCCTCTCCACCAGCCGCGACGAGATAATCTGCGACGTGCTTGTTAGGATCGTAACTCCTAATGAAGCTGGCCCAGTATGCCTGGATGAAAACCCCAGCAGCGGATGTGGCGTTGTTCCAGATCGGTAGCAGCTCGCCGACGTGAGATGCGCTGCCGACGTTCCAGCGGTATGTCCATGTTGAATAGTTGCTCTTTGACCCGTAGGCGGAAGAGATGTTCAGGGTGGGACAGTTGTAGCGGATATGGCCGTAGACGTCCGAAGCTACCTGGCGCCAGCGGGGGTCGGAAGCGGCGTTTGGAGCGTTCCATGCCTTGCTGATCTCGCGCCAATTGACACCTGGAAATTGGTCTGCGACGAAGCGCTGAGCAGTAGGCATCGACATAATATTTTTGGGTGTGAAATTGATGCCCTCGTTAGTGGTGTCGCCGAAGATGGTGGGAACTTTCACAAAATGTCCTGCGTTCAGCTCGTTGTAAGTGAAGTCCTTAATGAAGTCGCCGTCTAGTGTTGGATTCCAGAAGTAAATCGGGGGGTTCTTCGCTCCTGGAAAGGGCTTCTTCAATGTCCGGACAGCTTTCTGAAAGGTGACTGCATCCAGAGCGGTGAGACAATCAAGGTGCGTGCAGCCCGTCTGATTGAGAAGAGAGTCATATTGCCACTGGCTGTTTGTAACGTCCCGAAGAGGCGGGAAAGCAGCGGACTCTGCTGCTGCTGCATGGAAGAGATTGTCGTTGCGTCCGCCATATGCAGTCAATTGCAGTACCACCGACCCTCCACCAGCGCTCGCACCGCCAAGAGTGACATGATCGGGATTCCCGCCAAATTCATGAATGTGCTTCTTGACCCATCTAAGTGCTTGTCTCTGATCTTTGAGGCCATTGTTCATGGAGAGTGTCTTATTGGCTTCAATCTCCTTGCCAGCAAGAAATCCATAAGGGCCGACTCGGTAATTGAAGTTGACAACCACCATGTCGTTGTCGGCGGCATCGATGAGGCTTGCTCCATTGTAATTTGCGTTACCGTTCACGGAGAAGCCACCTCCCTGGATGAAGACGTACACGGGCAGCAGACTGGTGTTGGTGGACTTTGCTGGCGCAAAGACATTGATGTAAAGACAGTCTTCTGAATGGTCTTCTCCAAATTCAGCATTCAGCACAGTTCCAGATCCGATGCAAAGAGGACCAAATTTGGTCGCGTCGACAACGTTGCGTTCGTCGATGGGATCTTGTGGAGCAGTGAATCGAAGTCCATCGACACGCGATACTGAGCGCGCATATCGCATGCCAGCCCATCGCATCACGCCGTTGCCGATGTCTTTACCACGGTACTTGGCGTAGCCCAGGTCGATGGTGTCATTGAGTGCTGATGCATGCTGCAGGAGGAGTGCGGCAAAAAGCAGCAAGTGCAACATTGTTTCTGTAACAAAACAGATGGAAGGCGCGTGTGGATTTGAGGGAATAAATTGATCGGCGTAGCTTTCGGTGGCTCTCGTTGCACCATATAGCCGCTGATCAGGGGTGTTCTCGGGTGTCTAAGGGAACAATGCTCTTGAAGTGCGCTGACGAGGGTTACAGAGCGGACATGTCAAAGGGACAGACGAGTCTTCATGAACTACGAGTAACGCAGAACATTGTGCGGGACTACAAGTTCATGTCAGTCAATGGCGATGTGTGAACGCAGAAGAACGGACCGTTGAGCTTAGAGGGTTTAGCGGATGGCAGCGCCTCAGTCCACGTACGCCAAAAATGAATTCAGGGCCCGTAGATGTTTGTGACACCAGGATGAGGCGTGGGCGGATGCACGGAGTCTTAAGAAACATGTCGACGATGCACTCGGGCAGGCCCGAGGTGTCGCAGGTCACATCCACGTCCAGACCCCCAATGGTGCATGCGAGTTGGAGTATTTCCGGGGCCAGGGTGTGGTCTGGACTCGATGCCGACAATCCCGAGCGCCTCAGATGGGCTGCGCTATTATGCGGCGGGTGCAGCACGCCAGTCAACGGTGTGGCTGACAGACGCCTGCAGTGAGGTGCAGCCCAGTGCCTTTACTGCTGCTCAAAGACAGCGAGTAGCAAGCAGGAAGCGATAGAGGCACATAGGCACACAGGTACACCGGTCACTTTGAGGGTTATCTTGGACCCTGCATTTCCAAAGCTCGCGTGTACCTGATCGGTTCAAGGATGCAGTGCTTATCTTGTACAGAAGGGCAAGATCATCGTGCTTGAAACACTTTCTCCTGCGCGACTGCAGTTGCTTCATTTTGCCTTTGGCAAAATGTTTTGACTTATCTTGTGCCTTGTTTTGCATTCCGTTCGCTTCTTGCGTGCTCAAGCCTCATCGCAACGTGCTCGCTGGCGAGGCCGCCATTCGACCAGGCTATCGAGGCTTCTTTTAGCTTCTAGATCTTTGCAAGCCACACCTTCATCAGCCATACAAAGTCACGCGCAGAAGCACGGCTATCGGCATTGTAGGGTGCATTCGTATTCGTGTTGTACAGTGCTGTAAGCATATTGCATACACGCATGCTGCAGTAAACGAACGAAGGAAGGATTAGGACAACACTCGGTATAGCGCAGAATGTACATGAGCTTGCTACAGATTGTCTTGCTTGAATCAAACGTGCACTTCTAGTTTCCCATCCCAGATCAAATGCCAAACGGAGCACAGGTTCCCAGTGGTCAATTGTGCTGATATGTATGTGTTGTCGCAATCTGCCTCTGGAGCTCATGATTGCTTTGATCTTCATGGCGGCGTGACTGCTCATTCCGAAATACTGTTAACGATTTTTGGTCTCTCTTCATACTAAATTGTTCTTCTCTCCCTTAAAAATCTGTAACCCTTCCGTTATAGCTCCAGTCCCCCTTCCCACCCCACCTCAACGGCTCATTCTTCGGCCCACCCACTTCCCCTGTCTTCGGATTCGTATCCCCCTCAAACTCCGGGGGTGCTCCTCTCCTCATATTCGGGTGAAACTCTTCGCCGCTCTTGATCTTGTTGCCATTCTCAAACCTGATCTCTGGTTCCGAGTCGGGCGACTGGTTGATTTGTGGTCGGCTGGGCTGTGAAGCGGCGGGAGTAGGAGGTGTGAATGGCGAAGACGAGTCGGGAGATTGATTGATTCGCATGCCTATGTCGGATTGTTGAGAGTTTGGGGCATCGTTACGAGGCGTACTAAAAGCGCCTGTACTTTGCTTCTGCAGCTTTTCAAAGACTTCCTGCTCCTCCTTGGGGAGGCGAGGAGGTGCGGGACCGGTTTTGAACGAGGTAGAGTATCGCGTGCATGTGCTGAAGGCGCGGCGGGAGAGGAGGCGGGGGAGGCGTGCGAGGTTTTGAGCCATGTTGTCGTTGTTTTGGGAGTTTTGCAGTTTGGGCGAAGATGAGATTCGAATGTCGCGAACAGCTACAACAGTGGTTGTAAGCTGGTGAGGTCGATGGTGGAAGGCGAAGGAGAAGAGAGGTTTGTCTACGACATATTCCATCATCGCAAGTCAAGCCGCGGCTTGCGGAGCCAATCGGAACACCAAGTGGCAACGGAAGTGCGATTATGGAAAACATTTGCGCAAAAGCCTATCAAAGTAACATTAAATCAGACAACTATTCCGATGAATTCTCGAATTACTGATTTCGTAGGCATGTTATGTCCGCTAACTTTTGCAGCCCAAGATTTTCGCGAGAAAAAACGCCATCCAAGCATTAAATCCCAACGCCGATTTATCTTACATAGCACCGGCGCCTTGCCTACGCAATGTAACCGTCTGCCTGTCCCATGTTTTGCGCACTCCTCCTTGCATCGATGAACAGATCCTGGCACTCGTCTACATCCTCGACCTGGATGACCTTGCCTTCCCGTCCACTTACCTCTGCAAGTACACTGGCGGGCGCAAGAAGTTGGAGGGCATACCTCAAGCTGATCTTCTCTCCCAGCTGACTGACCTTGTCCTTTGCAGCGTCCGAGATGTTCAGCTTCTCGGTCTGGACGCGTGTGGTGATGATTGACTTGATCTCTGCTGGACCGTATGGGTGAGTTGGGATGATCAGGAGGCGGGCAAGTAGATCGGGAGGAATGCCGTGTGCAGATGGAGGCAGGTTGGCGCCACCGCGGATGTGGGTATTTCCGCGATTCGAGGCGAGAATGACGAGTGGAGATAGAGGAGATTCCAGAGCGCGGTTTAGAAAAGTGAAGGCCTCAAGGTCGAGCATGTGAACCTGAATCTATCAGCACATGTACCATACTAGCGCATATCGAATGGACTTACTTCATCGATGAACAGCACACCCGGGACGAGGTCCGCAACGCCTTGGTCAATGTACCTGTTGACCACTTTGTTGATCTCCAGCCGTAGCTTCTCCGTGATCTCCGTCTTCTTGGGCTTCATCAGCTGGCCCATCATGCTCATTATGTCCTGTCCACCCTGTGGTCTTGCATTTGCAACGTCGAGGTCGTGCAGTGTGACATCCTGGACAATTTCCTTCTTCTTGTGCACATCACCCTTGGGTATGGGCACATATTCCTCAGCCTCAAGGTCGAATTCGGTCGCGTATGCGTCTGATCGCCCAACACGCTTGACTGCGCCAGTGTTTGCCTCGATGTAGATGACGTCGCCAAGACGCACGCGCTCTTTCTGTATCGCCTCGTAGATTGAAGGGTCTAAGCGCAACTTCTTCGTTCCTTTTGCGGACTTGAGGTTGATGAGCAGGTGTGAGATGGTGCGGCCATAGCCACCAAGCGGATTCTCGGCTTCTTCAGGTGTGAGCTCGGTCACCTCGCCCTCGTAGACTTCCTTGGTTTCCTTGACACGCAGACCTGGCCGGAGTTAGCGTGTTGCTGTAGACACGGTCGTGGAATCGCCGCGCACCAATTGCTCTCCTGAAGTTCTCCATCAACGCTTCCGTCTTTTTCACCTCCGCCGAGTAGATTTCGCTGCCAACAATCGGACAGAACGGAACCTTGGTGCCCAGCTCCTGACTGACGGCCAGGGCGAGTGCGGTCTTGCCAGTTCCCGGTCCGCCAGCAAGCAGTACAGCTCGGCCTGACATCTTCTTCGCTTTCACGAGGTCGACGACTAGACCGCATGCCTGGTGCTATCAGTACGAGCGCTGTTGGCAGGATTGAGCATTCACTGTACCTCTCTAGCTGGACCTTGGCCAATAAAACCACCCGCAGAAGGGGTTGCGCGGCCATCGCTCGACAAACCCAGCCCTTTGATGTGGCTATGGGCTGCGGTCCTGTTCTCGCGCGTATTGCTCTTGACCTCGCTGACCGGTACCGTCGCCATTTTGGCAGTCGCACGTGATTCAATCGGGTTCTTGCGGTGACGAGCAGCTCGGGAATGCGCGTGTGTGGCGGTTCTGGCGGCGAAAAGGGCGTGTCTTGAGTATGGCGCGCTGAGGTGTTTGGCTGTTTTGGAGCTCAAGTTTTGGGGCTTCAGCAAGCGTTCGCGCTCGTCGAGACTAGCGCCACTGCGCCTACCAGGGATTGCTGCCAGGGCTCACATGCACTCGATCAGATCAGCCGCCCCCCAAGCCCTCCCCACCTCCGCTTCGCTCACAGCTGGTATGGCCTCCGCCTTTCTACGCTGCTGTTGTGCCTTATTCTCCTTGCTCAAGTAGCTGCTCTGCCTTGTAGCTTACCGCGTTCCTGCCGACTCTCCGCCTCTCCGTTCTGGACCATTGCGCTTTCCTCGCCCATCGCGCCTCCTCTGCGTTTCTGCGTCACACAACAGAGCAGACCGCGCATTCGGGCGACACCATGGTGCAGCTGCGCAGACCACAGCAAGGCGTACAGTATTCTTGAACGACTCAGCACATGCATTTTTCTAACTTTCCGCCCAGGCGTTGTGCACTTCACCACACTCGAACAACGGTCTCCACCCGTCGCCCTTTCGGAATGCCTTGGCCAGCACCCACTGCCGCTACGCCAGTCAACATTTTCAGCGACAATGCCGTGACTCAAGACCAAGTCTCACCCACAGAAACCGAGAAAGAGCAAGGAGGAAAATTACTGCTGTCATGACAGCCATGGTTGAGTGGTGGGTCAGCTTACTGTCACCACTGGCCAGGGGGCGGATCTGCAACAACATCACAAAAGTCCAGCGGGCCAGAAAGCGTTCTATAGGAGTCACAGACGTTACGCATTACGGGCATCGACAAAATGACTTGAGATGTTCTTTCATTGAATGCAGCTCTAGACAGGGAGAGCATAGTCATACAGCGAGGTCGGTAACCTCATACCATCACTCCTTGCTGGTACCCCTCAAAAGCCGACCCTCAGCGGATGTACGGCAACCAAAACGGCTACCAAAAACACGCCAGATCAAGATGCTCGTCAAATCGTAATGCATTGTCGGCATAAGAACGCACCACTATGTCCAGTTGGAGGGTGAAGAATACTGTACACGGAGCTGGTGTGGTGGGTGAAACGACTAATGGCCGCGCTGGAGAGGTACCGAATGTCACGATCATCGAATGCATGCTGGCAGCCTGACCGGCAACCGGAGATGACAAAGGCATCTTTCCGCTTACTGGCCGAGGGGGTGTACGGGAATATCATCTATCAAAAGATCGAAGCCAAGAGGTCACGCTAAGACGTTGAAGAAGTGGGGGCGGGCTTTACTCCTCCTCGCTCTCTGAGCCACTTGACTCGTCGTCGTCGCTGGAAGCATCATGCGCTGAAAAGGTCAGCCTTCGGTTATCACGGGCACGAACTGGCAACTCACCAGGTGGGGATTGGCTGGAACCGGAAGCGCCGCCCTGGAACGACTGCAGCTTCTCCTGAATCTTCCGCATGTTATCTTCCTGCTCCGTCTTGCCCATAGGCTTGTTCTTCTTTGGCCTGCTGGTGGTTTGCTTGCTGATCTGGCGCGGCGGCTCAAAGTCATCGTCAGCAACCACCCCTCCTTTTGGACCACGAATCGATTTGATGAACTTGAAGAGCTCTCGGAGCGTCTCGTCATTGATCTCATCCATGTCGAGCTCCATTTCATCGTCATGCACATTCGCAAGATGAGGACATCCATTCCTGATGATCTGGACTGCTTTACGCATATCGGCATCGCCCAAAGTGCTGATACCCTCCGAGATTTCCTGTTTCTGGGCAAAACTCAAAGGCGCTGGAGCCTTAGCACGCGCCTTCGTCCGTCCAGGTTTGACCGGAGGAGGAACACTAAGAGGAACATTGGCAACGCTGGACTGCCGCTTCGCAGACTTCTTCTTTTTAGAAGGAGCTTTGGGAGAGGCGCGTTTACCGCCTTTCTGCTGCTGAAGTAGAGCCTGTGCGGCCTCGTTCAGTTGAGCAATCTGCTGCTGGATAGCGTGAATCTGGGCTTGCGCCGGATCAGCTTCTTCGTCCTCATCATCTTCCTCTTCATCCTCATCAGAATATACAGGAGATTGTTCAGGAGCAGGCGCGTGCTGGGCAAGCCATGCCGACTTGTCCTTCCACAAGCTCTCAAAAAGGTCTTCCATATCATGGCCCATCCTGTTCACAGCGTCGCCCTCCGGATTGAACTTGTAGCAGTTCTGGAAAACCAGCTGGGCATCGTTGTAGAAGTCTTTGGCACTCTGATACACGCCGGCCTTCAAGTTTTTCTCCATCGTCCCGAAGTCCATTGGCTTCTTGATGATCTTGAGATACGAGGGAATGTTCAGAGCCACGGGGTCTACAGGCGCGGTGAACGGATAGGTGACAGCCGCGTACTTGGGCTTCATCAACTCCGTCATGACGCTCTCGCAGAATTTCAGCTCTTGCTGATACTTCTTCTTCCGTGGCTTAGCGCTGGCATATGGCAGATCCTTCGAAGGCCTATGAATCTCCCGCTTGGGGCGATCATTGGTACTCGATGAGTCGCGACGTATCATAGGCATGCCGTCTTGGTTGACAGGGAAGGTCACAGGTGGCGATGCTGCTTTGGGCGTTGGCCCTGCTGGGGACTTGACGAGTGGCGCTGCCACCCTCGATTCGCGTCGAGCCTTGGGTGCTGTGTTCACCGTTGGCTTCTTCGCCTTGGCTGGCTTGAGCGGCTCATCAGTGGTTCCCCGTGGCATTTTGCCCATGCCTTTCAAGAAGTACGCGCGCAGATTGTAGCCTGCCTGCGTGACAGGGTGTTGCTTGTTGTTGAACAACTCGCTATTTAAGACCATCTGATCCAAGTCGGCCATAAATTCCCGAACGTAAGTATACTTATTCTCCTTGAGTTTGTTCTCCATTGTGGACAGGTCCATTGGGCTTGTAACAATCTCAGGGTAAGTGGGTATGTTGAGTGCGACGTGATCTACAGGATCTTTGAATGCCAATGAAACCTTGATCTTCTTGGTGTTCCTTATCCTCTCAAGTAAGAATTTGTTCTGAGCGCCCGTCATGGGTGTAGACGGCCATTCCTCGAAGTCGACAGCATTGTGTACGCCCGAGGGTTCTTGCGCTGAGGCAGAGCCAGGAGCTGACGAGACACCGTTGCCATTTGGAGTTTCTGCGGGGTTCGGCACAAGAGGGACTTTGAAGTCTACCTGACCCGTTGACTCGTCCTCAGTCTTTGTCCGCTTCGCTTCCGGCACGTCGTCTTCGTCATCTTCGCGTGGTCGCACTTTGCCAGACGATGGCGCGTCTTCCATCTCCCGATCAACGATCGGAGGTGAATGCACTAATGCAGGCTGAGTAGCACCATTTTCAGAGCCTGTCTGAATGCTGAGGTCATGCATCGGTTTGGTAGGTGGCGCGGACGTCTCGGTAGGTTTACTGTCTTGACTGACGTCCATGGCATCGAGAGATGAGTCTGCCGTCACGTGAAGCTGGGTCTCAGGCACTTGCTGTGTGCTTTCGGCGGATGCTTGCTGCGCAGCGGAAAGCTCTTCAGCGGTCGCCGGTTCGTCGCGCACATCCGAGGTTGGAGCCTCCACAGCCTGGCCCACAGACGTCGCACCCATCTCAGAATCACCAAAAAGCGAATTGTTGTCTTGATGTGCATCCGGCAAAAACTGCGCAATGCCGTCGATGCCACTCGAGACGTGCGTGGCTGGTTCCATGGCGGGTTCGACGGCTGGTGGAGGTGCTGACGTGTCGGTAGTTGTGTGATTGCCGTTTACGGTTGTCTTGGGTTGCGCAAGGGCATCGGCGGGGTCTGAAGTGGTGGGCGGGTCATTAAACAGCGCGTCGTGGTCGCTGAAGGTATGTTAGTAGGTGAGGCGCAAGGCGAGAGGTGGTCATTGGATGGTAGCGGCGGTGGCGGTTAGACTGCAAATAAGAAGGTGTGTACTCACCCATTTGTTGCAACGTCCAGACCCATGCTGTCTGACGGCGCAAGGACGTTCGCTTTGAGGTCCGAGGGGGATTTTTCCAATGCAGGTGATGTCATTACTGCCATGGGTCCATAAGAGTGAGTTGCGAGGTCGCGCGCGGCTGATGGAGGAGGGATGGTGATTGGAGCAGCAGTAAAAGTTATTCTGGGACCATTAGCGACTGCGTTTTCTAGGCGCACGCGACTGCAGTGAAATGGCGCGTCCTGATGGCCGCGATCAAGGATAGATTAAGGTAAGGGTGCGGGTGCCGAAGCTTGGGTGCGGCGTTTGCGGCGATCAAGTGGGGGCAGGGAAGCGTGGCTTGCCGGTGATGTACAAGCAGGAAGGAGGGGCAGCAGGAGATTTATTTAAATCCTGCGGAGGAGGCTGAAACAGAAGCTGGGTCAGGTGACTTACAAGGGTGGTGGCGATGAGCTTCAACCTTGGAACGCTGAGGTCGGCGATGAGTCAAGTTTTTGTGTGGGATCCGCAGCGCCGACGCGTTGTTATGATGCGGCGAAGCGCGTGCACAAAGAAGTGACGGCAAGCTCCAACTGCTGTGCGGTGCCCGGCGCTGCAACAACAGCAACAACAAGAAGCGCACGCTCACCCAGAAGGCGTGCACGGATGGCGACGGCAAGATATAAAAGCAAAGCAAACGCGACAACGCGACGCAGGGCACGGGCAACCGGTGAGCGCTAGCAGGCTGCAGCACTTGGTGACGCGCAAGAGTGGTAATGCCGGTTCCAGTAATGCAGCGCAGAGGCCTAGGCGCGGTCACGGTCGCGGATTGGGCCACGGGTGTCTTCGGTGGTTGTGTGCTGCGGTGTCGCGGTGAAAGCAGATTGACGATGGATGGATGGGATGCGTGGTGGGGAGCGAGTAATGGGCCGACGTATGGCAGGGGCCTAAGCGGATTGGACAGAACGCCGGAGGACAGAGCAAAAGTCGTCAAAAGTTCGAAATGGGCGTGTCTGCCTTTAAGGGCTGCCGACCGCCGACGAGCTGGGGCCAAGCTAACGCCCCTGTGCTAGCCTTGATTCGTACGCCTGTGGCCCTCTGCCTCTTGAACCAGCGCCTCACCACCGGCGCGTGCCTGAACTGCAGAGCTGCTGCCTCTGTCTGATGTGCTGACTGCGAGCGCGCGACTTTTCTGATGATTCGTCTTCTCGCGCGCGGTTGCTGGCAGGCACCGTGATCGCTACTTGCACTTCGCGAATGCTGCTATCTCGACTCGGCCTAGCGCGTGGGCCCATGCGTAAGCGCATCTCGAACTTTTTCTCTGAGCCCGTGATACTGCTCGCGACGTCTTCAGCAAATTCCACACAACACCACCGCGAGCTTCAAGCCAGCAAAGCTCGGAACTAGCTCCGTCGCCCCGCCTCTGCTGCGGTATACTCCTAAAAATGCCCGCCGCCGTAGCCTCGCGTCCGCAGAAAACTTCAAGAGCAAGCCGCGACAATGCGCCGCCCGCAAAAAAAGCCAAGCTCGCCCAATCCTCCACAACTACGCGCACCAACGGCCTCAAGGCGCTTGTAAATGGAACGACAGCACAGAAGCCCACGGCGAAGACCAATGGCGTCAAGAATGCGCGCAACAACCGGGTAGACGAGGCTACTGCCGTGGTTGGTGGAGGCCAGGCCGGCCATGGTGACGTCGATATGGAGGACGCCGAAGTCATTGAGATCAGCAGCAGCGCCGAAGAGAGCGACGAAGACAGCGACGAGGAAGCACAAGACACTCAAGCCGGCGCGCACGCCGACGACCCAGCACCTGCCGCCAATGGACACGACGAAGACGAGAGTCGACCTGGCGAAGACGAGGCGGGAGACTCGGAGGAGCTCTCCTTCGGCGACCGCTTACGTGCCCAAGACTCGGAAGCAACACGGGAAACCCGAATTGTGGATGTAGAGTCCGCATTCGAGGGTGCCGAAGCTGATCTGAATGCTCTCACGACGTCGTCACAGAACCGCAACCTCACCGTTCCATCCATCAACACCCTCGGAACTGTTCTCACCCAAGCCCTGCGAACAAACGACCAAGATCTCCTCGACTCTTGTCTGCGCAATGTTGACATCGACGCCATCTATGCGACCGTTGAGCGCCTTCCATCGCCTCTCGTTGGCACCCTCTTGAAAAGGGTCGCCGAACGCATGCATAAGAAGCCTGGCCGAGCCGGTACGCTCATGGTCTGGGTCCAATGGTCGCTTGCCGCACACGGTGGATATCTCGCCAGCCAACCACAGCTGGTCAAGCAACTTGCGACTCTAAATAAAGTCCTCAAGGAACGCGCGAGTGGCCTGCAGCCTCTACTTTCGCTCAAGGGTCGCCTCGACATGCTACAATCTCAACTCGACCTGAGGAAAAGAAATCAGAGGAGGGCGGCAGACGACGATGAAGAGGAGGCCGTCATTTACGTCGAAGGGCAAGATGATTATGCGTCGTCTGATGGGGGCTCTGAGGAAGGTGCACCACCGGGCGCACAGAAGAGACAGAGAGACGAGTCTGACGACGACGATGACGAGAGTTCGGTGGACCAAATGCCCACTACCATGGAGGTCGATGACATCGACTCGGACGAGGGCAGCGAGGACTCGGACAATTTGTTGGACGACGAAGCAGAAGAAACCGATGTTGATAGTGGGGATGATATGTCGGAGCCTATGAGTGACGATCTGGAAGGCGAAGAGGTATTGTCGGAGAGCGAGGAAGAGTCGAAGCCAGCGAGGCGGTCCACAGCTACAAGAGCCGGGCTGAAGAGTCGGCGTTAAAAGCAATCTGAGACTTCCTCTAGCCTGTACAGATGTATATACACGTCCCTGTCGTACATGGCTGGATGCGCATTTCTGTCAAAATTTTCAGCTTGTCCGGCGTTTGGCGATCGTGCGCGTGGGTGTACTGCAACACACCAGATATTGGTTCACGGCGCACAGGATTGCTGTGTCCTATTGCATAGCGATGAGGATAGATGGTATGTGGCAGGCAATTAAACAATTCGCGTTATCCCGCCTCTATGAAAATGAAACGTACGCATCTTCGCCATCTCCCACCACCCGTCCTGTGCTAGGCTTCGCAAATCAAAGTGTGTCACATTGTAGCAGTGACGTCTAATGAGGCCACGACCATTCTTTGACCACAGTAGTCGCTCACTTCACTTGAAGATTGGTCGCGGTCCCCGAGGCTACATATATTGTTGCTCAGGAGAACCACGAATTAGTATTTAAAAAGTATCAACATAGCTACTGTGCCATATCATGGCACAATGCGCCATCTTCTCACGTGACATATAGTTGACGGATCATACTACAAAGACGGCTCTGTGTCCATCTATCACGTCATCTGCCATCCGTCTTGCTAGCTTGAGCCCATCTTAAGTGAACCAAGTTAACGTGAAATTCACCGTACACAATGTGTGCTTTCATCAGTCAACTCACTCCTTTATCTTGTTGTTTTCAGTTACCCGGGCCCTTAAAATGAATCCACACACAGCGTCCTTGTCCACTGTGCTTTGTTGAATCTTTGTTCTTTTGTGCTGCTCCATCAACCTATGTTGCCAACTATGATACCTCGATACGTCGAATTATATACTCATACAATTCTCGCCCTCTAAAATACCAGACAAGCCCAATCTATCGTGAACACTTGCAGGAAAAACACGACGTCATCCAACAAATCCTGCAATAACCATGCCTGCATCTCCTGCATCTCCACGTTCAGATTCCCCCATCCTACCCTCCTTCTCACGCAGACTCTCCTCAGCTACAACGACGCCAACACTTCCATGTATCGTTGAACAACCTCAACCTCAATGGAAGCCTCAGCCTCGGCCAGCGGAAACTTTCTTGGACAGCCCAACTATTGCTTCCCCGAAGGAAGAACAAGCAGAAGAGCCAGAAGGAAACTACACCTTGTTCGACAGCACGAACTCAGGTTCGAGACTGTCGTCAACAAAAGTTTCGTCGTCGAACAGTGATAAGCAGCTTCTGCAGACTGAGAAGCTCCCTTCGTGCCTAAGTCTCCAAAATTTAGGATACGAAGACGGATACGCTAACGACAATTTCGATGATTGGAATGAGGGATGGGACATTCCTACAGCTACAGTGGAGGAAGCGATAAGGGAAGATAGAGGACTGACAAGAGTATCGACTCCGAACATACCGTTAATTGGGGAGGGAGAGTTTAAGTATTATCCTGCGCCGAAGATTGATCACAGTAAAGAGGATGATGATAAAAGCTTGAAGTTCGCAAGGAGAAAATTGGTTAAGAAGCGGGGCGGTAGAGGAGGTTCCAACACGGGTTTCCGGAAGTGGGTGAGGAAGTTTAGATGGGGAGGATGACGCCGAGATGGAACTCATTTACATGTTCAGCTGTTGCCTTCATTCTATTTTGCGTACTACATGGACTTCTCGCATGGACAGCTCAGGATCGATCAGAACTAGGTATGTCTCTTGCTTAGCAAGATTTGCCGTAGGCATTGTCGAAGTCCAAAGCAGGTCGTTCACACTATCTATGCCGTATTGTGAGATACAGAGCCCGGTTGCTAATGCACTGTTACGTCCAAAAAATGCAATATGTAATCACAGTGCGCATCACAATCGAGACAAACTAAAATGTTAGATTTATCTCACTTAGGCTACTAAGCACCATCACCGTTAGGACTAGATCTAGTTGAGCTGACAGGTGACTGCTAGATGTTTCTACGGTCTAATCGTTCTACATCAAATCACTGTTCCTTCTCGAAAAAGATGTCTCAACCAACTATACTGTATTACGGCTCAGAAAAGCCCCAAAATCCCATCCGACTAAGCCAACACCAACAATGGGGTGACTTCAGTACTGAGGCTCGTACAATTCGGCGCGCCCAAGACCGCGCGCGTCTAGAACAGCATTTTGAGCATCGCGGAAACTCCAGTGTTTCAAAGCCCGCACCGCTCTCGTCGTATAGAGATAGAGGACTTTCCCAAAGCGAGCGTCACAGAATCTCACAGATCAAGTCAGCTACCCGAGCGGCTTTGGGTCCTAGTTTTAACTTTATAGATGAAGCATCCTATTGTCTGCTTGACCATACGGATGAATATCAGCGCTCGCGCGGATGGACCGACCAAATCAATGGTGCGGCTCAAGGAGTGATTCCGCAAGATTACATTTATGAGTTTAATCGGTATTGGCATGAAGACGATGAAGATAACGACGCTGATCAATACATAGCTGATTATCAAAAAGAGGCGCCGTGGAGAAAACATGCACCAAGCGCGTATGCCGTCTCTACATATTCAGTCTCGTCTAGGTCGAGGACAAGCACGACGCCGCTGAAGGTGCCGAAGAGAGCGGATAGTGGGTATGAGAGTATGGTTTCCTTTCCCCAAACTCCCAGTCCTGGGCGTCCGGGCAGTTCAAATCGGTCCAGGAAAGGTGAGCGCGAGGAAAACTATTATCGTGCTAAGCAAGCTCAAAGGCCGCAGGCTTGCCATCATCTCGAGCAGGCGAAGCGTTCAAGGACATCGTGTCCTGCTGAGCAAAGTCGGGTTGCCCAAGGTGCTGAGCGTCCGAAGACTCCTGTACCTGGCCTGGTAAGCAATTTCAGTTGGGATGAGGAAGTTGAGGCTAGTAAGAAGCGTCGCGGCGGGTTCTTCGGGTTGCTTCATCGTCATTAAGTCGTCTTCCTGTTGCGAAATCCTCTTACACGCATGCTGTCCCGCAAGTATAGTTTGCATTAGATAATGTTGGTCCTGAGTCGTTGTGTGGGAAGTAGTTGGTGTGCTACATACAATGTTAAAGGATCTGTTCTTTCACATACGACCATAGGACGTTGGAAACAAGGCTTCCCGTTCGCTCAGCCCTATTTAAGCAACGTACCGGCTGATTAGTAGTATCGTGGGTGACCAGATGCGAATCCCGGCTGTTGTATGTTTTTTTGGCCAAAAAGGGTCGAAATCTTTGTTAGTGTCGTGTCGTGTCTGGTGACTGTGCAAGATCATACCGGCCGAATACTGCAATGCAAACACAATATGCACTTTCTCCTCCGAACTATCGACCATTTTTTTTTGGCCAAAACCTACGCTAGTTCCTGATGATGTTGTTCACAAGAGCAAGTCCCAGGTGTGAATTGAAGGCCGGACGGGACACCAAAACTTACGCTGAATTGTAGTGTGCTCTTCCACAGGCCTCAAGAGTATTCACTTGCGCACCGTAGATTTTTTATGAGAACTGCCTTCCCGATAACATGAATGTTCACGCATTGTTGGTTGTTTTACGAAAGGCTGCAACTAGCGACACTCTAGCGACCCGGGATGTACGCACAAACGAAAGATGGCAAAGATGGCAAGGTCGATGTGTGAATACCTGGATATATTTTGCGAGGTCCACTCACAATCAGTTGACGCATTTGACGTGCTGGAGAATTCTGCACCCTGGCAAAGAACGAGGCGCTCTGCTCAAAGTTTCACTGGCAACATCGCGACGAATGCGATTTCCTAAACGGATGAGGCTTCGCGATGGCAGACGACGCATGATCCGCTCTGCAAAACATGTTTCGAGAGTCATATAGGATACCCCTTCTCGGAGACGAACAAGCTGATCGGCTGGTCGACACCTGGGACGCATTCTCCCTCATGGTTCCTGTTACCAATCTTCGTTTCAGATCGATCCTGCTCTTCCCAGAGAACGTATAAGTATGAAGTATGGAAATGCTAAAACAAATGAGCTTTAAATGTAAGACAAATGAGCTTTAGATGCAATAGAAGAAAACATCCCGTATTCTCTGAATGAATGAGAAATGGACAGCTGCCAAGGTTCGGGCGAGCTCGTTGCTACGCTTTCACTTTGCCCATGCCATATTTTTGTCCGTCTCTTTTCCCAAGAACTATATCGTACGTTGGATCTGCGTTCGTTGTGACCAAGAAGCGCGCCATGTGCCAATCTTGTGTATTGTTCTCCAAACACCACTCCAGCTCCACGAATCCCTTGATCGCTTCGTGCGAAAGCGATCGCGCTTGTTCTATGTCCTCTTTCTCGACGAGTGGATGTATTTCTTCACCGAGGAAGTTTGTGACAAGACCGCTGCTGATGTAGTTTGCGGCGCATGCATCATCGTAGGACAGCACAGCTGGATGCTCGCCTCTTGTGGTGCCAGCGTGTCTGCCACGGACTCTTACATCGGCTGGGTGTCGAAGGACGTGCTGTAAATGGGTTGTTGTCAACGCGCGATACTTTGAAAGGTGAAATGGGAACAGTCAAACGTACGGATTTATCGGGTTGCCGTAGCCGAGACGGAAAACATCCCATAGCGCAGGGAATTCATACGCAGCGAACAGGATGCGCTGCTATATCGGGAGCCGGAACATAGACGTCAAGTGGAGCCTCACGGGTGTAGAGGACGTGGAGGACGTTCGCGAGAACATCAAGCTGAGGACAGGTAGCTTGGCACTGGAACAGAACAAACTGCTGCGGCATCTAATTTGGTACTCCGTAGCGACCCGGATCATGGGCATAAGCCCCTTGCCTCCTGAACAGGACGGTACAAGTCAAGGCATGGAACATCAAAGGAGACTTGAAACGATGCCAAATGCCTTACGAGGACTCCTCGTCATGCTGGAAGTTGGGTACTTTTGTATCAGCCATCTCCAGTGCAGTCCTTCTGCCTGCTTCAATTGTTGGGGGCCGCAACTTGAGAGCCAATGTTTAGCCACGGAAGTATCATACCGTAATCGAATAGGGATTGAACGGTTGCACAGATCGGGCTGCAATCAATGTCGCGCAAGCCGATTGGCTACATCCACCAGCCCCGTGACGCTTCTGCCAGCCTGACTTACTTGCAGGCAAGACAATCGGTGATTCGTCTCTTCGCTAGTGATGCAGCGATGAGTTGCATCAGCCATTTATACGTGGACAGCAGAGCTTACACAACTTTCAAATCAATTGCTTCCAGCGGCCCACTTCTCTCAATGTACGCAGTGTATACTCGACCCTAATAGTGGTACACCAGTACATGGAAGCCAGCATTCCACAATCAATCCCTGTCTTTAACATAGAACAGACTCTCTCGATGACATGCAGCAGAGGCACTATCGAGGTGTAGAACACCAATGACTTGAAGATGTGGCGTTGTCATGCTGCAACTCCAACAGGCGTGGCATTTTGGCTTCCATTCGATCGAGACCGCCACCACCACTTACGTTTTCCCCCCTTCAGGTTGTTGAATGAGCTGGAAGTCTCGTCAGAATTACGATGCATGACATTTTAGAGGCCTACCAACATGAATGGCAGATATCGCGTTCAGCATTTCGCGTCTTCTTGCCTGGATAAAGTTTTTGCGGGTTTCGAACATCCGGAGATGAAAGGAGGGAGATCGAAACACCAGGTCTAACAATATTTGCCCAGCTCTCCCCGCGTTGCAGACACACTACTCAAAGCGGTCCTAGAGGCTTTATTGCACGATGCCCACAAGGCAAAAAAGGCGACGGCCTGCACATGAACGCTCGACGCAGCCTGTTGCAGACCCTGAGCTGGCAACCACTCAGGGCAAAACGCTGGCTCCTTACGTGGCATCGCCGGTGAAGGTAGTTGCATAATGCAGATGCCTCCCACATTATAAAGTACACTTCATACAGCCTCCTCAAATCATGTAGTATGGTAATAATTCCGTGGCCGTCTTGGTAGCCATAGCCATGGCAGCATCGGCAGATCCCCTCGCCAACATCACCACCGGATACCCCAAGCTCGCAGCACGCATCGAGATTCAACCTCAACTGTCCATATATCGCCGCTTCGGCGCTCTGAATGCGCAAAATATACTCTATCTGCAAGCCCAGCTTATCGATCTCGAGACGAAACTCAGGACGCAGCAATCGCGGGATGACACGAATCCCCAGGGAAAGAAAGCGCTCTACGCAAAGACGTGGTATCGGCTCGAGAATTCAGCCAGTGATGGGGACACGAAGCAGCTCGATCTTGTACTTAAAACTAGACAGGTCTTGAGTGAATTCAGTGAGTTGCGGCGACGACGTCTCAACCCCCGCGAGATCCAACTTGGTTTCTCATACGCATTGCGACAGACCACGCCATAATCCAACAATCCATGATCCTCAAGCTCCCTGACCCCAACGCCACAGACCTTCACTACCTACAGAACTACCTCGAAACCGACTCCATGGGCCCCCTCGCACTCCTCGGCCGGGACGCAAGCACCTGGGGCTCAATGCTCGAACGGGATGCGCACGCACCTGATCTCGTGGCGCTCAAGGTGCGCGCAGAGAAAGATGCACTGTCAACGTGGGCTGCGAAGAAGGTTGTCGGGAGGCTGTTTACGTGCTGCTTTAAGAGGTTTGTCAAGCCTTCGCCCGGGCATGGGCTCGTGGGCGTGGAAGACACGCTCGTCTATCGCGCGACATATGGCTTTACTAGCTTGGTGGCGTCGATGGTTCCTATTGCATCTATCGTGGTGCTGTACTATGTTGACTCAATGCCTGCGCGGCTTGCGACGATTGCGGTGTTTAACCTGTTTATTTCCATTTGTCTGATGGGCCTTGCGAAGGCAAAGCGTGCGGAGATTTTTGCTATCTCGGCTGCGTATGTAAACGACTCGACATTGCTGCTGATCATGCTTACAATTGCAGGTTTGCCGCAGTGCAGGTCGTCTTCATTGGCACGGACAAGAGTTCTTCGAACTCGGCGCGTTAACCCTCTGGCGTTGCCGACGGTAGGACTTATCACTTACAGCTGCAGGTCATGGCTTGGCATCATCCGGTCCCATCACAGCGGATGTTGATGTTGCCTCTCGATAATATGAATGCATCGTTATGTCAGTTGGAGCATTGTACTACAGCACGCTATTTCCTTTCATAAGGGGCCAATATGCTGACATTCTCGAAATATCTGTAAGGATTCACCCAAATAATAAAGTCTCTCCTGTCCCTGAATCGCTTCAGGAAGAGACAAGTCTAAGTTTATTTTCCGAAGCCCCGCTATGCGTGTATCATATTGCCAAGTAGCAAAATATGCACACGATAGGTCGAATCTGCATCAAGTCTAGGAAGGGAAAGAAGCCGAGGTATAGATCCACAAGAGGGCCGGCTAGCAAAGAATATAAGCTGAAGCAAGGCATACCGTTACAGCAGATACTGTCTTGCCAATGTAAAATTACAGAAACGAAGGGTCCAGCTCAAAGTGATAAAGGGTTGGCACAAAGAAGAGTTTTCCAGAATGAGTGCAACGCCAGAGATATGCACGCCATGCCCATGCACCACGTTGAAAGGTCATATTGTAGGTATGTCGTAAGAAGATTTGAGGTAAAGGCGCTGCGTGCATGGATCGTAGAGGGTCGTAGCCCAGTTCTCATAGAGGTTGGAACTGCGTTGAAATGGGGGACGGCTGGGGAACGTCGTGGTGTAATGAGGCCAGCACAGCATCAATGCGAGTCGTGAAGATGTCGGGGGTCGTTACTCAGAGAGCAGCATGTGCCTGAAGCCAAGTATTAGATTATGCTGCAGTGTATTGCACAAGGATCATCATACCTATCCACGCTGACTCTCCTCTTCAGCCTGTGCCTGAAGCTCTTGGTCCCGCTTAATCTTTGCTGCCTGGGCGCGCCTGACCATTGCTGCATGAGAATCTTGTGCAAATATCAGTGCATGATTGGTCGCGAACTTGGAGATGACATACCCTCGACTTTTGGCATTGGGGTTATCAATGGAGCAGCAATCAGATCTGGATTGCGCACAAAGAGGCGCAATTTTTGCATGGTTTTGCGCCCAATGATGACGTCGAAGAAGTCGGACTCAACGATTAGACAACTGGTGTCTATGTACCTCAGAGATGAGAAGTCATCATCTTTCCACCTGATCCCGGCCGTCCCTAAGGAGTCAAAAGGTTCACCCGTGATGGACATCGCGAATGCCCTTTTCACGACATCTTCTTCCGGCTTGCGGCGCTCGGCCAAGTAGCCAGTGGATATGAGGTCATATTCGCAACCACTATCGTACAAGACCACGCCGTATCGATTGTCACCTTGGGGAGCGCCAGGCCCATGGTACACTTGTATCGGCGCATCCACCAAGAATATGCTTTGTTCGTTATTCGCGGAAGGCTCGGGGCAGGAAATGCTCAAGCGTGAAGCAGGATTGGGTTTGGGCGGTCTTGGGTGGTTCGTTGTATGTGTAGCCGAAGGGTCGAGGGAGGCGCCCGGAGCTTGCAGTTGGTTGGGTCTAGAGGTCAGGGAGGTCGAATTCGTGTTCGATAGCGTCGTTGATACGGACGCAGCGGGCTGTTGTGCTTGCGGTGCAGGCTTCGGGCGCTTGGTGAAGAGAGCGCGTATATTGGGGAGCACGCTTTTGCACCCACGCGCAACTGCGCGGATAGGGTGCCTCCAGTGACGGGACAACCCATCACGATTATTGGGAAGGTTCGGGCGTCCAGGACGTGGAGCGTGCTTGGTGCGCTGGATAGAGTCGGTGGAAATAGTGGCATCGGAGTTGTCAGGGCCCCACTTTGTAGGGCCGTCAGTGAGCATGGCTCTTGGCCGCTTCAGAGACACAAACGGAAGGGGAATGTATGCACGAGCACTGGTTGGTGCTCTGGACATTTGGCAGCGGCGTTCGCCGAGAGTGCCTTGGAATTATTGGATTAGAGAATGGCTTCGAGCTTCCGGAGCTTCCGTGTGAATGACCGAATGTAAGGTCTCGCGTTCGACTATGCGAGTTGGAGATGCATGGCCAAAGAGTGTGCCCGTAGAATTTGGGAGTGAAGGCGGAGCAGCCCGAATGCCGCAGTCGTGTGTGGGTGCTGGTCGGAGCTGTTGAAAACAGGGCGTGGGAAGCTTTAAAGATGCGCTCCGGGGGGCGCCCAGAAGCACAGACGGTCATAAACTCTCCCCGGCCACATAATGGAGCCGTCTTTTTGACTTGGCGCCCTCGAACAGGTGGATTGCGCACGGAACAGTGACGCATGTTGATGCCTGCAATGAAAGGGGAGAGGGTAGATAAACGTCAGGAAAGGAGATCTGCGAGGTCCACTATACAGCGGCGTTATGCATATCACAACTGTGAATTAATCCCCGTCGCAGACAGACTGGTACACGCAGACGTAGCGACTGAGACCAGCCGATTCCCGGCCATATGGGACCAACGCCCGTTTCCAGGGAACAAGCAAGCATGCGCAATTGCATGTTTGGCAACTGGCGTGACGCGTTATGCGAGGGCGATCCCGAAAGAGAATCCCTGTACCTCTCCGCAATGGTACCTGCATGATGAGATTCTGTGGCGCATGGCACATGGACGACCCCGCCGTCAGTGTCCTCACACATTCCTTTTCTACATCGTCAGATAGACGCAGCTCGACAGCAATCTCCACCATGCTATCATCTCTTGAACGACGGTCGAGTGCTATATGCAGCTGGAATAGCCGATCCAGGCTAAGCAGGAAACAGACTATAAATAGAAGCCCATGGTCCCGCTTTGAGTCTTCGCCATGCGGGACACGCTCACAAGCTTCATTGCGGTTCCCAATCGACCTGACTAATCTTCGGCTTCCTAGCCAGTGCTCGGCATGCTGAGACATATCACTGGAATGCCCCACTAGGCCGGATCGAGCGATCTAGATAACCGTGGTGCCGCCCAAAGCTCCGTAAACACGTAAAACACATTCACCACCTAGATGGCGGATGCAATCTTTCTAACACTGGTATTGCACTTGTACAATACCTATCCGATCGAGTGATACATTTCCCTAGAATATAAAGCGGCTCTCATTTGGGATATGACTGTATGATTATGAGTAGCCTGTACTAGGAGAAGGAAGCAAGCATCCCGCATGTAACCCATTCTCAAGGCAAGAGTCTTGATAAAGAGTATTGTGGCCAGGATAATTTACATACGAACTTGCTGCATGACTTTTATTACACACCTGCTGCTTACTTCCCAGACAAGTCTAAGTACGACACATGCTGCCCGTACTTCGATCTTTCTGACGTTTGTAGAACCAAGAATGAACATCACGTGCTGAAAGACTTCACGCACGAAGTAAGACAACCTGCATTGCCAAACTCAAATTTACCTGATGCCTTTCGTTCCAAGTTTAGACTTGCTTCTGCATTTCTTCATTGTAACGCGCAATGGCTACGGCTGGATTTGAATACATTGTTCATGTCCCGGCTCACTCCATAAGCTTGCAATGGCCGACTGCCCTTGCCCTAAAATCTATTCTTGTACTTGTCCTGACAAAGTATCACTGTGGAAGCCCTAGTATGACATCACTCTCAGGCGACCGTGTTCGCACGTATAGATCGGTTGCACAGCTTTCGATGGCATTGGAGCATGTAGATTCACCGACGATTTACATCATGGAGCACAGATTACGTTGCACGTACAATTTGTTTTGTGAAGAAACATGATTTTTGGGTTGATGTATGCTCACTCTTCAAGCCGCAGCACCAAGGAATAAAGTTCATCATCTTTGCGCCTCTTCTTCGCAAACACTCTAAAACTTTGGATGTAGATTTAGCTATAAACTATTCACATATGCCCCATTTCCTCTCTTGATTCACCCAGCTAACCTCAATCACGCCACCATCATCGATATTGTCTTCCCAAATATCCGGGCCCTGCATACACTGGCTCCGCTGGCGCAATCCCAAAGAGCTTTCAAACGTTGCTTCGCTGGAAGTACCAGCCTCCCTTGTAAGGCTTACACTTGTGGTCTGTGGCGTACGTGACCTCATCGATGAAGGCATTGTCGAAGCTCTAGGGCCATCCTTTCCTATCGTTGTTGCAGTTATACGCGTACGCCCTGGTTGTTGAAACTAATGTAGTCGTGCTTAAAAATGGCATGCGAGCCGCCAGCGCCTCTGATTATGTCACGCAATTAGCGGATGCCTATGTCCACGCCGCTATAGGCAAGATCGTAGACCCAGCACTAAGTATCGCGCTTGTCGAGGCTGCGCCTAGCAAGCTGGCTCTCAGCAGTGTCGGGAATTAAGTCAAAGTGATAAGTGCTTGTCACGCTGTCGTCGGGACTGGAGGCTGTAGTATTCGTGGAGCCATCAGCGTTGACGGTGCCGCTGTAGAGGCCCTCAGAAAGATTTTCGAAACCGGTCCACATATCAGCTGTGGTGCCTACTGCGAGAGCAAGAATGGTGATGACGAGCTTGAAGGAGAACATGATGGTGTTATTGTTGTTGTCGACGACGTTATTGTTGAAGTGCGTTGATAAGTAAAATGCTGGGTGAATTGAAATGAGTTACTTGTTGGTCTTTGATTGTGGGAGGCATGGCTGTCATTTACACTTCTTTTCTACGACAGCCAAGCTCTCGGCGCCTAATCTCAATAAATCTTCACGGTTCGACGAATGGATATGGGACCATGATACTAACTCGATGAAGACTCCTTTTACCCCATTATTGACCATAAAGTAAGTCCATTCATACTCTTTGCGCGCCGTTAAGATGCCACAGAACTCGTATGAATAGATATGACGTTCTCATTGGAGTTCTTCACGAGGCTGAGTAGGTATTTTCAAGCCGTCTTGGCCATGTTCTCACCAGCTATCTCAAGTCACACTCGAGAGACAAGTATCTCACAGATCCTTGCAGCTCGATCGGGCACGAGTTCGACTGTCAGAGGAAACACCCCTGACGACGGAGCCTGGGCATGCGTTTCTTACTGGCAATCGTACTCTGAATCGTTGAGGCGCACGCTAGCAAGGTCTGTATTACACGCAGGGTATATCAGATGCTAACCGAAAACGTTATTCAGCTCTGACAACGACATGACCCATTCGTCGTATCCACCCTCCGATCCTCCACAGCACTTTGATCCCGACATTTACAGTACTCGTACCGCGCAAGTACTGGAGTAGTGTTACCAACTCGCTAAGCCAGCAAGTAGATCAAGTGCAAACCAAAGTACACTGTTGCAACCATAAGACTTGAAAAGCGGAGTCCCTGAGTTGAGTCGATAAGGATTATGGAATGAAGTGTCTCTGTCGTTGCTGAGTCCTCGCATCCACATAGATGCATATTATTGGAAACCTCCACTGTATCCGCCGGCACCAAGCGCATGTCGGAAAGGTACTCATGTTGCGCAACGCAATTCGCAGTTTTGGGTGGGCAAAACAAAGGGATGTATAGGAACAGTGGTGCAGTGCTTCTCAATTGGAAAATTCATTATGCTTGATTTGTTCAGGCGTGTTCAGATGTCAACTGCAGATGTTTGGACTGCACAATCTTCGAGCCTGGTCACGATCTGTTTGGCACCTTTTGGGTTGACGGGGTCTTTTCGAAGGACATTGGTCAAGCTTTAGTCGAGAGCTGTACCCACCCCCTAGACACCCCTCCCTTCAAAGCAGGACTACACCATACCAAGATTTCGAGCACCGCAGTCACATTGCCCCAAGATTAGAGTACGTGCTGATGCGGGCCTATATGCGATTGCCTAAGGAGTGCCAGTGCTCTGTATTGTTTTCCGCCTCTATCGGTCAAGCTGCTGCTCAAAAAAGCAACTATTGACTGTGCATGTATTTCGATGGTGGTTATGCATATTATAGACGTTCACGCGAGGAAGGATGTTCTTTGCTTCAGAAATTGAGACACGACAAATCCAGGCTATGATAAGACCATTGACTACTGTCTGATCGTCTCGAATCTAAAGCGAACATAGTTTCTTAAAGTCAGCGACTTAACACATACGACCATAGGACGTTGAAAACAAGGCTTCCCGTTCGCTCAGCCCTATTTAAGCAACGTACCGGTGGATTAGTAGTTAAGTCGGTGACGATTAGCGAATCCCCGCTGTTGTATGTTTTTTTATTTTTGCACGACCGGGGTGTTGTGGGGATGATGGAATTGGGTCGACGCCACGGAACGTTAAAAGGGAAGCCTACCCTACCATAGAACCCTGGCATGTGTTTCTTTTCACGTTATTTGGTGTTAGCACTGTGTTTGATATCTTTCGATGACAGTTGACTTTTGCACCTCAAGTCTTGAATGATGTTTGATGTTTTTAAGATCATTCCCGCAGATGTATGAGTTTGTTGGTGGGTGGCGATATTTAGAAGAAGCATTGACCTGCGCCACCGCTCAATACCTTGTCCACTCCCCTCTGTAGCATTCTCAAGCATTTATCTTACACAGCGCTGTTGTTCATCAAACTTCCTGTTTTTCTTTTGTCTTTAAAATATACCAGCACCCTCAGAATGCTTCGTGCAAGTTCCGCTACAGTGGCCGATCCGACAGACACCCAAACTCCCCACCACCTAACCGAAAGTATCCTCACGCTCCAGCAAACGATCAAGAACATCCGCGACGATGTCAGAAACAATATCGCACCCTCGATAATCCTACCAGCCGACTCGGTAATCTTTCTCCTGCCATATACACATTCCCTTTCAAAGTATCTAACCTCCCCACAGTCTCCAGACCTGAACTCCGGAATGTTCTTCCTAACACTCGACCCCTCTCCAACCGACATCCTCACCCACCTCTCCCCTCTCTTTGACAGACTATCTGCTCTCGAAAAGTCCCTGCGTTCCCGATCTCTCTGGACTCCCCCACGTGACCCACCAAAATCCCCAGAATATTCCATCATCGACATGGTCGACCTCTCCTCGGCCATCTCTTTACTAGAAGACATCGCCAAACACTCCTCCCCCACTAAACCCCTTTCGCCGCAGCCTGCGCTGTCGAAATATGAATGGATCTGGGATCCAGAGTGGAAAGAATTCTATGCAAGTACGCAGGAGGGGCAAATTTATTTGTCGAGGTGGAGGTTGGATAGAAGTAGAGGCGTTTGGGCGCATGTAAGTAGTCATAATGGGCTTGGGACCGGGGCTGGAGTGGGGATCGGTGGACCGGATGAAGCTGCGGGACTTTTGGGGAACTGGGAAGATTGGGTTTGGGATGCGTTGTGGAAGGAATGGTATCTGGATGTCAGTGATGAGGAGGGGGAATGTAGGGTTTATGCAAGTAGATGGGAGGTGCAGGCTAATGGACAATGGGCGTATGTTGGGAGAATGGGCGGATCATGACATAGCATCATATGAAGCAAAGCTGAAATTGTGAAATTGAGGTTGTTAAATATGTTGTTGATTAAGATTCAAATGGGTATATACAGTCAAATCCACTCTTCTGTCACCGTTGCTCCCCATCACGAAGGCTCGCATCTCCTACAAGAAGAGAGCAGCGAAAGCGCCAGCGGCGAGGGCGCCACCGACCTTGAGGTTGGCAGCAGCGCCAGTGAACTGAGTAGGAGGAGCAGAGTAAGATCCAGTGCCAGAGGGGGCAGCGGTGCCGGAAGGTTGACCAGCACCCTCAACGGGCTTGGAGGGCTTGGAGGGGTAGCCAGTGCCAACGACGGGAGGAACACCAACAGCAGTGGTGGGGTAGGGAGCTGGGCCTGTCACAGCATGGGTGGCAGGGGCCGAGGGAGTGTTCTTGGGCAGAAGCGAAGTGACAGTAATGGTCACAACGGAGGCACAGGACTCCTCAGCAACGGGGGCGGCGCTGTAGTGGGCAGACGCAACTGCGGCGAAAGCGGCGATGGCAGCGAAGAACTTCATGTTGATTGATTTGGTGGTGGTTGATAGAGGATTTTGAAGAAGTCGTAAATTGGGTATCGAAAATAGGTTGTAATGGAAGGTAAAGACCGTGTGAGAGTTGTTGTTAAGGAGTGACTACAGACAAGCTGTTGGAGTTGTGATGATCAAGTGGATGAAGATGGGAAGTAACTGGAGGGACATATGGGGTGGTACATATAGTTGTAGATAGATTGCTTCGAGATGAAGGCTCGGGTTGGTGGCCCAAATTGGATGCGCACCAGCCTTGCGCTCGTTGGCCCGATATTCGCGTTGCACCGAGCGCTCGTGCAGTGTCCCGTCCATTTGAAATTGACAATGTGTTTAGCCCTGGAGGTTCCCGCGAAAGGAGAGGGGGCATGCAGGGAAATGGAGTAGCGATAGCGGAGATTTTCCATTGAATTTCCAATATGCTCACATCTTGCTCCTCGAAAGTGGGTTCTCTACGGGGCTTTTCACTCTACGGTGTAGCACGCGTATGCGCCTGTGGAGAATTGACGTGGCAAAAACCCAAATCAGCATTCAAATGTTTCATTCGTTTGTTTCGTTTGCTGGTGATGGATGGTTGCAGACCAATGATAGCAGTGTACATCGTTGAGGCTGTCCAGATCGCCAGGCACAGCCGAAATGAGCCTCATTTTGAGAACAAGAGCACGTGCCACACCGTTTATGCATCTGTAACATTAGCGCCATCTCCTTTCTCTGAGGCTAGCCACGCGAGGTCTAGCTTTAAGATGCAATTGATCCTTTGATAGCAGCGGAGAAATCCAGACGGTGATCTTGCGGGTAACTTGTGGAGCTTACTTGCGCATCGAAGCTCGTGAGCCGTGTGATTGCTCACAACGAACAAAGGGTGAGCTATTGATGTCATTGTCGAGATAATCTTCCAGGAGCCCCAAGCAACGTTATATCTCCGGCGTCTCAAGAGTCAGTGCATACCAACTCGCTGGGCGGCCAAAAGTTTTTCTATCAAAGTGATGCATTTGCGATAGAAGATCAACGTCTTCTCCATGGCTGTTGCAGAGGACCAATCGAGAATTGCTTCGCACGGAACGGGTCAAAAGCGATATCGAATTGCGGCGGTGATGCCAGATGCAGGTCGATCAATGTACCAACCATGCCAAGTGGTCGAGACCTGCCGGCTAAACAAGCAGAACGACGCCGATCACTACTTTACTCGTCCCATTATCGGATCGTCTGGGGCATCCTCTGCGACTGTTTCGGCGGCCTTCGCCTTCACTGCGTTGAGCATGCTGCGCTCAAAGTCGTCCCTTGTGCGCAGCACAGCTTCGACCCAACTGATATGAACGTCCTTGTAATTGTACTTGAACTCCTCGTATGCAAATGGGACTTGACTCTTATCGCTTTCCAGCAGCTTGAGAAAGTACTCCACCGCACGCCAGCGTTGTAGAATCTCCATCCCTTGCTGACCATATTCTCGGAAGAAGTCGAATGCTGTTATGAGATCGTCTTTCATCTTTGCAGCGAATTGATCAGTGCGCCTGAATTTGACGCCCTTATTACGGACCGCGGACAAATACTGGATAAGGAGTTCGTCCGCCAGACTGTCGATTAGCAAATCACGCAGCGAGCGATGTACTCGCTCCATGTAATCGTTGAGGTAATCGCGAAAGGTTGCGATGATGCTCGCCATATCTGTCTTGTTGTACCAATCGGGCGTAAAGAACTTGACAAGGATAGGCTTGAAGTCTGTCAGAAAGATAAGCTGACAGAATATCTGTATGCATTTGGAAGATATATCGATATAGCCGTTCTTCAGCTCATCGACTTGGGCGGGTAGGCGGTCGCTTGAGTATTGCTGTGACACGAGAGGCACGACTTCCCGCTCGAAGACTGTCACGAAGGATGCACGTCCATTGACGTCGTCCTCGTCGTCGATGCAAATAATTTGATCGTTTGCCAGGGCAATGAGCCACTCCTGGAACACAGCCACAGTCTCGCCATCAAGGGCAGGATTGAGGCCAGTGTATTTGTCCCGCTCTTCGTCGATCAGCTGTGACCATATCCGTTGCCTACTGATGAGAGTGCGGAACATAGAGTCCACGACTCCTTCAGCGACGTCATTACGATCACTACTGGCAGCGACGGCTAGGTTCTGACTAAAGAGAGTCCAAACATCCCCGAGTGACCTCGTCTGGAAAATGCCATCTGCATTGACCTCGTAAGCATCTCGATCTTGATTGAGGAAACTCTTCCTGTCCTGGTCGTTGATGCGATCCATGTACTGATCCACGGCTTTGACGATAACGGAACGATATGTACGGATGAGTTCCTGGCTGCGGTTGTCGATGACGTGTGGCTGCAGATCGTCCTCGGCGAAGCCTAGCTTGGCCATCTTGGTGTAATATTTGTCTACCCAGTTGATGACTGCAAGTACATACTGTGGCGGCAAGCTTTCGTCATCGGCGAAGCCTATTAAGAAATCATGCATGGACTGATGGTAGATGTTGGTATACGTTTGTAAGATCTTCCACTTTCGTGGCATCAGATCGACCATGCCTAGCTTGACAGTGTTGAGATTGTTGAAGTACCACTTGAAGTACTTTTCGATCTTTTCTGGATCCTCGCCAAACTTCTCCTTGGCATCGTCCATTTGCGCCTGGCAGACATACTCGATGGACTTTATGAACTTGTCCTTGTAGCCGCGTAACTCTCTAGGACCTGAGTTGATGGACCGGAAGCGCGATGCGAGGTCCTTGTATTCGCGCTGCGCGTCCTGAAGCGCCTTGATTCTCTTGTCTGTCTTCTCCTCCTCTTCTACGATGATTGCCAGCCGGACAACCATGCCGTCGTTTCCTGATGCCACCAATTCAATCAAATTGATGCATGCCTCGCCAATGTGCTTGTCGAACCACTCCACCACATCATCCAGCCGAGCAAAGAGATCTTGCACGGTGACACCACTCTCAAGGGTGAGGTTGTCGATGAGCTCGGTGGATCCGTCTTCGGTGCTCTTGATCTGTGCCATAGCATCGTCGCGAACATCGCGTAACTGGGTGAGCCCGTAGTGGATCTGGAGAAGGCGCTCTTGATTGGCCGGGTCTTCGTCGTCCTGAGCAAGCAGCACCTCGAGCTGCTCTAAACGGTCCTCGAACGTCTGGATATCTGTCCTCATCTTCTCGACCGCCTCGAAGTTCCTATGCGTCTGCGCAACTAAGTTGATGTGCGGAAAGTCTTGAATCATGTTCTGAGCCTCGGCGCAGAGCTTGTCTATCTTCATCATCTCCTCTTTGATCAGATTGACCGTCCGCTGGCCCTCGGTAATGCTGTTCATGCCCGACTGGGTCAGCTCCAGCTGCTCTTTCAGCCCATGGCGCAATTGCCCGTCTACGGCAGCCTTCTTTCGCGTGAATTCGGCTTTGAGCGCGGGGATCTTCTCCAGATCCTCGGGGTGCCTCAGCAGCTCACTGAGCTTGGCAGTCGCAGACTCGACCTCGCCCATGGTGACGGTAGGGTGGGATTCACTATCGCATGGCCAGAGGCAGGAGGGGATACACTCAGAGAGAAGCTTGTGAAGCTCTCGTCGGCGTTAAAGTACGGTGTAGCTGGGTGCGTGGGGGTCTGAGTGGTGGGTTGATGCGATGTACGGTATGAGGGCGCACTGGGATGCTGCGGTACGGTATGCGCGGGAGTGCTTAGCGTGGTTGCGGGCAAAAAGATCCCCGCGTCGCCACTTCCTCGACCGTCGATTCGCAAGCGCTCTTTCACCGTTGTGCTTCGCACACACGATCCACCATGGCAGACGAGGACCTGAACCTATACGACGAGATAGAGATCGAGGACTGCTTCTATGACGCAACTCTCCAGATCTACCACCATCCATGTCCTTGTGGCGACCGTTTTGAAATCTCCATCGCAGACATGCGCGACGGCGAAGATATTGCGCGCTGCCCCAGTTGCAGTCTCATGATTAGGATCATCTTCGACCAGGTATGTCCTCGTGCTGAAGAGCCAAAGACCTCGTCCATTGCTAACAACTCCGAGTCTGATCTTCCGCCCGATACCGACGATGCGCCACAGGCTGCTGCCATTACGGCTTAGAGACACTGCTGCGCCGACGCAAGCGATACTAGCATCACGGACGATCAGATATATATGAGGGTTGGTGGGGGATGGTTTCGATCAATGGCAAAAAAAAACTGGACAGCCTCTTAGGCTGGGGGAAACACATTTGTTGCATTCAAGGCGTTGCATTAGAAGGGCGTTCAAAGATACCACGGGCTTGCGCATTCAACGTGGTGTATCCGAGACAATTCATTATTTCTGAAAGATATGCTCTCGCATATTGCGTGTCCCGTGGGCGCTGTTGAGCTATGATCAGATGGGCCCTTCGTCGTCGACGCCAACTTCGACGCCCAGCTCCTTCCTCAGAATCTCACTCATCGAGCTTCCGTCCCTCAGATATACCCAGTCGCCCTGTCCACTGCCTTCTTTCGCATTGAGGCCCTCCTGCGCGACGACCCAGTCGAAGCGTTTCGGCCCGGAGATGGGTGAGCTGAGCCAGATCTGACGGTTCGGCGGCTGCTTGTTGAGCACGTAGCTGTTCTCTTTGACTTTGACCTCGAGAACACCGGCCTGGACATAGTCAGTGTTGTTGAATGGGGGCGTGATCCATCTTCTTTACCGAGTACTCGACCTCGATCTGAGGGTCCTTCTCCTGCGCCTCCTCGAGCTTCTCGACCAGGTCATTGAGATAGGCGTCGGCGCGTTCGTGGAACTCTTCTGCGGAGAGCTCGGCGGGGGCGGTAGGTTGGTCGTGGTCCTCGCTCTTTTTGGGCGCAGGATTCTCAGCATCTGGCATGATACTCCTCAGAGTAGTCGATGAATGGAAGGTACGTGTGACGGCGGCATTGCTGGACACAGGCTGGTTTGCGGCTGCAGCTCTGGCGACGACGGCATTGGCGGGCGATTGGACTCGGAGGGGGGTGCGAACAACACGACGAAGCAGGAAACCGCTGAATCGAGTGGCGGGCCTCATTGTGATATACTCTGCTTCTTGTAAAGTCGGATTAATATAGCAATTGTTGTTGATGTTAATAGACACGAGCTGGCAAGCTTGACGTGCTCCAGCAAGCTCGGGCCCGTGTGCATGTTGCATCATTCCCCGCATTTCCACTGGCTCTCACATGGCCGTTTTCCTTCACAGCTGCACAGTCGCAAGCACAACAACACCATGATTAATGCCGTGCTCGTCTTCAACAACGCGGGCCAGCCGCGCTTGACCAAGTTCTATACCCAGCTTGTACATGCACATGCACCTTGCCTGCCACTACCCATACTCACACATGCCAGGAAACCAGCGTCCAGCAGCGCCTCATCTCCGAGATCTTCACTCTCGTCGCCAACCGCCCTAATTCTGCGTGCAACTTCCTTCCGTATGTTGCCATGTTGGAGGTGTATCAAGCAGCTTGCACTGACAATAGCCAGCCTCCCACCCCTCCTCGCCAGCTCCTCCAAGTCGTCGACCCCCACCACGCCGCACAACGACACCCCCTCGCTCGTCACCTATCGCCACTACGCGACGCTCTACTTCATTGTCATCAGCACCTCCACCGAATCGCCGCTTGCCCTGCTCGACCTTATCCAGGTCTTTGTCCAAGCGCTCGACGGCCTCTTCGAGAATGTCTGCGAACTCGACCTGATTTTCAATTTCGAGACCCTGCATGCCACTCTAGGCGAAATGATTGTCGGCGGCGTCGTTGTCGAGACACAGCTTGACCAGGTCGTCAAAGGCGTAAAAGCCCAAGGCCGGGTCGCCAAGAGGCCTGTTAACGAGAGCAGAGGTGGAGGCGGCAAAGGTGGCCTCGGGGGTCTTACCTTCGGTGGGCTGGGACGAGGTGGAGGAGAGGGTATCTGGACCGGCAGGTGAACATCCTTGGTCATCCAGGAAAATCTACGTGCAGTCCCATGGAGGACCGAGGACAATATGCAAATTAGCCTTCCTCAGACCGCGGCTTGTATCGAGTACAGCCACGGACCGACTCTGTCGTAGCTTCGCGGAGGTGGCGCGGACATGACTGCCAAAGTCTCGATCCATGTCGATGAAGGGACGGCATGCGTCAGTGGAGAAGCGCCGTGAAACATTAGCCTTGCCAGCCAGCATCACCAAGTTTGCGTATGCCGTGCATCGCGATCACCTGTGCACGCCGGATCTGGTTTAGACACATGCATGAATTCATATGTCGATTGATTCATGCTGGTCACAGTCTGTGACCTGAAGTCAGTCTGTTGGCCGTGCGTAATCTGGTATTTGCTCAAGTGCACCGAGGCGGATCTCAAGCAACTCCAATCTACCCTGGCACACTAGGCATCTCCAATGGTCCTTCAATCCACCAATCACGGTCAATGCATGTTTGCTTCTCCGACCTGTGGAGAAGAAACACTTTATAGGATACGGCGATTTCATCACGAGCCACTTCGATTTTCCATTTCTGGAGTTCGCGCTAAAATATGTTTACTGTGGTGAAGTGTTCCTTTTGACCGTGCGCTCATGCATCAACGCCAATGACTACTTAAGCTCATCCTTGGCTCCTTAGCAGCTGTACCAGGTGCCTGGCTACTCAAATCACAGCTTCGTCATACCTATTAGCACAATGCGTCTTCTCACTCTGCTCACCAGCTGTCTCTCCGTGGCCGCCGCTGCCACCCTCGGAAAGCGTGCACCAACACCAGGCAGTCTTTCTCAGGTCACTTCATTCAGCGCACCCACCAAGGCCGGATTCTACATATATGTGCCTAAGAAGCTTGCTGCTTCACCAGGCATAATTGTAGCTATCCACTACTGCACAGGCACCGCACAAGCATACTTCAATGGCAGTCCATACAAGACGCTTTCCGAGCAGTATGGCTTCATCGTCATCTATCCAAGCTCGCCGCACTCTGGGACATGTTGGGACGTAAGCAGCAAGCAGACTTTGACCCACGAGGGTGGTGGCGACAGCAACACTATTGCAAACATGGTCAAGTGGACCTTGAAAGAGTACAAGGCGGATGCGAGCAAGGTCTTTGTCACTGGCTCAAGCAGTGGTGCAATGATGACGGTATGCCAATGGATCTTTGAGTATAATACTGCGTGCTCGAGCTAACATTTTGACAGAACGTTATGGCTGCTACCTACCCAGACGTCTTCAAGGCCGCCATTGTCTACTCTGGCGTCAGCGCTGGCTGCTTCGTATCTAGCTCAGGAGGTGTCGATGCCTGGAACAGCACCTGTGCCCAAGGGAAGTCAATCGCTACTCCTCAAGCCTGGGCCAAGGTTGCCACGAACATGTACCCTGGGTACAGCGGCAGCCGCCCCAAGATGCAGATCTACCATGGGAGTGCGGACACCACCCTCCGTCCGCAGAACTACCAAGAGACTATGAAGCAGTGGGCTGGTGTGTTCGGTTATAACTACGACAAGCCGCAGAGCACGAAGGCAAATGATCCTCAAAGCGGGTACACTAGGACTGTATATGGACCCAATGTGCAGGGAATTTATGCTCAAGGTGTCGGACACACTGTTCCTATTCGGGGCTCTGACGATATGAAGTTCTTTGGCTTTGCTTAGACTGCTGCAGAGCAACCAACGGACATTTACTACGTCAACACCAGTTCTTGTACATAAATTATATATCTATCATTTGATCTGACCTTCTCAATGTGATTATGTTGTCTAGAATGAGGTCTGATTGACAACGTCAGGCGTCGCATGAACACTGCACATTCACAATGCTCCTTCAGAAGAGCACGATGTAGCGACACAAAGGTCGGGCAGCCTATATCTTCACATTTTGCTTGAGCTGTTGTCGATTCACACAATTGCCGAGCGCTAGATGCTCAAATAGAGCAAAAGGAAAGGGTCACGCGTTCATTGGCTACTACTAACACCGGTTACGCTATGCAACTCGTCCTGACTCCCCAAATTCTACCCCTGTCAAATTCAGACTTGTGCATATCTGTCTCTGCTGTCAAGGGTGTCGAACGCCATGATTCAACACAAAAAGCAGGCACTACAGAAGGCTCATACTCTCCCCAGCCACTGACATTTCCCAATGGGGACCAAGATGTCGCCGAGGGAGATGTCGATCCGCATCTTCATGGTCACCCTATAACCCTCCTCGATCCTCCCAAGCGTACACTTTGCCGTCCCCGGCGGCCCGCTTCCCTCTATATTCCACCACACTATAAACCCACTCCTCGACCCCTCTCTACAACCTCGCTCTCCACCATTCCAAACCCGTTCGGAAAGCTCTCTTTCCCAACAGCACAATCTAAAACCAAGCTCTCAACGATCCTGACTGGTCCGACAGGCGCTCTGTCTACTGTCTCTCTTCAAACAGGTCCGTCAGGTTACGTCTACACGCCAACGTTTGTGCGTGTGCCGGGTTATGAGAGTCTGCGGGATGATCATGGTATCACTTTCACGCGGAAGAGAGATGTGGTTGGAAAGGCGTTGGTCAGGCTTGGGATTGTGGGTGATGAGGATGCGAGGCAGATGATGGGGTTGAGGGGATTGGCTAGGGAGTTGTGGGATGAAGATTTGAAGCGTTTAAAGGTGGTAGACCAGGAGGAAGAAAAGTTGCGGTGAGGTGGAGGCCGGGAGTGGAATAGTCGGTCTTATTTAATGTCTAGAGGCTCTTCATTTAGAATATATAAGCAATACATAAGAAAAGTTTTAAACAGTGAGATAAGACAAACAAAGGTTTTGAGGTGTCCTACTGACTATGAGTGGAGATTCAGTCATGTGCGAACCCTAGTCAGGTCAGTAGCGCAACATAACGTTGTATAGCGCCCGCTCTCAACGTAAAACAATGCACAAATTTCATCTACATCTATTGCACGCGCTGCAAGATCTAGTGCTGTGATTCCAATGAGCGTCTCATGCTGCACTCGGTCACCTTGTGTACATGAGTCCAATCAGCCGGGGACAATTTGTACGAGTGTAAGCTTCTTATCATTATTTTTGCTTGTGCGTCTTTGGCAGCTTGGTTCTTAGATATTTCATGTTCAGAATCTGTCACACCGACCTAAACGCATGGTTTCCTAACTGATGTAGCGTTCTTTTGCACCTACACGTTGCGTGGTCACACCATGGAGTCACTGATGCGCATTCGGAAGCAGAGCCTTTACCATCCTTAATCTACCGTGTAGCTTTTACGATTACGTGTTAAGAATACTTGAAATCCCGTGTAGTGATCAAAGCTTCTCAGAGTCAGCATCTCGGTTCCCAAAGCAGACATTAGAGGAATAAAGCAGTATCCGTGCCCAAGCAGTATCTCTTTTCTAACGACTAGCCATGTGAGACTTTCTAGAACGCAGTCATCCTTAGTATTGACGAAGAAGGCCTCCCACACCCCGGCCTCACTCGGAGCTTGTAAAGGCTATAAGGTCGGCGCGCCTGAAAATTTTGGATATAGGCGGAATTCCAGGCATTGCGGTAGTGAAGTGGTCGTAAGACACTTCCACCGCATGCGGATAGGAGGCCACTTCAGTCCAGATCCCGCAATGGTGCTTGAACATGCTTAATTGTTGGTTACTGGATGCACATGCAACCAAATCTTCACCAGCATCAGATTAGATATTTTCTCGCCCAAGTATCACAGGCCCTCTACCAGCATTATGTTTTCACCATATCAGGCCCAGCCTCCCCGTGTCGTTCCTTTCACTGTGGCCTAGATCATGATCATAATATGGTCTCAGTAATGGAGAACTACTAATTATATAATAATTTACTGCAGTCTTCCCAAACTAGCTCATCATCTATTAATTTCTATCTCAGCTCTACCATGTCTGCAAACTCATACTACGCAAACGCATATTCTAACACGAGCGAGCTCATGCACAAATTGGGCTTCCCTGACCAGCCATCACATGACCGAAAGCAGGAGATCAAGGAAAACATGTTCCAACTGCAGCAATGGTTGGATGATAATGACGATTATGAACCAATTCCGGTTAGACCCTCATCGCCACTCATGGACACAATCGCGGGCCTCGCGCCTTGTACAGCATCTTTCATGGGTCGACCCGCCGTTCTCATTGCATCAACGGGGAGCATTCGAAGAAAGAAGCGAAATCTAGATGCCAATGCAAAACAGTCTAAAGTGTCATTCAGTAACAATTCGACACATTCGGGAACAACTAAACGCAGCTCTTCCAGTGTGACTACCAATGTCGACACACTGGAGTCGTTTCCAATGTTCACTACTTATCCGCCAACGACCATGGAAGCACAAGATGACGGGCAAGACGAAAAGATGGAGAGTGAGGAAGGAACCGAAGTCTCGATGCAACCAGGCTTGCGGGGCGGGCTCAGTCGATTGTGGAGGATGTTTCGTTGCAGTTAGCTTAGGTATATCAATTTATGCTGTAGGAATTAATCGATTCGGTATCTTCCACATCATAGTCCCAACATATATATATATTCAAAATACCTAATGTGTACTGAGAACCCAGAAATACAGATTTTCCAGAAGGCTGATCAACCTTAACACTGAGTTGAATTATGATTACACAGAAACATCAACCTATCGAATATCAGAGCGACAATCTCCAACCAAGAAAATGGAAACTCTGTGAACGCCTTACCGAAGGCCAACGCGCAGTTCGATGACCGCTTTATGGTCTTCCCATCACACGATACGAAACTCTTGAGCCTTTTTGTCAAGGTCGACCCCTTTGATGGCCTCACCGTTCATACATTCGTCAAGATAGCATTCCCCAATAAGGACGTATTCATCGCTGCGCTCAAGCTTCCGAAGCACAACAGGTACGCTGCAACCGAACAAAATGCAGATCTGGTCTCCCTTCTGTGCGCCTGGAGGGGCCATGCCAATGCGAGGCTTGTACTGTGCATTCGATGGAGCCATCTCAAGGCAAGATTTACGAGTGTTCATGAGTTTCATTGACATTGTTCCTGTTGTATCGCAAAATCGCATGTAGAAGGACGAGTGGTTTCCCTTTTGTTTTGAAAATCGGGAAGAGAGTGCGGTATTGGTATTACTTTTGAAGGTATTTAACAGCGCTTCGAAGGTAGTACCTCCAATATGGAGTGACTGGACGGATTTAAACCATTGTTTGAAGTAATCGGGTATATCAGCAATCGAATTGGTTTGAGGCGGAGCTGGTATAGCAGGGTTCGAGTCCCCAGCATGGGAGAGGTCCTCATCGGAAGTATCACCAGAATCGGAGTAGGAAGCATAGCGTCGTGCAGAATTCGAGAGTGAAAAGCCATGATTGAGACGCAGACAGATGTGGATGAAGTCATTGTTGAACCACTTCTCGGGCATCGGTTTTCTCAGATACCGATCCTTGCGATTGAGGGTTAAGCATCGACAGATACCCACCAATGTAGCCATTGTTGATTTCTCAGCATCAGACAATGGAAAGTGATCCTGTTGGCTCTGGTTTCTGTCCCCATTGTGTGACCCAGCTATTTCTTCCACTTCGCCAACTATGCAACCCCAAGCAAGAAGTCTTGTGATGTCGAATCCATACTTTACTTTTTCATCACCAGATGCCGAATATTTACAATTGAAATCATGGTAACTTGGGTGTCGCAAGTTTCCAATGGATGTGCCTGAGCTTTGACTGACCATCAACGGTGTTGGAGAAGGCTGTCTCCTCCTCCGCCAATCTGGTACCCATGAAGGCAGCAGCGAGCCAGGCGTTGCGTTGAATAAGGGAGCAAACATGATGATGTCCAACGACTTGTGGAAGTCGATGAAAGATCGCGCAAATCGGAGGTACACATCGTCAGTACTACTATTGAAATCAGGTTCGAGTGTAAAAGATTCGGTAGCGAGAGCTGCAAAACCGAAGAGGCGATCTCGATCGTAAGTGACTTCGGTGTCGCAAAAGTAGGCTGCTAGAGCTGGAAGAGAGACAATTCTCTTGGCCTCATCTTTAGAATCACGAATACGATCGTGTATTTTCCAGGTTCGTCTTCGATTCCACGCGTGATGAAACGCAGTACTGCCCTTGAAGCTTGGTGGGTCGATCTCGAATGCCTTTTCCAACACCTTGAAAATAATTTGCCTGCTACACGTGCGCGATCCGCACCAGTAATCAAGTTTTGATGGGATACTGCACTCTTGTACCGTCCAAACCCTTGCCCACCACGCTCGGTCAAAGAAATTTTTCAGATCTTCCCACTTCGGTCTGTATTCTTCCGCTCTAAGGGCTTTCCAGTCTTGACGATTGCCTGTCAATTTGTTGAGGTATTCGATGAATTCTTGAGCACGTTGACTGCTGCAAGTTTCCTTGCCAAGCCACACAACGACTTCGTAAGCTTGCTGATAGATGTCTCGCATACGCTGCACTTGCCAGCCTTTCTCGACACTTTCACCTTGGTTGATACAAATAGAGTCGATCCACCAATAATGCTGCAGTGCTTCGCTTCTTGATATTGATTTAGATCTCAGTTCATCAACGAAGTCCTTCAGTGAGGCCGATATCCTGAGTGGTTTTTGGTCTGTGCGAAGATCGTACTTCTCAGGTGCCGGGTTTGCCTCCCACGAATAAGAAAGAGCGATGTACTTTGCTGGAGGGTTGTCTCTGAATGTGAAAGTTTTGAGTTCTGCCGATATCTCTGGGCCATTGTATAGGAACCTACACAAACGGATTTCCTTCCGGCCGATGCGTTCATAGTCATACGTGCTGACCAATTCCATCGTGCAAATTGAGCCGGGTCCTTAAACGTGGGAATGCGATTTGATGTAGAATGGTTAATCTCAACGTCTCTTGCGATCAACGTGCTTTGTGTTGGGTTGAACAATGCTCTTAAAGAGACGGTGATGATGTACGGTCCTGTGCCGGTTAGGGTAAATATAGATCAGGCTGCATTGTCGCTCGCAGCCACGCTGAGCAGCTACGAATCCGAACCCAAGTGTTGCCTGCACAATGATTGCATCTTGATTGACCGGGATCGTTTTGGCATAGGCGCAATCACATGAGATCATTTCCTTTAAGGTAGAAAATTAGCATCATTTTGTGTCTATCTGCATTTGACTGCCACGGTGTAGACACTAAGCATGCGCGCAATCATGATAATAGTCAAGTGTGCAACACGACGTTGTCGCTACCGAAAACATTATCGCTGGCGATTTCTTCCCTTGTGCTTGGAGTATTGTTGATGTTGCTCCGGCGCAATATATGAAATTGCACTAAATAGATGTCAGTGAACGATGATCATACGACAAGCTCTTTTGCAACAGATCGTTCTCCATGGGCCTATTATTTTCCGGTAGTTTTCATCGTGCGGCAGGTCATCGCCAAGTCGTCACTAAGGCAGCTGTCAAGTAGAGGACATGAAAATTTAGACGCTGACGGAACTTGCGCTCGATCAAGAAACCAAGAGACTGAAAGCAATGCGATTGGCAGAATCGCACTGAAATAGGGGCTGACAGATAGAGCGCTGGATGCTCACGTGATTGTCGAGTAGGGGCATCGCTTAACACCGGCCATGAATGCCGCGTCGCAGAACTCACAACAACGGGAGACAAACACTTCTCTAATCCTCCTGTCACTAGATAAACGACTCATTAGCCTGTCATGCGTCCGATAAAAGCCACGACAGCCGGCTGCGTTCACGATTAACGCGTCGGGAAAGACAAAGCAAGCTTGCCCGTCGCAAAGTCTTGCTCGATAAGGAAACAACCTCCACGAATGCCCCGCGCCTAGTCTCCAGTGACCACACCATGAGGCCGAGAACGGCCTACAAGTGCATGCAAGCCGCATTGCGATATCTACAGCTCCAGAGCAGGTATAAATGCATTGAGTAACCAAGTTTGATGGATCAAGTATCTGTTCTTCCTTCTAATGCTCTGCGACGACAAGCCTTGGATCTTGAACAACATGGCTGCTAAACCATCATACCTCATCGTTGGCGCGGGCGTTTTCGGCGTCTCAACAGCTTACCATCTCATCAAGAAATACCCAGACCGACAGATCACAATCCTTGATCAAGATGCGTGGGATGCCGACAACCGCGTTGCCGCTTCATGGGACTGGAACAAGGTCGTGCGCGCAGATTACGATGACAAGATATATTGCCAACTCGCTCTTGAGGCACAGGATGTCTTCAAGTCCGATCCGCTCTGGAAGCCATACTTTCACGAGACCGGTATCTTCTGGGTTTGCCGATCAGACTATGCACAAGATGTCATCAACAACTACAAGGCTCTTGGACGACAAGCTGATCTGCAAGCTGTTACTATTGACGAGGCCAAGAAGATGTTTGGGGGTCTCTTCGAGGACGCAAATTACGATGGCGTCAAGGAAGTACTCGTCAACAAGACCAGTGGTTGGGCCCAAGCTGGCGATGCACTCCGGGCTGTGACGAAGTGGTCAATTGAGAATGGTGTCAAATACATTACTCAGAAAGCCGAAGGCCTAGCCTTCGATAATTCCGGAAGATGTACAGGTGTCAAGACCGAGCAGGGCAATACCATTTCCGCATCAAATATCATCCTCTCAACTGGCGCTTACACTGCCAAATTACTCGAGCAAGCTGCACAGGCGAGCGGCAACAACAACCTCCGTGCCGGATCGCGAATCGTTGCTGGAGGCATCACTACCGGCATGACCACTCTCGACGAGGAGTCTTACAAGCGCTTCGCCAAAATGCCTGTTGGCGTTCAAGGCTATACGGCCGAGACCGGTCCCTTCATTGGCAGCTTGCCACCAACAAAGGATCGAGAACTCAAATGGTGGGGTGAGAAGATCTTCAAGAACACCCATGAAGTCCTCCCTGGCCGCTTCGTTTCCGCGCCTCCATCCGGCAAAGACTACAACCAATGGGATGTACCTGGTCCTCTGAAGCAGGACATTAACCATGCCAATCACGTCTTTTATGGCAAGAATGGTGCTTCGTGGAAGATGGAGAAGCACCGTATCTGCTGGTAAGTCTTTGATCAATCCACAATTGGAGCGAAACTGTCGGCTGATACATCACAGGGACGCGTTCACTACTTCGTCCGACTTCATCATCTCGCCACACGCTGGTGCCAAGGGTCTCTACGTTGCGACATGCGGCTCTTTCCACGGCTATAAATTCTTCCCGGTGCTCGGCAAGTATGTCGTGCAGATGCTGGAGGATGACCTATCCGCCGAGCTGAAAGAAAAGTGGGCGTGGGATCGCGAACGACCTGCGCCAAGCCTGAATCCCGATTGGCCACGCTTCGAGATGAACGATCTGCTCGACCAATGGCCGAAGGCGAAGTTGTAAGGAGTACGCTAATGGGTGGCTGGACTGCTGTAATGAATTGCATGATATGCTTGGCGTTTGGTGTATTCTGATACGGAGTCAGATATTGATCGTCGTTTCGGACGTCCGCAGTTGATGTAGATTTACATCGTACGCTACCGTTCCACCATGGGTATTTAATTGAAAGCGCAGCTTGCAATTACAATTGCGCTTAGACATATGCTGAGAGCGTCATCGTCGCGAATTCATGATGACCAACTTTTTTCATTTATGTACAGGTTGAAATCCTGGTGCTAAGATATTTACAATGAAGAAACCTGCCGCTGTGCTTCGCGGCTTTTTCTAACATCCATGCGATGCATTTATGCGGTGAGCTTGCTCTTGATGAAGTTGAGAGCCTGCGAGCCGTACTTGTTGACGTACTGCTGGTGGGCATTGGCATCATTTCCGGTGCAGCAATATGGGTCGGCCGAGTCGCAGTACGACTGGATGATGGAGGTGGAAGCTGGAGAGCACTGGAAGCCTTGTGGGCGGGCCGAGAACTAAGTCTGGTATTAGCGCATTGCCATATTAAAAATGAGCCGGTACACTTACGCCTTGGGCAGTGCATGTTCCAACGTTGTAGGGGAGCCCGGCACGGTTATGGGGGTCTCCCATAAAGATCGCTGCCTTAACTGCCTTGAGCGCGTTGCCAGTCAAAGTGGAGCCGGCACCGCCGCAGATGGCGTTGTCCATAATTTGGCCACCCTTTTCGAGATTAGTTTCTTGTCATGGCGAGTTCAGACCTTACTGACCTGGCTGTATCCAATAAGGACAATTTGGGTGTCGGGGCACTTCTGGTTGTAGGCTGTCACAGCCTTCACAACGGCAGCGGTACCTTGCGACGCAGAGTTGTCGTAGCTGATGCCACCGCAGTTGGACTGTCCACCACAAGCAGGATAGACAATAGCCTCAGAGCCAGCTCCAGGGTACGCAGACTTGACGGAGTTGACGAGGCCAGCTGCAGTTCCATAACCATTTGATTGTGGAAGCGTGGTCTCGCGTGCGCCGAAGATGTAGACCTTGGGGCAAGATTGCCTTTCCATAAGCTCTACTGGCCCAGCGGCGGCGAGGCCGGCGAAAAGTGCGGTTGCGGCGGTGACCTTCATGGTGTGTTTTGCTGATGGATGTCTTGGAGTGCGCCTGAAAAGTGTGGAATAGATGCCTGTTCTCAATGCTGGGCGACGATCCGAAGCTTTATACTCTCAGGCTCCATTTACATTTCACAACTTTGTCATACTCCATGGGCTCGCATCTTTAGGCAGAAGTGATGCACCTTGAGCATACCTTAATGATTTTGTGGGGTTCAAAGCGCTACTTGGCTACGTTTGGTGTGGTTTTGGTCCTTTGGTCCGCTATGTAATCTATCTGTTGCCGTGTGATGAAGTCGTAACCAGGATTATTGCCGTTGATCCATGCATGCTTTATGCGGAGGACAGTATGTGGCGCCCCTGGGTTCTGGGGTACATGAAGATCCCGGTCCTCAGAATCGGACGACAAGAAGCGAGCGAATTGCGGTGGTTATCTTATATAACCGACCGGCTCTTTCAGTTACTAGTCTCTGTTAAAAACGGCACCTTGGCCTCGTGGCCAAAAAGCTGTACCGGTTTTCATCCTCGTACTACAATGGTCCAAAGGAGATTTGATGAGGAAATGCCCGGTTTGCCAAGATGAAACATGGTGTGGGCCTGGAACAAAATGCTTGTCTGAGCCTGAACGCCATAGAGCTGCGGGTTCTTCCACGGTGGCGTCGATCCATTGCACCTCAAACAAGCATGCTGTAAATATACTGTGCGTCAAAACTAATGGGGCGACCAAGTGGGTCGTTGCGCGAATGACTTAACGGACCAGAGGAAGACGATAAAATTAAAAGTTTACATCGTAACCCAGATCTGAGGGGCCTGTGCTCCCTACACAAAATCGCTTCCTTATCTCCATTGTAATGAGAGGGTTCGTAAGGTCAGGTTTTCCATTGGGAACGGTAGTGAGAGGTGGTGTGACAACGGTCTGCATTGATATTGACGAGAAATGACGAAACAAGGGGCGGGTCCTGTGTTCGTGAGAAAGCTCCGAGAACGAGGCGGATCTTAAATTGTGTGTCTTTACTGTGATGAGTGTCTTGACTTTATTGTAGACACTCATGGCATCCAGACATGTTTTTGAGTTGGGAAATATCGAGGAAGGGGGAGTCATGCTGGAACTAGACGAACACGTCATCAAGTGCGAACCGGGCGCACCTGCTAAATTGCGGCCTCCATAGAATAGGGCTCAGTAAGAACATATCCACTTTGTAACATTCCATATCTTCAGTTGCGCAAAGTGTCCTATGCTAATTTGGATAAACTGCTATGCACAATGAATTGCTGGACTAATGTGATCAGTCAATCAACCACGTTCGCACTACTATACCATGGTCCTCCGACCGCTCTTTGATCTTCGATCACGTTCTCAATTCTCTTCCTTCTCCCGTGTTCCAAGGTCGAAAGTCACAGGACTTGAGCGCTTGAATGGACGTCACTTCGCTCGGCCACGTATGTCAAGACTGCGGTATGGTGAAGTACATACCGAATCAGGATAACAGTAAGCCCAACCAACCACTTGAAGAGGACAAATGGATCCCTTGAACTCACGGAGCCAAGCACACTTCAGGGATTAGGGCATAGCACTTTGGTATCCCATTGGCCACCATAATGCCTGCCGTTGGTAAGCACTATTGTCCTTCAAGTATAATTGGGTACATGGACTCGGACGTAGCTAAGAGCGGGTTGAGCGGTCTCTGGAGTGTGATTAGCCCGTTCTCCGCAAGAACAAAGGTGGTTGCGCATCTGGGTAAGGCTATACCAGGTCATTCGCTTGTTCTCCGGAGCACATCTATTGCCACCAGGACGACATTTGTTTTTGACCAGTAGCACTACTACAGAAGCTTAAATTGATAGGAGAATAACATCCAGATTCCTCCCCGCGCTTTCAACTCATCTTAATCTGACGAAAGAGACCAGTCTCCATGGAGGTTGTTACAGCAGTCTTTCCTGTCCTTGTCGTTGCACAGACATGGCACAATAATGCATTACCAGCCACCGTGGCAGTTGGGATCTGCTTCCATCTCTTCGTTGCCAGACCTGGGGTCGAATTTGAACAGTCCATGCGTCAATTCCTTTGTGTCGCAGTTCTTTTTTCGGGAGTTCATCTCAGTGTCTTATCGTTCCTTGCCAATCAGACTGTAACCACTGTAATGGTTCGACTTGTTTCTTCGTGGACTGGATTCAGCTCAGGTCTTTTCCTCAGCCTCACAATTTACCGACTATGTTTCCATCGATGTCGATTCTTCCCCGGACCGGTGGCAGCAAGATTTACACGCTTTTATGTCGCGTACCTTAATGGCCAGAAAGCACAATTCTACGAAAGGCTGAGACATATGCATGATAGGTATGGGGATGTCCTGCGGCTTGGTACGTTTGTGTAATCTCTTATGTCCGTTTCTCGCTCTGACAATCATATCCAGGGCCGCGCGAGATTAGTATCCTTGACCCTGCTGCTGTCCAAGTCATATATGGCTCGAAGTCGCAGTGCCGAAAGTCCGCCTTTTACAACCTCAACGGTGGTCACGACGATGTGGTATCTATTAACGGCATTCGAGATTCAACTAAATACAAGATGCGTCGTCAAGCTTGGAATCGCGGACTCTCGGGAAAAGGTGCGTGACGCTCCTTGTTAATGCCTCTTGAGAGAGGATTAAAGATGCTCACGAGCACCAGCTGTCAACTCCTACCAGCCTCGCGTGAAAGCACAAGCCGACAAGCTCGTTGCGCAAATGTATGCGCACATCAACGAACCTGTCGATGCAACTCTCTGGTCGGCTATGTTCAGTTTCGACGTCATGGGCGATGCAGGGTTTGGTAAGGATTTCGGCAGTCTGAGCAGTGGCCAAGAGCATCCTGCCTCCAAGGAGATCCACGGCTTTCTCTGGGTTCTTGGTGTTGTTCAGAGTATACCATGGCTGCCCAGTCTCCTCAGTTCAATTCCTGGAGCCAATCGTGGATTTGCAGCATTCTTTGATCTATGTGCTCAGGTGTTGATAGACAAACAAAAAGTTGTGCACTATAAAGACCTTATCTATGCACGCCTTGCTTACCAATTTCAGTCCTTCAACATCGACGAAGAGCCCAGAGATCTCGTGTCTTGGCTCCTCAAGGCTACATATGAGAAAGATCTATCCGCATCTCCAACCCCAGAGTCACTGGCTGACGATAATCGTGGAGTCATCATCGCTGGAAGGTATTTAGTGCTATTTTTGGTCTAGTGCAAGCTAAGAGATGTGAAATAGTGATACAACAAGCAGCACACTTGCAAATGCTCTCCACTACCTCGCCAAGAACCCACGCGTGCAGCACAAGCTTCGATCGCAGCTTGATCATCAAATGGCTACGGACTACGCTTCATGGGATTACTCGAAAGTACAAGTGCTTCCTTACCTCGATGGTATCATCAATGAGACCTTGCGCTTGAAGCCTCCTGTACTTCAAGGTGTTCCCCGTGAGACTCCTCCGCAGGGCATACGCATTGGCGATCTACACATACCAGGCCACGTCATTGTCTCAGTCCCAACCATTCTTATTCAACGCGACCCAAGGTGGTGGCAACAACCTGACGAGTTTATCCCGGAACGTTGGGGCGACAAGAAAGAGCAGATGGGCACTGAGAATAGTCCATGGCTACCATTTCAACAAGGTGAATGCATTCCCGAGTCATTTTCGACGAAGTTTTAACGGCGATAGGCATGCATGCATGTGCAGGAAAGAATTTCGCATACATGACATTGCGCACCGCGATTTCAGCCTTGGTGCAGAATTTCAATATCACATTTGCACACGGAGAGACTGGCGAACAATTTGACAAAGAGTTCTTGGCCTCGTTCATGATGGCACTTCGACCGCTGAAACTTGTCTTTACACCAAGATGTGACGTGTGAGTGCGTGAAGGGGTGGAGTTCAACACCATGACACGAATAATACTTGCTCAACAAGAACACTGGAAGGATATTGTGTCTGTTTGTAGGTCATGCACATGAAGTCAAACCACGTTATCACAATATGAAAAAGAAGAAGCGCATTCAAGCACTGCTATCAGTAACGTCTGACTGTTGAGAGCGAGACTTGTGTCGACTCATTCACGCAACATAGTCGTATAAATTGGTTCTCGGCAGAGATCTCCCGTTGCGGCCCAAAGGCCGAACAGAATCTATTGTACGGCAATAGCTACAATTTTCTGCTATACACTTTGAGCTTCCTAAGCATGAGCCTGATGAGCGACTTCTACGATTACAGTGCATTTGCATTGGATCACGTTGAGATACCCCATGAAAAACATGAGCTGAGCGGTATCTTTGAATCCTTCCAAAGAGACTGCTGCTATAGCCGATCCATATGCTGGCTCATTGCTATCTTTCTTCTCCGCTACACTCGCGGCATACTAAACATCTTAGGCAACTTACGATATCGTCCGACGCCAATCGACAGCACTTTGATATATATACCAGCAGATATCAGCGTAGTTATACCGACTACAGATGTAACGTCCAGAACACTTCACCGAGTTTTGCAGTCAATTTTGGTGCATCCAATCAAGAGAATCATCATCTCAGCGGCTGGGAAAAAAGCAAAAGAGCAAGCAGCACTACTCACAGAGCTTTTCCCCGATCCAAAAGTCGTCTTGATTCACCGCGCAGGGGTATCGCGGCGCGAGCAAACCGCTAACACAATGAAATATGTCGACACTGCATTGCTAATCCTGCAGGATGACCACACATACTGGCCGACGACGAATATTTTCCTGCAGTCTTTACTGGTACCTTTCCAAAAGCCTTCAATAGGAGCAGTCGGCGTAGTGCTTGAAGCACGACACCAGCTACACAAGTTTTCATGGGCAGGATTCTGGAACTTCCTAGGAATGACGTACCTTGACCGACGCCGCTACGAGCTCTGCGCTACATATGGTATCGACGGTGGCATATCTACATTGTCTGGCCGCTTCGGCGTATTTCGTACTGAAATATATGCCTCACCGTATTTTCTGAAGGCTTATCTCAATGAGCGTATTTTCTTTGGCATGGTAGGGCCACTTAATGCGGATGACGACAAGTTCCATACGCGCTGGCTAATCGATCATGGCTGGAGTATCAAGCTCCAAACTGGTCCCGAGACGAAGATGACAACGGAGCTGGGCGAATGGCCCAAGTTCAACGAGCAAGTGCTGCGTTGGACTTGGACCACTTATCGATCGAATCCTCGTCAGGTCCTACACAGGATGTCGTGGATCCGTCACCCTTATACGACATTCTGCCTCTCAATCTGGTTCACACGAATGTCTTTGATACAGGAAGGACTTATGTTTTGGCTCTTACATGAGACCTTGAAGAGTTAAGACAGTCTGAAACTCTTCCGACCCGCAGCAACTGTCTTATACTTGTGGATCACAACCATGAAGTTCATTAAAGTCGCTGCACATTTTCGGAAGTACCCAAGAGACATCGTCTACTTTCCTGGATACTTAGTGTTCGGGTATTGGTGCACTGTAGTCAAGTTGTGGGCACTTCTGACTTGTTGGAACGCTTCTTGGGCAACAGAGAAGGTCTCTAGCAAAGTGAAAGAAACTAAAAGAGCAGTTACTCATGGTCGCAGCATAACCGCAACACAAGTTGAGACAGTAACTGGGCCATCGTCCGTGAACTTTGCTAGGCGTCCTCATTTGCAACATCGTGGCTACTTGCATATGGACAAAGGATAGCCTCAGACGTGAAATTTTGTATAGATGTGGGAGAGGTCTTGGTATTTTGTATTGGTCATCGTACCAAAGCCGGTCAAACCGACGTTCAAAATTTGATTAAAACATTTCTATTTTGCAATAGCTATGCTATCATTCGAATGTGCAACATGCTCTTATCAAGTCTCTTGTCTTACGCGATCTCCCAAACATTGCCAGGCAGAGATGATTCATTATAACTTGAATTGAATCGATCCATGAGCCACGAACACCTGTACCACCAGATCTCTTCCTACAATCTGGGAGAAGGGTATGGTGTGTGCAGCCGGATAGCTAGCACTGGGAGAGCTCGAATATACCAGGCATGATGGTCCCAGCAAGTAATGCGCATGTCCTCGAGAGTGAGAAGTAACATGCTGCAAGCGTATGACAACTCGAATGCGCAAGACTTAGACGACGCTAACTACTGCTTGTTTGTCATTCGGCTTCGCAACTTCATCGTAAACGACAACTTCAGAGGCATAACGAAGTAGACCATGACACACTATGGAGTATTGGTTGCACGTTTCGAGAGAGCTTACCGCGAAAATTTGCTACTGGAGAACAGGCGCCTTCGATGTGATCTGCAGCTCAAAGCATACGACGTGGAAGTATGTCCCTGCATAACCGACCTGGTACAGGAGTTCGCAGCTTGGAGCGAGGGCTGAATAAACCACTTTTCGTTACTATCACGAATGCTCACTCGACCTACACGCTCGTTAGGCGCTACCGTGTTCCGCCCCTTGTGTTGGCTACATTGGAGCCACTGTTCGAGCGGGTGGAAAGTATCTTGCGGAGTGAGCAACAAGCCAAGGTGGATGGCACTCGCGATAGAGGGGCAGAGGGACAGAGGGGAAAGGGGGAGACGATGATGCGTTACTGGGTGATGAACCAGACAAGGTCGGGATGGCTAAAGAAGAGGGTGAGGATGATGATGACAGAGGAGAGGAATAGGAAGGACAGTGATGCGCCGACAATGACCATGATAACAGAAAAGGATGAATGAGGAGAGTGAGGACGATAAAGAGACCGAGGATGTAGATACGGACACGGACACCAACCGTGACTCTGGTCACCTTGTATTGCGTTCGGGCAAATGTAGGATTCTGTGATAGAACAGTTGAGTATCATCTGTACAGAACTTGGTGGTATCGATCAAAGAGAGGGCGACAAGATAGTGTTAGCTTAGCGCACAGACCATGACACTAGTCTTTTTGGTGTAATAGCTCCATCTCTTCGACGCGTCCACCACAATCTTTCAACAACGACGCGATTGTCAGGAAGACGAAAAGGATTCCGAAATGCTACCACCCGTTGATCCTCGCGTTCTAGAGCACAATCCCAACTTTGACGTCCTGTACAAGGACCTCACGACACGGAAATTGAACCCAGACGGCTCAACACGGGACACGAAGAAGCAGCGCATACATGATGAGATAAGAAGGGTAAGGCAACTCATCTTTTCCAAAGAAGTGAAGAGCGGCGTTTCTGCACTGCCATCTACCATGTCTTTCCACGGCCCATGGTCTTTCGGTCTTCAATTGAACACATTTTCTGCGTATCTCTAGTGTACAAACGGCTCCTGATATAAGTTCGCTGTGTTTTTGTTACTTTTCCCCGGAACAATTGACGCTATGCTCCAGGACTATCCCGCTAACAAGCGATACAGAGTTTGACCGACGCCCAGGTGAAGCTCACGTCATCCCAAATCTTGATTCAATCGCTCAGCGATTTACCATCCAGAGCAATTGATCTTCCACCAGAGCTGCATTCCGTCATCGAGATTGTCACGGCCCAGCTGAATGGTCACATTCAAGACGCAGACGGGGAGATAATTTCCGCCGATGTCGAATTCTTCGTCGATAACATCAGTGCTATATCTGACGCCATTTCGACCCAACTAGGCATCGTAGTTGACTACCTGTGCAAACTTGCCGACCCAAAGTCTCCGCCTGCGATATCAAACCTCTCTATGTCAGCGACTTCGTTACACCAAGATGCTTCAAAATCTCTCCCCATCGATCTCTTCACCGCACGAATCCAGCTCACCAACACGATGTCTTCGCTTTTGACCGAGCATCTCTCCTTCCTCACTACCAGTATTCGCGTCCTTGAGCAAAATCAGCACGGTGCATTAGCTCGACACACCAAAGTGACCGCTGAACTGCTTCAGACGCGCGCCACGGTATTGGGTCTACAAGCGAAGATTCACACTTTCGCACGTCCCCCGCCTCCAGAGTTCGTAGCTGCTCTCAAAGAGTTTAAAAAAGCACAAGGTTCGGGCGAGAAAGCGCTTCGAGATCGCGAAGCGCTAGCCAAGCGAGAACTGGAGCTATACGAAAAGGCAGGGGAGAAAGGGATGCGGGATCTCGCGAAGCGGAAGCAATGGCTCATGGGTGAGATGGGCGATGTAGAGAGGGAAATCCGTCGGCTGCATCAATCCTAGAAGACATACGAATAAAAAGAAAACATCTTTCATATCCCCACCCTAGCCGCCCTCCTCAAGCCTCTACCCGGCCCCATTGCTCCCTTCATCATCTCCTCCCTTGCCCCGTCAATCCTCCTCCTAATCTCACCGAACGCCATTTCCACCTTGTCTCTTCCCTCTCCATCTTTCCACAACTCCAGCGCACGCTCCATATCCCCCGCAGCGAAAAGCAGCTCTCCTAGCGCTGCGTGCACGATGCCCAATGCATACCACGTCTGAGCGCGCTCGAGGTCCGTAAACCACGTGTTCTTGTTCGGGGGAATGAGTTCAGGTGGGAGCGAGAGGAACCATGGATTGGACGCTGGGGAGGGGCCGTCTGTCGCGAGGCTTAGGGCTTTAGAGCAGGATACTTCTCCGAGCAGCAAGTCTCGGGCGGTGGTGCGGCTTTCGGAAGTGACAGGTCCGGTAAGCCATGATTTATTGCTCGACGTGAATGATCGATGGAGAAGCGAGAGTGCGATGCCGATGCCGAGTTCAGTTCGCCAGCGCAGACGTTGGACAGTTTTGGAGAAGGCCTCGGGCTGTGTGTGTAGTGTTTCCGCGTGTGTGAGGTAGCCATATGTCAGCGCGATGATGACTGCTTGACTATATTCGTTCGCGAGACCATACTCGCCTTCGTCTCTTGCGGAATCAGAGAGGTTCGCGAGATCAGTGATCGTGTCGAGCCAAGTATCCGCATCGAAGGCCTTCAGCGTCATGTTCGCCTGCAGTCCCTCTGCATACCGCGGTAAGAGATTCTTCGACTCGACCGTCGCGCCGCCAAAGTTCGACAGCATGCGGAACAGCTCGAGCAAGTCTCCTTGAAGCCGAGAAACAGGGAAGTTGTATGTATTCACCAGCGTCAAGAAAACAGAATGACTCGATGCCCACGACGTGGTCGTTCCACTCGCCTGGGCGAGGAAGTTGATCAGCCGTGGAAGATACTGCGCAGGGAACATGACATTTGCCCTCATCTGTCCACTACCCTTCTCCACTAGCACGAACTCCAATGCATGCTGTTTCGAGCGCTTCACCATCTCAGGCGTCGCGGTTGAAAACAGCAGCCCAGATCCCTCGAGCATCGTCTTCGCATGTCGCGCCGAAGCGGAGTAGATGGAGAAATTGACAAACAGGTTCTTGGAGTAGAAGTAGTGCAGTGCTTCAGCTGAAATTTGCTTGTTGACGAGGAACAAGGCGGTTTGGACAGGGAACGGTGTGCGCGATGCTTTGAATTGGAGTATGTCGTCTTTGATAGTGTGCGTGTAGGAGACGTTGGCTTCACCAACGTTGACAAGTTCGGTGTCCAGGGTGTATTTGTAGATGGTGTTGCGTACGGATGGTGGGAGGTCGATGAGGGATAGGGAGCGTCTACCATGTGAAGGATCAGTCAACTCGATAGTCTGGAGCTGATCTTTGAGACTGGAGACTGTGGCGTCCATGGAGTCGCGCTTTGTTGTTGAAGTCATCGTGGGAAATGTAATGATCTGTGTACAGGATCAGCAATGTGGAGTACGCACTTATGTAACAATGAAGAAGTCTGAAGTCACAGAATGTATGATGGATATCAAATACTTACAGTCTTTAGAGTGAGCCGGAATTGTTATAAGGTATCTTGTGGCCAGGACTAGGTAACAGATATGCTAAAAAGCACCCGAGCTTGGTGCGAGATGTGAATGCTGCAATGACAATGACAATTGAGGTGAATTGATTTGTAAAACTCGATGGGATTCTACAGCATCAGCGCTTAACATGTAATTGCGGGGTCTTATAGATGTTCCATAGCTTCTTGGTTGCTGAGGGGTACATGAGTGACGTGCGGGGAGAGCATGGGTAAGTATGTGGGGAAACGCGAGCGGATCCGAACTGCTCTCATCCGAATGGATAACGGTCAAATTACATCCGGCTTATGCCCGCAATTGCTGTTTGCAAGGTGCTACTACTGTCCAAAGTTTATTCCCATTGGTTTCGAGCTAACTGGCGCATGAATGAGCCGCATGCCGTTACTCAGCGAAAGCGGTAAAGGCTTTGAGTGCCTTTGATGCGGTGAACTCGATTTCGGTTCCTTGGCCAACGAAGAAGATGTATCCTGCGCTCAGCTTGTGCTCCCTGCCCTCGGCCTTCAGCGTTCCCTCGCCTTCCGTTACGATCATAATGCTTGGACCACCGAGCTTTTCAATCGTGTCCGATTCGCCATCAGCTAGAGTAGTTGCGAACATGCTGAACTCGCTGAGTGGAGGAGCGTAAAGCTGAGACTTTCCATTCTTGCTTTTGGAGAAAGACTGAGATGGCAACATGCACTCCTTGGGATCGTGTGGTGTGAAGGTGAGGCATGAAGTGAACATGTCGACCGAGTCCCGATCGGCGCGAGGACAGAAGCCAGTGTTCAACACGTTGTTTGACCTCGCCATACACTCGATTATGTCACCCGACAGATAGGCATGGATGCCGTCCGCAGGAATGTAGATGCTGTCGCCTTGCTTGAGTTGCAAGTAGTTCATAGTGATCAACGCAACCAGAGTGCCGTTGTCAGCCTTGTCATACTGCTCAGCAAGCCGTGGGATCATGTCCGGAATGTAAGTAAATTTGCCGAAGCTGCGTTTTGAAAGCTTCATAAGTTCATCGTTTGTCGTGCGAACAATCTCCGCATCCGCTTCGAGCATCGTCTTGACCACATGCTTGAGGGTTTGGTCGTCAAACTCAGGCTTCTTGACCGTGGGCATGAACTGTTTCAGAGGTTCAAGATCCATTAACTGCGCAATGTCGCTGAGGGGCTTGAAGCCGCAAAAAGCTTCGAAATCGCCAAGGGCTAGGGCAATTTCTGGTTTGTGGTTGGGATCTGTAAATTGATCTGGATTCTTCTCGTGCAACTTGGACGCAAGACTCTTGTTCTGAGTATTGTCAGCATGCGACTGGCACATGGTCTTGTCTTATGACCTACAGGATGTAATTGAAGAGGCAGCGCTTTTGCGATCGAGAGGACTTTGGGAAGATATGGAAGCTTGGTGTGGTTGAACTTTTGCACAACAGTCTTGCCGACAAGTTCGTCGGGGTGCTTGTCGATGACATCCTGGAGGTCCTCGCCAGTTTCTAGTACGTATGAGGGAAGCTCCGGGTAGGTTCCCATCCACCTGATAAGATTAATGAAAGAGCGCGTAGAGATTGTGGAGCGTCATACATCTCAGCATACGGACTCTTTTCGTCGAGCGTGAAGTCGGTACCCGGAGTCTTCTCGCATAGTGTCGCTGCGAGTGACTGCCTGCCTGTCCTGCCCCAGGGATAGGAGTTGCAGTTGCATTTTAGCTGAAGAACCTTTTCGACCATCTTGATGGATTCTCACAACTGGAACAGAAAAGGTTTAGTTGAGAAGTTCAGTGTGAAATTTGAAGGATGCGTGAGGATGTCAGAATCATCGCAAAATACATTAATGTGACCACGAATCGACGTCATAGCGGGTAACTCTTCTAGCATCCGCAATGCCTCTTATCGCCGGGTCACGATGCTTTTCTGGTCAACGTCGGCGCGCTATAACCATCTGGCCAGATTTTGAACCCATGTGGACTGATCCGCGCATCCCAGCTCGATCATGTCGTGTTCGAGAAGAATAAGTGCAGGTCTTGGCAGGCCTGGGACAGCCTCGCATATAGATCTTCAGGGTCAGTCCATAAGGTCATGCCACCTTTCTGATTGATATTCAACAGATGGATCTCGCTCTGGCCGGATCGAAAACTTTTCAAGGGACGCACTCCAAGGCCTCCCGTTGTGGTCTACTAGACGTAGTGACAGGCTGTGTCGAGTGTAGATGGGCTGTCAATGAAATAGCATGTCCGAACGAGGATGGTGTATCTCGGCGACATCAAGCCCAGTTCACCTGAAAGACGCGAAATTTGTTGAGTCGTCAAGTCACAGCAAGGGAATGGCATCAATATATGCACATGTGAGCGGCCGCTAAAGCAAGGGTCGCCGCGTGCGTGCAGGGGTCGCCAAGCCAAGCCTATCGCCGGCGGTATCAGTCGCGTCGCCATGTTCAATTTCGTCCCTTTTCTGCCAGGTCCCTCGTGTCATTGCCTGCGCCCGAGGACTTGTCCACTATTCACTCTTTTGGACTGACCGCCTAACTGTTCACAGCATGCATAGGTAGTGGTCCGCATTTGCACCCCATTCGTGTTCCGACCGCCATCCCTCGATACCACAAGTGCCCGTCCCATCTCCAAAAGTGGCCTCTCCCTGGCCGCTCAACTCTCTCCACCCACACAATGCATTTCGCCATGCCCCCGCGAAAGACATCGCGGCCGCCGCCATACGCCGCACGACAGCAGACCGGATTCCAATTACCACCCGCGCTGAAGAATCTCTTGCGACGGGACAAGCTGCGATTGATTATAATCGGCATACTGGCTTTCCTTGCAGTCTTCTGGGTGTTAGGACGGACGGGCGGAAGCAACATCGACTCGAAAGCACCCAATCTACCCAAGGTCGCAATAGGAAGTGGAGCGCCCGTGGTTATTGTCACAGTACTCGACCCCAAGGCGGACCAAGGATGGGTAGCCAAGATCAAGCAGAACCGCGAGAGCTATGCGAAGAGGCATGGTACGAGTTACATACCGATCGAACTGTGCAGAGAAATTCCTGACTGTTGACAGGCTACAAAACCTTCTTCCCATACAACGACCAGTATCCCCTCAACAATTCACCCGTCACCTGGGCCCGCGTGCCGGCCATGCGCCATGCCATGACCCTCTACCCAGGCACGACGTGGTTCTGGTACATCGACCACACCGCGCTCATCATGAATCCCACGCTTCCGATCCATACGTCTCTCCTCACTCCCGCGAAGCTTGAGGCTACAATGCTCTCTAATGCGCCTGTAGTCCCCCCGGACAGCGTTATTAAGACATTCAGCAACCTCAAGGGCGACCGGATAGACTTTGTACTTGCACAAGACAAAGACGGCCTTGCGCCCAGCAGCTTCGCCATCAGAAATGGCGAGTGGGCAAAGTACTTCCTCGATGTGTGGTTCGACCCTATCTACCGGACGTACAATTTCCAGAAAGCAGAGTTCCACGCGCTGGAGCACATCGTACAGTGAGTATCAGCAACGCAGTAATCAATCTCCGTGTTAAAAGTGGACTGACGCAAATCTAGATGGCACGGCACCATCCTTGCAAAGCTTGCAATGATCCCCCAAAACCTCATCAACGCATACGCAAACGGCCCCGCCTCCCCGCAAAACGGACAATTCAAGGAGGGCGATATCATTGCCAACTTCCCCGGATGCGACAAGGATGGCCGCGAGTGTGCAAAGGAGCAACAAGCGTACTTCGACATCCTCGATAGGTCGTCGTAAGGTTACAGAATGATGTGCTATATAAACCCATTGGATATTGGAGCGGGCGGATATAAAATGGATGAGAGGCGAGCATTGCTCACGGCGTACTTGGGCGCACATGGTGTTTTGGTCAGTCATGGGCAACGAGAGTCCATGAATCCGGAGACGCAAGTCATGAGCGTAACGTTGTACCACCACGTTCTGTTCCGCACCGGCTGGGATAGGACATGAAGTATACTTGATTTACTTGAACTACATAAATACAAACATGCATATTCATACATATACACATATCATGTTACTCTAATCGTACAACTCCAGCATATCTATGCTTGTCCCTTTTCAAGCTTCACCACCAGGTTTCCGCTGCCTCTTCACACTTACCATGCTCTGTCTCGGCCTAACCTTCCTATCCCTCGCAGCTATGATCTTCGGCCCACTCGTCATGCTTGCACACATCGGTCTCCTCGCTCCCACAAACTTGCCCAACGGACTAAATACCTCGATCTCAGGATATTCAGTCTGCCAATCCGCCATATCATCGCCCTCACCCTCGCCCAACTCCTCTTCCCTCGTATCTTCGGCGAAAGGATCATCGTCAGGCCTCGGATTGAACTTCCGCTCCTTCCGCTCCAGCTCCGCCTTCATCCTTGCCTCCTTGGCCTTCTGTGCATGATTCGGATCCTTCTTTACATTCCCCACAGGTCTCCAACCCTGCGGCCTGCGTGTCTGACAACTCACCTCCACCCACCCCACGCCCTCGATCAAAATGTCTGTGCTCCATATGCGAAACGGCAGATTCTCGACTTTCATCTTCCCGGCTACGCTCGACGTGACGGGGCCAGCGAGCGTCTTAGTTACGTCCCATTTGAGCTTGTACACGCCTGCAGAACCCATTTTGCTGCCGACGTTCGGCGCGAGGATGGCCGGGACCTGGAGTTGGCGATCGGAGGTCTGGGCTTGGTAGTCGCGCGCTTTGTCCGTGCGCGTAACGTGTGAGTGAATGGGCACGAAGGGGTGGACAAGGAAAATATGCTCGGATGTCACGGGTGTGAAGCGGATAAGTCCACCCCCGAGAATGAGTGACTGTCCGGGTTTCAGCACATATCTATCTGCGTTGAGTCGCGAAGTCATGACGAGCTCGTCGTGCGCCGATGGAAGCACAAAGGTCTCGAGGCCTGGAGCTGTTCGTGCGAGGCCAGGAAGGTCGATGAGCTCGCCGCGATTCTTGCCAAAGGGGATGCGTATAGGCGAGGCGGTGGTGCCAGGGAGGGAGGAGGCAATGGGAAGGACCGGGTAGGGGGTGTAGGGTTGGGGTGGCGGGAGCAAGGCCTCCGGGTCGTCTTCTAGATCTTCTTCTGGCGTCTCGAGTTCTTCGGGGGGCTGATGAACGTGTTCTTGGGGTTGGTTTGCTAGGCGCTCGGTTTCAGCGTCTTCTTCTGCGAGTTCTTGCTGCACGCGGGCCAGGTCTTCGAGAGATTTTGTGCTGTTAAGCATTTCTTCGCGTTCAGCTGCGCTGCGGATCTTACGGATTTCTTGATAGTCGGCGCCCCGTCCTTTTGGAAATACTGCTTCAAACAAATTGGACTTTCCGACGTTAACTTTGCCGACCATCCAGCCTGCGCCGCCCCGCTCCCAGATGTCTTCTTTGACCTGCTTCGTCCACCAGCCTCGTTTGGCGCTGACAAGCCGCACATTTCCTAGACGAGCGAGCTTGTTCTCGCGCCCAAGTGCGTCTCGCAGTACATCCTTGACGTATGGCATCAATACGTCTACCTGCTCCTTTTTGGGTGCCAGCAGATCTGCTCTTGTGATGATAAAGCTTATCTCTGCTATCCGGTCGTGTGCGACCCATCCTTTGTGTTTTGCTCGTCGGTTCTGTGTTCGAAGTTTCGGGATTCGTAGGGAGGTCTGCAGGCTAGGAATGATGGAAAGTGGAAAGTCGGCTGCGTCGACAACATGGTAGATGTGATTGCGTCGGTGGGGGGACTCGGCAATTGTCTGCTGGATGGAAGCGACCGTGGGATGGTGTATTGGCGAACCCTCCCGGTGGTGGATCAGATTGTGACAGCGGTCACATATTGGTGTTTCTGGTTGCCGCTCTACATCGTGGGGAGTATTGAGGCCATCCTCGCCGACGCCCAGTTCACCAAGCAGCGTCTTATCCACACCCTTCAATGCAGTCGCAAAGATCTCGTCTTCTTGTGTAGCCTCTTTTGCATCCCACCCCAGATACTCTTGCACGACTTTCCGATTAACATTGTAGTAGCCTGCCTCTTTTGTGTCGAATATCTGACTAGGGGCACCACATCCCGGACAAGACCTGGGTAGTGAAGCGCGTGAATCAGCAATTTCACTGGATCCGGAGTCTACTGGCGGAGACTCGATAGGTTCGGTCGGAGGGATGGCTGCGCTCGTCTGTTGTTGCGCTCGACCGAATGTTGAGAACTTGTTCGAAGAGGTGGAGCGTTGCACATGGCGGTGAGATGTGACTACCGGAGCTCTGAGAATTGCTGGACACAGAAATAACGGAATCGAAGCTGCATAAGCATCATGGTTCAGCAGCGTCCTGGCCTGTCGAAGAGCAGGGCGCATACTGTGGATGGACGAATGTTTGCGCCAGTCACGGTGTGGCTTGCGTTAAGTCCAAAATACTGGACGAAGGATACTTTGCTGTGTGAAGTGCGGTCTTCTTACTCGTCCTGCGCACGTGGCTGGGAGTTGTTAGTATCGAACTCTAGTCGACATTCACTGTTCTCCCGCGGCGCATGACGACGCGCATTATGGCATAAAATTATCTGCAGGCGTCGGATTTAAGCAAGGATCTGGCCGCTGCAGCAAATCGGAGCGCGATCGCCCTCGCCCCGTCAACTGTGAGTCTGTGCCCAAGCTCCCTCCCGCGTCCAGGCGTGGAGGGACAACCACCGCTTCTTTTGCTTATTTCTGGGGAAAATACTCTCAGACCACCTTGACAGCGTCCTCAACCTCTCCCAGGCGCCGTCTCCATCGATCCTTCCCTTACCTCCTTCAATTGATTTATTTCTGCGCCACACAAAACACACACAAATCCGCCATGCTCGCTACATCAAGAACCGCGCTGCGTCAAGCGGCCACTAAGCAGCTCTCCCTCAAATCTACTGTCCGCGCCGTCTCTGTGTGGTCGCAGGTTCCTCAGGGACCTCCAGTAAGTCTTCGATGTTTCCGAGTCGCCAATTGCCTTCAACCCATGCTGACGGTTTCATAGGATGTAAGTCGACCTCCCGCGGAGCAAACGTATGACTGTAACTCACCGCCACCCCGCACAGGCTATTCTGGGTATTACTGAAGCCTTCAAGGCCGACAGCAACCCCAAGAAGATCAACCTGGGTTTGTAAACGCTCTGGGCCTTCTTGTAGATATCAATTGACTCCGCGCAGGTGTTGGCGCATACCGCGATGACAAGGGCAAACCCTACGTTCTCCCCTCCGTGAAGGAGGCAGAGAAGAAGATCATCGAACAGAACCTCGACAAGGAGTACGCAGGCATCACTGGTGTTCCCAACTTCACCAAGGCTGCGCTCAAGCTCGCCTACGGCGCCGACTCTGCTCCTCTCAACGAAGACCGTATCGCCGTCACCCAGACCATCTCGGGCACTGGTGCTCTGCGCGTTGGCGGTGCCTTCCTTGAGCGTCACTACCCCGGCGCGAAGACTGTCTACATCCCCAATCCATCCTGGGCGAACCACAATGCTGTCTTCAAGGACTCGGGCTTGAAGGTCGAGAAGTACCGCTACTACAACAAGGACACGATTGGCCTCGACTTTGACGGCATGGTGGCCGACATCAAGGCCATGCCCAAGGGCAGCATTATCCTGCTCCACGCTTGCGCTCACAACCCAACTGGTGTTGACCCTACCGAGGAGCAGTGGGTCAAGATTGCTGAGGCTGTCAAGGACGGCGAGCACTTCCCCTTCTTCGACATGGCTTACCAGGGCTTTGCCAGCGGTGACACCAACAAGGATGCTTTTGCGCTCCGTCACTTCATCAAGGAGGGTCTTCGTCCAGTGCTGTGCCAGTCTTTTGCCAAGAACATGGTATGTTGGTCTTCTTCCTCTACTGTACCTTTTCTGACAGAGCGATCAGGGTCTCTATGGCGAGCGTGTGGGTGCCTTTTCCGTCGTCTGCGAGTCGGCAGATGAGAAGAAGCGCGTCGACTCTCAGATCAAGATCCTTGTCCGCCCACTCTACTCCAACCCCCCAGTCCACGGTGCTCGCATTGCCTCCGAGATTCTCAACGATGCATCGCTGAACAAGCAGTGGCTCGGCGAGGTCAAGGGCATGGCTGACCGCATCATCACCATGCGTGCTCTGCTCAAGGAGAACCTCGAGAAGCTCGGCAGCAAGCATGACTGGAGCCACATTACTTCCCAGATTGGCATGTTCGCTTACACTGGCTTGAAGCCTGAGCAGATGGATTCTCTGGCTAAGGAGGTGAGTCACTTCAAGTACCCGCAGAAACGCAACTATTTAGTCGGAGACGAACTGAATCTTCGGAACAGCACTCCGTATATGCTACTAAGGACGGTCGTATCTCGGTCGCAGGTATCACTAGCGAGAATGTTGGACGTCTGGCCGAGGCCATTTACAAGGTCAAGGGCTAGATTATTGCTGCTGGGATGCTTCTCCCTACTTCGACGATTACACGAACAATCTTCACGGCATGGCGGGGCAGTACACTGTACCATAACGCAGCAACAGCGGCGGCCAAAATGTATAACGAACCTAGACGACAACCAATTGAATGAAGCTTGGCGTATTCACTTTTACACATTCAACAACTCCTCTGCTGACCGGCTATCGGCACGGCATGAGCTCAAGGTCCTCCACTCGTTCTCGTGAGCTTCTCCTGCCCTGCTTTCACCTGCATACGTTCTCCACACCCCACAGCAATTCCGTCTGAGAAGATATGATTCATGCATAGCAGATCTTTACCTACACGGGCATGACCTGTAGCTCACACTACAGTATGGTGGAACCTCGCTATATTTCAGCTTCCGATAGCGCCACCCTTGCTTCACAGAAATGCAGCTGGCGTGATCGTGGGTGTTGTCCGCAAGTTCGAGCTATCAAAGTATTGCATTCATGCTCATGAAGGAGAAAACTCATCTGTCAACACGCGCAGCTTGGCATGCCCAGTACCTTAGCTTCGAAAAGGTACACTATAGCCAATGCCTTGAGGCGTGAAGCTGTCGAGGAGCTTGTTGAGACTTTCGTATTGGACGTATTGAGACATGCCCTGCCCCGCTCCTCTCGACACGAGCCTGAGTGCTCCTACGATCGGGCTGTCGAAAAGTGCAGGAGGCGAAGATCACGAGTGTTGATCTTGGCTGCCTCAGGCAGCGACTCCCGAGCCGGTGACCCCTGCCCATGACGGGAAGGTGTCGACAGCTTGTTGGCCCGGAGTAGGCCGGATGAACAGCCATTCACCCGCTTGGGCTGCAGCGTGCAGGTTTTGTGCCGAAACGACGAGGGAGGATGCCTGTCATCGGTGCCGCCAGGACGGCATGGAGTATCCTCAAGCGGCACGCTGGAAAGAAAAGCTTGGGAAGACTGTTGCTCGGCCATGGCAAGTGTGTTCATTTACAGCTCTGTCTAGCACATTATGGACACTGCGGCGAGGGCGAAAGTGGGAGGCAGGTGTTAGTGGCTTATGTCGAAATTCCGGTGATGCAGGGCAAGATTTCGGATCTGCACTATGACATCGACGAATGACGTCGGTCAGCTTTTCGAACAACCCCCATAAATGCGTCGTCTATCACCCCTCCATGGAGCGTTTGAATAGTGATGTTCAGCATATTCGAACGCCTTCTAGACCAGCTTGGCACGCAGTCATGGTCTTTATTTTCATCCTACCTTGCATGGTCTGCTGGCAGAACAAAGCACGACGAGCACCCGGCCACCCAGCAAGATGCAAAAAGGGTCCACGAAGCTAGCTTCATCAGCCGCAGAGGGGACCATGGCGCGGGCAGAGAGGTGCCAGGTCAGACATGACTCCACGCGCCATGGGCGACACCCATGGCGGGCGCTCGAGGTGGCTAGGGTTGTCCTCGTCGTCGCGCTTGTGCTCCGGCCGGCGGTCGAAGGACGAGCAGCAGCGGCGGGAGAGAGCGTGGTGATGATCAACGGCGAGCGATGATGGATTGACGTCGAGGTATCCACCTGCATATAGCGAGCCTTATTCTCTGGCTCGTCGCCGCGTGCCCCTCCTCGCAGTGATGCCAACCACCGCCTATTTTGCCCATCAGACCGCACGCCCACAACTAAATTTCCTCGCGTGACTGCCGCTGCCCGAGCTTGCCATTTCTCTTATCACATCAGATACCTCTTCGCTCGTACGCTTCAGCCGTGAGTGGATTAGTTGCCGCCGCCAGAAACCCGGCAACTGACTCCGAGGAGTCTGCAGGCCTGAAGCGAGCGGGACAAGCTAACATATTGCTTAGTAGCAGACAGCAGGCACACGCAGTGCAGGAGGACGAGACATAACCGCAGGCCAGCCGCCCCAACTGCGACCATCAATCAGCTTTCTGTTTCAGGACAGCCTCTACTCTCAACGGCTCTCACAGCTCGGCGGGCCGACCCTTTCGTCATACCCTAACCAAATCGAGCAGCTTCAGTGAAGGTGCGGGCTCCAGGCGGACTCGTAGTCGGACAACCTAGGCGCGCGAAAAAAACAGTGCGCGACGGCAGCAGCACACGAGCGTCTGCGACACCAAGTACACGCGGGTGTCGCCAGTGTCTCAAGCGGGCTCCCGAGAAACCGTGTTGCGGTGCAGCGTGCAGAGCAGTCTGTCTCTAAGCAATGTCGGTAAGCGACGACAAGGTTGGTGTGCCCCTCCTCTCCCTTCCTCGCATCGTGGCTCCCCGGCTGCGTGCCCGCTGCGTCGCATTCCTACCGCGCACATCACCGGCATCCTGCACCCGCCGCCTCCCCGCCAGACCGCGCAACCGCTGATTTTTGGCAATAGAACGGTGCCGAGGGCATCATGGCGATCCCGGGCGCAGAGGACAGCATCGACCCGGCGACCTTTGAGCAGATCCTCGAGATGGACGAGGACGAGGTCGACCGCGAGTTCAGCAAGAGCATCGTCTTTGACTTCTTCGGCCAGGCCGACAGCACCTTCGAGAAGATGGACAAGAACCTGTGAGCCGCCCGTTGCTGCGCCCGCGCAGGCGACCCGCTGACACGCCGCAGAGAAAAGAAGGAGGGCGAGTACCTCAAGACGCTGAGCGAGCTCGGCCACTTCCTCAAAGGCTCGTCCGCCACCCTCGGCCTCACCAAGGTCAAGGACTCGTGTGAGAAGATCCAGCACTACGGCTCGCTCAAGGACGACGCGGGCACCAAGGACATCACCGAAGAGGAGGCCCAGAAGAAGCTCAAGAGCATCATCGAGCAGGCCAAGACCGAGTTCACCGAGGTCAAGGACGTGCTCAAGGAGTTCTACAAGGACACGCCATAGAGGGCGCGCATCTCGCCCCGCGAGCACAAGTCACGACCGCTGGGAGACCATGCCGGCGACGGCAGCACACGCTCACACCCACGCCGCACCCACGGGCAGCACCAGGTCGTACGGCCCCTCTGTCCTACGATACCTCCCTGACCAAGCGCAACGACTTTTCCTTCGTCAACGACACGGCACATTGCTAAGCATGTCGTCATGAAATTGCGGGGACCAATTCCATAGCCAGCCTAGAACACGCCTCTAACACGCCTCTCGCTTTCCCTGCACCTTTGTATAGACCTTTGAGCGTTTTCCAAAAGTATGAATTGTTCCGCCGTGTCTCGTGCCATCGAATGTTCTTCAGCCCTACGTGTGATGATCTTGGGCCCAAATGCGCGTGAAGGGGCGGCGCCTTGTCACTCACCCCACCATGAGCCGTGATCCCGCGCGACGTCATCCCTGGTTGGTGGCTGCTAAACGCGAGGTTCCAACACCAACCAGGATCAATCAGAGATTGCATGCGCGCTATATCGGCATTACTTGAGGTACTATAGTTCCAGGCTCGTCAATGCATGCCCCTTCTTTGTTGAACTTGCCAAACCGCGCCTGATCTTTTCTCCAACGCCTCGCTTGCTGCTTGCTTGTATGCTGATCACCTCGTTACTGCGCCGCATCGCTGCACCAATTACCAGCCACACCAGTTTCTCAGTGATCAGCATCTGTGTTTCTCCATTCTCTTCACGCACATACAACCAGGATCTCGCGTTCCGACGAGCACGTTCATTGGTTCACTCGTCCCAGTCTCGAGGTTACCACAATCTTCCAATCATGGGCAAGAAGAAGCAGAACGGCGAGTACAACGACTTCTTAGACGGCGAGAAGCTGCGCGACAACGGGAAAATACGAACATCACTGCAAACATCCTCCACAACTCAAGATATCTCACCACCACCAACCCGTCAAGATAGAGGAGGAAGTAAGAGACATGGGAAAGGAAAAGGAGGACAGAAGAAACCGCCTCTCACGCACTTTCTCTGCCTGCCGCTTGTTACAGACACTAGCAGAGATCATCTACAGAGGGCTTTGGACAAGTTGAAAGGAGATATCGAGGAAAATGCTGTGGTCCCACCAAAAGCTGTACGACCGCTAGGTACCCTCCATCTCACACTCGGTGTGATGAGTCTTGACGAAACAAAACTGGAACAAGCAATACAATACCTGCAGGAACTAGGTCTTCACAGAATACTCCGCGACCTAACCCAGCGAGGAGCAGCAGAGAGGGCAGCCGAAGACGGGACCATATCCGAGAACCTCAACGCAGCCACCCTTCCAGACACAGACGGCCTGACCATTGACCTGGAAGCACTGACGCCAATGCAATCGCCACAAAATACTAGCATATTATACGCCAGTCCCGTAGATCCAACGCACAGGCTCTACTCATTCGCGTCAGCGTTAAGGAAAGAGTTTACTGACCGGGGCTTCATGATTGAAGACACGCGGCAGTTGAAGCTGCATGCCACAATCATCAACACGATCTACGCGAAGCCCGGAGGTCAAAGAGGGAGAAAAAGCACAATCAAGGAAACGCTGAAACATATCGAACATAAAGTGTCGCCACATCACCACTCTCACTCACCACATCCCAACAAATCTGATAATCAAGCTGTCGATAATGCATCGCCAACCAACTCCGATGACGAACAAGCACAGCAGAATGAAGGCCATGGCCCTAACGCAAAGAGCTGGATGCGCTTTGATGCAACAGATTTGATTACAAAGTATAAGGACTTCAAGTGGGCGGAGGAAGTGAGGATCGATCGCGTGCAGATATGTAAAATGGGGGCACGTAAGGTGTGGAGTGGAGGGAGTGAGGGCGAGGGAGAGGTGGTTGATGAGAGGTATGAGGTTGTGGCGGAGAGGGGAATATTTGAGTAGTGGTACATGTGAGCTTCTCACATTTTGTTTGCGATGGTTTTATGCCTGCCCTGCGAAGCTCGCAGCTACTCAATGAAGAGACATCAAAGGATAAGACGAGAAGAGAACATTGAAATAACTGGCAAGATCTTTCTTGAGTGTGTCAATGATTTGAATGGGATACGACACTTCGTCTTCGTGAAAACTTAGGACAAGCTTAGTGCTTCCGTTACGCTACTGTACGCCCGCACTCCACCCATGAACTGGCTTAGTAGAGACGGAGCTTCAATCACTGAGAAATTCCCAGCACAGCATATATCGGCTGCGGGAAGACACTGGTCGTTCAATAGAGGTGTGCCACCTCGCCTGGGATGACACGGTGGACGATAGGTCGATATCTTGCCAAAAACCAAAGCCAGGGCTCTCCGCATCTCAAATTCTTAGTCCGCGTTTTGTTCGTACCAGAACACATGTTCTCTGCCTAATCGTTCCGTCTTGGCGGGAGAAGATGTGGTCAAGCTCGTTGCTGTGTGTTCCCGCTCCCGGAACTTCTTTCTACTGATAAGCTGGTGTCGCTCTCGGGTTTGAGAGCTGTTTTCTACTTTGAAGGACATGCGTTTCTTCTGGCTTTGTCTGACACCAGACGTATTGTTCTTACACGCGCACGTCAAGAAGTAGTAGTGATGTGAAGACTGGAATAGTCGACTACAAGTCGTGTCTAAGGGTAAGTATACGGTTGGGAATGGCAGGTATGTTTCAGAGACGACTTTTCGTTTCCTGCACACCCTCATCTTCCGGTTATAGCACAAGTGTGCGGTGCAAGCTACTACATTGTACATGCATCCTCCCACCTCCAAGATTGCTTTCCCCTAGTAACGCACGTGCGAGTGTCACGCCGCGGGAATCATTAGCCTAAGGTGCAATGGAGACCATGATATGAAGAAACTTCTCGCAGATGTGGAAGAGAAGCATCGACGCCCAGTGGGAACTATCGATTTCGAGGATGCCTCGAAAGAGGAAAAAGACATGTATTTTGCAATGGGACTGGACATGTGCTCTGGAACCAAGGTCTCTGGGATACTTTGCAAGGTCGCGGTCTTAAGACGACCTAATGGTCGGCTTGTGCGAGGCCATTGAGGATGGCTGGGTATGGATCGCGTTTAGATTTAGTGACTTTGACATGATCGATGTGGCTACGGCTAGAGGCGACGACATGAATACGTGGCTCGCGTCGATGGAAGAAGACCACGAGCTAGTTGAATGGGTGGATGATGGCTTCCGCGACTCCGACGATGTGGATAGCTTCGATTCAGACGACGTGTCCGACCAGTACGACTCCGACGAGCTCGACGATATTATCGGCTTCAACAACCCCGGTGACCATGATACATACAGCGCGGACGAGTGAACGATGGCATGAGACGAGGTAGGGGCGGGGGATTGCGAGTGATTGTGAGCAGTAAGAGGTGCAAAGACTGGAGGAGGCAGTTGCTGATGGATGGGATGTGATCTTCCAGGGCTGCTCTATTTGGCGTCGGTTACGCTTGATTAGGAAGAGGGTGATGAATTCAACATGCGGATTGCTGTCGTGGACGATCAGCATGTGCTTTCTCGAAGAGCTCTGAGAGAGGAAATACGCGTTGTAGTACTCCTCAGTACCTTTACAAATGTGGAACCTCCGATAGCTCTGCGGTAGTTCAAGAGATGATTAAGAAACGTTTAAATGCTGATGACGTAGTGTAGTACTTGGTGAATTTTATGATGGATGGTGTATAAGGTGCTGCATCACTAAAAACGAGTCCTCCGTAGGCACAACGCCATAATTCATAAATTGCGAGTGATAATCCTAGATTGAAACGATTGGTATCAATTCCCCCATTGCATTTCTTTTCCCTTAGGCATAATCCTTACATCCCTCCACCTCTGCCTTCAACAGCATCCCCCATCTCTTTCTCCTCAATCTAGATACTTATAAAGAAACTCTTCTCCCCCTCCTTTGGCTCCACCCATGCCCTCTTCAGAATCGGATCCGCACAACTAATCCTAATCCTCTCGGGCGTCGCGGGGCTCTGCAAGCTCAACACGCTCTTCTCTCCAAACTGTGCGCGCGCAGCCTTGAGCGCGTCGCGGATGGCGAAGAAGACGCAGCTTCCCATGAAGAGAGGTGGTTCACCTATGACATATCGCGTCAGCATGTAGGTTTCAAAAGGTATATACCGATGAAAAGGGCGGGAAAGGGAAAAATAGAGAAATGTAGGACTTACCAACACCCCTGCTCCTCTGAATCGTCCTCAAGTTCTCCCATGTCACGTCCTTGAGCAGACTAACATTAAACACCTGCGGGATATCCCTGAATCCAGGAATCTTATAATTTCCGGGTCCCTTGGTGAAAAGCCCGCCCGTGGCCCTTACCCAGAGACTCTCCTCGGTAGTAAACAGGCCCTGGCCCTGCACGAACGCGCCTTCGATCTGTCCGTAGTCAATCGAAGGATTGATCGAGCGCCCCACGTCCATTTTGACGTCAGCTCGCAATACGGTAAAGTCGCCGGTCAACGTGTCGATTTCAACCTCAGCGGCCGCCACACCCTGTGTGAAGTAGAAGAACATTTGCCCCGTGTTGGCGCCCCAGACGTAGCCGATGTCGGGGGTCTTGTAGAAGCCTTGCGCGGAGAGGTTGGTGCGGTCGAAGTATGCGGCGTGCGCGAGCTGCTTCATGCTGGCGTCCTTGCCGAGCTTCTCGCGGTAGGGCGCGAGGCGGGTGTTGAGCTCAGTGCAGGCGTTGAAGATGGCGTAGCCGTTCAAGTCGGATGAGGCAGATGCGGCGGTGGAGGACGTGTTAGCGACAGTGTTGGTGGCTGTCTCACTGATGAAGACATCTGCGAGCGGTACTCCGAGCGTCTCAGCGGCGATCTGCGTCATCTTGGTGTGTAGGCCTTGACCCATCTCCGTGCCGCCGTGCGCGACGAGGACGCTGCCATCGTGGTAGATGTGTACGAGGGCGCCGGCCTGGTTGAGGAAGAGAGCGGTGAAGGAGATACCAAATTTGGTGGGGACGATGGCGAGGCCACGCTTGTTCCATTTGTGGGAAGAGTTGTGGGCGATAATGGCTTCGCGGCGTTGGGCATAGTTTGACTCGGTTTGGACTTGGTCGTACATGAGTGGGACGTACCAGTCCTTGATTTCTTGGTTGAAGTGCGTGATCATGTTGGTATCGGGCTTGTACATGTTGATCTCACGCATCTTCTCTGCGGAGATGTTGAGGTGGTCGGCGATTTCTTCGATATATGTCTCGGCAATGAAAAGACCTTGAGGGCCACCAAAGCCGCGGAAAGCGGTGTTAGAAACGGTGTTTGTCTTTGCTACACGGCCTCGGACATGAACGTTGGGAATTGAGTAAACGCCATCGATGTGGGAGAGGGAGCGCTCGACAACAGCACCAGAGAGATCTTGAGACCAGCCTCCGTTGCAGAAAACGTCGGCGTCAAGAGCTTGGAGTTTTCCGTCCTTGTTGACAGCGACCTTCCAGCGAGCAAGGAACGGATGACGCTGCCCAGATGTAGCGATGTCGTCCTCTCGACTAAGCATGCATCGGACAGGTCGCCGAACTTTGTTCGCCGCACAAGCTACGATGCCAGCAAGCTGAATCGATCTCGTCTCCTTGCCTCCAAAGCCACCACCCATGCGCTTAACACGAGTGACGATCTTGTTAGCCGCGACACCAACAACCTTCGACACATACGCCTGCGTCTCAGCCGGGTTCTGCGTACTGCTAAAGATCTCCATCTCGCCATCTTCCGGCTTCGGCACCGCAAGACAAGCCTGTGTTTCAAGGTAGAAGTGCTCTTGTCCGCCCATGCGCACTGTGCCAGTGAAGACATGATCCGCCTCCGCGAACGCCTTTTCCGTATCTCCCTTCTTGATATGGCGGAAGTGGTTGAAGTAGCTCTCTTTCTGGATCGCCTCTTCGATGGTGAAGATGGCGGGAAGCTCCTCGTACTCGATCTTGACCGCTCGAACAGCTTGCTCGGCGTGCTTCATCGTGTCTGCGAGGATCATGCCAATGGGCTGACCGACGGTAAAGACTTCATCGACTGCAAAGAACACTTCGTCGCAAGATGGAGCGCCCCACCAGTTTGCCTCAGGGGACGCGAGATCTTTATGGTCTACGAAAGCAACGACGCCAGGCTCGTTCAGCGCTGCCTCTGCATCGACCTTGAGGAGTCTTGCATGCGGCTTTGTTGAAAGCACGAGACATCCGTAAAGCTCGTTCCTCTGCAGCGGTATGTCGTCAGTATATTGTGCCTCGCCCGTACACTGCTTCATAGCCGCAACATGATTCTTGCTCTGTCCAACCTCTTTCTGCTTATATGCCTCAGCAGCCTTGCCATCTTTCTCGCCTGAGCTGATCTCACGCTCAATCTCGCCAATCGCTTGGGTATCGATTTCAACTTCTGCATGAAGTTCCGCGAGCACTTCGTGGTAGAACTTGTAGAAGAAGCTGAGAGCCAACGACTTGCGGTACGTCGCCATGCCTCCAGGGACACCAAAGCGAAGATCGAAATCTTCCTCAAGCTTGTCCATCACCCCTTCGAGGGTTGCGAGATCGGTGAACTTCTTGCCTTTGAGGAAGTCCATGGCCTTGCGCGCAGCGATTGTGGTAGGCGCCATTCCGCCATAGACAAGATCAACACTTTCGACGATATCATCATCTGCCAGTGAGATACGCAGCGCCGCATTTACAATAGCAATATCGTCATCCTTCCTCTTCGACTGCTTATACGCACGAATGAACTCGCCCTTCTCTTTCGCAATCGGAATCCTCAGCCCGGCGATAATCGCATCCGCAGGCAGAGCAGTTTGCCTATAACCCTTGAAAAAGGTTGACATCGGAATCTCCGTCGTCTTCTCCAAGCTCTTCGCAAGTAGCGTAGCATTCGTTGCCACAAATACCGGATTCAGATCTGAAATTGGACTTGCAGTCGCCAGGTTACCTGCAGGTGTCCCCACGTTCCTGATCTGTCGTCCCGCAAAGTATCGAATCTGCTTGAGGATGGTAGCAAAAGGCTGGCCTCGCGTCTCCCCGTAGTGCTTGACAGCGTCTTCGCAGATTTGCTCGAGATCCGTCAATACCACGTTCCCTCCAATCTCCAGATGGTCTTCGTGGAACTTGAAATGCCGGAGTTCAGGAATGTCGCCAACGAAGACGGATGCATTGTAGTTCATGCCCTTGAACTTTATCTCAATCTGTGTCTCTGTTGAACCTGCAATGATCTTCGCAGATGGATACACGCTCTTAATCTCCAGCAACTGCTGAAGCGTCGTCGGCCTGAACCACTTCTTCCTCTTATTGCCAAACGCGAGCGGCTTGAAGTCATGTTTCCGCAGCTGAGGAGGAAAAATGAGCTCTGTGTCGGGGTTGTACTCGATGAACCCAGGTGGCGTAAACCTCTTGATAGGCTGATCATCTGTGCCATTGCTCTTACAGCATCCTCCTCCATTCGCTCCATTCTTCTCCATGCAGCATCCGCTTCCACCATTTGTTGAAGCTTTGCCACATCCCGTCTTCACGCTGAAGCTCTGCGCCGCATCTAATATAGGTCTGTATCCTGTACATCTGCACAGATTTCCATCAAATGCTTCTTCGACATCGTGTTCGGTCGGTGCGTCGGTATTGCGTAGCAGGGCGTATAGACTCATTACGATTCCTGACATGATCGTCAGTTTCACTGCACCTCCACAACCTCGGGACTTCTTCAAGTAGTCTACTCACCAGGTGTACAAAACCCACACTGACTTCCATTTCCCTTCGCGATTCTTTCCTGCGCTGGATGCGGCCTCTTAACATTTCCAATCCCCTCGACCGTGATGACATGCTTTCCATCCACGCTCACCAGCGGCGCAAGACACGCGTTTACCGACGCATGATATATCTTGTTGGTCGTGGGGTTCAGCTGTGAGACGACCACGGTACACGCTCCACAGCCTCCTTCTGCGCAACCAAGCTTCGTGCCCGTCAGCCCGATGCCGCGCAGATACTCGAGCAGCGTGACTTCCGGGTCTGCATCGTCGAGCGTAACTTTTGTGCCATTGAGGTAGAAGCGCAACGTGTCGTCGTATGAGGATGTGACGTCGGCGAGAGAACGGGTGGCGGTCTCAGACACAGCCGGTTCGGGGACGATGAGGCCTGGCGCCATGGTGGTTGTGTTTCTCTTAAGTGTGTTCAGATGGGCGAATTCCGTTGCATGAGACACAAATCCACTACACGCAACGAATTGAACACGACGCGATCACAAAAGCTGAATTGTGAACAAAAGACGACAGAGTCAAGAAGATAGTTCAAATTCCCCTCTCGCACTCAGCTCGAGACCCTTTCACTGTGGAGCATCGAGATCGGGGGCAAAGCAGGACTAGATAGTAAGTAGATCTTGTACCGCGGCTGGCCATGAGTAGCGACACCAGCAAAAGCAATGCAGCGAATCAGCGAACGCGTGTTTGTGTCTTATCTCGCGGCGCGTGCCTAGCAGCTGTCGCTCCGCGTGCAGGAGCTCGCCGATGGCCGTTAGTTTGGCTCTGCCCCTCCATCCCCCACTTGCTTTGTTCGACGCTAGCGTGGTGGGCACGTGAGTTTAGCTCGGAGGGCTCCAGTGCTACATACTTGCCTTGTGGATGCGGAAAAATGTGTGCTTTTGGCAGTTTGGCGAAGACCGTGGACCTTGATGGAGCATGGAGATGACCGAGAAGTTATCGCCGATATGCTGAAGGATAAGCTGCACTCAATCAACCGAAGACATCACATTGCAGACGAGTGGAGGAGATTTCATTGAACCAAGTTGTAATAACGATTACATGACCGTACTGTACAATCAGAGAAAGGGATGTGATTACCATGACCGCACCTTGGCTCGATAGCAGACCTTCTGCCATCGTCAAATTTAAGCATCCATCACTATTAGTCCTTCGTAAAATCCTTCATCATCCAGATGCGTAGGAACGTATAACGTAGTATCGTTGAACAGGTCCGAAGGCGTACGTCAACCACTGCAAATATATTTGTCGAATGTCATGTACTGAGAAAGATAGTACGCGGAGGCACTCAAGGTATTTCAACGTAGAGCAGACGGAAAGCCCAACGGTCGGCAGGAAAAATGGGAGTGCTGCTCATGAGCAATGCTCGATGAGTGTGTAACGTATTCGGTGGCGTTCCTTGTAAGTAGCCAGGTAGATGATGGAAGCAAGCAAGATTCAGATCAAGCAGGCAGACAACGACAACTATGGTCATGGTTCTGATCGACGGTAAGACGCAGCCATAAAATGAGGTAAAGCGAAGTCGGAAGAATGAGCATCGGATCGCACCGCAGACAATGTCACCGGCACGTCGCATGTCAAGCAATCGAAGATGGTTGTCGGATGAGCGTCATGTCAAACCACGCGAAGCAAGGTCCAGGATCGGTCATGCAAGCAGGCATCAATCGACGAGGTCTCAGAAACATGCGCACTGTCAAGGCGGACACGTGACGGTCTAGGCTCCGGGTTGAGGCGGTTGCCCTCCTTGTTGTTGTTGAGCAAATGAAGCATACCACATGGCGAGATAGTTTTGATAGCCGCCATAGACAGCATAAGGATCAGCTGCACCGGCCGCAGGAGGGGCGCCAGCTGCAGGAGGTTGCGCAGGTGGAGCGCCACCGTAACCATTAGAGGGGGCTGGTGGCTGTTGTGAGTAGCTGTTATCGTAGCCACCATTGGCATTTCCGTTGTCACGCCTACGGGAATTGTTCTTTTCACGCTGCACAGAGTTAGTCACACATTCAACAGTGGCATATATGTTGACCTACCACTTGATCGACCTTCTCCCAGATAGCGCGCTTCGCATCTTCGATGGCCTGTCGAGTTCCGACGAGCCCAATGTCACGTTCGATGTCAGCCCCAGAGGCTTGCGAGACGTTGATTTTGCATCCGGTTTCAGACTGCATCTGTTTAATGGTCTCACCACCTTGCACACATCAGTATTGAGTTACACACTTATTCGATCTCATTATCGTACCTTTACCAATGATCATGCCAACTGCATCAGAAGGAACCATTATGTTATCGTTGATCTTGTTGCCAGCGCCGCCACCAGCAGCACCTCCAGCGTACGGATCAAAGTTGTCACGCCTGTTGTTCTGTATGGGTTGCTGCGGCTGAGCAGATCCGTCCATCTGCTTCGTGTCACTGTCGACGATCTCCATGATAAGCTCCTTAGCATGGGCAGCAGCAGAAGGGCTTCCAATGAGGTTTACAGGGCGAAGACCGTTTACGCTCTTGTTTTCACCAACGATGTTCACGTGGCAGCCACTGCGTTCTTGCAGGTCACGGATGGTCTCGCCGCCCCGACCAATGATCAAGCCAACAGTACGATCAGGCACCATAATTTGAGACGATTGTTCACCTTCGCGAAGAGCAGGTTGCTGTTGACCGACCGTCTTGGCACCAGGTCGCGCATTGCGGCCAGTCTCACGAGCAGGATTGCCGCCATTCTCCTCAATGATGCGGTTGATCTCGCGCTTAGCGCTAATACGCGCACCGGGGGTGCCCGTGATGCGGCACTGCCGCTGAGGTCCGGACTCAGGGCCGTTGATGAATTGGATCCTAGTACTTGATTCTTGTTCAATGCGACGGAGACTCTCACCTTGACGCCCAATTACAAGGCCAACTAAAGAAGAATCAATGAGAATCACCTCAGAGTTGTCATTGGGGGGAGGGGAGCGCGGCTGAGCACCACCATAGGGCGCGTGTGAAGGAGAAAAGGTGTCACGTCTAGGAGGGGAGCGAGATCGTTCACGTCCATAGCCGCCACCGCGGCGCTCATCACGACGCTCATCTCGGTAAGGGTTATAGCCATCGCGCGTAGCATCACGGCGTGCCGGCGATCGCGAGCGAGAGCGTGAGCGGCGGTACGACTGGGGTCCGCGACGCGGATCTTCTTGATGTGCTGTCATAGCGTAAGTCTGCGAGGTGTCGCCAATAGCAGACCAAGGGTCTGTACCTGGACGAGGGTCAAAGGCAAGACCCTTTTGTGCGGCAAAACCGCGGGCTTTGGCGAGCGCGTCTTGTATGCTGACAGAGCCGGAGCTGACGGGCTTGATGGCGCTCAGGTCAAGACTGCCCGAGTGTGTTGGTTGCGGGAAGTTGTAGCCAGGTATCGCAGGAGGCGACGCTGTGGGCATGGCGCCAGGAAAACCAGGCGGGAGCTGAGGCGGCGGCGGGTGCTGCGCGGGAGGAACCTGCTGCGGTGTTTGCGATGGAGTGGTCGAAGGGCCTCGCCCAGCAGCTATACGCGTGTCAGTACACGCAGCTATGTGAGGTAGCACGACGTTCTTACCCAGCGCTGCCAGGATGGCGTTGAGGTCGGGGGTTGGAGCGGCCATCGAGTGTGCACTTATCCAAAGTCGAATGCGTGCAGTTGGGAGATGCCGTGTCTGAGATACAAGGAGAAAGTGGGCAACAAAGGGCGATTGGAGTTGAATGCGCCGATTGTCGTTTGTCGTGTTGGATCTTTGTTCGTGCGCCAGAAGGAAAAGCACTCGGAGAGGAGGCCCGCTAAGGCCAGCCAGCTAGCTTCTTTTGTGGATCGGGCCAGAACGGCCCAGCCTCACGTGCGTTCACCATCACTATCACTTTGCTGACCACTGAGCTGATAAACGAAATCGAGAACAGTCAAAACTAGCAACAGCGTGCTTCTATTGCTACTTCATTCATAACTAAAAACCATCCCTGCATATCTCCATGCAGTCTTATCATACCGTCGTGGTTTTCAAGCTCGCATATGAACGTGGCATACCCAAACGTCTGTACATGCCCCAGGTACTCCAATGCCCTTGCTATTCAAAAGGCTGAAAGTCGAAAAGCGGAAATGGTGTCGTAGAGAGTTTTCCTCCTCTGCGGTGGGTATAGATGAATTCGTGACTGAAGCATCATACTGAAACCAAGCAATGCCGGCGCGAATGGACAAATGAAGTTACAGTCCAGTATAACTGAACAGCGACGGCCAATATGAACAAGAAGAATGGAATCGCAAAGCGGTCGTGGCTGGGCGGTAAGGTCTACTCGAACAGGACGCCGGCGTGCTGCATGCGAGTTTCCCAGCACCTTCAAAAGTGGCTTAGGCTCCGCAAATTTACTTCATCATGTTGGAGATGCTGTTCCACTTTTGCTTGAGGTTCTCGTGCTCTTCGTTGATCTGCAACTTCGTTAGACACCTGAAGGCAGGAACTCTGTGTGAAATAGGACTTACAGTTGCCCATTGCATCTTCGTCGCCACCAACTCCTTTTCCATCTCAGCCATCTGCTCTTCAAGAGCGCGATTCTCATTGTGAACCACAATGTTCTTCTGCATGACGGTCTCCATCTCGTTCTTCAGTCGAGCTTCAACCTCCTCAGGTTGGCTGTTCACAATCTTCTGCAGTTCCTCCACTTTCATTTTCAGCGTCTCATTTTCTTCTCCCACCTGCTCGTTCTCGACTTTGGTCTTGATGAGTTCAGACGCCACCTGTACATGCTCCATGTCGGATTGCTCAGCACGACTCTCAAGCAACCGCACCTTGGTTTCAAGCGAGCCGACCTTGTCCTTGAGACCATGTAGTTCGGTCTCACGGTCCTTCTCAATCCGTCGTTGTTCTTTCCATTCGGCTGTGTATTGCTTCAAAGTTTCTGGTGTGATCTTGATGGCAACCGCGTCTTTGACAAGCATGTCTGCCCGGTATACCTCCTTGTCAACACCAGCTGTGGAACCAAAGAAACCATTCTCCAAAATCGAATTTGCTGATGGAGCCTTGTCAATGTAGACGTCGAAAAGTCGCTCTTTCAGGAAGGTTGTAAGCGTAGACATGTCTTTCATTCCCAGAAGCGCCTCAGCATTCTTTTGCATGAGGACGATGCCAAACTTCAAGATGGCTGACTCGAGGCCTTCACTAAGGATCAGGTCGTATATCCGGAGGACCAACTGTAGAGGGAAACGGTACGCGAATAGAGTAAGGAACCATTGTGTGGCGTAGAGCTGAGGCTTTACTTCCCGACGGCGAAGATGGCAGTATAGAGCTGGCTCGAAATCTTCGAGCAGGCGCTCAAATTGATAAAGATGTAAATGAAGGCCGGGCATATCGTGAACAAACAAATCGCGCAGGCCGTACTTGTTCATCAAAGTGACGAACAGACCGAAAGCTTCCTCCTCGGGCATGTTAAACAAGAGGGGCATGGCGATGAAGTTCATGCCCTGGGCGTACCCAACAGCTTCGTCATATAGAGCATAGGCCTTGCAGATGCCGAACAGCCCATCTTGCAGCCCAGCTGCCATGACATATTTTGAGTAGCTCGTTCTCGCCCCCAAGTCGCGTTTGATTGTCTTCTCTAATTTGGTGACTTCGGCAGCGCTCTGCTTCCGCTCGGCAGCAAGCCTCGCCTGAGCCTTCACAGGGTCCTCGAACGAATCTGACGTGACGGATGGTGAGGGTAGAGGAGCGTTCAGGCTGCCGTTGGTGGTTGCTGGAGTGGAGACGTCCGAATGAACAGAGGAAGATGATGAGGCGACCGAGTCTTTCTCTCGGCCACTGCCGTTGGCCTGGCCATTGCTCAAGTTGGGTGTCTTGACGGCGATGTGCTCTTTGTCCGTTCCACGAGCCACAAGCTCCCTGTACATACTCTCTAACTCATCGCTTTTACTTTGTGCAAGCACCTGCCATATCACACCGCGAATGACTTGTGGGATGCCATTGGCAATAGCGCGACTGAGCTCTTCCGAGCTGGTTCGAGCAATAGCTGTAGGACCTTCGTTGACCACAGACTGCCATAAATCCCAGTCCACAGGCTCTGAGGTATCTCCAGCAGGGCCTGATGCAAATCCGGCGGCAGTACCAGGAGCAAGGTTTGGGTTGATTGTGGGCTGAGCAGGACCAGCTGACGGGTTAGCTGGTCCTGACGTTAAATCGTCTCCGGCATTGCTTGTGGGACTGCCGATTCCAAGACCAACGCTGGTTGCTCCTTCGTTCGTCTCGTCGCCTAGTGTGATGCCTGCTTCCTCCCGCATCCTCAAGAACTTGAAGCGGTCACGCAGGCTGCCCTGGCTTGATCGGTTGTTGGTCCGCATATCGCCTTCATCTTCAATCCTGCTGAGCGTAAGTTCTGGGTTGCTGCCAAGAGTGTTTATTGAAGCATTCGTGTTGCGTCGGTCTGTTGTGGTCGCAGGTGTTTCAGCTTTTTGTTTCGAAGAATTTCGTGACAGCCATGAAAATGGGCTGGTCAGCTTCCGTGACGGCGGCGGTGGTGCGGGCTTCTCGCTCGCGGGTGGCGGAGGTGGCGGTGGGAACTTTACTGGCGACATCCTCCCAGACAGACCCTGCATCGCGGACGTTGAATCTCGGGAATCTCGGGGTGGTAGTTTGGGAAGCGGATTATTGTTCTTTGCACCTTCTGCGCAGCGTTAGCTCGCACGACCAATATGCAGCAAACATGTTTTGCGATGTGTACGACGCGGCACTGCTCGTTCGGAGATACAGATACACTTGGACTGCAATGCAGCTGCCTTGCACCAGACGGAGCAGGAACCGACCGCTCCATGTTCCCATGCAATGGAAGGGAGACATACCTCCGTCTAACGACACATCATCCATATCTGATGTCACTGATATTCGGTGTGCTGTGAGAAGTGGTGACTTGGAGGGCGCTGCATTGCTGCTTGGTTCGTCTGCTGTGGCCTTGACATTTTTTGGCAGACTAGGCACTTCGGGCACGGGTGAGTCTGCTCTGCTTTCTTGGGCTGTCGAAGACGAGGAACCGGGTCTGCTTATGAGTGATCGTGACGATCGCGAGCGTTCGGAGTGCGAGTCGGGACGAGGGGTAACTTCGGAGGCGTCCTCGAAACTATCCTATACGAGCACGAGAGATCAGCATGTACTCCATGGCTCCTTGGCCGTGCGGGCACTGTTAGAGTTTACGCACCCCATCCCTATCAGAACTTTGTGAGCTGGTGGGCCTGTCGTTTTGTTCTGTGGCTGTTGCGGTGTCGGCCATGGCAAGTGATGCAGAAAGCCAGATGGTCGGTCAAAGGAAATCGCAGGTAAAGCAGCGCAGAAGATGGGTCAAAGTGCACTGCTGAATAGGAATTAAGGGAATTAGGTCGCACAGTTCAAGTGGTTCGTGTGGTCGTCATGGGGCTTTGGTGATGTGAGAAGGGGAGGTCAATGGAGCATATTCGTGTGAAGTGGTGGAGTCGAGCTAGTGCGGTCGAAGCCGCGACCAACGTAGTCAAGGAAGGTACGGTGAGCCACATTAAATTTAGACTCGCCATTCACGCTGCGACCTTGCTGCTCCTCAACTCCGGAATGCACGAAGCCTACGGGTGATGACGCCACTTGTCGTCTATCTACTCCCTTGGGAGCTGACCGTTCACACCCTCTCGTCCATGCCAGCTGGCCCGACGCGACTGTGTTGCACGAACTGCTCGATCGAGGCATAATGTTTGAAATGTACTTGAAACAGCCACTAACGCAGCCACCTGTTGGTCTGCCGCACGGTCACGGCCAGAACTGCGCCCGCGAGAGCCTCTCACGCCTTGCAAGCCTCTCAGACGACATGGCTGAACTCACCGCCTAAGGTTCCCCGCCGATAGCAAGGCTTATCCACGGGTTGCTGTCAGGATTATGTGTCTACAAGCGCAACGAAGGATCACAAAGAAAAAATGCCGACAGCCACCAACGTAACCTGACGCGTTGCTCTTCATGATACGGGCTTTCTGCAATCAAACTTCTCCAGGTATCGAGCGCAATTACAGGAACCTGGTTAAAGGGACGGCACGTTCACACTCCTGGCAATATTCCGAAGGCCCTGGCAATAACAATTGTTTGCGCATGTTCGAAGCCTTTGTGTTATTGTGAACCACAAGCAGCAGTCGTACAATATGCTACCAGGCCTGGCCGCTCTTTCTCCCACAAGGCTGGTACCTGAAGTGGAAGTCTTCAGAGGCACCTGGTTGGCGTAGCTTTGCTTGCTGCGGTGACCCCGCATCGACCCCTGCATGACAGGTTGGCAGACGCTCGTGCGCCAGTCAATCCCAGCTTGGAGCACACGTCGGAAACCATGTTCGATGCATCCACACAAGGCCGCCAGATGTAGGCCACGCCTAGCTGGTAGGATGCCATGTGAATCGCAGGTATGAAACAAACACACTTTTGTTTGCTATCAGCGATCGTAGCAGCACTGTCGTCTTTGTATGTGTCATAGCAGCATTCGCCGCTCTACTGTAGTGTATCACCAGCAAAGTGGAATTATTGCACCATAAATATTCACTCTGATCTTCAGATTTCGATATTTCAATCCAACACTTCACTTCGCAAAGGCTGGTCCTCCTTGTTTGCAATATTGCTTTCATCATTTCTACAAAGATATTCTTCAGCATGACACGACCCCAGGCGTCACCATCACCCACCTATATATCAACCTGCGAACAGAAAGACTGGCCTCTCGATTCACATCTGAAGCATGTTCCCGCAACACCACAGCCTCCTCTGGTACTCGACTTGGACACAAAGGCAGATCACGTGGACCCTTCTCATCCACATTACCCGTCGCCCCATTATACGCCACATTTACCTCCACGTCTCTCTCCACATCGGAAATACAGCTGCATTCCCTGGCTTATCGCTACATTCTTTTTGCTCACGACTCTTTTCCTTGCATCTGTCATCCTCGGCGTGCACTTTTTCGACCTCACGCATCCTGCTGCACCGGCTCCCCAGATCCACGTCTTTGTGGAAGGACGATTGCTGGAAGAACGAGGGAGCGGATTCGATGACCCAGATAGGATGTGGAGCATCGTCACGCCTGGTAGATCGACCGGCACGCTGTACACGACCACGAGGACGCGACAGGGGTTAAGTATACCCACAGCAATCGTGGCGGAGAGTGAGAGCAGCACAGGGAGACTGCATACTGCGCCCACAGATGCACCAGGACCCGGGGATGGAGCAGAGATCAAGAGAAGGGATGGCTTCATTACGCTACTCAAGTGAGCGAGGGAAGGACCAACATCACGCATGCGCTACCGCATGTTGGCCCATACAAAGAAGAATGACTAGAGGGCTAGGAAGACTAAAAGTCTTTTTTTATGACCGCTGAAAGCTGATGAGCAAAGCAAGGTACATCAGGTGTTCCTACGTTGTCTGGCAACTCGACTTGTAGTCTTTCTAGCTCCCTTGTTATTTTCGCTCGTATGCGCCAACATACGGTACTGGTCATTTCTCTGGTCTCGACATCGTTCTGTCATATCCTGAGGCGCCTGCCACGCGGGTCATGAATCGAGGCGCCTCAAAGTCAATGAATCCTACGTTTGATCGTCCTTGGAAAATGGCCTGAGAGCCAAAGACGCATGGTTTTTCGATCTCCTCTTGCTTGCCCGGTAGCTTCTCAGCTAACCAAAGCGCACTATTTTTCTAACGAACCCTTGTGTTTTCAAACAACGCAATGCTTTGATGTGCTTTGACGTGCCAAACAAAACGCCATGGAAGTCGTTCATGCAACCAGGCGCCGTCCCGCACTCATATGGTGTTGAAACGTCCAACAGCGCTAAACAACGCGGCAACGCCCCCTGCTCATACCAAAACGATGCGTTTCAAACACACTCGTTCTCCACCACCGAACCACTCAGACCTTTGGTCCAATTTCTGTATCGCTCTTTACTCGTTCAGGCAATGGTTCGACTTCAAGTAGATTGTCGCGATGCGCGCTCCTTTCGCTTCCTTGCGGTTCGCGACCCAGTAGCAGTAAAGCGCGGATGGTGGCGCGCGGGTATCCATGTGTCTGAGTCGATTTCCGGAATAATTATATGCGTGTGTCCGAGTCGGAGATGATGAAATGAGATATAAGGTGTGAGGTACCTTTGTGTTCAAGTTTGTTATTCCACAGGCCAGTCCTTCTCGCGCTTGACGTTCATTTTCTTCATCCACTTCATTCATTTCTACATTCATTCTGTGATCTGTGATCACTTCAAGATTTTCGATTCCTTCCAATCAATCCCTATCCATACCATACCGTACCAAACTTCTCAACATCAATCACCATGTTCTCCAAAGCCCTCCTAGCCACGGCGCTCATCAGCGCCGTCTCCGCCCACCAAAACCTCCACCAAATCTGGATCAACGACGCCACGCCCGGCTACCAAGTTGGGATCCGGATGCCGCCCTCCAACTCGCCCGTCGAAGATGTAACAAGCAACAACATGGCGTGCAACGTGCCATCTACCAACGGCGCGGCAGTCAAGACCGTTGATGCCAAAGCAGGCGACAGCATCAAGGTGCAGTGGGATAACTCGGGCCATCCAGGACCTATTACGCACTTTCTCAAGGCGGTGGATGATGCGGTAACGGATACGGGTGTAGGCGGTGGTTGGTTCAAGATTGATGAGTTGGACACTGTGGACGGGAAGTGGGCGAGTGAGGCCATGCAAGCAGCAAATATGACACATGAATTCAAGTTGCCGACGGGACTTGCTAGTGGGGAATATCTTGTGAGTATTCATCGTCTTCTTCCCTTTACCATCCCAATCAGAAAGAGAGGAGAAAAGAGAAGAAGAAAAGTGGAATGTGTACGGGACTTTGCTAATGCCTTCCCAACAGCTCCGCTCCGAAATGCTTGCTCTCCACTCCTCCCAGAACCTCAAAGGCGGCCAGTTCTACATTGGCTGCGTACAGCTTAAGGTCGCTGGCTCAGGAAGCGGGACATGTGGACCAACGATTGAGTTGCCCGGCGCGTACAAGGCCGAGGAAAAGAACATCTACATCCCCAACTTCTACAACGGCTTCGACAAGACTACGTACACGGCCCCTGGCGGCGCGGTTGCATCGTGCGGTGGAGCTGGTGGTGCAGCGCCGTCCACACCTGAGCCCGCGACTTCGACTGTGCCATCTGTGACTGCGAAGCCTTCAGCGGTTGTTGAGGCTACGCCTACGCCGACGACGTCGAAGGCAGTTGGTGGTGAGACTCCTGTGGCATCTTCAACACCCGTTGCTTCGTCTGCTCCTGCTCCTGTCCCTTCGACCGGTGGGGACGAGGGTGCGTTGCCTGCCTCATTCACAATCAAGACGTTCATTGCGTGGCTTGAGAGCAAGGCTGGCGCTGCTGGAAAGGCACGTCGCCACGCTCGTGCGTTCTAAGCGCGTGTTGAGATGCTTAAGAGCCTAAATTCGAGGGGATACTGTAGGATATTCTGATTGACGTTCATGTACATACCTTTTACATTCTATACACATTACTCGTTCTAAGTCCTTCCGTTATGAATGACGACCCTTGAGTCCATCACGGTGCAGAGGAGCTGGCTTTTAGTGATGCACCGCACTAACCGCCATCGAAAATCACATGACTCTGCTAGGAGAACTGCAATGTAGTATTGTGATACAGAAATCTTATTATCCGTGTATGAGATACAACAGGGCTATTTATCAAGATTTATAAACCACTTATATATTACGTTGTTGGATCACACTCTTGCTACAGGACTTTAAGTTATGTGTACGGTGCGTGACTAGGAACCAGCTCCTTCGTGCTAAGTGAGTATATGTGAAGGCAGTGCCATAGGTATAGATGAAGACGTTGCTCTGTTTGCCTTTCCACCTGAGAGATCAAAACCTCTCCTGCTGTCATGGAATGGTTGCTTGAACAATCTTGGATCCTCTCACTCCCCTGGTGGGTGCCAGGACGCGGCACTTGCCCGGCACCTGAACGGCTCGCTTGCGCTCTGCAGAATATTTGTCAAGATAGGATCTCAATTCCCTTTGGTCTGAACTCGGAGCAGGGGAAATCTTCCGGCAAACAGGGAATCCGACAAATGTTGGGGAAGGCTGAGCAGCTAAAGATCATCGTCATGCGGAGGTGGATCCGATTTTTTTCAGGGTCTCATGGGCGTGCTACGTCAAGCGTCCTTCAAGCCACGGAAGCGCCCGTTCCAATCTGCAGCATTGAGCCACAGATTTCGTCACTGGCTGGTCACCAGTCGTGCGCGCAAATTGTGCGACATCATGATCAGATCGAACCAGTATTGACAACGGCCTCGAGGAGTGGTGTCAATTGGCGTGAGATTCGCCTCGGTACAAAGGCCATCGCCGTCGTCTACACGCCCGTCGCGATCTTAAGAGACTCGTATCGTGTACATTTGGCTGCATCCACCGGCAGGTAGCCTCTGAATCCTTCTCCGATGCAGACGCCTCAAATCTGGCGCAGTCTCGACCACTGCAAGGGCGGCAGCATCGCGGGACCTGTCTCGGTCCCTGTGGCTTGTCGTGCTTGTTCGTGTCATCCAGGCCAACTTCCCTGCTGGGGAACTGTTTTCGCGGGATGATCTCAGGGCACATGCGACGGGCCAGACGACGCAAAGCCACCGAGGAAATTGAGCAAGGTCGGCTGAAATCCAGGCGTCGCTATTGGCTGTGCGGGAAAATTGAGATCGAGGTGTGACGTAGCTAGACTGAGGCTTGAGAAGCGAAGTGATCGGCGCGAGGCGAACAAGGAACGGATGCAACATGGGCGCAAGGCTATCGTCATAGCAAGTGGCAGTGACAGAACAACATATAATATCCCTTGCGCGCCAGCATTATCCTACGAAAACAGAACTATAACGACCTCAAGTAATACTCTACTCTCCACCTCTTTGAACTTCCACTCCTCTAGTCTTCTACCTTCACAATGGCGATCGGCGGTGCTGTCCTGAGATTCGTCTCAACTTTCCTATATGCGCTCGAATTCTGCTGCGCTGGGATCATTCTCGGCATTTACAGCTACTTCCTCTCGGTCCAAGCTGATCGCGACATCACTATCCCGCGATGGCAGCAGGCCGTTGAGGGTCTCTCCGGCGCTGTGGTTCTCTACACCATCTTTGCAGTCCTGTTGACCTGCTTCCTCGGTGGAAAGACCATCTTCGCCATGCTCGCAATGATCTTCAACCTCCTCTGCTGCGGTGCCATGGTTGCCATCGCTGTCATGACCCGTGATGGTGCCTCGTCTTGCACCGGTTACGTCCAGACGCCTCTCGGTGACGGAGACGAGAACTCCAAGGAGGGCTTTGGCAGCAACAATCAGGGCAACCAGTACACCTACTCTGCCTCCCTCGGCTCCATCTGCAAGCTCAACACTGCCTGCTTCGCCGTCGCCATTCTCGGAGCGTAAGTCACTCTTCTCTCCCACCGCCCATATCAGATGCTAACAGGACCTAGCTTCCTCTTCCTCATCTCCATCCCTCTCCAGCTGTTCATCAACAAGCACCACAAGAAGGAGAAGCGCTACGGCCCCGGCCCCGCAAACGGCTACACCAAGGGCTCCGGCATCAAGTTCTGGCAGCGCAACTCGCGCCGCAACCGTGGTCTCCGTGACCCCGAAGTCGCCGCTACTCCCGTTGCTGCTGGCGGTCTCGCCGCTCCTGGTCACGATGTTCGCCCAAGCCACGACACTGCCTACACTGGCTCCACTGTCGCTGCTCCTGGTGCTGGCTACGACCACAACAAGTCGAGGCTTAGCGGTGGATACCACACTGCGCCGACTGGTACCTACCAGACTCCTGCTACCAACTACTAGGGGTTTATGAATCCGAACTTGTAGAACGGGAGTTGGAATAGACTGGTACTACTTCGATCCAGGGGATTGGATGAGGTTTCTTTTCTTTGTGTATTGTTATGATTTATGCATTATACCACGTTATCAGACGGGACCGATAAGAGGTGGAGATTGTTGTACGATACGAAGACGACCTTAATAATGCCTAATAATGAGAACATGTTAATAAATTTTACTACAATATTTCGTGTGCATGTGACGTGAGGCTTCGAATGTCGTTCTCATTGATTCAACCTTTCGATTTATGACCAGACATACCTCTCAACTCGACGCAAGCTCAAAAAGTTATCGCAGAAGCAGGCGTACCTCATCCACACTCCGTGTTCAAACATACTTCACATTTTCCCCAGACTCCAAAACATTTCTGCGCAATTGTATCTCAATCCAGGGTATCATGTCCATATCAAATCCATCCATCCATCCATCCTAAGAACGCCAGAACTCCCTCAATCCCCAATCCGCTTCTGTGATTATGCTTTTGCCTTTCCTTTACCCGCTGGTCTCCCCCGTTTTTTCGCTTGCCCCTTCGTCGTCTCCTTCTCACCTCTTCCCTCCCCAGCTTTGATAGCATCTAGCTCCCTCCTCAACATCTCCTCCAACGCATCGTTCCTCCTCGCAAGTAGCATCACGTCGTCGGTATTGATCACACTGCGGCCGGCGTGTGCTGAGAAGGTTTCGAGGTCGCGGGAGGTGTTTGCTACAAAACATATGAGCGTTGCTGTAATCGATGGTGTGGGGTGCCAGTGCATAGGTATCGAGCGTATAGAGATGTGGCGTACCAATTTGTGTGTATACGAGCTCTGTCAAAGCGCCGATGAATTGTGGCGTAGCATTTACGTCGGAGGTAAGGCATTCTTCGTCGATGTATTTCCCGATGGAGTACCAGAGGGCGGATTTGAGGCGCTGGGTGGAAATATTAGAATGTGTGTCCCGAGATCGTGTGAAATTGTGGGATACGTACCTCTTCCTGTTCGGCTGATGCATCATTGGAGGCCATTGTTGCGTTGTAATTGTAAGTCTTCACGATACCGCGATGTGTTGGTGACGCGACGCGACATGGAAGTAGTGGGGCCTCGGTGATGATGGATGGCTCCAATGCATGGATCAGGGTCCAGCCGGCGCGCGATATTTTGGTGCGAGGGAATTGCTTGCTTTTACTTCCTCATCACAACACATTGCGCATCAAAACAACTCCGATTCTACACACAACTTTGCTCTACTGTCCCGCGCTTGTTGTTCCGCACATAAAGACGCATAGCAGTATACAGCTGCATACAACCACCCGGCGCATCCGCTCACGACCGTACAACAACTCCAACCCCTTCACCCTCCAACACCATCACGATGGACTACGTGGACTATGTCTTTGAGAATCTCAACATCGCCAAGGAAAGGCTGGTCAACAACTCGATCAAGTCTTTCGAGGGCATGACCACTCAGCGATGGCTCCGAATCATCGCCATCATTGGTGGCTACATGCTACTCCGCCCGTACCTACTTGGCTTCGCCGCGAAGAGACAAAAGGCACAGTTTGAGAAAGACGCAGATGAGCTTGGCCTGGAGCGGGACGCCGGCCCGAACGCGAATAGCCTGAGGGGAGCAAAGAAGCCATCAGGCGGAGGAAAGGTCTTGGGCGAGGTCAAGGAGGACGACACAAGCAAGGCAAAGACGCGGAAGCGGTAGTAGGAGAAGCGGGGAAACTAGGGGTTTGTTTCGCGTTGAGACAGTGCCCCTCGACCAAAACTTTTCTATTTCTCGAAGCTCTCCGACGTGGTACCAATACTGGAACGAATGGAATGCGGGACGTGGACGTAGGGCGATGAGGTTGGGAATTACATTCCAACATAGCGACTTGCGACGATCTACTCATGGTTTTGCGCTATCGGTTACGGGGAAGAGCTCGAGGGACAGATAAACTTTTGTACGGCGAGGCCGAGAAGCAGTGTTTTCGACAGATGACGTTTTTCCATTCATTCCAACATGCCATAGCACGGCCATTCCAAACTTCATTCTCCCAACATGTCTCTCCACCATTTCTATACACAGTTCGCCACTTTACACTGCCGCTAATCGGTCCACTCGCTGTCTTACCCAGGAATTCAACGCGTATCTGCTCCCCCACCAACCCACATTCCCTTGCTTCCCACTATCACAAGCACTCAATATGGCCAGCTTCGCTCGGCCGTCGCGCCCGCTGAAGCACCAGCTTTCGTTCTCTACACCATTGCATGCTGGACATCATGGCTTCACTACTTCTCGGTGCACTTTGCGCCTTGCCTCTGACCCAAGCACACATGCAAATGATCGATCCCTCGCCCTTCCGTGATCCACACGGCAAATGGGCGCTCAAGGATTGGGATATATTGAAGCCCCTGAATGCAGATGGCAGCAACTTTGCTTGTAAAGGATATCATCTGAACACACCATGGAATCCGACTGCTACGTACGAAGCTGGTGGCACATACAAGATGAAGCTTCAGGGAAGTGCGACGCATGGTGGAGGAAGTTGTCAGCTCAGCATGAGTTTTGACGGAGGTTCGGAGTTCAAAGTCATCAAGAGCATGGAGGGTGGATGTCCGGAGCAGAAAGAGTACAGTTTCACTGTTCCGCAAGAGTTGGGTAAGGGATTGAAAGGCAAGACTACTAATGGCCTAATAGCTTGGACATGGTGAGTACTTCAAAAAGTCGATATGCAGAAAAATAGACTAAGATGACATCGCAGGTTCAACAAGATTGGCAATCGAGAGATGTACATGAACTGTGCACCCGTCAACATTGTTCCGAAAGGAAGCAAGCATTCGCGAGATGCACAACCCGAGACTCTCAGTCCGAGAGACACGGCAATAATCAACGCAGCAGCGCAGTCGGCGCTATCGTCCTACCCTCAACTCTTTGTTGCCAACCTTGCCAGCGTGAACGACTGCGTCACCAAGGAGACTCAAGACGTCATCTTTGACAATCCAGGTAACACCGTACAGTACGCAGACGGGAAGAGTGGCTCGGCGAAACCGAGCTTCGGTAAAGGTCAGTGTACAGGTCGAGGCAACAAGAATGCAGGAAGCTCTTCGCCATCATCATCATCTCCGCCACCAAGCTCGCCAGGTGGATCAAGTCCGGGAGATGATGGACAGTGGAAGGATTCATCTTCCAAGCAGTCGTCATCCAAGTGTCCCAACGACGGGTTATATCGCCCAGAGTGCTATGGTGGTGGTGATACTCAGAAAGCTATCAGCGGATCCTCATCATCTCCTGCTACTAAGGCTAAGGCCATCAAGCAAGCACAGAGCCAAGATTCTGTGGAAGATATCAAGACTGGTGGCCAGCCATCAGCAGAGGTTGAGAAAGAGCTTCAAGATTATCTCTCTACGCTATACGGTTCAGCTGGTCAATCTAAGCGCACAGAATGCGGCTCTGTAAAACGGCGCTTGGAAACTTGCGGATACCCAAGCCGCTGGGTCAAGAAAAGTCTATGCGTGTGGGTCTGTGTCAGAAAGGGTCGTGTTACAAAGCGAGCCACCGAGGACCTGAGGACGATTCTCAACGCTGAATTTGTAAGACTCGCCACGAAGATCGCTGAACTGTTGAAGCTCGTGAGCCAGAAACAGTCTCTTGAACGCCGCCAACCATATGTCCCTAGCGCTGCGGTGGAGAATGCAACAGCCCCGCCGTCAACGTTTGATCTCTTCCTCACATACCTCTCTCAGCTCCAGAGCACGGTCATTGAGTGCATCCGCGGTATTGCTGCCACTGTGCCTGTAGATCGAACGCTCGAAGCTGCGCGTATCGCACCCGTGGAGCCTGCTGTACCAGTCGAGCCTGCGATGCAAGTCGAGCCTGCGATCCCAGTCGAGCCCTTACCAGAGATCTCCCCTATCGTACCTACACCAGATGCTGCTCTTCTCGAACTCAGCCAGCCACTCCCCACCCCCGAGGCAGCAGCCCTTCTACGGGGGCCAGCTCCAGTACTATCACCACCCGTGCCTGAACCGGTCCTTGACCCCGCCTTCGTACCTGCAACCGCTATACCAACGAAGCTGAAGCGCCAACTCCTCGTCCCGGACGCTAGTATTCTAGACTGGCTGAACACCATTGATCCCACAGACCTCAGCTCCGACGTCGACATCAATGCACTCGTCAAGGACCTCCAGGTGCTGGGGCGCTACATCGCCCGCATCGTGAATACGTTGCAGAAGCCGAAACCCCCGTTTCGACATCGGCCACCCATCGCTGTGCTCCCTCCCTTTGCGAATGCAACAATAGCGGCGCTGAACAAGACAAGCAGTAATCCGCTCCAGGAGGCGGCTGACCGAGCTAGCTTCCTAGCGGCGTTGGCTGCGGACGATAAGGCTAATACGCCCCTTTCGTCTTCTTCTACTTCTTCTTCGACGCCGTTGAGCACGGCTGCAGCGTTTTTGCCATGGTTGATGGGTCCTGGACCGGTAGTGCCGCCGGGAGTTGTTATCGATTGGCCGGGGCCTAATAAGTTTGATGATGGAGATGATGGGGAGGTAAGCAATTTGGAGCATTTCCCGATTGTGGTGAACGATATTGATGACGGGGAGGCTGCGAGGGAGCAGGTGAGGAAGTGGTTTGAGGATCTAGGAAAAGGGGCGAGCGATCCGGGTAAAAAGGATGATGATGTGGTGTCCACGTAGAGAAGAGGTTACGAATTTGTGTAGTGTTTTTGTCTAAACTGCTGTCCTTGAAAAGCGTGGGTTTTGGTTCATTTGGATTTAAAGTATGTTATCGTTCATAGTTTGAAAAAAATGTAAGCAAGTAAATCGTTAACTCACTTCCTATTTGTGCCGGATGCTGGCAGTGAAAAGCAATATCACAAGTCTCACGTTTGATGCACTTCGCATTCACATATATCCCCTAGTTCATTCCCGTGACATCTCCCTCTTCACAGAACACCCCAAGACACGCCACAAGCTTTGCCAACAGCAGACCAACATCATATAGCAAGCATCCTCCTCTTCACATGATGCTCAAAAGCAGAAATATCCTATTTTCCCTACACCTCAAATACATATTAAAAATGCCTCCTCCCTAACTTCCCACACTACACATGTCCAAGAACGACGACTACCGCAATGAAGTGCAAAACCGCGTACACGACCTTGTCGCAGGAACCAGACCTCGCGATCCACGCTTGAGCAGTTTTAGCACGAGACGACTTATTCTCGAAGCTATAGTTGAGGAGTTGAGGATTTATCGGTTGAGGAGGCAAAGAGAGATGAGTGAACGGGCTGAGAGGGAGAGAGAAAGGGAGAGGAGGAGAAGGCATAGCAATGGGGAAGACGGGATACATCGGCATCGACATCGGGAAAGAGATAAATGGGATCAAGGACGAAGACGACGGCATCGCCACCATGATAGAGATGGAGAAGGGGAGAGGTGTCGACGACGTAGGTCGCAGAGTAGGCGTCGGGGTGAAGAGAGACGTGAGCGTCATGAGAGATCTAGAAGTGGGCATAGGAGTTGGGCTCGAGATATTGCTGATCCGATAGTCGAGGATTTGCAAGCTATGGATCCGTGATTCGTGATGATGGACGGTGTTGAGCCTGCTCAGTCGTTACACACTCACAGTACTCCGCAATTTGGCTCGCATTCTCCATTCCATGGTCGAGGAAGAGACATACCCATACCATCTTCCACGCAAGCACCGGACAGAGCGGGACCAGTTAGCAATACCAATACACATCCAAACCAAACACGAAAGCCTCGTTCCCAATCTCGATCACCTCAACGGCGAGTTGGACTCAGCCCTCCAGGAATTTCAGGACCATCGAGGTCACCCGCTCCATCAAGAGCCCTTGGTCCAGATGGCGTAACACCCTTCGGCTCCATACCAAGTCGAGCAGTCGGAGTTGGCTTAGCACCGCATATCAGGAATACGTACAGACACATCAAGGTCGAGCATGAGGCTGTATATCGTGCGAGGGGGGTGGTGGAGAGGACTATGGATGGATGGAGGGGAAGGGGAGGAGATGAGAAGTCGAAGGATCGAGATGTGGAGCGAGGGGAGGGAGAGAAGAGACGTATGAATCATTGTGTAGAAGGTAGGGTCAAAGGCAAGAAGAAACAGGCGCAACGAGGTGCAGAGAAGATGGCGAGAGGAGAGGGGATGGAACTGTCGATCCGAACTCATCGCTCATCAGAACCTGCAGTGCCGCCGAAGGATGGATATAGAGATGCCCAGATGTCAACCACAGATACTGGAAGTGTCAGGTCACTGATAGCTAACTACGACGCTCCTCCACTACTGCCACCACCAATACCCGTCCCTCTCCAAATTCCAGCCCCTTCACCAGGTAATCAATCGTCACCCGATCACCTTTCACTCCTCTCCCAGATTCGCACCGCCCTTAAGCTCCGCAAAGTTGCACCCTCGCAAGTCAATGATAAGAGCACGGCTGCGGTGGCGGGACATGTATATGAGGCGACGCCTCATAGTAAGGAGGTTGAGGCGAGGAAGAGGGACTAAGAGGCGGAGGATGGTGGAGGGGATGGAGAAGTGGAAGTGAAGAGAAGGAGGAGATTGAGGAGGGAGTTGGGGGAGGGTAAGAAGGAGGGACGAATGATTCGGTGAGGTAGGAGAGGGTTTGAAAAGAGAGAGATTGCACAAGCAGTTACTCAAAAATGAATGGACGGCTGTTTATGGGCGTCGGTAGCATTGCCTATGAACTCCTTGATATCCTTTGCGTACTACAAAGCTAAACATACAGCTACGACCAAAGCAACGAAAGCCGCGACTGCAGATGTCGACAATCGAGCAGCTCCAGATTGCCCGTTCTTAGCGAAGTCCCAGCACTGGTTCTGACTGTCTGGATCGCCTGCTTGAATATAGAAGCTCTGGATACTATACGGTGTGTTACCACACCTCCCTTTATCTTCGCTGAGACAACTGAGTCCAAACCAAGGCAGTATTCCAGAGGTACTGTTATCGTTGGGGTCTTTCTGTGTACAACCCTTACCCGGATAAATAGTGGCCCTCCTCTCTGCGCGGTGTCCTGGCTTCTGATCATCGGTGTTTGGGTTTGAGATGTGCTGCCGGTATAGCACGCTTGAGTAATTGGCAGAAGCGTCGTAGGCCTCAGTATTTGAGATCGACCAGCGGATGCCCTGCCCGCCGCTTGTCTGATTGACAAATCCGGAGGTCGCGTTCCCATCGAACAAGTCCACGAGATCAAAACAATGGGGTCGCTGTGGGATGCTGTCGGTTGTGAAGGTTATGGCTTGGCCTGTGGCCCCGAAGTCACAGGAGTCACCTTGACTCGACGTGAAAAATCGCAGCGTCAGATTTGGGCTGGATCTGGTGTTAGTCCTTTGTTGTGCCAGGAAATTATAGGGTCAGACAAACTTTAGGCCGTTAGAGTTCTGCGCATGAACTGGGACAGAGAGGGATAGCAGAGCTAGAGATGCTCCTGTGTTGGCGATTGTGAGGAGTTGCATTGTAGAGACAGAGCTGGCTTTCTGTGTGATATGAAGTGTGCTTATGCAGGGTCAAGTTAGGGTGAATCCACCACATCTGTGGGATCCAGCGGTCTTAGTAGTAAAAGGATAAGAGGAGAGCAAGGGCTCCGCCACCCCGCATAGTGACACCGATCTTCAAGGGTGTGTTTGTGTTTTACATTGCAACATCGATCTACGTCAGATTGCTTATGCCAAGATGGTAAAAGAATTGCAAGCCCGGCGGCACAGTCGTGCTCTGGTTGATCCCGTTGCCGTGTTAGCCGAAGGAGCATGAACCCTGCCTAAATATGTAAGTTAACTACTCGCTTAAGAACGCCTTACCCGTCCTTCACTCTCTTGACGCTTGATTCGTAGCAATTCTTGTTACACTACATAAACGAATCCCGAGCACCGCGGAGAACCACCACGGTCGATCGGATCCAACGATATGCATAAAATCACATGAAACGTACAAGGCCAAAGAAAGTAGGATCATTTGTTCGACATATATGAGATGGCTGAGACATCACTACGTACGACCTAGGATGTGACGTCGTTTTATTCGATATTGCTTTCTACATCACATCTGGTTATGACTACGGAATAGCACATCACCAATTCCCAGAGACATGGGAATCAGACCAGTTGAGCTACTATGTACAGCTCAATGATTGTAGCAGTCGAACCTAGTAGGTCCTGTCCAGATAGGAATCCCGACGCATTTCCCCTTGCAGATTTGGCCAACTCGGGCACCCTCCTGCTCCTTCATGTAGCATCCCTCACTGCATCCACCACCTGCGGATCGCTTGATGTTAATTCTCGATATAGCCAACAAAGCCATAATCACTTACCGGGCATATTGATAGTGCTGGTGTCCCCTTTGACGCAGTTGGGGATATCGTTCTGTCGCTTTACAGAAGCTCCAAGAGCACAGGTGATAAGAACACTGATAAAGGCGATGGAGAGCTTCATTGTGACGAGGGGTTGGTAAGTGAGTTGTTGAAGAAGATGATACGCAAAACTGGGTTGGATTCAGAGTTTGATTGGAATCGGATGAAAAGCTGGTGTTTGATGCTGTTCACTGGGAAGAAGCTGGGGCTCGATTTATATGTGCCATGATGGACTCTTTAGGAGCCTCGCACGTCGGGTTCCTTCCATCAACTCGTCTCCGCCGAGCCATCTCAGCTCAAAGCCGTCCATTCAGTCACCTTGAGCACACCAACACATACAATGAAACATCATGACGTTACTTTGCCGTTCTATCCGACGGTACCATTTGTGTTGTGATCGCATTCTGGCTTCACGTTTCTACACAGGGTTGGTTTCTCACTCGGCAACAATCTCACCATTATTGTGACCAACATGGCAAGCATTAATGATCCATCTAGTATTGTTCAAGCGGGACCAAGTACAGTGGAAAAATACTCCGAGACAATGATACAATCCAAGAGTGTTGCATTCAGATGCACTGCTCCGAAAAAGCCAGCCAAGTCTACGCCCCATCTGACCCAAACGTGTACTGGACCAATCCGGTGTTTCGTGACTACGGGCTGAATTTCAGACATTCTTCTCGACAAGTGTGCCTCCGGGTAACCCGGCTCGGGTCTGCATAAATCTGCCACATACGTAACGTTGGTTTATAAGTCTCATTCCAAGAATAACATCAGACTACATCACAGGAGTGATCAGGTACTCATGAGGCAGATAGCCTACAAGGGCTTAGAGTGGTAGTTTGTCGTCCCAACCCACTAGATCACGAGTTCAAAGACTCTCTGGCTACATCTAGCATTAGCTGATAGCATTGCGGCCTGATGAGACGTATAGAGAGGCTGATATCTATGGTGTGGGCTAGGCTGCAGCATAGCTCAAGCTGTCCAGCTACGCGCGTCTTTGCTGTGCCAGTCACCTGGCCAAGTCACCTAGGTACGTAGTCGACTGATTGACCTCTGAGTTTCACATCCTTACTCCCTTGTCTGCTACACTGCCACCACGAAGATAGAAGTGTGATCAACATGTAACAGCAAGCCAGAGTATACGAACCGCAAGAAGCACTGCCATGGAGGAATGCCTTGGCAGACCATTGCATCCCAGCACGTCCCTACACCGTAAGCCAACATACATGTCCTAGCTCCAAAACAAGATCTACAAGCTTATGGACGAAAGAAACTGGAATGCTTAGTAGCGCAGCGTCTGCATTCATGCACCGAATCTTTAGACCTCAAAGCTTGATGTTTCTCACCAAGAAACTCCACTACGACTGGCGTGTGTGATTAAGAACAAGTATTCTGGGTTTTGCAGAAGAATCGTTCCTCAGTTGCGATCCGAAGATACCTAGGTAGTTCGATGTACTCTACGTCACAGCTACCGCGGTCCTCCCGTCGGTGAACGAAAATCCCAACAGCGTTTGGATTCGCCCCGCAATGCTGTTTCAAAGCTATCCATATTGTGCAGCGCCGCATAACTTGACGTGCCTTCATCAGTCAGGTACTCGGGCAACACCTCTTGCATTTGGCCAGAATGTGTAGATCGCTGACCGGAAAGCATGTTAAGGCCTACCAGTAGCATGGGCCAAGACTCGCCGGATAAATTTGATGATGGAGGGCTGTCCAATCCAACGTCAGAAACCTGAATCTCTAAGCTCACAAGAGAGGTTCCCGTTCAAACGCCAAGAGAGCCTTGAAAGGCTGTGCCCGCTGCACCCTAGCCTTTCGGCAGGGTAGACTGAGTTGTGGGGTATCCGCCTCGTGGGAGGCCTCACAAGACGCAAACCTGTGCCAACCCAACGACTTGCAAATATGCCAAGATATCTGACCAACTTCGGGTGATTCTAAAGGAATCAAAACATGATGCTGAAGAAAGGGTTCTTACTCGTTGAATGCCTCAAAGAAACGTAATCGACGACAAACTGCGAGGCCCGTACTTCTGTAATCCCGGTTTTGGACCCCATACATCCTTTCCTGGTGATCGAAGCTACGTACGTCGACATCGAACATGAGTACTACGCTGCCCTTACTATTGGCTCAGTTGCTTGCCGAACATCCGGAAACCCAACAAAAGAAACAACATCACTTGTTGGTGATGAGCTTTGGATGTTATCGAAGGCAAAGGAGGTTTGTATCAGCCCTTCAAGTATAAATACCATGCTCTCTGCGCGGTCAGATATATTACAACACACCAGTCTCTTCACATCCAGAACATCCTTTTACAATTCATCCACTTTAAACAGCAAATTTCGGCTTCTACATCATGACTGCCTACGTCAACGCCATTGGGATTTTCGGTTCTCTTTTGACTACCATTGGATTCATCCAGTCGAACATTCCTGCAAATGCGGACCCTCAAGGCGCCACTGTTGCAATTAAAGGTAAGACTAGTATCATTCAAACGGCATACTCAATATTCGATCCGGTCGGACCTGTTACTGACATTTTTGTAGCTGGGCTTCCACCCTTGGATAAAGAGGGCGATAGCCTTGTAAGTCTTCATACTCGAACATACATCTGAGAACATTCGTATGTTAATTACAGTCCAGTCTGGGTCTATCAATAAAATCTACGCTTTTGATGAGCGTAACGGCTATGCGGGCGAGACCGGTGGCTGCAATGTGGATTCGGGCGGCATATGCACCAAGGTCGTGGACCAATCCACCGCCGGCCGACGTGCTGGCTATGTTTCTATATCCAACAACAACGATGCCACATGTATTGCGTGGATTACTGTAAAGCAATTTGACGGCTCGTTCGGGGGCGCCTGGACTGGGGACCTTGGCAAAGCGTGTGGTCAAAGCTGGTATGCAAGCGTCGAGCCTGCTGGACGCTATAAGAAAGAAGGCGATGGTCCCGATGCCGCCACTGGCGATGAGTACGTGCCCGCGTGCACGTGGCTAGATGGTGACCATACCAACGATATCGGGGCAGCAGCACTGAAATTCGACACCGCGGCATATGGTGAAAAGGTTTCGGACACTATTGGAAATGACGCTTGCAAATTCACCATCTTTGGAAGCGACAATGGACCGATCGCTGGTACGTCTCTGTTCAATGTCGCTACCACCTCGAATCTTTTCGTACCCTTTGTAGAAATTTTCTTTGCTAACAATTTTATGCAGCTCAGCCCGGACGCCGCAGGCGCAGTAGCAAAGACCGTCCTACCTGGATGACTGAGCAACTCATCGTGTCCAATTACACCAGTCATGCTGCAGCAGACTTGTGCAACTCTGCCACGTCCTGGGGTCCTGACTTCGTTGGTGTGGACGGTATGTTCTGCGACATGGGCTCCAAGGTTCTGACTCCACTTTGTGCAGCGAAGAGTGTCGACGGATGTGTTGAGATTGACGAGGGCTCAGGCACACTGAACAGAAGTATCAGCGTCGCCAAGCGAGCAGCTAACGTCGCCCACAAATCATACAAAAAGATCCAGCACTGGGGACATTAGACTGAAGCTCATGGTACGAGATTTGCCCTTTCGAGATCGGCGGCTGGAAGTGCGTTCAAAGTAGTGTGGACTGTCTCATACTCAAGATGCGAAGTCATGTTTCAGGATTGATTTTCGGCCTTTGAAGTGTTTTGGCAAGATCTATGTGCGTCTGAAGTATACCGAATATAGAAGTTGACCGAGGTATCTCTTATTATATAGACTCTATCTACCTTCTCGTGCCGACGCTCTATTCACATTGTTCGTGACAAACGACGTTTCAATAATTGCGAAACTGCACTATGACGCAGCGTTGGAACCACCTAGGCAGTTCGCACATATTTATGAACTTCTTGGGAAAATGAAATGGTGAAGGGTAACAACTTAGTGTCTTACAATACACTAAGTGTTCCGGAAGTTGCCGGTGCAAGTGGTTACGCTAGCCACTCCAGGTCTTTCTTCCCCGCATTTGGAGAGCTGCCTCCTGAAGCGGCACAATCTGTTTCGACTCCACATTCACCGATTCTGCACACGCCGTCTCATGGAATGAAAAATATTCTCGCAGCAACATGGCAGATCAGAGAGAGAACAAGCGGGTGCGCCAAGCTTGCGAGAACTGTCGGTTGTTTCAATGAATTCCCTCTCCACCTTCTCTAACTAACAGTGACAGGCGCAAAAAGACCCGGTGTTCTGGTGAACGTCCTGTGTGCTCCTTCTGTGCTCGTCTAAGGCAAGACTGTCGATACAATGACAGTTTTGGTCCCACTTTGGGAAGCTCGTCCACTGAGAGCAATTTACAACAAGAAAACGCTGGCCTCGCAACGCGCGTTGCACTCTTGGAATCGAGGCTGAGCCTGATGGATGCGACCGGAGCCAATGGAGCAACACTTTCGAATCTGTTCGGCGATCCGTTTGCTGCGCTCCCACCCCAATCTTTACCATCAGAGAGTGGCGAGCGCAACGCAAGTACTGATCTTACACTCCTGTTGGATGCCAATACCCTACAGTCGCTCGCAGATGTGTACTTCTCTTGCTGCCACAAGCAAATGTACGCTTTCTTTCACGAGGAAACCTTCCGATGGAAGCTCGAAAACGAGAGCCTCCCATCATATATTTTGCTCACTTTTGCCGCTACGGCTGTTCGATTTTCTAAGGAGTCTTGCTTCGCTGGCCGCCAGGCTGAGTGCAAAGATGTCTATGCAAAGCTTGGATGGGACGATCTCATGCAGTACGCGTTCTCGGAGTCATACAATATGGACGTATCCATGGTTCAAGCGGCTGCCATGCTTGGTATAATAGACTTCATAAGCACGTCTGTCCCTTCGCCAGTGTATTATAGGGTGCTAACTTCATCTCAGGTGGACGAGAAAAGCTGGGCTGGGTGAAGTTTGGCTTGGCTATTCGCTTCGCGCAGACACTCGAGTTAGGAAAAGAAAGCACCACTGCGCAAACCTCACGTGAAGCCGAGGAGAGACGTCAAACTTTCTGGTCTGTCTATATCCTTGACAAACTGGGTTCGTGTGGCAGGAATCGATCTCCCACCCTTTTAGACAGCGATTGCACAAGTCGCCTGCCGCTCAACGAGTATACACTCCGCGATGATCCAAACTTGGAAGCTCCGACGCTCGAAGCCGTCCGAGACATACCCTATGAACCGCTACTGAACAGCTCAGATCACTTTGCGCTGACCATCTTCATGATCTCTGTGTTTGGAGATGTCGTAAAGTGGGCTTTCCGACACGGCACAGCTGATACTCGTTTACCTTGGGATGCACGCAGCAAATTTGCCCACATTCAAGGATTGTTGAGCAGCTTTGAATCCTATTCAGACGCGTGTGATGGCAATTTCGCAGAAATCCTGGAGCGCGATTTCGTCTTTGACGGTAAACTTGATGAGCGTCTCGCCTGCCATTTCTCCTGCGCACACGTCCATTATCATATCAACCAATGCCTGTTACATCACCCATTCCTCCTGCGACAACACCTCAAATCGTACAAGGTCAAGGTTCCTGTCAGCTTCCTTCGAGGCACCCTTGCCAAATGCCAGGAACATGCAAATCACTTGACTTCCATATTACAAGTCTTACAGCAGCATAACTGTCAAAGCTTTCCCAGCTTCTTTTGTTACGCTGCTGGACTGGCAGGCGTGTTACATCGGCTTCGTTCTCGATATTCTGTCGGAACCGAGCAATGGGTTGCCGAAGCCAATTGGAGGTCGTGTGTACAATTCTTGGACCAGGAGCCAATGCGGTGGGAGTCTTATCGGCGCATAGTACGTATTACTCGAGTAATAGGCACTCTAAAAAGATTATAAAGCTGACAGTGCGCAGAGTGGAGTGTTGAAAGACTTCGACCCGTCTCCGGAAGTAGCAACAGCCTTGTTGACATGCCACGACAATGCGCAACCCCTTGATCCCGCAATGGAAGAACACCTCTGGCACATATGTGATTACGGATGGTTAACGAACTCGGCCCGGCGTCCGTCATCATCAACTGATCTCCCAAGTCCTGGGTTGATCAATTCTGCCTCCAGTCCTTTTCCCAATACCCGTTTTGGACAGTCCATTGACTCGCCAGATTTCGAGACTCTCCTAGAGGGGGCTCTGACATTCGATTTTGACCTGTTGAGGCAGATAAAAGATCGCCAAAACGCAGCTGGAGTGTACACTGGCTGACAGAGCGAGGCGACGGCGTCGCACAGGGAAAACAAAGTCTAGCGAAGTCCACTATGATATCATACAGTATCTATTGGTGATCACAATGACTATCTTATAGACGAGCTGCTGGCCTGGCAAGATTCTTTAATGCCCTCAGCTCCTGATTGACAGCGAGCTCGATCAAAATCTCTTCGCTACCACCTCCAACCACCATCACTCTCAGGTCTCGACTGATTTGTTCGATCCTTGCACCACGCCCACTTCTGGAGTAACCAAGCCCACCCATTATCTGTTGCGCCTCACGGTTCACGACCTCAAGCGTCCTACCCGCAAGGACTTTGAGGTTGGCAATTGGCCCGCTCACCGCCATATCTCGGCCCGTCCGCTTCCCAGTTTCAGTCAAGAAGACAAGCTGCTCCATCCAAGCAAATGCCGAGTCGATGTTGCGCCCGAAGAGAGAGATTTTCTGCCGAATAACCTGGTTCTCGATGAGCTTCTTGCCAAATGTCTCGCGTATGGTAGCATGTCGGAACGCATCTTCTGCGCAAACACGTGCCATGCGGAGACTCGTACAGGCCAGCCATAGTCGTTCGTGGTTGAAATCTGTACGTGGTTAGATCAGAGCAGGCCCGTACTTTCAAGGTTCAACATACTTGACATAATTATCGAAAAGCCTTCGTTCTCCTTCCCTATCAGATTCTCGATGGGAACTTCTACATCATCGAACTCGATGTACGTCGAGGCTGGATCGATCTCAGCATGTCACACCAACCACTTGGAAGCTTCAAGACATACCGCTAGCATTAACTCCGGAATTGGGAATCTTTTTGCATGTCACGCCTTTAGCCTTCATTGGAATGACTAGAGCTGAGACACCTTTGGCAGAGCTTCCACCCGTCCGAACCGCCGCCATACAATAATCGGCGAAGCTGCCGTTTGTGATCCACTTCTTGGCACCATTAACGATGTAGTAATTGCCACGACGCTCAGCTATGGTAGTAAGTCCTGCCACGTCTGATCCAGCTGAGGAGTGTCAGCATGTGTTCTGCTCACTTGGTGTTGCAACATACCATCTGGCTCAGTGACGCCTAGGCAAAATCTGGATAGTCCTTGAAGTACGTCTGGCAAGAATCTGCGCTTCTGTTCCGAGCTTCCAAAATTCACTAGTGGTGGTGCTCCAATAGAATTTCCACAGCTCAGTGCCCATATTACACCCAAATATCCACAACGCGCAATCTCGTCTATGAATATCAAGTCATGGAACCCATCCCACGCCGACGCTTCAATGTTGGCTGGAAGGCGCTGGCCGTCAAGATATTCGATTGCAAGCGGGTAAACTGAAACAGCCGCGTAGCCTAGTTCGGCGTGTCGTGTAAGTACTTCATCTGGAACTTTGCCTTTCGTCTCCCACTCTTCGCAGAACGGGGAGATGTATGTGTCGACGTATTGCCGGAGCTCTTTTTGCAAACGATAGTGTGATTCTTGGTAGTACGGAGATGCTCCACGAGTAAGGTACAAAGGATCGCTGTATAGAGCGGTGCCTGGTAAAGGAGAAGGCAAAGAAGGTACGAGAGGCGTCGGAGCGGCCATAGTGACACGATTCTGAAGGATTAAGGTTGCTAGGGAAGAGCAAATTGAGCTGCAGACTCAAAATCCATGAACAACTTCTTCAATTCAGTTTCCAGCTACCGCGCACTTTCCTCGGCTCCGCGCGATATGGTGGAGGCTCACTAGGTAGTACCCCGGATTCTTGGCGCGGATGCAGCCGTGCCCATACCCGGGTGCTTTCCGTCCCACACCCGAGTTTGACACTACACATTCTACATCCGTTCTGGTGGATCTATGGTACCTTTGACGATCAGGTCAGCTACGCTGAGCTATAACCGTTTCGTTGCTCAACATCACCACCAAAGGAAAAGAATACATTACTTCTCATGCAGTTATGTCTTTAACTTCACAACGTGCGTTCGGCAGTGCCATCAGTCAACGACCACCACTGTTTGTTGCTCAACCTTTACTCAAAAATGATGGTTCAAGAGTTATCGAAAGGGTGTTCATCGCCAACCGGGGAGAAATCGCCTGTCGTGTGATTGCAACATGTCGCAAGCTGAATATGACTTCGATTGCGATATATGTTCCGGAGTAAGCTGCAAGATCACAATGCAGATTATTTTACTGAATATATTTAGAGATAAGAATTCACGCCACGTCACAGACGCAGATGAAGCCATTGACCTGGGATCTATGGAAGGCACTACCACAAACCCATTCTTGGACATCGACCTGCTAGTGAGAAGAGCAAAAGAAGCGAAAGCGCATGCCATACATCCTGGTTATGGCTATCTAAGTGAGAATCCAGACTTTGCAGATCGCGTGCGAGAAGCCGGCATCATCTTCCTTGGACCAAGCAGTCTGGCCATGTCTACTCTAGGTAACAAGCGCATCTCGAAGGAATATCTCTCGAAGCACGCACCCGAGATACCACTCATTCCCGGGTTCTCGGGAACCAGTCAAAATCAGAAGGATTTGGAACAAGCCGCCAAATCGATCGGATTCCCAGTAATGCTTAAGGCTTCTGCAGGAGGTGGTGGGAAGGGCATGCGAATTGTACGCGACCCGTCTACGCTACGCAGTGAACTTGAACGTGCGCAATCAGAAGCGAAGAGGAGCTTTGGATCGGATGACTGTATCTTGGAGAAGTACGTCGAAGCCGGAAAACATGTGGAGGTACAGATCATTGGTGACAGCAATGGGCGCGTCATTTCACTCTGGGATCGTGACTGCTCTGTACAACGACGACATCAGAAGGTCGTCGAGGAAGCACCATGCTCGTGGCTCGACGATGATATGCGGACACGAATGAGCGCATCGGCGGTCCGCATCGCTGAGCTCATTGCATACGAAGGAGCTGGCACAGTCGAGTTTGTGGTCGATGTTGTGGCTAAGAAATACTATTTCTTGGAAGTCAACGCCCGCCTGCAAGTCGAACATCCAATTACCGAGGAGATCACAGGTGTGGATTTAGTATCTTTGCAATTGTATGTCGCGTCTGGTGGCCGACTCACAGATATCCCACCGCTGCAAACCGTTGCACGTAACGGCCATGCCATAGAGTGCCGTCTATGTGCGGAAGATGCTCACCGCGACTTCTTTCCCGAACATGGAACTGTTCGGTTATGGCAACCAGCTCCTGGCATGTTAGGACCAGGACGCGATATCCGCTATGAGACGGCGATCGAGAGTGACTCTCAAGTCTCGATCTACTTCGACTCTATGATTGCGAAGCTCATTGTATGGGCCCCGACTCGCGAACAAGCCATCGCGAAGATGATCAAAATGCTCGCCAACACTGCTTGTATTGGCGTCCGAACAAACCAAGCCTTTCTGCAGGCTTGTTTGGCGCACGCAGACTTCCGAGATCCTGCATACACAACATCGTTCATTGGCAAAAACATACAAACTTTGCTTCGAAACCCACATCGAGTAGAGCCAAACATGCTGTACAAATCCATTGGTACAATGGCTTCCTTGCATGTGCGCAAGATGCGACATGACTCTCGCTCTTCGTTCCGCAATGTCCGTACTATAGGCTTCAGAAATCAGCCGAGCGATCCCATGAGTCACAATGTAAGCTTAATTTCCGCCATGGTTGAAGGTATTTCAAAGGACGAAGCACAGCAGCAGGTCTCCATGGTCATCACTCACATGGTTGGTAACGACTCTCGTAATGCTGAAGCCTATATACTCGACGTACCGCAACCAAAGATAGCTGCGAACGAGGATGAAAGTCCAGCAAGCACACTGACGGCGAGATACAATGCGATCAGCATTGAAGTGCGAAAAGGTGATTGGAGACGACAGTCGCCGCAGCGCATCTTCACAGAGGACATCAAGTCACTGAATCACACGAGCTTGTGGCACACAGATGTCGTCACAGCCACTATCGATGGCAAACGCGCAACCGCACTTCTATGCTATCAACCCAATTCGCCAGCCGATTCATCTTCGGGAACGACCGTGTACGCACATATCCCAAGCCTGGGTACATGGGCACAATTTGTTCTGCACACTCCCTTAACGTTCTCAGAGAGTCTGCGATCGAGTATCGTGGCGGCTGCGGAGGGAGGATCGAAAGTTGTGAAAGCTCCCATGCCATGTAAGATACTAAAGGTGGTCAAGAAGGTCGGAACGGAAGTACAGAAAGGAGAGGTGCTCATGGTTGTGGAGAGCATGAAGATGGAGATGAGCATCAACGCACCAGACGATGGAGTATTCAAGACAGAAAGGGCAGAGGGGGAGGCTGTTGAAGAGGCTAGCGTGCTCTGTGAGGTTACCTGAGCATTCGGTTCCGGGAGCCTTAGATGCTCTGGTTAGCTACACATTCACAATATTCATTGAAATTTCTACATCTCGAGCTTCCAAGTTTCTATAGATTTCTGTGTATCTTCATAAGAACAGCTGCGCATACAAGGATTCAGCCTACATGACTACATTGTTGGAGCTAGAAGTTGCTCGGCCGCCAACTCCTGTTACCAGTGTTTCTGGTTGACCTTCGGACCAAGTGATTTCAGCTTTCCACAGTACGTGTGCCATCACTCTCATGCGCAGTGCGCATCTTCTTGAGCCGGCTATCACGTCATCACCTAGGTCAGATGCCTCGTTCTGAGTTTGCCGATCCGGACTACTGGGCGTATCCCGACCAAAGGAGGACCTCGGCGCCACGGCTCCCTTCCGTGCCCCGTCTCTCCACACACGATATCCGCAACACGGGTATTGCGGAGAACGCGGTCACCCCGAGACACGGTGTTCGCGGCTGACAATTATGGGGCACCGCGATGCCGGTAAGCAGAGACTCTTGAGCCTCGCAGTGAGTTGCGCGGCTTCATGGAAACCTCTTCGTGTATGCAGCCAGAAGGATCCGAACACACAAAACCGTTCTAAAGATTGTGGCTACCTTCAACACAACTGCTGCTATCACGATGGAGATGCGACCAAATGTGCGCATTATTGAAGTAGGACCAAGAGATGGTCTGCAGAATATCGCTAAAGCCATTCCGACATCTATCAAAGTTGAGCTTATTGAACGTCTACGAGCAACGGGGTTGAACTCGATTGAGGCGACATCAGCGGTGTCACCAAAGGCCATCCCACAACTTGCCGACAACCAAAAGTTGCTCTCGAACAGCAGCATACAAGAATTGATAGCTGAACCTTCAACACGAGTCCCTGTTCTTGTCCCAAACGTGCGAGGCTTGGAGCTTGCTATCAAGCATGGCGTAAAGGAGGTCGCGGTATTCGTCAGTGCTACTGAGGGATTTAGCAAGGCGAACACGAATTGCACAGTTGAAGAGGGTCTGAGCAGAGCGGGCGAGGTTGCGGCGCTCGCATTGAAGTCAGGGCTGCAAGTTCGTGGGTATGTTGTACTAGACTTGGATTTTCACGCCACATCTAATCATTGAGCTTAGATATATCTCGTGCATATTCGAAGACCCCTTCGATGGTCCGACACCCGAAGCAGCTGTTTTACATGTTGTGCGGAAGCAGTTAGAGATGGGCTGCTATGAGATCAGTCTCGGAGACACCGTTGGTACAGGCACCGCATCGCATGTGACTCGATTACTCAAGTACCTGTATAGTCACGGAGTACCAGCTGAGAAGCTTGCTGGGCACTTCCACGATACCTATGGGCAAGCAGTATCCAACGTCTGGACAGCTTTTCAGCTCGGTGTTCGAGCATTCGATAGCAGTGTTGGTGGTTTAGGAGGCTGTCCCTATGCTCCAGGAGCGAAGGGGAATGTAGCCACCGAAGATCTGGTCTATCTCTTCGAGCGTGCTGGAGTATCGACCGGTGTGAACCTGATGGAGCTGGTCAAGACTGGACAATGGATCTCTGGTCAGCTCCAAAAGCCGAACGACAGTCGTGTAGGTACAGCTCTATCGCGGAAGATTGCACCAGCTGCATCCCCACCAAAGCAGACAACGGCCAAGAAGCTCGAATGGACACCTTCGATCCTCACAACAGAAGGTCTTCGACAATTTCGCTCGGGCCCCAACATCAAAATAGTACTTGACCGACCAAAGAACGGAAACGCACTCACGGTACCAATGATATCTACCCTGACATCCTTCTTCGAATCTGCCGCAACCGATCGCACCATCTCTCGCGTTGCTCTCACAGCTTCCGGAAAGTTCTTCTGCACAGGTATGGATCTCGGTAAAGACTCTGCTGTTGCCAAAAGTACCACAGCCAGCGATGAGCAATTCAAGCGTCTATCACGCCTGTTTGAAGCCATATCCAACGCGCCGCAAGTCACCATTGCCGTCGTAAACGGACCCGCTTTTGGTGGCGGAGTTGGCCTGGCATTCGCATGCGATATACGCATTGGCGCAGCTGATGCCACATTTACTCTTAGCGAAGTCAAGTTAGGCTTATCGCCTGCTACGATATCGAAGTACGTGATCAGAGAATGGGGTTTTGCGTTTAGCAGGGAAGCGATGCTGAGCGGAAGACCTGTTAGCTTTGCAGAGTTACGGTCGCTGGGGCTGGTAGCCGCGATCGTGGATAGCAAAGAAAAATTGGACCCCACCCTAGATGCGTATCTCTTGAAGCTTAGGGTTGCAGCGCCAAAGGCTTCGACGCTGGTAAAGGACTTGGTAGCTGCTAGTGGCAAGGTCGATCAGGACATAAGGATCAAACAAGTCTTTGATGAGATGATGAAGACGGGAGGCGAAAGCGAGTTCGGACTCAGGGAGTTTCAGGCGGGGAACAGAAGCATCGATTGGGATGCTTATGTACAACAGAAGCAAAGGCCGAAGCTTTAGACGCGGCTTCTTTGTCTTTTTGAACTTCTAATAGGCAAATATAATGTTCTCGACTAGCAAATATTCTGATCCCCAATAATTCACTTCACGTCGTCCGGAGAGCCCAATGCATGCGTTGAAATTAGCATAACGAGCATTGGATGAATGTCTCTAGATCACTATGCCTCCTAGAAACGCATGGGGCTTTAGTCTGATCTATGTGGAGAAAGCAGATACAATTCATTGTATTGGCGAGCCATATGCGACCACATTCCGTTGGCATGTATCTGTTCTTGACATTTCAAATAGCACTCAAAACCCATTCCACACGTCACTGATCTATTGCCGCATACAATTACAGTCTCGCCCTCTCATGTCCCATCTTAGCTTGAGTCCGCTTCTGTAGCAATCTCTTGCCAATTCCCCTAAGGATATGCTTCTGATGCTTTCCACTTCCCGTCTTGGGGAAGTCATTCCCCACGCCTGACTCGCCTATCCAAAACACGTGGACTGGTACTTTCTGTCTACCCAGCGTGTCACCGACCCACTTCTGGACCTTCTCATCACTTGGTTTCTTGTCGACATCAGCGGGACGAAGGAAGGCACTGACAACCTCGCCGTATCTCTCATCTGGGAGACCAACGACGCTGACTTCGGCCACGGACGGGTGCTGCAAGAGACGCTCTTCGATCTCAGCAGGGAAGATGTTTTCGCCGCCTGAGGATGGGTCAGATCAAGCTTGCTTGCACTGTTGAAAAAGTGTAAGACTGACCTCGAATTATCATATCCTTGATCCTACCCGTTATGTGCGCATAGGCCTCGTCAACAAATCCTTCGTCACCTGTATGCATCCATAACACGCCATTCTCATCTTTCTTCATGGCCGAATTTGTCGCCTCGGGGTTATCAAGATATCCTCGCATCAACGCATATCCACTTGAGCAGATCTCGCCTCTGGTCCCTTGAGGCACAACTTTGCCCTCGCGATCAATGATCTTGATAGTATTGTGCGGCATCGGAGAGCCCAAGCCGCCCCTCTTTCTCTCCTTTGGATCGCTGATGTCCATCATCGTCGATACCGGGCTCACTTCAGTCATACCGTATGCGATGAGCACATCAGTGATGCCCATGTCTCTGCTGAGCCGCTCTTGCAATGCTATTGGTACCGGAGCGCCAGAGGCTAGCCCGACACGCAGACTGGTGATCTTGTAGGGCTTCGCAGTGAGCTTTTCGAGCTGCGCAATGAACATCGTAGGGACGCCTAGGAGCGCCGTACAGCGTTCTGCTGCGATGGCGTCGAGTGTTCGGCTTGCATCGAAGGCGTCGCTGGGGAAAACGATGCTGGCGCCGTGGGAGAGCGTGTTGAGGAAGCCCATGACAAGACCGAAGCAGTGGAAGAGCGGAGGTGGGCAGCATACTACGTCGGCTGATGTCAGGTGCATTCTTGTACCGACAAAGCGACCATTGTTGAGGATGTTACTGGGTAGAAGTTAGGAGATGCAACATGTCGCAGATGTGATACGAACCGATGCGTAAGTAATGCTGCTTTTGGTAGGCCCGTGGTGCCTGATGTGAACTGAACGTTGACGACGTCTTCGTCTTTGACAGCTTTCTCCGCAGCACATAACTCGCCAGGATTGGCATTGTTTGCGCTGTGAAGGAAGTCTGTGTAGCTTCTGATATTGGGCTCATTCTTGGATTGCTTGATATTTCCAAGTACCACAGTGTATTTTAGCTGCGGTAGCTCGCCGGCTGCTCGAGCATTTTGCGTGCCCTGGATGTGAGTGGCTAAAGATCGGGAACTGATGTCACTTGTCACGAGTAAGACTCTTGTAGCTATAGATAACAAAGTCAGCTGGTCAGTTCAGTGTGCCAATGTTCAATACTAACAGGTGCGTTTCAGCGCCGAGATAAGCTCGATCGGTGTATAGGTGTTGTTCAACACCACCAGCGGGCAACCAATCCTCGCAGCACCGAGCATGAAGTCAATGTACTCGACTCGGTTTCCTGCCATTACAGCCACCATTTCGCCGTTGCGAAGACCTGCTGCAAGCAATGCTCGCGCAGTGGCTTCGCTGCGGGATTCCAGGTCTCTGAAAGTGCATCTGATATTTTGCCATGGTACAACGAGTGCAGTCTTGTCTCCATATCGTTGCACTTGTTCTTTCAAGACTTTCCCAATAGTCTTGTTCCATAATGGTAGGCTTGTGGGACCGTGGATGATTGATGGATTTGATGTTTTCGACATATTCGAGTGCAATATTCGAGTATGCAACTTCTTACACAGAATAATTTCACAGTCATCATGGCTGACACTGGTCGTATACGACCCGGTAATGCTTTCTGTCGGTATTCTGAAGCTGCCCGGCGCATTCGCGGCTGCGTCGCCGTGTGAACGCGCCCCAGAGTGGGGACGGATCGGGACCGTCCTTCCCCACAGCACATCGGGTGCAGCACTAGCGGCTATGACAGCGAGGCACACCCGGTCTAGTGATGCTGCCGAAAGTATGGGTTGTCACACTACTGTTATGGCAGATGCATGCTTCTGACTTTTGCCAGCATTTGTCCAGCTTGTTGTCGCCGTCTCAGAGTGTAATCGTTTTACGCCATCGCGATGTCAACAATTCCGTATCCTGTCGTCGATTCCAAGATTAGAATTGGTGGTGCTCAACATGGAGAAAACATCAAGAACTGGCAACCTGTACTGAATAAATTCTCTACAGCGCTTGCAGAAGTAAGCTCAGAGGGCAAATCATCAGCATTAGATAGACACACAAAACGTGGCCAGCTGCTTGGTCAGTCAGGAGATCCCGATCAAATATGCTTAACCTCACACTGACGTATCATACAGCAAGAGATCGTATTGCCCTGGCTCTCGACCCCGATTCACCTTTCCTCGAAATCGGCGCGTTTGCAGGCTACAATCTCCCAAGTTCATCACCATGTGCCAGCATGATTGGAGGTGTTGGGTTGATACACGACCGACCTATTCTTATCTTGTCCCACATACCCACTCAAAGCGGAGGAGCGTGGAACGAGTATACCGTCTTGAAACAGAATCGTCTGATGGCAGTTGCGATGGAGAACGACCTTCCGGTACTTTCACTAGTACAATCGGTAAGTTTGACCTTTTTTGCGAGCTCATACATTCACTGCTGACTCTCAAGGCCGGCGTCTTCCTGCCTCAACAATTTAAAGTCTTCCATAAAGGCGGCATGCTCTTTCACGACCTATCTATTCGGACACAGAAAGGCCAAGCTTCTTGCGCAGTGGTTTTTGGCTCCTGCACAGCTGGTGGCGCATATCATCCCGCACTGTCGGACTACTCGATCTTCGTTAAAGACCAAGCACAAGTGTTTCTGGGTGGCCCACCGCTCGTCAAAATGGCTACCGGAGAGGTCATAGGAGCCGAAGAGCTTGGTGGCGCCAAAGTGCATGCACAGCTGACTGGACTCGCTGACCAGATGGCTGAAGACGAGTTTGATGCTATCCGGAAAGCACGAGAGTGGGTAGCCTCGTTACATTCTCAAGCTCTCAGCATACCTTTAGCGATACCAGCTCTCCCTCCTCGGTATTCTCCAGACGATCTTCTGTCATTTATCAATCCTGATATTCGCAAAGCGCTTGACATGAGAGAAGTGTTGATCCGCATAGTGGACGACTCAAGATTCATGGATTTTAAGCCCGAATATGGTCGCAACTTGATGACTACTTGGGCGTTCATCTTCGGTACTTGCAATGAGCGAAATGATGCGAAGATATGGACTGACTTTGCGATAGGTTACCGTGTAGGAATAATAGCCAATCAAACGCCCGTTATCAACGCAGACGAAGCCCGAAAGGGAGCTCAATTCATAAAGCTTTGCAACCAGCAGTGAGTACCAACATTTCAACTCTTCAACTTGTTGCAACAAGCACTTACACATCGCTGCAGACACACTCCAATCATATTCCTCCACAACGTAACCGGCTTCATGGTCGGCTCAAAAGCCGAACACTCATCCATCATAAAATGCGGGGCTCAAATGGTCTCTGCAGTCAGCACATCGACTGTTCCTCACATCTCAGTCGTACTAGGCGCATCATACGGCGCAGGGAACTACGCCATGTGTGGTCGGAGCTTCAACCCTAGGTTCCTGTTCACATGGCCGATTGGGCGCTGCAGTGTCATGGGCCCGGATCAGCTTGCCGGCGTGATGGACCAAGTGCAGCGTGCGAGCGCGAAGACTCAAGGGCTGGATCTGGATGAGTCGGAATTGAACGCGAGGACGACGAAATTTCGCGATGAGGTCGAAAGAGACAGCGAGAGTTATGCCACGAGCGCGGCGTTGCACGATGATGGGATCATCGATCCAAGGGATACGAGAGATGTGCTGGGAATGTGTTTAGAGATTGTTAGTGTGCCGGAGGTCGCGGGTGCTGAGGCACATCGTACATTGGCGCGCTTGTAAAAAACTCACTAAATGTATACATTACCACGAAAGAACACTCTAGATACAATCGATGCGCTCAATAAATATTGCTGTAGCAGCGTGGTTGAGACGAGCTGATGAACATCTTCAGGTGTTTTGTTGGTCCGAGTGTTAATTGCGTCACCGCCTGGGTACTCACAATGTCATAGAGATGTGAACATGAGCGTCTCACGGCAACAAAATCAACAAAACTAGAATTCTACAATCTTTAGGCTCTTTCCATTTGATCTTCATCGAAAAGCTGAATTCGAAAAGATCGATTCAAAAGTAATCCATCGCTACGATCATTAAGACCCCCAACGTATCCAGCTACAACTACCCACCAATAGACACATTAGAGCGCACCAATGCACAACAGCGGGATTTGTGCAAGCCTTGTAGCAACAGATGAAACTATACGCCTTTGGCCACAACAGCTATTCCGAGCTCGTCGCTCCAACTCCCAGCAGCACATCTAATCCCCTCTCACCTGTCTGCATTGTCGAAGCAGCCGCAATCCAAGTCCTCTGGATATCATGGTGCGACATCGTCATCGCCTACCAAAGCCCTGCGGAAACATGGACGATTCAATATAGAGGAACGGGCCTCCCACCTAAGCTGCAAGAGCACATAGCACAATCTGTCCCTATCCGAGAGGCAGTCAGCGGCCATCGACAGACGTTACATTTCTTTGGCTCCACTCTACATGACGGGCTACGGGGATATTTCATCACGTCCACGGACGGGACGAATAGCGGAATGTGCATCTTCTCCACGGATCTCGAAGCCAAGGGCGGGATGCCGCTGGTACGGAAGTACTCCTCGGCGCTTGTGCAGAAGACGTCAACTGTCCAGATGGACAGCGCCGGGCGCGTTTTGCTTGGATTGCGGATGGACGAGAACGAGAACGACAACGAGAATCAGACACGAAACCTACATTTCAACGACCTGAACGAACTCGTAGCTCACCTCGCTGCGCAATCCGAATCTTCTCCATCCACACAGCAACTTGCCCCATTCATCCCAACGCAATGGTGCACAAACGCAACAACAAGCACAGCCCTGAGTTCAGATGGCCAGGTATTCACTTCCTCACGCGATCTCCGCTTCCCGAAATGCCTAGGCCGCACGCCTACCAATCCCGAGCATTTCGAGTCGATTCCTTACTTCTCCGAGACGTGCATCCAGGCCATCAGCTCGGGCGGATACATGTCCGGCGCTGTCAGTACAGACGGCGAGCTCTTTCTGTGGGGTCAATCTATTCCGGGACATGACGGGAGCATAGCGGTGCTCGAGGAGTTTGCGCTGGGAGATGATGATCTTGGTGGAAGAGGAGGGACGAGAATTTCGTGTGCGCCGGAGCAGGATGAATTAATAAAGTGTTTGGATGTTTATATCGATGGTATGGAGGCGCGTACATGTAGGCTTACTGTAGGTCATGGGCATGTACTGATTGCAGCGGAAGTGCGTGGAATTGATGGCAACACGAAACGGGCGGTGCTTGGTGCTGGTGTGAACAGCAATGGCCAGCTCGGGCTACAGACGACAACCACCTTTGTCAAGCATTTCGAGGAGATATCGGTGTTCAGAGACGTGGCAATACAACAGTTGGTCGCAACAGGGTGGTCGACTTTCGTGGTCACACTGTAGAAAAAGTACATTGCGTTCGAACAGATGTGCGTCAAGATAATGTATTGACGGTATTTTTCGCTCAAGAATTAGATTTGGACGATTAGGAATGCGGAGCAACGGGTCATCCCAACCAAAACCCTCAATTTCATCTCATGCGTTAGGACGCTCGACCGTGACTTCTTGAAAGGCAGCATTCGCAACCAGACGTGCTCGGTGAGTGGTCCCTTGTCGACCTTTGCTCCACGTCAAAGGTCGGGGCCCATGGATTCCGCCATTCCTGGAATATAGATGCAATGGGAAAGTCCGTTGAAGAAAGTCGTACATGGATTTCCGTCGTCACCGTAATGACCGAAGCTTGCCTTTCTCTGTAAGGCGTCGGATCATGATGAGGCGTTAACTTGCGAGAGGACAATCGCGTGAGGCTCCGAGGCAGGATTTGCTCAAACAGCGGTCGCAAATGCGGACAACATGCAACTATGATGCCTGTGCTCATTCGGGAGATAGCCCATATCATGATGGTGCCTATACCATAGGTTACGTCCCCGCGATACGCATCCCCTGTGAGCGCGTCCATCCTCAGACCGCCGATAACGATATTGCTGTCTATGTGTTAGCAATAATCAATGAAAGAACAGTTCGACTCATTGCACAAAAAGCCAAGCATGAAGATAGCGGCAATGGCAATCTGGTGGGCAAGGCGAAGATGGAGCCGCCAAATAGCAAAATGTGGCAGCGACCAGATGACGGCGTCAAGTGCAACGCCAATGGCTGCGATCGCAATGACGAATGGTTCGAGGCTGAAACAATGCTGTGGGTTTTCTAGTGGTAGACTCCAATTGTACTTGACAGGTCGGCAGTGAAGAAGGCCGCCCAGGATAGTCGCAACGTTCAGGAAACCAGCACAAAAGATACAACCGCATGCTATGAAACAGTGTTAATGGAGCCTGGATCACCTTGGATGGGAATATTGGGTGCTATGACTACCAACGCGCCTATGCCACGGAGAAGCTCTGGTGAAGAGTGTCTGCATGATGAAGATGCTGATGGCACAGCGTGTCAGAGCAAGGCCGATGGCCACTGGAATCCGATATAGCCATAGTACCTTGAGTCGTGAACAGCTAGACTCGGAGTGAAAATGACAGACACACCATGAGAGTCATTTGCAGGTTCGAGCTCATCACTGGAGCCACATGTTGGTGGATCCGTCCTACACTCATGGCTTTGCATTGTGTTAGACACTTTGTCGTACTGGCAGAGACGTGTAGTGACTTGCTAACGAAGAAGACTGTTACAAGGAGATATAGGCAGAACTGCTGGCAGATCAGCCAATTGTAAATCGTAGCAGTATTGCTCGCTGCAGTACAAGCGAAAGGACCAGAAGTGTATCGTCGACAGACCACGGTAAGCCTCTGGACCGCTTGCCCTGATGACGCGCGACAAAGAAAAGGAGAGGTGCAATCGTTAGGACGGTGCTGCCTGCGACATATGACGCTAGGATCATTGCAAGTCCTGGGTGTCGAGTAACAGGGATCTTGACAGAATGCGCAGCAGGTCCGTTGGGCGGGTATGGAGTGTTCAGTGGGCGCTGTTCAGTGTGAAGGGCGTCTAGGACGGTAGGGCTGATGAACGGATTGATGTTATGACGATTGGAGAGAACAGTGCTGCGGCCTAGAGTAGTAGTGAAACACGTGGCACGAGGCGTGGAGAGAAGGTGTTCGTGAAGCCACTTCCTGAATGGTATCTACACGCCCCAATTGGGACCGCAGCGATGGCGCTCGACTGTGTATGTTTCGCATTGCTGTCAATTTTAGGCATGATGTCAGCGATGGGTGCCCTGATGGCTCTGGGGTTCCGCATTGAAGCAGCGTACCCTGGACACAACGCTCATGCAGGCAACGCCAAGTGGGAAGCGATATTTGCATCCCGGCACGTGCCTGCCGAGTCCAGTCTGTGCCTTGATCTGACTCCTCAATATTGCATCCTTCAGGCTATCTACACAGATGCAAGCGTCCGATACGCGTGAGCCCTGCAGGGCGACTGCAGAATGGTGCCATGGTCTCGGCGTGCTTTCCGATTGACGCTCGTCTTCCCGGATCCTAACGGCTCTACAGCATCACGGCGCAATATTTGCCTGCACATCTAGTCGGCGCTTTGGCTCTTTTGGTGGGCTTCGGACCGATGCAGCATCCGTTTCGATGCAGTGAGAGCCCAAAGTTCAGGACTCAGGAGCCTGAGAATAGGGAGCAGTGAAGGCTGACGAACTTGCTTTTGCTGCATCCAATAATGCACAAGCCCGGTGCAGCGCTCACTGTTTCTGCGTCTTGGAGATCGAGAGATCCAAGTCCAGAGCCTACGACGCGTCGCCCTAGGAATGCCCCGCGCCTGCGTCAAAAACGCTGATCGACTCACACATTTCTTAGCCGTTCCAAGGGCCGTCCAGTCAGAAACGCGGCCTTGAGGCGAAGACATCATACTCAGCACTTGTGGCAGGGCTGATCAGGGAGCGTGGAAACACAGGCGCTCGATGTAGGGCAAGGATCACGGCGATCCCATCAACGATCGTCGCCCTCGCAGCCCACGACACGGGAGCAGGACGCAGATACTGCAGACGGTGGTTCCTGCAATCATGGCTCCGCGGGCATGGCTCGTGGCTCGGCCAAGGGCAAAGTTGCAGAGGCAAACTCTGTGGGCAGTTGTCAGGCCATGATACGGAGCGCCCTCGATAGCGCGACACCAGCCAGAGCAGTACGAGCAGTAACGGCTGCATTGCCACAGCGTTAGGCTGGTCCGCGAGGTAAACCTGCTCCCATCTCATCGGCCATTGGCTCGCGGCCTCGAAACGCTAGCGGGACCCGACAGGGACATGGACGCCACCAGGAGTTCGTCCCTCTTTTGCTCCGTTCCAAGGCCGTGCGACGCCTGTCCTGGGCTGCGCTCAAAGTCTGTAAACGTCATGTGCACCAGGCAAACCGCACCTTTCGGCTTGGAAGTGCCGTTCATAGCTATTTTCAAAAAGCCGGCCGTTCCCTCGTAGTGGAAGCGAGCGCGACCCACTCGGCCAGCCTGTGCGATCCGTTTCCACCGTTTCTTATTCTTCAGCAGCCTCGCATTCCGTCTTTTGTACACGCACCACACGTACACGCTCTGCCTCACACTCTTTCTTACCAGCCCTGGAACAAGCACATACTAGGCTCTTCAGCCATACACACGCTTGCCACCTGCCCAAACATTGTAAAAGTTCCACACGGCCATGCCTTGGACCTCATAACCATATCCCGCGACTTCCGGAGCCACTCGAAATGGAAACCCGGCAATTTTCCCCTCACAGGACACCAGAGAGTCCCCGGCCTGGCACGCAAAGACAAAGAAGCAACTCTTTTCCCATTGTCGAGGCTCTGGGATGCTCAACGCCCGAAGCTCAACTCATCTTGGCCGAGGGCAGGGCCGCTGTTCGCAAGCGTCGAGCTCGAGAGCGACGCAATCGTTCTTTCGATGACGAAGGCAATGCTACATACCATCCTAGGGACCATATAAAATACCTCACAGCTGAAGCAACACATGATTGGATTGCAGGAACACCATATGCGCCGGTGGATGTCAGACGCAGCCACGCTAGGGTCTCTTCCAATGCAACGGACCGGAGCACCTCGACCGTAGTTGCACTAACTAACGACTCCAAGCCTGCTACCATGGCTTCACCAACCAGTCCTCTAGGCAACTACTCGGCACATCTTGCACAATTCATCAAGGATCAACTGAAATCAATACCAACCTATCAGCCTGAGCACGATCTCGTTGCAATCCTTTCGCCACGATCATGTCCAGAGTTCACCTTCCCATCGCGGTCACCACCACTATCACCACCACGATCGCCCGTGCGGAGTGCTGCACGACCAATCGAGCCACCACGGGCGATAGCAATCCCTCCTGTACGTCCACCTATGCAGAGTGCCTTTTCAGCCTGGAGCTCTGCAGATGATGAGGATGGTGACGACGACAACGCTTCAGACTATGATGAGCTACCAGGACCCGCTGTTGAGCAAAGTAGCGCCTCCAAGGTCAGGGATTACGCGCCATCTGTACTAGGCTACTACGCTGCCAACAACAACTCGTTCCTGTTTTCTTCCACGCCAATCGAGGACGAGGAACAACCCGGAACAGCGAAGCGCTCTAGTTTTGGGCCTCAATCTGCCTTTTCGGAAAGTGCCGAGAGCCAAGACAACAACGATTACCCTTCGTCGTGCCTTTCGCGGCCGCAGCTCACTTCATCATCTGCGCCATCGATTTCGTCTTCGTCCGGATCGTACTTTGAGTGCAAGCGTCCACTGGCCTTCACACCGGGCATGAAGAACCGAGTCATTGCTGCGCTGACGCCGCCACCTGGGCATGGGCATGCAAAGACTATCACTGCCATTTCCCCTTGGGAAGGCAATGCCATTACCAACGTGCACGACGTTCACGTAGAGTCCAACCAGCGTGTCCGCGTCGACGGCATGTCGTTCGACATGCTGAGAGATTTCGTTGTGCCGAGTCGGCTATCGACGCCTGTCTAAAACTCGCACGCACACTTGTATCATGTCTGTCTGTTTTACTAGCGTTCGCGTTTTGGGGTATACTTGGGGTATCGCTTTACGTGGTCGGGCTGGTCTTGCCACACTGCGACGGCCTCTGCTTTCTAGTCTCTGCTATCGGCTTGGGTGGGAACATATCGCCTTGTAATCTTTTTTTTGTTCTAAGAATCTTTTTTTTTTTGTTTTAAGGGAATACACGTAGACGACTGGGGAAAGTCCGATTCAATTTGGCACATCAATACGGCTTTCAGGCCTGGAGGGGCCAGGCTTTGTTACTTAACGGGTGTATGATGTACACGACACTGCACCATCTTCTCTGTATACATTATTCAGTTACTCAATACATATCAGCGAATAGGCTGAGACATACTGCACATCCATTGGGTACATGCTCCGACTCACAAAGACTGTTGAAGCATACAAAAAGCATTGCGTCGTCTCGCACAGCACTAATAAGAACAGATATTATCAGGCTATAAAGTTAAGATGCCGGCACCAGATCAGCAAGGTTTGGAGCGGTGAAGGAGACGACAGCTGCAAGGTCCCGTCCGTGCAGATCTGGGGACGGGAACACGCGACGCAAGGTCGATCATCGGTGAATCGGGGCTGGGCGAGGGCGGTGTTTGATTGGTTTGCAGTCTGTCCCGCCGCGGTGGTTTGGCGGGCGCCTGTGCCGACGGAGTGCATGGAAACTTAGACAAACTCTCGAGAGTGACGCGCTGTTGCAGAGCCATGTTTATTTAACAGGAAGCCGGAGCGGCGTTATTGCCCTTTGCTGTCTGTCGCCTCGCTGTATTCTTGATAAATTCTACAAGTGGACACGTTGCTGGCCAGGTGCCCGCTCACCTTTCGATCTCCCAGCGCCGTGATTCCCTCATCTTGCAACATACACCACAACACGTCTCGCACGCAACAATAGCCACCCACACCATGGCCGAGACGGATCCGGGGCTTGTGGCACGCCTCCTTGGCCGTATCGCGTACGAATATACGCAGGCGCAACCGATGCTGCCCGTATACCTCCACCTCATCGTGTCCGCCCTCTTTCCCATCTACGCGGGCGCACATGCCTCACTCTCCCGGCCCTCGTCGGCAGCGAAACCACCCAAGAAGAAACGCACTGGCTCTGCAGATAATGGAGACGACGATGGCGAGGACGAGGAGGAAGAAGAGGAGGAACGCCTCATGGAGGGCCTGTCACCCACAGATGCCATCCTCATGCCCCTCTTCGCCGGCTGTGCGCTTGCATCGCTGTACTTCCTGCTCAAATGGATGAAGGACCCCGCACTGCTCAATAAGATACTGAACGCATACTTTGGCATTTTTGGCATCTTCTCCGTCGCACGTCTTGTCACGGATGCGCTCGACATTGGCCACTCGATAATATTTCCACACCGATACGCTTTGGGTGGTTCGCTATACCACGTAGACCCTGTTGAGCAAAAGGCAGTATCTGAAGTGGGACAAGCAAAGGAGAAGCCAGCCATAACGTCACCTTTACCGGGTTTTCTTGCAAGAATACCGCTGTCTGAGAGTGTCAAGCGCATTCTTTGGTCTGACAGGGCCATGCCAGGCAACAAATGGACTCTGCGCCTCTACCTCCATCGCATACTCGCCGGCAAGTTCAAGATTGGGCCGCATGGTATTGTGGGTGTTGTGGCCGGGTTGAGCGCCGTGGCATACTTCAACTTCGTGGACAAGCCCTGGTATTTGACCAACTTGTTGGGCTTTGGCTTCTCATATGGCGCACTGCAGCTCATGTCGCCGACCACGTTCGCAACGGGCAGTCTGATCTTGGGTGCTCTGTTCTTCTACGACATATACTTCGTCTTCTACACGTGCGTATTCATCTTTCGAAAATGCGACTGGAGTACTAATATTGTGTTTAGACCCATGATGGTGACCGTAGCCAAGTCTCTCGATGTACCCATCAAGCTTATGTTTCCAAGACCCGCGCCGGCCGACGATCCGTCCGCCCCGTCGTCACACGCGATGCTCGGTCTCGGCGATGTCGTGTTACCTGGCATCATGATTGGGCTTGCTTTGCGCTTCGATCTGTACCTATTCTACCTTCGTCGCCAAAAGAAGATACCAGCGGCTACTTCAGGCGAAGCAGATACCATCGAGAAACCACGGTACCATTCGCTCGCAGGACGATGGAGCGACCACTTCTGGACACATTCCTTCTTTGGTCGGCCGCTCTGGACGACAAAGGAACCTGCGGGCAAAGCCGAATCCGAAGTTCCCTTCACATTTCCCAAGGTCTACTTCACAGCCAGTCTGGTCGGCTATATTCTTGGATTGCTGGCAACTCTAGGTGTGATGATGGTGTGGAACCACGCACAGCCAGCCTTGCTGTATCTAGTCCCCGGCGTGCTTTGCAGTCTCTGGCTTACAGCTCTCATCCGCGGCGAGCTAGACCTGATGTGGAATTACACTGAAGACATTGGAGATGAGGAGAAGCCCAAGGAGAAGAGCAAAGAGGATGCAGAGGTGAACAGCACCGATGACGACGAGACGAAATCACCAAAATCACCTGCGAAGGACGAGAAGAAAGATACTGGAGAAGAGACGAAGCGCATAGCTGGCCATCGTCCCGAACGAGAGGTCTTCTCGTTCTCCATTGAGGCGCCGTGGAGGCTGAAGCACCCGCGTTCTGTGCGCAAACCGGCGCAGAAGGAGCAGGGTACGGAGGAATCGAGTGAGCCAAAAAGTGAGAAGCATAATTGGGCGCCGACGAAAGCTGTTGCAAATGCGGAGCCTGCTGGTAAACGCGTACGACTAAAGTGAAAGTCAACCGCTTGTCAATATACCGTCATTGTATAGAAGCATATTACAGAGATAGATCAAGCTAGACCAGCATCAAATACAAGGCAATCGATACCATGCAACTCTTCCTCGCTCCATCCCCCTCCCGTCCTTTTCACTCAAACAAGATTCATGCCCGCAATATTAACCACCACGGCCACCGCGCCCAGGTCCACACCCACGACCACGCCCATGCCCAAACATTCCATAATCATACACAGTCGGATACCCCAGCATGCCTCCCTCTGGGAAGCTCTCAGGTGGTCCATCGAAATGAGGAAGCAGCCGTACGTCTTCGCCCATGGAATCGTACCAACCATTTTCGCGGATGTAGCACTTTCCAAAGCAGCGCAGGCAGGTGCTGAGGTCGTTGGGCGGGTTGATCCAGCCGCACCTCCAGCGGAGCCAGGGTTGGCCTGATGCCATTTTTCTGGTAGATTGGGTGTAGAGTTAAGTGTGCTGTAGATGTGTTTAGTTATTGGTGCTAGTGCTTGCAAACAGTGCTGGGTAGGCGCTCGGTTGCTATGTAGGTAAGAGAAGGAATTTTTGTAGTTTGAGGATGGAAGGAGAATTGCTTTAATAGAGAAAACTCGCGATCTGGTGTGATGGCATTTTTGTTTCGGACATTAAAATTTGCTGAACACGTTATGATCTCGTTAGAGGATCTATTCACGGTCATGATATCAGACTGCTATACCATGTTGCTCTACAGTAGACCAGGATAGCTGGCGGGCACGATAGTGCGATGCGGGAGCGGGAATAAGCTAGCCACGAGTGCTTTAGCTGCAGCGTCATCCCTGTCGCCGATGCGGAGCGTCATGGTCGTCAATTTTCTGGAGGAAAACAGTCACAGCAGTCGCAGTCTCATAGACAAAACCACACTTCGCCAATTGCTATTCCCAAAGATTCAACATGGCGTCTGAGAAGAAGGTCGCCGAGAACATGCTGTGGGGAGGCCGATTTACGCGTGAGTATTGTCCCAGTCCACCACCTCTCATGTAGCGTTGTGCACCCAGTCACGTCAAGCTGCATGCTGAAAAGGTCGACCATGCAGAGGGCCTCGACCCCGTCATGGAGCAGTACAATGCATCGCTGCCCTACGATCGCCTGTTCTACGCCGAGGACATTGCCGGCTCCGTTGCCTTTGCGCGCGCCAACTTGAACACGGGCATCCTCACCAAGGACGAGTTCGCTGCCATTGAGAAGGGCTTAGGCGAGATCAAAGAGGAGTGGGCGAGCAACAGCTTCGTGGTCAAGGACAACGATGAGGACATTCACACAGCCAACGAGCGCCGGCTCAGCGAGCTCATTGGCAAGGACATTGGCGGAAAATTGCACACTGGCCGCAGCAGGAACGAGCAGGTCGCGACCGATATGCGGCTGTGGCTGCGCGAGCAATTGCGCACGCTTGAGGGTTACCTTAAGCTGCTCATCAAGACATCGGTGCAGCGCGCCGAGGCCGAGCTCGATGTACTGATGCCCGGCTACACCCACTTGCAGAAAGCTCAGCCTGTGCGCTGGTCGCACTGGATTCTTGCACACGCAACAGCCTTCGCTGCCGAGCTGGAGCGTCTGCGCGAGGTCATCAAGCGCGTGAACCGCTCGCCCCTTGGCTGCGGTGCTCTGGCTGGCAACCCTTTCAACATTGACCGCAACGCCATGGCCAAGGAGCTTGGTTTTGAAGGTCTCCTCACCAACTCACTCAATGCCGTGGGCGACCGTGACTTTGTCTTCGAGACGATGCAGTGGGGGTCTAGCTTCATGCTCAAGATGTCGCGCTGGGCCGAGGACCTCATCATCTACTCCAGCCTGGAGTTTGGCTTCGTTCGCCTTGCCGATGCTTACTCGACGGGCAGCTCGTTGATGCCACAGAAGAAGAACGCCGACTCTCTCGAGCTTATTCGCGGCAAGAGTGGACGTGCTTTTGGTCACATGGCTGGTCTCTACGTAACTATCAAGGGACTGCCTACAACGTACAACAAAGACTTGCAGGAGTCAGTCGAGCCCCTGATCGACCACATCAAAACCGTCAGCGACTCGATACAGATTGCAACAGGTGTTCTATCAACCCTGAACATCAACAAAGAGAAGATGCACGCCGCTCTTGCTCCAGAGATGCTCGCTACCGAGTTCGCCGACTACCTTGTCAGGAAGGGTGTGCCTTTCCGTGAGGGACATCACATTTCAGGCCGAGTTGTGGCCCTGGCGGAGAGCGAAAACGTGCCCATGGACAAGTTGAGCCTGGAGCAGCTCAAGGGCATCGATTCCAGGTTAGGTGATGATGTTGTTGAGTGTCTAGATTATGAGCGCGCTGTGGAGCTCAAGAATGCTACGGGAGGCACGAGCAAGAGTGCTGTGCTTGAGCAGATTCAGATCTTGAAGCAGTTGTTGTAGGAGCTGCAATACTGTCTGTCTTGCAGTACAAATCGATGATGAGACATGAAGGAATGAAAATAATTTTAGATCAAAACATCAGGGCGATACATCGCTGCCCGGTTTGAGTCTTCAGTCAGACACAATGAAATCTGTCAAAGCCTGTCCTGCGTTTTTACAATACTGTTACGAACATCCGTCGCTATCTAGATGGAAGAACCATTCTGGTTGAGGTCGATATTCAACCACCCCGTCCTCTCTTTCTGACGAGACTCACCAGAGGACAGAGGGCTGCCCTAATGAAGTCGGATTCCACCAATTTAAGCACGAAAGCCACGCCCCATGTTGTTGTAGGTAAGACCATACATGAGCTATGCTTGATTTAGAAGTTTCCTGGAGTAAGGCGGCTGACGCCGTCCATGCGTAGTCTGCAAGGGAATGTGCAGTAAGCCTCAGCAGCCTTCAAGAACTGTCTTACTGCTGAAGTTCTGATTGGCGCATTCCGAGACGCGGAAGTCAAAGTACCACTTTCGGCAGATCTCAACTATTCAGGGCAATCTCCTCGCACACAGCGATCCTTCGTATACCTCAAAGGGCCGTTCGTACACCCCAAGGGATGAACATATGTGCTGTTAATAACTTTCGCAAGGCTACCCACGATCCAGCGCTAGCCCCCAAAGGTCCCCACTCCAAACTCAATCTAGTGGCACGCTCGAACTCCGTCCCACCGCCGTTGGAATGTTACCCAAGTCCGCAGAGCTCATCAGCACTCTGTCCCCAGGCGTAGATATATTAGCTCATCCCGGTTTGTACGACAGTAAGCTCATCAACGCGAACAGGTAATCAGATGCGGAACAAGCGTGCAAATGGCGGTGGTGTGCAGCCCCGCGCGCGCATCAATGCTGACAGCGTGAGGCGGAGCACAGCTCAAAGGATTAAATATGCGAGCCATTGCGGCTGAGCGCATGCTCGGGATGCCTGAAGATCTTCCTTCCAGCTGTTAACTAGGTGGAGAAAGCTGCATGGTTTGAAGGCTTTTCCCTTTTCTTCTCTTTCTCTTCTTTTCTGATTTCTGCCTTTCTTGCCTACTTCGTTCGAGGCGAGGGCTGCAGGAAATAAATACCCGAATCATGAGCGAACAACCTTTTCCCACGCAGCTGCAGCAGAATCCAGACCTGGGATTTCCGCAGGGAACGGCACTGCAGACAGGATTCCCGGTGCAAGGTGGTGGGACGCTGGCACCACAGTTTACGGAACCATCGAGAGTAGCGAATTCGGAAAATGCGAGGCCGACTCAGATTAATGCTGGGACGGCGACTACTCAAGGGCCCGAAACGGGCCCAGTGATGACTTCAGCAGTATCGAATCCGTCAAATGTAGCAGATGGAGCTTCATCTTCATCAGGTAGAGGAGGTGGAGGAAGCAACTTGAGCAGCGGTGCCGTAGCAGGTGTTGCCATTGGATGGTGAGCTCTACTTGAGAGTCTGTACCTGTAAAGAAGACTGACATATTTGCTCTTCTGACAGTCTAATCATCGGCGCCGTCCTCGCCTTCGCAGCCGCATTCTTAATCTTCAAGCGTCGCAATAACAAGAAGATAGCCAAGGGTACAGTATCTGGCTACGATGCATTCGCCGACTCGACGCCAGAACTGGTCATGTCGCAGAAAAACATTGGACGGAACAGCGCATATGTCCAAGTCTCACAAATGCCGCATTCTCAACACACTTCAATGACTGCGGTGGCGACCATGCCCATGCAACATCAGCAACAGCAACAACCCAACGCTTCAACAGATCTCCTCGCAGCAGCAGCAGATATCCTCCCCGCAGCTGCCCACGAGTCCGAGATCCAGAGCGGAGTCACGGGGCTATTCGCACAGATGCATCGGCACGTCGAGACATACTACCGCGACGTGCATGCGAGCATAACACCTAGCATGGAGTCTGATCTCGCGCGTTTCGGCGCCTCTGGCGTCGACATGGCCACTTTACTCCAGGACGTTTCGAGCCCGGTAACAGCGCTCAAGCACGCGCTCGTAGCGTACGTGATCAGCATCACGAGCCCAAAGGAAGGAGACGAATGTGTCGAGACGCTATTTCCCGAGGAATTGAATACAGCACAGCTGGCTATCGCCTCAGAAGACTCCTCGCACAACCTCTCCAAAGCCGCCCTCCTTCATCGCCGTTTGTCAGTCTACCTCTACAACGCCACCTCCTCCACGTCTACTTCTCGTCGCTACTCCACCCTCCCCTCGGACCTCCGCGAAGCAGCAGAACACTTCAGCCTCACCTTCTTCCCCTGGGCGAACCCGTCCTCCTCGGACCAAGAAAAAGACGACGACCTCGCACGCATCATTGCCGACGTGTTGCAGATGCGTATCTGGCTGTTTGGACAGCCGGGCGAGTATGCGTTTAGGTGGGAGGAGGTGGGGAGGAGAGGCGTTGTTGTTGCGCCCAAGTTGGTTGTAACGAGGCCTGCCGGTGGGAATGGGTGTGCGGAGGAGAGGGAGGAGGTGGTGTGTGAGGGTGGGGTTGTGGGGTGGTGAGATGGGATGAGGGAGTTGGGGAGTGAGATGGGTTTATGATTTTTCAATTTCATGGGATTGAAATGAAGCGTTTATATGGTGTGATGTGATGTGATGATGTGATGTCCAACGACTATCCTTGCAGGTGGACCAATACACCATGTCAGTTTTACTCATTACCAGAACACATCTCATTACATGAAAAGCCACATCCAGTGGAAAATCACAGAAGAAGACTATATTCATCATTTCTACTAAGAAGTATGCGAAGTATATGCCTAATCCTAATCCACGAATGTACAACACCCATGCCTATGTCCCATCCGATCTTATGCAAAACCTCCCGGCCATCTACAAAAGGTAGTGCCAATCGAGTCATCCCAAAAAACGCCCTACATTGATGCAAATGATGCGCAAGCAAAACGCCGCCCTCCAAGCCTCAATCTTGGATATGGAAACGATATAAATGATCGTAAGAAAAGGTCATAAGATTTTTACAACAACAAAATTGGCAATAGAACTATGCATATCGCATCGAACTGCGCGTATACAATGGTGGCGGACTCTGCATTGGTGGGGGTCCATGATTCGGATTAGGTCCCCACTGGCCCTGGGTAGGATTCGGTCCCATCTGCTGCATGAGGCCGTTGCCCGAGCTATTGGGGCTTTGCGGGCCATGGCGGTGACTTCTTGAGCGGTGTTGCGGTGGCGGAGGCGGGGCTGTCCCTGCGAATTTCTTTGCGTATTTTCTTTGCTTGCTGCGGCGGCGGTACGAGGACCAGCAGCAGCAAAGGATGAGGAGGAGGATGAGGCCGCCGATGCCGGCGGAGAGGCCGATAACGAGGGGGAGGTGGCGGTCGATCCAGGATTTAATTTCTTTGCCGACGGAGCCGTTTTGGCATTGACCCTGGGGGTTGATTAGCATGTTTGGAGAATGAGTAAATAGATGGGTGTGGAACTTACGTTTTGGCAGGTACCGCCGCCGGTACACGAAGTACCATCCAAGAAGTTTTGCTGCAGGCCATAGCATGTGCCTCGGCCAAACTCGGGACTTGCGCAGCTCAATTGGCAGTTGCTGTTGTCGCAAGCGTAGGTGTCGTTGCCCTGCGTGTAGCTACCCATGACGGTCTTGCACTGCTGGTCGCGAGAGGTACACTGTCCACTAGCACAGCTGAGTCCGTTGCCGCAACCTTCACCATCAGGCTTGGTCTTGTCCTCAGGACAGTAAGGACTTGTCCCGTTACATGTCTCTTGAGGATCGCACAGGCCAACACTCGGTCGGCAGACGGTGCTCGAGGATGCGAACTGGCAGTTGCGGCAACAGTCTTCGTTGGAGTCATCGCAGACAGCATTCGTCTTAAACTTGCAGGTATCGGGGTCGCAGCATGCGTTGTTGCCACATTGGGATTTTCCACCGCAATCACATTGTTCGTCGCCTTCCACGATGCCGTTGCCACACGTCTGGCCGGTAATGGTGCCGACGCCTCTGTTGTTGGTAAGACATCCTGACTTGACACTGTTGCGTCCGAGAGCCGAGCAAATGTTGCCAATGGAGCATGCAGAGAAGCGAGTGATGCCTCGGGCGGTCGAAGGGTTCATGATGAACTGCTCGCCAGCGTCACAGGTGTTGGCGCTCAGCGGGCAACACTGCTGCGCGCTGACGAGTTGGGAGTTGGAGCACTGTTGCGCGGTACAGTCGTGGACGGCACCATAAGTATGCCCTGTTTCGTGGGCAATGACTTGCCATTCGGTCGAAGTCTTGATAACAACATTGGCACCAGCAACGGTCTCTGCGCTGCTTCCGGAATTCTTTTGAGAACCATCAGTACATGCTTGTCCGAGCCATGCAAGTCCAACGGCGGAGCCAGTGTTGCACGTGCTAAGCAGAGTCCAGTGGGAATACTGGTCGCGCTGCTGTCCTCTCCACTGGGAGAACTGGTTGAGACGGTCCTGGATGGTAATGCTGCTGCTGCAGGCCTGGTTCCATGGCGTAGCTTGCTGTTGCGAGGTCGGGCAGTCGGGCTCCGTAACGACAAGATTGGCGAGTCCGAGGGAGATGTTAAAAGTGCTCTCAAAGAGCTCCGAGGCCTGGTTGATCTGGTCGATGACGTTTTGCTGGGTCTGGTTCTTGTCCCTATTGAAAGACTGGACATATGTGCAGTCAGCGGCGACACCCACGAGAGCGACCTTGCGTGTGCTTGGGCAGCCCTGGGTGCTGCCAATGGATGAGACGAGGTTGACACCTGCGCCATTGCCGGAGCCACCAGGCTGTCCGTCGAGCTGGCGCTTGCCGAAGAGGTTCGAGATGGGCGTGGAGAAGAAGTTGTTGACGTCGCGGGCGCGCATGGCCTCATACACCGGATGGTCTTCCCGCTTGTTGAAGCTCAGCTCGTCGCTCAAGCAGGCCGGCCCAGCATCTCGCTTCTTCAGCTCCGAATGCTCGCCACCAAAGAGTCCCATGTCCGAGTCACGGAACACGACCATGTACTCATCATCGCGCAATTCGACATCGGGGTCTTCTTCCAAGCGCGTGGCTTTGTAGTTGGACGACAGCTTGATGTGGTGGTGGTCGTGCGCTATTGTGAAATGGCCTTCAAACAGCGGCTTTAGGCCATCGCGACGGACTCCTATGCGCGCCCACCCCACGTTGTCCCAGCGGTTCGTCCGCTTAACCCAGGCGGTGCCCTTGAAGACGCGATGCTGCAGGCGGTCGATGGGTTCCTGCTTCGCTATGCTGCCGTCGGCGGCCAGATAGGATATGGTGCCGCCATCGACAAAGAGGTCGTGGTTGGGCTCGAGGCTCAGGCGGATGCGCTGCCCGGCCACGTCGAATGCGACATCGAAGGTGGAGACTGCGGTGACTCGGTGGTTTGGGGTGAGGACGTCGGCGTTCTTCGCGAGTTCGATGCGTCGCAGCGGTTCGCGTGCCGTCGACGAGGCTGCGGCGCAGGTGGCGAGGGCGAGCGTGAGCAACCGGCCCAGCAATAACATGACGTGTGGCGAGCCCGTCACTCGGGGTCGTGTTGTGTTGTGTAGTTGGAGGGAAGACCGGAAGGCTCGCGGGAGGATCACGGGGGTATATACGAAGACGAAGACGCAGCAATAAGGCTATATCAGCGCAGCGAACGACATTGGCGGAGCGGGGCGGGAGTGTTCAGATGGGATGGCAGGCAATGCGCAGAACAAAAGACAAAAAAACACAACTAAGCTACGCTGGTCAACGGCGGCAACAAAGATGTGAGCAGAGGCTCCATGGGCCTTCACGGCCGCCGCCCGTCGTAATCGTCCATGCACAGCCGCGAGCCAGAAGCCTGGGCAAAGACGGGGGCTGGGCGCAACACCCAACACACGTATGAAACGCCTCTGGCCTGGCGGACTGCCGTCACCACTCATTGTGCACATCTTCTGCTGCTGTAGTAGCGTGCCAACTCGTTCTGCCCATGTTTCTTCACGCATGCGCAGGCACATGTTGACAGTTTGTGTTGACTAGGCACCCGAAGACCCTTTGCATTGCTAAAAACAGCGCCATCTGTGGCACATAAGTACACTCGTCCCACGCCTGCACGGTAGTCCGGCATCAGCCCTACTGTGGCACACACACACAACAGCCGTTCGGCCCCGTCTCACTGTGTCTGCGCTGCCTCTCACTCAGAAAGTAAGCATATCGTGCGCCGCGTCACCTGCTTCAGTAATCCAGTTACCTCGCTGCGAGACATGCAGAGCTTGCGTGCGCCCGCATTCCGCGCTGACCAGCCTATTTCTTCTTGGACTGGTGCACAATGTCGATAATCTTGTCCACTACCGATGGATCCGAGAGCTGCAGCATGCCGTTAGCCCGGTTCCCCACCAGCAACGCGTCACCCCCATCCCTGCCCAGCAACGCCGCCTAGAACGGATTCGTGTACTTACTGTTGATGTGTCGCCCAACTGGTCCTCCTCTCCCGCCAAGATCTTCCGCATGATGCGACGCATGATCTTGCCCGATCGCGTCTTGGGTAGGTCTGGTACAACAAAAATCGCCTTGGGTGCCGCAAACGGTCCAATCGACTTGCGCACTTGTAGAATCAAGTCCTTCTTGACTTGATCACTTGACTCGGTGCCGTCCTTGAGCGCCACGAAAGCGTTCACGGCTTGTCCTGTCAACTCGTCATTGATACCCACAACTGCGGCCTCAGCCACAGAGTCTACGCTATCGTCAGCACGGTATTGTTTAGCGTCTCTCCCATGTGCATGTTACTTACGATGCTCAATGAGCGCGGCCTCAATCTCAGCAGTCGACAATCTGTGTCCTGATACGTTCACAACATCGTCAACACGTCCTCGGATCCAGTAGTAACCTTCATGATCACGTCCGGCACCGTCTCCAGTGAACTATCCTTGTCAGCATGGCCTTTGCATTTTGCTTGCCTACTCACGTAATAGCCCTTGTATACGTTCAGGTATGTGTCCATGTATCGCTGGTGTGCACCCCAGACAGTGCGTGCTAGACTGGGCCACGGCTGCTTGAATGCCAGCACGCCCTCGACATCGTTGCCGTGGATCTCTTCTCCTGATACTGGATCAATAATCGCCGGCTCGATACCGAAGAAAGGAAGCGACGCGGAACCGGGCTTGGTTGGTGTGACTCCACCCAAGGGCGTGATGACATGGGAGCCAGTCTCGGTTTGCCAGTAAGTCTACAGCATGTCAGTATTGTTTCCACAGAATCTTGAGAATGGACTCGACTCACGTCAACAACATGTGCCTCCTCTTTACCGACAATCTCAAAATACCACTTCCACACCTCGGCGGCGATGGGTTCGCCGACAGATCCAAGAATCCTGAGTGACTTCATCTGGTGCTTCACATGCTGGTCGCCGGCACGCTTGAGCAGTCGCAGCGCCGTAGGAGCAACGTAGAACTGGCTGACGTTGTACTTGTCGACAATCTCCCAGTATCTTGAGAAGTCAGGATACGCAGGTGTGCCCTCGAAGACGACTGTGGCGACACCTAGTAATAGAGGCGCGTACACCACATATGTGTGGCCTGTGATCCATCCTACGTCGCCACCACAGAAGAAAACGTCGTTGTCGTGAATGTCGAAGACATATTTGCCCGTCGCGGCTGCTCCAATGAGGTATCCGCCCGTGGTGTGCATGACACCCTTGGGCTTACCGGTAGAGCCGGAGGTGTACAACAGAAACAGAGGGTCTTCCGAGTTCATTGGCTCGGGAGCAATGTAGTTGGGGTACTTCTCAACCTCCTCATGCCACCACCAGTCGCGCCCCTTCGTCCAGGGAATCTCGGCTCCGGTGCGCTTATAGACAAGACAGTGGCTGATGCCGGGGCATTGCTTCAGAGCCTCATCGACAATCTTCTTGGTGCTGATGACCTTGCCGCCACGCTTGCCTTCGTCAGTGGTGATGACGACCTTGCACTCTGCATCGACAATACGGTCGCGCAGAGAGTCGGACGAGAAACCGGCAAAAACAACAGAGTGCACGGCACCAATACGAGAGCAGGCAAGGAAGGAGATGACAGCCTCGGGAATCATAGGTAGATAGAGCGCGACGGTATCGCCTTTGCGAACGCCCATCTCTTTCAGCGTGTAGGCGAGCTTCGATACCTGGCGGAGAAGCTCCCCGTACGAGATGATGCGGCCATCACCCGCATCGTCCGCCTCGTAGATAATGGCAGGCTTGTTTGGGTCTTTGAACGCGTGACGATCAACACAGTTGTAGCTGGCATTTAGTCTACCCTCAAGAAACCACGCATTGTCGCCGCCCTCAAAGCTGCCGGCGTGTACCGTTTGGAAATCGCGTTCCCACGTGAGCAGCTCGCGCGCGAGGCGACCCCAAAACTGCTTGGGCTCTGTGATGGACTCCTTGTACAGCTTCTGGTACTCTTCGAGGCCATTGAGATGCGGTTTTGAATGCGGGTGTTTACTACAGCCGTGATCAGCAATTGGGTGTCTTCTCTGGGAGCGTAGATGAATTGCAAGTTGCGCATAGCGGGGTCACCCCGCACTGTCGCGAAATGGCAGCTCTGCAAGGCGCCGCTGATGCGGCGCAGTCTTGGTAGAGGACGGGAGCTCGCAAAAGGAATCACAACTCACTCAAGGAAGGCCTTGGGGACATGGTAGGTGTCGACTTCGTGGGCTTCGGCCACAACGGGCGCGGATGGCTTGGTGTTGCCCTCAGACATTGCGCTTCTCAAGTCTGTTTGCAGCTGCTGGAGGCGTGCGAGAGCGGCTTCTGTGCGCTACAAAAGGCGCCTGTAAGATTCCAAAAGATGCTGCGAAGCTGTACGAGCGCGTCTGAGCAAAATGTACAAATACCCCAGGCCGACTATATGTCTCAATTGCCGGGTAAAGGGGTCGGCGGGACGCTGGCACGCGGTAGCGGCCCAAATTGAAGCTGCTGGTCGCTTTCGGAGAACAGCTGGCTGTGCAAGTGGAGCTTTCCGGTTCGAGTGGTGCAAGGCAGGCTTGGTCACAAATTGCAGATGAACTGTAGTTTTCGGGTTTCGCTGCCGATGAGCGGACAGCTGCCTTATGAAGACCAGCTTCGCAGCAGCGATCGCTGGGCTGCTCGCTCTCTGCTACCCCTCGTGCGCTTGCGCTTCTGCGGGCACATGGAATATGACGAAAGTTCGACGCGGTTGTCTTTGTCTGGGCCCACAGCTCCATCAATCACACGCGAGCCACTTACCAACGCGGAAAGCTTCGACCGGTCCCTGTGATGGCTCCGTTTCTCCGAATTACCATAACCGCAGCCGCGGCCGCCGATTGCTAGGCCTCTGGCGCTGATCAAGCACAAGTTGGTTGTAGCTGTCCCATACATGTGCCTTGAGCGGCAGGGCATAGCTGTATTGGCTGACTTGTCAAATGACATTGGTGCGGGGCATGGAGCTCCAAGTTCGTGAAGTCGGGACAGATCGTTCGACCCTGTTCGGCAAACCATGCATCTGTCTCCATGTCCAAGCGTTTCGACGTGCTAGTCGGGTGCGGCGGACCAATGTGCTCTTGGGCTTTGTCGGCGCTGTCCTCCGGTACAGCATCCAGCATGTCGGTGCGCGCCATTGTGTACAGCTCGGTCTCGAAGATATATAGACTACCAACGCGACCAAATGAAAAATCTGCTCCACACCTCCCAATGAAGCGTCCCTCTAGTTGAATTTTGATTGATGCGTTTCCATGTTCTAGAGTCTTCTAAGAATGACAATTAGGAATTTTAGTTGCCTTCGCTATGTACAATGCGCCAGAGCAGAAAGGGTATTCCAAATGCCTTGGCTACGGCTGCACCCAGGTATACCCAGGTAAGTAGACTCGGCTGCTACAAGCCGAGCTATACTAGGCTGTGTGCTCAGGTGCAAGATCCTCCTCAGAATTGCTTCAAATCACGATGCGCACCATAGAATCGATGAACAGAGCTTCACGGCGCCCTTGGCTACCCTCGTCGTCGTCATAGCGACTGTCATGTGCCAGACGCGTTCTGTTAAGCATTGGCTGACGTTTAGCGTCTTGTAGCCATATGTATGGCGGAGCATTGTGACCAATAGGCGATGCTGGAGGTGGACGGGGTGGTGTAGGGCTAGGAATGCGCGTGGGGACCCCGCATCGATTGGCCGTGTTCGAGAAAGTTGTAGTTGCAATAGCAGAACAGTATGGAGAGCTGGCAAGTACCTGTAAAGATCCTTGAATCTTTCGATAGACAGAATCTCGCTTGACGTGGGCTTATCAGATACACAGCGCGACTCAAGACTCAGTTGCCGAGCTCGCATTGCAAAGAGATTCTACATGGCGCACGAAAACTTCCAGTCGCGCATGCCTCATGATTCTTCTGTCAAAAGCTTCGCATCGTCAACTACCGTCCTTGAGATGCGCTTCAACACAGACTTGTAGTCTGCTTCGCGGAATCTATCCCACCGATCAAGGCCCTCACTGGTCTCAATGGACAGCGTCTCATAGCCTTGCTTGATAACGTCGCTGACCTCGCGGGGGCTCAGATTCTTACTTCTCGCCTTGCCGCTGCCTTTGTCTTCAAGCAGGGAATGATAATGCAATGAGACGTTTACAAGCGTTTGCATTGGGCCGCTTTGGCTCGATAATGCGTAGGCGTCCCGAAACTTGACGAGGAAATCGCCCGCTTCGGTCAGCTTATAGAAGAGATCGTCGTACGAAGCAGAATCGGGGAGGAAATTCTCTCCGCTCGAGAGAGCAAATGCCAGCAAGCTGACGAGCGTGTCTACCATCTCTGATGATCTGTGGATGGATCTGATATCACCCTCGTAGGTGGTAAGAAATCTGACAAAAGATAGCAATGATCGCCAGACTTCAGACCAGTGATACTGTAGGCGAACTTTCGCACGGCTGAGGTATGAAAGAACCCGTAAAAGAACGCCTAAGCACAAGCTGAATCAAGGTTAGCCAAAGAACGCGCGATGGTGGGAAGTTACTAACATATAGAAGTTCATATCAAGCCGGCGTCTCAAGTTGTGGTTGATTCCGTCAACCACGAGGTCCAAGACGACCGTAGCCGGTATGCGATCGACCTTCACGACTGGCAAGTAGGGTTGCCTCTGACGGCACAGCCGTACTACTAGCTTATTATCCTCGCTGCACAATCGCTTCATAAGCACCTGATCTTCGACGACAATCTGCAATATGAAGAGGCTGAGGTATGAGTAAAGGGATGCTCTAGCGGAACGGTGCGCGTGCTGGAACAGGTATGAGGTCAAGGAGAGGTAACCGCTCAATGGAGAAGCTTCAGTCTTCTTTTCCGACTGCAACGAGATCAAATTGAAGCAGAAGACCTTGTTGGCGTTCGCAAAGTCGAACGTGGAGAGGAGGATGCCAGCTTCTGGGCCAGGTCTGCCAAACGAGTGTGAGCTGCATGTCATGTAACACGGTGTCTTGAAGGGCTTACAAAGCGGCAAACAGAGATTTGGTGGCTTCTGCAGCTGGTGTTGGTGTCGAAGGCCGCGAGCCGGGAGCAAGTGCGCCCAGGCCAATATAGCTCAATGTTGACCCCAATGTCCATCCTTCAGGCAGATCGTCCTGAACAGCTACATACGCATCTCGCAACCGCAGGCATTCGTCTCCAAAGCCTCGTATCATTTTCTGAATGATGGCATCGTTTACAAAGTCGTCGAGTCGCAGTCTGTACGGATTCTGGAACTCGAACTTGTTGTAGTTGGTGAGGAGGCCCAGCAGGTAGACGGCTGGAACGGTCTGGGTGCTGTTCTCGCAGTCTTGTACATATTTCATGAGCGAGGGGAACAGATCGCGGTGGGTGAAGTAGGACGGGAGCGCGGTCTGGAAGCCGGCAGCGGTGATGGAAAGGGCGGCGCGGACAGCCTTGAGCCGCAGGGGCACTATGAGGCGGCATCAGCACATGGTGGTGGCAGGCTCGTGAGGTCTGCTGCACATACTGCTCCGGCCATTGCGTATTGTTGTGTCAAGCGTGGCCACGAAGTCGGTCATGACGGAGTCGGCATCGTGGAGGCCAGCCAGGACCGAGATGACATCGGAGCTGGGGTTGGTGTATTTCTTGGTGAGAGCAGCATCTAGGAAGACGGTCAAGGTCTGGCCCGTAAGCCTGGAGCTGGTACGTAGGGCGGCGGCATGAGTACCTCGAGCGCGATCTCGTCGGCGGGGGCAGCGCCCTGCTTGACACGATGAATCGCGCGGCGGACGAGCTGTTGCGAATGCGACTGCAGGTGGAGCATGTCGTCGGGAGAGACCGAGTCCACCAGGCGCTTTAAGCCCCCAGCATCCGGCCGGTGGAGGAAGAACTCCTGCCAGAAGCCGTCGGACAGCTCGGTGTCTTCATCGTCTTCCTGCGCAAGTGTTAGCAGCGGGGTTGTGGTTGTGGGGTGCTGGCGCCGGGCTGCACGCGTACTTTGAACAGCGCTTCATAGAGGCGGATGATCTTTGGCTGGAAAACCTCGGGTCTCGAGTCCTGAGTAAGCGGCGAAGGCTCCATGGCGGTGTTGTCGTGGCCATCCTCCTCGTGCGTGATGTTGATAGACGCGAAAAGCGCTAGTAGCCCTATCGACATCGAAACTACAAAACTGGCAACTCATCCCACACCCATATGCAAAGTGCACGTGCTCTGTAGAAATACCAAGTTGCAGAGTGCCATGCATTCACCACTCCTGTTAGGGATCTCTGGTCCCTCGTCGTCAGGCAAAACGACACTATCTCGCCTACTCCGCGATATTTTCCCACCATCGAAGCTCTTCATTCTCCATCTGGACGACTTCTACTTAACCGACGCTGAGATACCCGTGCGCAATGGAGTGCAAGACTGGGACTGTCTGGAGTCCTTAAACCTCCCACAACTCCACGATGCCCTGCAGCATATCAAACAGCACGGAACCAGTCCCCAGTGGCTAGAGAGTAAAGAGGACCAAAACAGCGTAGGAGAACATGGCGTCTCATCGGAAGTTGTGGAGCGATTACGGCACGAGGTAGCTATGTGGTTCGATGGTAACGAGGCATGGCGCGACCGGCGCATCTGCGTTGTGGATGGCTTCCTCCTTTTCTCTGAAGACATGAAGGATATCCGCGCACTATTTGACGTCAAGCTTTTTCTACGCACAAGCTACGAAACGGCAAAGCAGCGGAGAGAAGCAAGGACGGGCTACGTGACCATTGAGGGCTTCTGGGAAGACCCACCCGGCTATGTAGACCAAGTGGTTTGGCCCAATTACGTACAAGACCACAAATTTCTGTTTGAACAGGGCGACGTTAAGCAGGACCTGCATGAAAGCGTCTGTAAAGAGGTTGGGATTCACGGGATGCCAAGGGAGGCGGAGGAGAACATGGAGAAATGCTTAGCATGGGCGATTGAGGTATTGGATGGCGCGATCAGGAGATCGTCTCGAGAAACAGCTACATGATATTGTAATAGACGTGCACGAAAGCAAGCCGTATGCTTAGTGGTGCCGACGCACCAGGAGCAAGATCCGTTCCCAAGGAGCGCCCTTACGCCGAACAATGCTTTCTCCCTCCAGAAAACCATGATGCAAAGAGATGATAATAGAACAGAGAGTAGAAGAAGAAGCTAGGTCTATGTGCTAGATTTGACCTTGTCGATGTAAGCTTGGCCTGGACTCTCGTAGGTAGACGCGAAGAATGCGTTGACCTGGTTGTCTTTGGCGAGCCATGTGGTCATCTGACTGAGCTCTTCGCGGAGACGATTGACGGCCTGGTAGTCCATGTTCGTCTGTGCGATAAGTTCAGGCATCGTAACTGCACATCATGTTAACTTCATCAATAGACAGAATCTACTCAGCTTACCGAAGAGGCGAAGCAGGTGTTCACCACCGTAGATGTCGGATAGCGTCTTGCCAGCGAGTTCGTCGGTTGCCTTCTCGATGCGTGTGTTGATCTCGTAGAATTGCTCACGCTCGAATCGATACAAGAGTAGGCGGCCAAGGCTCTTGTTGAAGTACTCTTTCAAACCAGCAATGACTTCTTCGAGAATGTCGCGCTCAGTGCTGTTCTTGTTACCTGTGGAGATGGCATGCTCTTGATACTTGTCCAGAATCACGCCTGCGGGCTGTGTTGAAGGTAGTTGAACGAGCTGCAGGTTCTTGGTGATATTCTCCCAGTCGTCGACCAGGAGACTCTTCAGCCTGTCTGGCATCATGATTCTTACTGCGCGCTTGGCCTGGAAAGTTTCTTCCTACACGATGTTAATCAAAGTCCAACGCAGGGCCGCAGATACAAACGGGGAGACGCTTACTTTCTCAAGATCGTTGTCGCGCATACGTTTCTGACCCCGGGGTGCTGCAGCAGACACTGAGGTTTGGCGCTCCTCGCTCCCTCTTGCGGAGCCCTGGGCCTTCTTCTTAGGAGGCGGAGGTTGTGCTCGGGCTGCACGTTGCGCAGCAATCACTTCGTGCCGCAGGTTGTTGGCCAGCTCGCGGTTCTCAGGACTGAGCTTGCGAAGCCTATCTTCAGGAACCCAATCGTCCCACCTGCACGTGATTAGCAGATTCACCACAGCTAGAATCCTGCAGATTGGGCGAGGCGGCGGTAATGTGAAAGACACAAGGCGACAAGCGGATAGCAAAGAAGAAGTGACGGGTTTCGCAGGTGATCAGTGGCCAGAGCGGCCATGCAAACAGCGCATCCGGTACGGTCCTATGAACAGTGCACAAACATGAGGGAAAGAGAAGCGGTCATAAACTTACGTGTTCTTCCAGCCCTTGTAATGCACCCTGTACTGGAAACCGCTCTTTTTGTCGTCACCCTCCAGAGGCTTCAACTCTAACACCTTGGCCTCGTAAAGCAATTCATGGTGGAAGCAGAAGACTTTTTCGTCTTTGCGATAGGACGGCTCTGGTGCGGGTGCAGGCGCCATGTTTGCAGTCTGATGTTTGACGTGGAAGATTTGGGAAAAGTGTGTTGAAGTGAAGGGGGCAGGAGAAGACGGCTAGACCAACAACCACGCAGTCAGTCGCAAACACGTGCACACAACGATGCACTGGAAAGAGCAAGTTCAGAGGGCACTCTCGAGCAGAGGTTAGCAAGGCGGCGACGTGCACTACCACGCTATATGGCTGAGATGAAAGGGAGATGCGCGATGTGGTTCTCTCTCACCAGCCTGAGTCTTTTCTGGGGAGAGGCCCGTGCCGTCGAACAACGCGTCGCGTCTACCATGCACAACGCGCCTCGGCCAAGTGACAAGCACAACTGCGCCTTAGAACGACTATACTAATACCTCCACACTCGCGTGCGTTCGCGATGCCATCTCCCGAGGCGCAATTGCTCTCCGAATTCCTCGTGGCGCCGGCAGCCCTCCGCGACTTCATGACGCTGCGGCAGTTCACCGACATCTTCCCCAGAGGCCACCGAGACAACCCCGCAGTGAAGGACCTGTACCGCGAGCTCCAACGACTGCGCGAGCACGACGTAGATCTGGTCCGTCGTGCCATCTCCGACGAGGTTGCGAGGTCGAAGCGGCTGCGGCGAGAATATGCAAGCGAAAGGCGGCGGCAGGACGATGTGGCCGTCGCTGGACTTGATCCAGTTGCACGCCGCATCGAAGAAGAGGTTCGTACGCTGCTGTGCCTTCCGATCACCGTGCCTCGATATTGACGCATTTCCAGCTCTCAGATCACGGTCGGAAGAGACCACATACCCTCGCCTCAGTGAATGCCAGCATCGAAGAAGCATGCCAGAGTCTCGAGTCTCAGATAGCCGAGATGGAAGACGAAAACACCACCGCGCTGGCGGAGATCAACGAAGTTGTTGGAGCTCTCAGCGACCTTCGACAAGGCCGTTTTGCCCAGCCAGCGAGCGGCGATGACCTCGGGGTTGAGGTGCTCGCTACCCTGAGGAGGCTTGAATCTGTCTGCAACGACTCAGGTACATGAAAGTACACCGGTCGAACCTGCACATTTGAGCCCAGATAAACTTTCGTGGAGCCAGCACCAGGACCCGTGGAAAGGTTCACTTCTCCTCCACATACCCTTACGCTGTTCTCCAGCATGGCGACTCTGTGTCGCCCACTTCATTCACCGCGACCACTACCTACGCTTGCCAAGCGCGCACGTTCCGGGTCACTGGGTGGTCTTAACAGACTACATATGTATCCTGCGATGCCATCATGTCGGCCGTGTGCCTGTTCTTATGCCTGCAGGTCTAATGCGCTGTAGCTGGGCGCGCTGTGATTGGCCACCGCCCCACGTCAATTAATGTATATGAACAGCCTCAATCTCGCGCGCAAATCCTCTAACCCGACCTTTGTTAATGACATCTGGCTATAGCAACACACCTACACGTGTCCAATTGAATATGTCAAAACCATATATACTTCGTTGTGTTCCAAGACAGTCGTTCAGAAAGCGCGCCCGCCCGTTGCCATCATGCTGCTTTCGTCATTATTCCAGACGCTGCTCTTTGCAGCATCGTGGGCTCCTTCCGTATCTGCAGATTTGAGAATCACAGCAAAACACCATTCATGGGGCGGTGTCAATTATCCCCAGTTGCAATTCTTTGATCCCAAGCACAGAGATGACACCATAAGAGAACTGGTAGATGCCAAAGTCAGAGTCGTTCGATTATTCAGTTAGTTCCGGTCCCGGGAGACCAACGAAATCTATACTTACTGTGCCATAGTACGCCCCGATGCCCAGCATCCAGATGTAAGCTACCAGATTCGAGGTGTGTGGCGCATGCTAAGCCGGTGCAGCCAGAAACAGAACTGGGTGGCTTCGACAAATCCCTCCTTGATCAATTTGACGATTGCATGGCTGCTATTCATCATCTCTCGAAAGGCATGCCAATCGCGTGGCCGTTTGTAAGGAAGTTTACTAATACTGAGTAGGGCAGATGAAGGTCATCATCGTACCCCACGATGCCCATGCACTCCGTGGTACCAACGACGTTCCGTGCGATGCATATTGCCAAAAGTTGAATGGCTCATTCCTCGACTTCTACAGTCAAGACGAGTGTAATTTTGCACACTCCAGCAAGAGAATTGCATGCAAGCTGACGTTAATAGACCGTGAGCTGTACAAGACTCGTCTAGAGGTTTTCTTGAAGCACTACCCTTCGAAGAACTTCGACGGACGACCATGGGCTGAGCTTTCGGAAATCATCCTTGTTCGTTCTCCAGTCCATCACGAATGAGGCAGTATTGACCATGTTCAACAGGGTGTCGATCTTCAAAACGAACCGTTCAGTGGCATCTGGCCCATTCCCGCTGGCGAGTCCTGGCTCTGCGATATTGCTAATTATCTCAAATGGACCATTGGTCTTGACAATGCCAACATAGCTGTCATCAGTGGTGGAATCTCAGGTGCTCAAACTGTAGATGGAATCCAGAACTTCCCAAACAGTGCAATGGAGTGTACCGCAATCGATATTATTGCTATCCACGGCTACTTCCGCAAAGAGTCAGATGCTACTGCTGGTACTCCCTGGGCAAATATGTTCATTCCCGGCAACACGTTAACGGCCAGGTCAAAGGGCAAAAAGGGATCAGGCAAACTTCTGATGGTTGAGGAATGGTCATATATGCACAGCAATTTCGGCCACTTTTACAAGAAAGAGGCCATTTTTGATCAGGGCAATGCGTTGAATCTTCGAGGAATCCCCTGGGTAAGAGCCGCATAATGGTTTCAACCTCTGCTTTACTGATGGATCTACAGCTATATTCTCACTTGACAACCTTGGGTGAAGACCTGTCAGCACGAGTGAATCCTTTGCGCACAGAATACACCTCGTGGCCTGTTCTCAAAGACGTTCTCCAGCGCGCATACACTTCTCGCAGCAATTTCGACTGGTCGAAGCACCTTCCTGCGCCATCGAATACGGGTCTCACCAACGCTACGGCCATTCCTTTAAATCCTTACATCCCAGAGCAGAGCGACTGTGTCTTTGGATGCGAGGGCCACCTCTGCGATGCCGCTGACGGCTGTGCTCCCGACCTCCTCTGCAAGAACAGCGTCTGCCAACAAAACAGCGAAAAGCAACCCGGGAAAGCCGGAGACCGTTGTGACAGCAAAAAAGTGTGCCAGGAGCATTTATCCTGTGTCAAAGGCGCATGTCAACTCTGTTCCGCACGCCCCTCGATTCAGCCCGAAAGCAAGAGGAAATGGGTAGGCAAGACGGCACGTCCAGAAGATACGCGCAACATAATCATCGCCAACGACATCAACGCATCCTGCCACTCCGACTCCCTCGCCACCCTCTTTAACCTCGCAAAACGCCAGGCCCTCCCAGAACTGCCCATTTGCAAATCTCCCACCAACCCACCCCGCGGCAACCCCTGCGAAAAGGCCGCCGACTGCGATGCAGACCACTACTGCAACTGGGGACTGTGCACCAAATGCTCATCAACAGACTTCTGCCTGGGCGCAAAGTGCCGCAGCAACAACAAGTGCAAGACGGGCTTCTGTAACGATTTCGGGAGGTGCGATTATGCCGGCCAGAAGAAGATTGTGAGTGGGCCTGGAGCGAGGGGGAAGAGCAGGAGTGGGAGGGTACCGGGGATCCCAAAGGGACATGAGCGTGGGCCGGCGAAGGTGAGGGATGAGGCGATGAGGATCAATATTCCGAAGGACAAGGTGCAGGAGACGGGAGGGGCGAGTGCGACGGCATAGGAGGGTGAGGTTGGGATGAATGGGCATGTCGGCGTTCTTTGTATGCAATAGAAATGGTTTGTAAAATGATGATATCGGGCGCTTCAGGATGTTGTTCATAGGGTAAATCAGTGAAGTACAATGATTTCCCATGGCTACTGGATGGTGCACGGCGACAAAGTGACAGCTCTGTTGTGTAAGACTCAATCGTCAAAACACTGATTTCTAGAGCTTAAGACGTCGAGACTGGTGGTGTGCAGATCACAGTCCTTAAAGAAACGTCAGATTCGCAATTCAGTTCAGTCAGGTTGATCTCTGGTGTGCTTAATCTTTGATGTCAATGGGTATTGTAGAAGTTCCATGGTCATATACGGTTCTGATTACAGTCACAAACACATAGACAACACAGATATACGACTCAAGCCGGATCAACCTTATATTAAACATATCATGCCTTTCTTATACACTCTAATCCTAGGGATTTTACGACAAGTCCAATACTACTCTACCCTTCAGCTCCCCCTTGTGCATTTCCTCGAATATGCTCGTCAACTTATCCATCTTCTCCGTCCTGAAATGCGTCTTCACGATCCCTCGCCTGGCAAAGTCCAGCGTCTCAATCGCCTCTTTACGATTTCCCACCGCCGAGCCCACAACCTGCAACGACTTCCCAACAATCATGCCAGGCGACGCACACTTCATGGGCACCACGTCTCCCTCGGGAATGCCCACGCACACAACCCGTCCGCCAAAGCGCAGCAAATCCAGCGAATTGCCGTACGCCGCGTTGTTCGCCGTACAGACGACCACGGCATGCGCGCCTAGTCCATTCGTCAACCCCTTGACCGCCTCAACCATATCCTCGCCCCCATCGACCGCGATGAAATGTTCCGCACCACTCTCGAGCACCAAATCCTTCTTGCTCGAATGATCGATGCCAATAACGCGATGCCCAATCCCCTTTGCCGAAAACTGCACCGCAAGATGTCCCAAGCCACCGCCCGCGCCCGAAATGACAACCCAGTTCCCGCTCTCCGCATTCGTCTTCCTCAGCGCAGAATACACAGTAACACCCGCACACAACAACGGCGCCGCAGCCGCTGAATCCAAGCCATCCGGAATGGGCGTGACGTAGTTTGCCGGCGAGAGGACGTATTGCTGAAAGGTGCCGGGTGTGTAGTATCCCGAGATCTTGCCCGAGAAGCACGCAGCGTCCATGCCTGCGCGGCACGCTTCGCAGGACTCGCAGATGCCCGCCATCCATTTTATGCCGACGCGGTCGCCGACTTTGACGGCGGCGTTGGAGGTGCCGGGACCCATGGCCACGATGGAGCCCACGCCTTCGTGGCCGCCGACTTGGCCGGCTTGCGTGGGGAAGGGGAGGATGGACCACGAGTTCATCATTACGCCCATGTCGGAGTGGCAGACGCCGGAGTGGGTTCTGGGCGGGGAGTTAGTTGGTGTGGCATGATAAGGAGATTAGAGAGCGAGAGATGGTGGTGTGTGGAAACTGAACAATGGCGAGATTATGATGTATTTGAAGAGGTAAACTTACAGATTGATCAAAACCTCTCCCGGCCCAGGCTCAGGCATATCCAGCTCCTCGATCTTCGTCGAGATGGAGCCCGGCTTGTCGTACACTGCCGCCTTGTACTTCTTCGGTAAATCCACTGAACCCATCTTTGCTGTTTGATATGACCCTCTCTTTCTTTCAGCCCCGATGAAAATAAGAACACAAAAAGCTCAGTTGGTAGGTAAAGTCAATTCGATAAGCTCAATGCTGAAGTTCAAAGCGTAAGACAACAACCGCACGCATCATACATAGGCGTAACAAGGTACATATACCCACCCTATCACCCAAGCATCTGCTAGCATCTGCTAGCAAATACCGATGGACCAACCGATGTCCTGAATTCCCCCGTATAGCGTAGCTACTACTCCAATGATCGGCTGTACCGCAGCAGGTAGGCGATACAATGGTACGCGTTCGAGGGACCGAGGCGCGACGTAGCTACCCCTCATTGCGGGGTTCGGGGATGTGACGCCGCTGTGGCGTGTGTCAGTAAGCTTCGAGGGCCTGGAGCTAGGCACGGAGGTACTGCGGTGGCGGCAGTTGACTCGAGACACTCGAGTTGCTGGGCGGTGGAGGGTGGCGGATGTTGATGTGACATGATGTGGGGATTGAGACGGAAGTGAAGGTCGGATGAGCAGCACGTGTGGAATTGTCAGACACAAGTCGAGCTGGTGGCTGTACTTGGTGCCATACGGAATGTGAACGAAGGCTATTTTGATGAGACGATGTGATGGTTTGGTCAATGTAGATGGATATAATACAAGTTCATGCAAGCACCATTACTGTTCCATCTGACAAGTAAAAAGGGTTGCGGAGACTAGAAAGAGTCCGTACACCTGATTAGATAAAGCTCCACCGAGGTGGTATTGTACAACATTTTAAGTTCGTATAAACACGTTGCCGGCGTGATAAGAGAAAACAGTCCTGAATCCCCCAAGTATGAATAAGATAGTAATCAGGTCTTGCCGTACACCATCCCCAGTATATCATGCGCCAAGTAAATGGCAGCCTTGCCAATGCGTATGAAATATGATCAGATATGAATATGAAGTTGAACTTAAGCGCCTTGGTTCTTGATGAAAGCACTGTCAAGGAGAGCGTCCGCACTCGGCCGCTTCTCGTGGTCAATCAGGAAGGTCTGTGCAAGGAATGCCCGGGCGTCATCACCAGCATTCTCGGGAATTGTAGGGCTCGCGTCACCGCTGCCGCCAATCTTGAAAATAGCCTGTAGTTGTGTGCAGTTCGGGTGCGGATGGCTTCCAGTGAACATCTCTACAACGAGACAGCCAAGAGACCAGATGTCGGCTTTGCGCGTGTAGGCAGTTTGACGAACGACCTCTGGAGCCATCCAGAAAACGGAGCCTTGGAGGGAAACGCGCTGGGCGCCCTTCTTGCTACCACCCAACGTTGATGCTTCAATGCGCTTGGAAATACCGAAATCAGAGATCTTAACGGATCCCTTGTTATCAACCAGGATGTTTGCACCCTTGATGTCTCGGTGAATGATGTCGCTCGAGTGGAGGTAAGACAGACCCTGCAGGATTTGTCGGACGAAATTCTGGATAAGTGACTCGCCCAACGGTCCATAGTTGACGAGCATTGTAGCCACAGAGCCACCAGGAACGTATTCGAGGAAAATGTTAAGATGGCTATCGTCAGAGTTTGAGCCAAGATACTGCACAATGTTGTTGTGCTTGAGTTCTCGGAGCAGTCCGATCTCGTGCTTCAAGGCCTCGATCATGTTCGACTTCCTGTGATCCATTTGGGAAGTGCCAATAACGGAGGGCAGCTCGACTTGCTTGACGGCCATGAGCTCGCCCGTGACAGCATGGAGCGCAAGGTAGACGCTACCGAATGAACCCTGTCCAATGAGGGCTCCCTTCATGTACTTGACGTTGTCCCAGGAATCCTGCTCGAGGTACTCGGTAAGTTCGTCGTCGTCCTCTTCGTCGTCCTCAGCGATGGCCTCCGAGAGGCGCTTGTTGAGCGAGTCTCCATTCTCCGTATTGCTTGCGCTGCTGCCTGTGAGACTGCTGACACCATCGTCAAAGTAAGACTGTAAAGTCGTGTTGCCATCCGGGTCAGTAACGGCAAGTGTATCTGAACCGCTTCCATCGCCGAAAGATACGTAAGATTTCCGGTTCGGCTCCAGAGGTGATTCTTCGTCGAGAGGCTCGAGTACAGACGATGCCATCGAATCTCGATATCCAGATTGGGACGGCAGACCCAGTCGCATTACTGATAGCGGACGGAGTGGGCGAGCTGTGCTTCCACCCGCTAGCCAGCTGTCAGCAATGGATGGCAGTGGTGGTGCATCTTTCAAGCTCGAAGCGACACTGAAATTCGACGCCATGGATAGACGTGAAGCTGCTCTGCTCAGCCTTCGCGAACGACGAATAGACATGCGAACAGTCTTGTCGATTTCATCTTTGCCAACATCTGGGAAGTACGATGTGAGGTCGGAGGTAATCAATTCGCTGGGTGGGCGAGCGCCGTAGAATTGTTTGAGCTTACGCTCACGGGCTTGGAACTGTGGTGATTTCACAGACTTTCCTGGCCCTTCCAAGTTCTGTGCTGTAGAGTTGATGTGGCGTTCTCGTTCCCTCGCCGATGCTGGAGACAAGGGGTAGCTCACAGCAGCGAGCGACTCGCCGGTCAGCTTCTCAATCTTGCTTTGGCTTCGATTGCTTGCGGGCACGTATATGTTTTGTTGTACTTGTTGGAAGTTTTGCTGACTGTAGATGGCGGCGGCGGCCTTGAGTTGATCATCATCAGGCTCTCCTGCATGAACTTTGCGGAGTATGAGCCGGCCTCGTTCGTGTCGGTTCGCGTCTTTGCATAATCGGAATAGCTCAATATCACTGAGACGTTCCGACAATGATGGGTCCGCCTCGGCACTGTTGAGGATATAGAAGCAGTAATTCCTCACTTGTGCTTCGTTCAGGTGGCCCTTCCTCAGTGTCTTGAGCATAACCTCCTCCGCAGTCTTGCATCCCTCGATGTTCACAACCGATGTACGGCCTCCATCGTAGATGACTCGGACAAGAGCCTTGTCCTGAGGCAGGATGGCACTGTTGGTTGCACTGTCGACACTTGGAGCTGCACGGACGTGGTGGGCGAATCGAGCGGTTTGAGGTGTTTCGGTGGGAGTGGTTCGCGAGGCTTGTGCGTATCGTGAGCTTACGTTCGTGCTTGAAGCACTGAGTGGATGTGCTCCGTATGAGCTTTTGCTAGGATCCTTCGGACTGTTCATACCACCTTGTCGGGCGCTTCGGAGACCACGATTCTCTTGGTCGACCAGAGGTGAGCTGGGACGCGATGGCGGCTTAGCACCGTAAGCGTAGCTGCTGAGCTCTGAGTTGGTAATTTGGCGTGACATTCGCTTGTCTGATCGCGAGCTGACGGGTACAGCGCGTGCAGAGTGCAAGGGACGTGGTGAACTAGATGACGACGGCGTGAAGGCGGCACTGTCTAGGGTTGCCAAGGATTGCTGCAGATTTGTTAGCAGCTGCACAAACTCCAGGAGAGTAGTATCGTACCCTATTCGATGTCCGCCGTGAGGCCTTCTTGTACTCTTTATTTCGCAGTTGCTTAGCTTGCGAACCGATGCGGACGCGATCGCCAACTTTCTTGATGCCCATGTCCTTGAGATGGGTCTGATCCATCTCCATGAGGTTCTCGCCGTTGATGTGATTGTCTGCTGGAGTCAGACTATGCTGGTACATTTAGGAGTTATGCTTACGCTTGAAGAGGTCGACATATTGGCTGCAGTTGATGCGCTTCAGCCAGTCTGCAACCTTGTCCTCGTCCCAATGCCTGCTCTAGTCAGTGCTGATGATACATGCAAATGAAGGCAGGCAGCATACCTAACAGCATCTGGGGCGTCGTAAATCTCCGAGAACTCAGACTCGGTGGGCGAGGCAAACATGGTGTGGTCGCTCCGCGTGTTTGAGGCATGGTTGCGGTAGCTGGATATGCTCGAGTTGTACTGGGCGGAAGCTTGCGAGCTGGAGCCGCCCAGCGAGGGTGTGGGATACGGGGACTTGGAGGCTAGCATGGCCATATCTGGACGTGTTCCCGGATGTTTTGGTCGCGTGTAGCGTTCAGTGAGAAGGGGACTCTGCACGACTCAACGCCAAGGACTGCTCGTTCGTCTGGGCTCGTTCGTCTGGGCTCGTTCTCATATACACATAGTGAGGCTTTGGTCGGTTGAGAGATGGGACGGTTGCGGGCGGTACGGGCGAAGGCGAGAAGGGGAGGTCCAGAGGGCAGCGGGCTGCTCGTAGACGTGGTACAGGACGGGGTCGATGCAAGCTACAGCGTACGGGGTACTGAGCCGGCGCACAGGATGCAGCGACACAGCACAGCACAGCACACTACACTACACGACGATACAATGCAACGGGTCCTAGGGCAAGTGAACGGCGTCGATCGCGTGGCAGTGGACGCAGGTGAGAAGGCGGCTTCGGAGACCGGCGCGGTAGTGGGCGTTGGCGGCGCTGGCGTTGGCGTTGGGTTGGTGATGGCGATGGGGGCTCTTTGACGAGAGACAGCAGCGTGGGGCTGTCAGATTCCTTTATTGCGGCACACGTTTTGCCCCCCAGCGATGTCTGACGGGCCAAGGGCGAGGTGAGAGAGAGAAACACACTGCCGTGTCCGGTCAGTCGAAACAGTTCATCATGCGCCGTCAGATGGTCGTCGGCAACAACGCGCTGTGGCCGAACCCGAGACGATGAAACATTAGCTGTCTGACTACTCTGGGCAGCCCTGGGCCTCCTATTGGCCGGGATGCCTTTCACCTCTGCCACCCCCGTCCGCGGCCACAGCGGCCGTCTTGCTCCGTTTAATATACCCTCGACGGCAGCATCCTCCTCTGTCGAAACGGGAGCCCGCAATCACAATGCCCTCCGATCACAACCCGCTCTGGCTGTCACTCGCGTGAGCCTCGCGCTGGCTTGCCCGAAATAGAAACCCAGCACCGGCTTTTCATCTATCTCAGATCATGTATATGCGCTTGATCTCGCATACGGGCTCTGCCTTGCTCGTCGCAGAATCTGTCAACAATAACAGCAGGCGCTTACCCTGCGCCGTCTGCTTAAGAAGCTCTGTGCCAGCTCGCGCGCAGAAGCGTTTCAGCTCAGGGCGAGTAGCTGGCACTCAGCAGAGCCTCACCGCACACAGCCCATCACAGCTGTGTAGCCGCCGCTGACGGAACCCACCACTCATCGTGGGCGACACGCGTGGTACTGATGAACAGGCCTCCTTCTCCCCAGGTGACTCCCCGTTCAATCCCGGGCAGTGGGGAGATGTCAGTGCAGACAGAGACCACGCCATGATCCGACCGCGCAGTGGCCGCAGAGGCGACAAGCATGAGCTGGCCTGCCTGGATGTTTGGTGCAGGAGCCAGAGTCGAAACAAACTCTAGCGCCGCGCAAAAAGGCAGAAGCATACACTGTAATTTGACCAGATCAACAGAGGCTAAGAATGCTACGAGTCGAAATAACAATGCATCAGCAGCTCTGTATGCAGCCGCGCAGGTGTATCAAGCACCTTACGTCCCGGCATTTTGCACGGCGGCAGACTCAAGTGCTTCTGCCGTTGGCATTTGGCAGATGGGCGTGGGCGGCCAGGCGCCACACATGCCGCTGCACGAAGCTGGACAGAAGGGGCACAGCAACCAAAACTTCTCCTATCGCTGCACGCACAGCATCGATCGTGGCAGGATGCAGCCATCATGGAAGAATGAAGATCACCAACATGCCAGACGCCGCCGCGTCAAATGTAAGCAGTTCCCCTGTGATGACGTCCCAGTCTCTGCTCCCTGCTGCGATGACGTGCAGGGGAAGCTCAGGCGTAGGGCAAGCCCAATAAATCGTGCTTCGGGCTTCAGCACGTGGAAGATGGAGAAGCACAGCCAGTCACACATCGCGAACGCATTATTTTCCTAGCCATACTTGTCACCTCTTGATTCCACCAATTCCAGGCTATCTGGCGACTTCTAGAAGCCGTAAAGCGCAGACGTACCGACCAGGCTGAGCCGTCTTTGCAGCCCTCTCCACTTTGACCAAGATATATCCTCGCACCCTGCGCGCACTGTTATCGACAGCCTTTGCAATATTTCTCCACTCTACTTCAACGCACCTGCATGAAACCGTTGTACCAGCAGCAGCGCCCGTTCGCTGCAGTCCACGTAGCTTGTCTACGGTAATTACCACGCGATTCGTCCACGCCCACGTCATATACTAGCGCGCTATGGCATACGACAACTACAGCAGCCAGCCAGATGCTCATCACGCATCATATCCGCCTGGCTACGACCACAGCCATGGGCCCTCATCCTACAATCATGACTATGACTCGCAGTACCGTGCCACCGCACGAACGAGGTCGCGCGCATCATCGAGCGTTGCTTCGGACTATCTGCCACCTCGTTCGCAGCAGCCGCTGAAGAATGCCATTGGAGATGCCTTCGAGAAGTCGGATGCAGCGCGGATGGTCGATCCAAATCTCATCGCACAGATCACGGAACAGGTGAAAAAGTCGGTGCTCGAAGAAATCAAGATGAGCGTTGCGGCCAGTGCGACACAAGCGCAGCATGTTCACGTCGCACCGCAACAGGTACCACCTTCGCCTGCTTCCACTTCTGCCTCGGTCCCACCACGCGATGTCTACACCCCGCCGTCGCCCAAGCATACCGGTTTCCCTGCCAGTGCATCATCGAGTCCGGATCCGCTTGCGCGTGATCCTCTGCTAGACGGGAATCACGATACGCCAACTCCAAGAAACGGGAGAAGCGTGCCAGTCGAAGCACCTGCCGAACCCCCGTCTGCGCGACCAACTCCAGCACCAAGGATGGCCACAGACGACTACACGCCCATCGAAAAGATGTGGCAGCGTCTATTCGATCCCGAAGGACAACCGTTGCCACGTCTTGGTCAGTTTTTGCGAGGCCTAGCCTTGCACCTTGTATGTGATAAGCTGCACTCGTGACTGATACATGTCTGATGACTGAGCAGGTCGAAGACTACGAACCGAAACGCAGTTTAGTCATTTCCCCCGCCAAGATGCTCAAGTTTTACGAGGAAGTCAAGCTGCGTGACGAGATATATCCATGGCAGGGTAAGTATCAGGTATACCCGTTACCTTCTGAGCACTGCTAAGCTGCCCCAGATGTATTCGGTACGCTCTCATATTCAGCGCTTGCCAAGATATATCGCGATATGCGGTGCCAGCATCATCTCATTCAGGAGCACCTCGCCGATGCGCCGTATATCCCCGCACTTACCCCTGACGGCTTCCAAGAATGGATGACTGCTATGATACTAGCCTATCCAGAGCAAGAGTATGAGCGACTTGCAAAAGCCGTTCTAGACATGCCGATCAGTAATGCAGATGATCGCAAAGAACGCTTTCCGAAGGAACTTCCCCGTCGTCTATTTCCCCAAGCGGAGAATTTGCAAGCACAGCAGAAATGTGCCGCGACGCTCTCTTCTGAAGGCGTCGGTTGTCTTCGCAAAGCCCCGACGTTCCCTCCGCCTCCACCCAAAAGTCAGAACACTAGCACGAACCTGGAGCGAGAGCGTAACCCATATGCGTCGCAGCCAGAACAAAAGTCGTTCGGGTCGGAGGACGAATTTGAGTCAACGTCCGTTCCGATTGAGCGACAACGCAAGCCATATGCAGCAACACCCGGTGGCGGCAAGCTTTACGAGGATGATATGCAGCGGAGTGCGACCACCGATGCGTCCATGCATGATCAACGGAAGCGTAGACAATCTACAGCTGCACAGGGGCCATGGGCGCCACCGCCCTCTTCCGATGCGTACTATGATACTCAGCCTCGCGCCGTGCCTCAAGGCAACAGCCGTCGCACTCGAAGTCCCAGCTTTTCCAATCACGGTTCACAATCTGACCCAACCGTGCGCGATATCCCGAGTAGCTACTATGCCTCAAACCTCCACAACATGGATGAGGAGACTCGGCGCTACGGTAAAGACTCCGACAACAAGAGGCGCGATCATCATCGGCGGAGCACTGCTGGCACAGATAGCTCATACGACTCACAATCTAGGTCAGTGTATGAAGATGATGACTATCGTAGCCGACATGGCAGCAGTGGCTACGACAATAGGGGGTACGATACCCGCCGCTATTGATAAGAGACGGGGATCTTAGATGAACGACTATGACGATATTACGACTTTCTATATGATAAGGACTGTGCTGGAATACCCCAATCGTTTAGATGGAAAGCTTTCTTTTGTCGATCGATTTCGTTCTATACCACTGTTGGGTTGGGCTGGCATTTGGTGTTTGTGTACCAATTTCTGATTGAGATAGATGCCATTGGTGAACTTATTTATCAATCTATGGATGCTTATTGTATGCTATAACATAAGCCGATCGCATCTTAGGTTCTGCAATTCTCAGTGTAGCAATCTTGAGCACATCCGTGACGTGCTTTAATCTAGCCTAGCGCCAAGACACTTTACGCGCTATTCGCGTCGACGCGTTCCCCCAACTTCATGAAAATCGTCACCCGTGCAGCACATCTCAAGCACACATCACCATGGCACTTCTAGTAGACAAACACCGGCCACGCAATCTCGATGCTCTCAACTACCACCCAGAGCTTTCAGAACGCCTCCGAGCTCTTGTAAGTTTTGTCTGGATGCCTTTACACTGCTTCCAGGCTAATGCACCACCTTTGCACAGGCACAAAGCGGCGACTTCCCACATCTCCTCGTGTATGGCCCCTCGGGCGCTGGCAAAAAGACTCGCATCGTAGCAACCCTCAAAGAGCTGTATGGGCCCGGTGTCGAAAAGATCAAGATCGATGCGCGTGTCTTTCAGACTACCTCGAATCGCAAGCTTGAGTTCAACATTGTCGCGTCCGTATACCACCTCGAAATTACTCCGTCCGACGTTGGCAACTATGACAGAGTAGTCGTGCAGGACTTGCTCAAGGAAGTGGCTCAGACGCAGCAGGTCGATCTCAGCGCAAAGCAGCGGTTCAAGGTTGTGGTCATCAATGAGGCAGATCATTTGACAAGAGATGCACAGGCCGCGCTGAGGAGGACGATGGAGAAGTACAGTCCGAATCTGAGGCTGATTCTGCTGGCAAATTCCACGAGCAACATCATTGCGCCAATTCGAAGTCGAACACTCTTAGTCAGAGTGGCTGCGCCGACGGAGACGGAGATTTGTAGTGTTCTCAAGAACGTGGGTAAGAAGGAGGGATGGAAGGAGGTTGAGAGCCTGAACCAGAGAATCGCAAGAGACAGTGGACGGAATCTGAGGAAGGCATTGTTGATGTTCGAAGCAGTGCATGCACAAAAGTATGATTAAGCACCTGTCTACTACTCTTTGGGTACGACTACTAACAGGTTCCCAGCGAGAAGATCACAGACACCACACACATCCCGCCGCCAGATTGGGAAGCACTCATTGAGCAGATTGCCCGCCAAATTGTCGAAGAGCGAAGTCCACAACGCTTACTACAGGTCCGAGCTTCGCTTTATGATCTCCTCTCGCACTGCATCGACTCGTCCACGATCATCAAGACCCTCACTTGGAAGCTTATACCCAAAACAGACGATGCCTTGAAGCCGGAGGTCATCAAGTGGGCGGCGTTTTACGAGCACAGGTGCAAGATGGGCAGCAAGCAGATCTTCCACCTGGAGGCATTTGTGGCGAAGTACATGAGGATATATGAAAGGTATGTTCATATGCGAACTCTGATTTGCCAACGAAGCTAATGGTGTTGCAGCTACTCAATGGGCATCGACTTCGATTCGGCATGATTGCACTACAATGACGGTAATTTGTTCAACGATCAATCGTAAGGATATCGAATACATTCCAGTCGTCATGACATAGTTAGGCGTTGAGGAGAAAGTTACTGTTGAGCGCGCATTTCGGCGTTTGGACATGACGTCACATAGCTTTAAAGCTTCCTTCCCTTTGAGCAGCGGTCATAGCTCCCAATGCACAACATTCAACAAATCTACTGAATCTTCATTGCATTTTTCAAACTGCACGAACAGTCCTGCCATCACAACCCCCTGCACGCACCCAATTACCACTTCAAAGTTTAATCATGTCTGACAAACTCATGGACACCGAGCCCGGCGGCGAACAAACCCAATACGAAGGCGTCCACACATTCGTCGAGCCACACGCCAAACAAGCCGGTCAACTAGGCGGTACGTGCCATGCACCCAACTCCCATACAACCCCTCTCTCTCCATCTCTCGTTCCCTCCCCACCTTCCACATCCACCAAAACACCGCACTAACACCTCCGCCACAGACCCAGCAACAGGCACATCAACCAAACCACCCAAAGCCCCCGTCGACGAACCCAACACCCAAGGCGTCAGCAAGGCAGACAAGATCCGGTACGGCCAGAGCATCCAGGAAGGCGGCATGGGTGGGAAGACGACGAGTTCGACCGGTGAGGCGAATGAGGGAGGATTTGGGGGTGCGAAGGCGCTGGATGAGGCGGGTGATAGCTTTTCGAAGGAGAGGAGGGAGCAGGGGTATGGTGGGGGGAAGGATATGGATCGGAATATTGGGGCGTGAGGGAGATGACGAGGAAGTGTCTTTGTGAAGAGGGTCATGGATGTGAATATGTATATGCATTATGGAAAGTGGTGGGCAGCGTATGATGGTCCCAGAGAATTGACTCGAAAAGATTGAAAGATGTATGAAGCAGTTTTATTAATGAAGCACTGCATTTATTTGCGATTTTACCAGGATGAGGATAGCATAGTTTATGATCAAATCTGCTAACCTGGTGAATAAGTCAACTACAGCTTAAACGTGATTTATGTGATCTTTCTATTATCATGATATTCTGTGATGCTCCTGATAGAGACACTGAGATTTCAGATGCTAGTAATCGTAGTGTATCATCCCAAATCAGCTCTTTCGTATGTATTCAAACGCCATCGCTATGCAATCGTCCGTCCTAGTCTAAGCATAATACAGATTCGTGAAGTGATGGAGGAGGGATATCTCAACGACAATGAGCAGAGAGATGCGAAACAAAACAAGAATCGAAAGAAGTGCCACAGACATCAACCGTATCAACACAACAAACACGTCTCCATCAGCGGCTCACAGTCTCATCAGCCCTGAGTTCAGCTTTCGCCAGCCTCCTGGCCAGCGCCCTTTCCCGCGCAATCACGTCTGCGAGATTCTCCCCCTTGTTCCCACTAAAATCAGGCACCGACTCGCCCCTAATTCCCTTTGCACCGCCTCCACCCCACGCACCAAGACCCCATCCGCCTCCTCCCCCAGTTTTGCTCGGCAGGCCCTTGCTCACGATACTGCCAGGTCCATGTCCGTACATGCTCACGCGCTGAACCTTGCGGAGTTTCTGGAGTCCATATGCAGCGACGATGAAGCCAAAGACGGTGCACCATACGCTGACGCCGTAGAAGCCAAAGTCCGACTCTTCGATGAAGTTCTTGAGGTTCATGCCGTAGAGGGCAGCGACGAAGGTGCCGGCTGTGATGGCGAGGGTGAGGATGGAGAATTTGAGGTCGAGGAGCATGAGGGAGTTGCGGTTGGCGTCGAGAATGGCTTTGACTCTAGATGACGAGGTTAGTATGGAGGGATATGATGGGGAAGGGAACGTACATCTCCTCGGTATTGCGAATGCTGGAAACCAGATTCTCCGCTGCTTGGACGATTTCGTCGGCGACTTTGTGGTAAGACTCGAGCAGCATCTCGACTTCAGTGTGGTCATCGTCCTCGCGCTCTTTGCCTTCGGCCTTTTCGGTGAGGTACATGGCGGACAGGTCGTCGTCGGCTTCGAGGAGTTCTTCAAGTGCATTGCGCACCAGCCTGGCTTTTTGCTCAAAGCTGCCGAGCTTCTTGCTGTAGATGAGCAGGTAGCGCAGCTTGTCTCTGTCAATGTCCTCCTCGAGTTCTCGTAGAACGCGCATGACGGGTTCGCTGACACCCTCGAATTCCTTTTCCAAGCTCAGTGTGACGGATATGAGGACTGCTTCGAGCGCGCGGAACTCATACGCCAGGGTTCCGGTTGCTTGCGATTCTTTCTGGCGTAGCTTGAGATCGAGATCGTACATGAAGACTGATTGGGACTTCGAGTCCGTTGTTCCGTACGCGTCGAAGACCAGCACTCGGTTGTGCTTCAGCAAGACCCTCAGGTTCAGCAAGTTGATGAGAATCGCACTCGGCCGAACGAGAATGTGCGGGAGCAAGCTGGAGTCGATCTTGCGCAGATCGCGAGGCAAGAGACCGTACTTGGCGATCAACTCGCTCTTCTTGAACTCCCCGCTGACCAGTGTAACGTTTCCATGTTCATCCAGCTCTGTGCATCGCATTTTGAGCTCGTTCGTAGGTCGCATTATGCGTCCAAGACTGCTGCCGAAGCCTGCGCCGCCCGGAGAATCATCTTGTGGAGGACATGGTGCTTGGAGTTGTGCGAGTTTACGCCGCCGTGCCGACTTGAACATATCCCAGATATTTTGTGATGGAGTCGTAGAAAATGTACGTCGGCTCAGCGAGCACTCGAGTGAGCGTGTCGTCCAAGGTACGTGTTGTGAGCCTCCAAAAGTTGAACATGATGCTTCACGCTGTTGCAGTGCAAGCCTTCCACCTCCAGATGGTGTTCTCAGCCATGTGTTGCTCGCATATCCTCCTCTTGGCCTCTGGGTCCCACTAGGACTCGTAGGATATGTGCATTGTAGTCTTTTCTGTCCCGCGCATCGGACTGCCGGCGATTCGAACGCGTTCTTGACTTGAGCTCGGAGGAAGCTCAGGACCGATGGTGACGGGGCTTGAAGCACAGTAAGCTTCATCACTCAGTCGTCGGAATTTTCGATATGCGCAGGCGATCCATACGGTCGTTGTTCAGATTTGGCGCTCACACCTGGCCTGCACGTCATTGGCTTTTTGCGATCTCTTGAAAACAATTTGCGCTAGTGACGTCACGTGCTTCGGCGTTCTTCACGCATTCAAAAGAGCTCACAGGATGCGCCATTGTCACTGTCTGCTTAGAAGTAAAATGTCGAGCACAATGTACAATGCTCTGATACGGACGCATCATATAACCTCGCGGAAAAAGGTAGCCAAACTACGTCAAGCCGCTAAGGACCACAACATCTACGCACTTCTCCGATATGGAGGCTGTCCAGGCATCATGTATTGCCAAGGCCCAGAAGAAGGTGTCAAAGAATGGGTGTCTTCGGTACAGAGGCTTCGCTATAAAGACTTTCAGTTGATGAAGAAACCTGCAGCCAAAGAGGTTGAAAAGGATGTATTGCAAGAGCAGATCGCAGCGTACGGAAAGTTGGAAGAGGTGGACACCGTGAAGGAGTATGGCACCATGATGCAACAGCTAGGCGTTCATACATGGTGGAGGAGGGGCATGGGCTGGCTACATGGACAAGACTCAGGCTGAGCGCGGACCCAGCCAGCAGACAAATCGAAAGACATAAACAATGCTGGGGTGCCTCTTTTCAGACTACTACGATCAGGATGAAAACTCGTACGAAAGTTCAGTAAGGAAATACGTGCGCGAATTAGGCCCCATGTCTCTCCTTCCGTGGAGACTACGTATTGCTCCTGCATTGTCTGACATCCTCGCAGTGAAGTCAGACTTAAGCACGCGTTTCTTTCACCTCCATTTTACGCTGCAAACCGCAGCATCTCTGTTATCAACCATTGCTACCGCAGCACTCGTTCAGAATGCCTCCCAAGCCTAGGCTCAACATCCACGGCGATCCGTTACCACCCATTGTCGAAAAAGCAGTCTTGTGGCCGAGTGCAGAATGCACGAAACAACCGAAAGTATTGATATCAGTAGGCAGAAAGGACAGTGAGTAGCCCCTCACAGGCCTCTCACTCTGCAACACCTCAATTGATAAGGATCCGTATCTAGGGAAGCTCGAGTTTTACGCCATGCAATACCGCCTCGAAGGCCTCAGCGCCACTTAGCAAGAAGCGCTCGATTCCAAGAAAAAGCTCAAGCAATCTCCAGCATGGAAGACGCCTCGCTTCTCGTTCCCGGACGACGACGCTTGCGCCATGTTCATGATTCTCCATATCGTACACAACTCTACGGACAGGCTCCCCATGGAGCTCACCTTTCACGAGATTAAAAACATCGCGCATATAGCTCATCGCTATGACCTCAACCACATCCTCATCGGCTACCTGGACAAATGGCTCGAGCCGCATTTTGCGCATTTGCTGGATTACGACTACGAAGAATGGCTGTATGTGGCGTGGCAATTTGGGCTTGAAGAGCAGTACCTCACGCTCGCAAACCACCTCGCGGTCCACTGCGAGATCAACGACAGGAATGAGCTGCTTGTTCCATCAACGCAGGGTCAAGTATTCTTCCCTAGCGCGTTCCCACCTCACACTATCTGTACGTATGTCCTGTTACTCCTCAGAATATGACAGTGCAAATCTAATACACAGCAACATAGTCCTGATCCACATCTGCCGCGCCACAGCCCTTGACGACATCTTCTTCATGGTCCGCGCCTGGATCGAAGAAGCGCTCTCGTCAATTACATGCAGGCTGCCCTGTGGCATTCAAGAACAAATCCTGTGCTCAGCTCGCAACAGCCACGGGCTCTTAGGTTACCTCTTGCGACACGGCCTCTTCCCCATGCTCAGCGACTCTGCGCGCGAAACGAGATCTGTTCGTCGCATCTTTGAGATCATGATGTCGCCCGAGCTGAAGGACACTTTGAGGATTGGTGGCACGAATTGTGAACATGATGCTGCGTGTTCGCTAGCGAAAGCTGTGATGGAGGGGGTGGAGAGTTTGGCGGGAAAGCTTTCGTGGGCTGTGGATGGTGAGATGTTGAAAGCTATTAGGCGGAATGGAGGTAAGTCTTAGCCCAATCACGTCTCCCAAGACCGGTTGATATGAAGGGATGTCTTTGCTGACTATGCATGCAGCGAGCAGAGGCCTACCCCTTTCAGAGGCAAAGATACCTGCACGTCTTGTCGGACTGACAAAAACGTTAGGCATGAAGGACGAAGTGAAGGACAAAGTGGACTCTGACGTGAAGATCAGGGTTAAGGAAGAGCCAATGTCGGAATGAGAGCTTAGGTGGAAATCACAGGACAGTGCTCCGTCCTCGTTCAAAGTAGACACGCTCCGCTTGTGTAATTCAACTGTATGCTCTTGTCATTACTACTCATACATCGTCAGTAAGTAGATGTTCGTGATATCCACCGTCCCATGCATTGACATAATCCCATTCCACCGCAACGCCATTTACCCATGTCCAAAATAAAATGCAGCCAGCCATGAGCACCAAATGGGGCGTGTCTCTACCTCAACACACGACACCCATCTAATCACTCCTCAACATGCTCTCCACCAAATCTCCCAACGGGCCCCAGAAGTCCTTGCTACCACTCGCTAGCCCATGCTCATCAATGAAGAGCACATAGTGCTTGAAGCTCGTATTGAGGTGCGGCTCCAGACCCAACTCGATAATGACGGGGTAGTGGTGGCAGTAGATGTGCGCGTAGACGCGGTAGAGGCGCTTGAACATGTTTCGGATGAGCGCGGGGAAGGTCTTGGGAAAGGGGACGCCGATGCGCGAGGGAAACATGGATTCGTTGTCGACGTTTGACTGCACCCAGGCCATGAGATGCTCGATGTATTGTGGGGCGGGCATCTTGGTGGGTTTCTTGTAGGACTCGGAGTCTTGCCAGAGGTATTCGAATCTGTGGCGAGTTGGTAAGGTTATGCTTGGCGTGGTGAGCGAACTTACTCATCGGTCGCCTTCATCTCTGGACAGCTCTGCGGAGAGCAAAACTCGGTGATTGAGCCGTAGAGGAGGTTGATCTGATTGTAGAAGTCGACGACTGCCTGACTGTTAGTAGTGCTCGTGTTGTTCGCAGCGTTGACGCGCACCATTCACGGCCAGCCACTCGTCCTTGTCTTCGCCCTCGGGCAGCTTGACGGCCTTCCTCAAGCTGCCGCTGCCCAGGGTTGCCTCAGCATATTGTTTGAGCTGCCAGCTGCTTGTGCCTCGGCTCGCCTTCTGCGGCTTGAAGGGCGCGCGTGTTCGTGGATTACTAAAGAACGAAGAAAGTAAGCTTGTGCCCGCAAAGTAGCCTCTGCTCTGCGGTGTTTGTGCCCGAGCCCTTGCTGCCGAATCTATGATTGTGCCTGTTTCTGCTGAGTCGCCATGCTTCCGCTGATCGCCTCGGGCTGCTTGCTTCATTGGTCGTGATTCAGGTACGGACGGGTCAGGAAGAGGATCTCGGGGGAGTTTGTGAGAGTAATTGGTGTGTTTCCACACTTCAGCCGTCCCTTCTGTAGATATTTGTGGGGTAGTTCGCGGTGTTGACGACGGCGCGTTGCAGCTTGGATCTGAAGGCGCTCGTTGCTGTGTCCGTAGCGCCTCTCCGATACGCTGCAGTGGGCTCGAGTATACTCCTGGTGGTCTCTCCAGGTCCAACCCGCTTCGCGAAAGGTAGATATCAGGGCAGAAGCTCGCAGATGAGCCCCAGTCCTGGAAGTCCTGGGACTCCATGTCCAGTCTGAGGTTCATGCAGCTCTGGCTTTGGGCGAACGTGAAGATGGGCAGCAAGGGCTTGGGCTTCGCAGGGAAGGCAAGATGACGATCAGAAGGAGATGAGACGAACATTGTGGTTATGAAGCCTGACATGGCTCACGAATTGCCGTGCGGAGGCTTATCTGCGGGTTGTGGTGTTTCGCTGGCTGTGGGCGCATTCCAATGGTTAGCACAGGGATACAGAGGGCGCGGAATGTTTACGACTTACAATTGCGAAGATATGAAACGTCGCAGGCCTGCAGGAAGAAAATAGACTGAGAAAAGGGAACAAGGATTGGGAATATAGCGAGCTTGGTGGTAACAGTAACAAGTCGACGCTCAACAGACGATGTTTGGGCCCCGCAAACAAATCGTCGCACGGTCGCCGCTCCCGCACCTGCGCTAACACGTGAACTTCGTGGTACGTCATATCAGGAACGCGACATCACAATCATTGAGAACTCCATCTGTGTTGGAAGAAGTCGGTAATCATCTTAGGTCTAGTCTAGGTCTAGTGATAACAGCCCCGTGCTGTACAACTTTTCCACCAACAAACGCCATCGGTATCTTGCAGGCAAGCTTGTCTGCCGTCATTTACTCCTGACCCTTACGGTGAGCCATTTCATTTGCTAAAATAGGGATCTTGTTCAAAGTAGTCCTTGCGGCGCTGCTCGCGGCGACTATGTCCGTTCGACTTCTTGTCGGACGAGCCATCGAGTGTAGTTTCGAATTCATCCTTCTCAACATCGGCAAGACCAGTCTTGACACGTTCCAGCTGACCACTTACGTAGTGGTTCAGACGCTCTTGCATTGCCGCTTTCTGTTCGATGGTCTCTTGGTCCAGGTACCCTACAGAGCCTCGGCGGTTGACTGGGCTGGACACAGCTTCGTCGTCATCATCGTTCGTAGATCCTTCGTAGTCGCTCCGGAAGCCAATGCTACGGCTAGTGGACGATCGGCGGAGCTGGTAAGGCTTCTGCGGCTTGCCAGTTGTCGAGAAGACATCGTCAAAGTAGTGGGCAGCCGCACCAGTCGGAGTACGTGGTGTTTGCGGCAGACGACAGGTCATACTGTTGCACGTCAATAGTGGACTTCATAATGCACATGATTGAGACTTACCCTGTGTCGTGGATCATCTTTGCGATCAACCCGGTCCAGCCACACTGATGTGTCGCACCGAGGCCTCGTCCGGTGTCTCCATCAAAGAACTCGTGGTACCACATGTAGTCCTTCCAGTGCGGGTCAAAGTCAAGCACCTGATTGCCATCGTTGATGGCTCTTCTACCGTCATCTCCTCGGGCCATCAAATGTTGCAGACGATGCTGCAGCTCCTCGGCAACATGGCCAAGATGCATGAAGTCGCCAGATCCTGTGGGGCACTCCACCTTGAGTTCGTTGCCGTAGTACAAGTGGAATCGTTGACACGACTCGATCAAAAGGAAATTGACAGCCATCCAGATGGGTCCGCGCCAATTGCTGTTGCCACCAAAGAGACCGCTGTCCGAGTCGCCAGGCAGGTACGCTACTTCGTACTTCTGGCCGTTCACCTCCATTGAGTATGGGTGGTCTTTGTGATACTTGGAGAGCGACCTGATGCCGTGGTCTGCAAGGAATTCGTTCTCGTCCAGCATCCTGGTCATGATGCGCTTCAAGCGATCCTCACTGACTAAAGACAGCAGCAGGCGATCACCTTGACCGCGCTTCTTCATGGACGCAATGTTGCGCTCAGCGGTGTCTTTTCGGTTGTTGATGAACCAATTCAGCCGCTTCTTGAAATTGGGGAGCTTGTTGATAACTTCGGGTTCCAGCGTCAACGTCGCGTAGAGAGGGATCAGACCAACAAGCGAACGGACGGGCATCTGGTGACTCCATGGGCCACCCCACGATATTGCGTCGTAGTAGAAACCGTCCTCTTCGTTCCAGAGAGGTTTCGATTCGCCTTCAGTGCGATACTGCATGGCGTCGCTAATCATGATGAAGTGCTCAAAAAATTTGGAAGCCATGTCTTCGTAAATGCGGCGGCGCTTCGCCAGCTCAAGACAAATGTTCAACATGTTCAGACAGTAGAAACCCATCCAGCCAGTGCTGTCGGCTTGCTCGAGTACACCTCCAGTGGGCAGTGGGTCTGACCGGTTGAATATGCCGATATTGTCGAGGCCAAGGAAACCTCCTTCGAAGATGTTCTTGCCGTCAGCGTCTTTTCGATTGACCCACCAAGTAAAGTTGAGCAGCAACTTCTGGAACACGCGCTCGAGGCAGTCGAAATCCTCGCGTCCATACATCTTGCGCTCAATCTTGAAAACCCTGAACAGCGCCCAAGCGTGGACTGGGGGGTTTACATCGCCAAAGTTCCACTCGTAAGCTGGTAGCTGACCATTGGGATGCATGTACCATTCGCGAGTGAAGAGATCTAACTGCTTCTTCGCGAAGTCAGGATCGATCATGGCCAGAGGAATGCAGTGGAAGGCGCTGTCCCATGCAGCGAAGAACGGGTACTCCCATGAGTCTGGCATGGACAAGATGTCGTCCAAATACATGTGTTTCCACTCTGCATTGCGTATGGCCTTTCGTCCTGGAGGTGGAGGAGGCATGCCTGGGTCACCATTCGCCCACTGGTCCCAGATAAAGTGATAAAATTGCTTGCACCACAACATTCCGGAAAAGGCTTGACGCTGAATGTTTCGCAAGTCGTCAGCCATTGGAAGTGGACTGATCCGGTAGTAGAACTCGTCCGCTTCCGCACGTCGCTGTTCGACAATGTCGTCAAACAGCTCTTCGTCAAGGTACCCGTCGTTTCTCCGTGAGAGTCTGAATCGGACTACCGCGCATTCGCCTGGAGGTACACCCTCACCCTCGTCGAAAGCATACCATGCCGCACACTTGGTGCCAACGTTGGCAGGATTTACTGCATCCGTATCGTCATCCACAATGCGGCGGTGGATGCCGTCTTTGACATATGGTGTCTTGTTCTCAACGCCCCACAACTCTTTGTAGTTGGTGTCGTTATCGGTGAAAAGCAGCTCCGGCTGCACGTCATCGCCGCTCGCTCCCGTGCCTGGCGAAGGCGAGAGCTGAAAGAAACGATCGCCGAGCTTGTAGTGTTTCGACTGCGCTGTCGTGGGCCCGACCTTGCGAATAGAAGGCTTCTTCTTAGCGTCTTCATGGCCCCATGCCCAAGTATTGCGGAACCACACGTGAGGCACAATATGCAATGGGGCGGGCTCGGGACCACGATTATAGGCAGTGACTCGGAACAAAAGCTCTTCGGCGTCATCTGCCTCTTTTGCTGTCTCAATGAAAATGTCCCAATATTTGTTGTCATCGAAAATCCCCGTGTCAGTAATATTGTATTCCTTGTCCAATCGTGTTCGCTTCGCGTTCGTCTTGATGAGGTCTTCGTAAGGAAATGCGCGCTGAGGAAGCTTGTAGAGGAATTTCATGTACGAATGCTGCCGACAGAATTAGCAACATCAGATGGCTAGGACATGTGACATACAGTAGGTGTGTTGTCTAGGTGGAAATGAGCCTCCTTCAGTGACTCGCCATGGTTACCTTGTGGATTCGAGAGCCCAAACAATCGCTCTTTCAGGAAGTCGCTGGGCTGGAGTCAGAACTGTGAAGGCTGGACAGTGAGTGTGTACACATACTCTTTCTCGTTCCAAAATGCGAAGGCAACGTTTTGGAGGCCGTGCGAATCGCAAACACCAGCAATACCGTCCTCACCCCAGCGGAAAGCCCGCGAGCGTGCCATGTCATGGGTGAAGTCTGTGAACAGTTCAGCTAGATCCAATTGCATTTGTGCATAGGTACATACGGCTCCATGCGTCTCCGTCGTGGCTGCAGAAGTTCATTAGCACCATACAGGATGAATTGGAGCAGGATCACATACGAGTAATCCTCACGGACTAGCAATTCGTTAGCAAGACAATTACATATGCAGCAATGAGAACCGACCTGTGGCCCATTGCCTCTCGGCAACGTAAGGACCCCATCGCTTCCAGTATGCGGTGCGTTCGCGGTCGGCTCGAAGACGCTTCTCCTCCTCGCAAAGGTACTCTTGATTCTCAATGAGCACCATGGTGGGTGGGTGTAATGCCGGTGTGGTGACGGGGAGCTACGCAGGAATAATTGAGCGAGGTGAGCTCAGCAGCGCAAACAGCGGTGTCGGCCGCGGTGGATTTGCAGGGTATGGACAAATATCGCGGTAAGTAATCAGATGGCCAAGAAAGACAGTGTAAGAAGGGAATATAGGTAGAGGTGGTATGCAGAGTGGCCAAAGGCGCTCAATGTTTGGATGGCTAAGAACGAGAGAGGCCGCGACGGAGAAGATTTTGGGTGTAGCGCCGCATGTCTGGTGGTAGCTGCCGCAATGCAATGCAGGAACTCGCGATGGGATTGTTCGCAGGCGTCATAACGGCCGTGCACGACAGCTATGCGGGACAAGCTTATCGGTTCATCCCACATCAGTTTGGCGCTGTCCTCCGCCAGGTTTCAGCATACGCGAACCGCAAGAACATGGCCAGAAGCCCGCAATCTCCTCCATGTTGGCCAGCCGCCTTGACGATCTCGATTCAAGACACTCCGCGCAAAATCTGCTTTTCAACAAGTTCTCTCGACATATCGCCTCCCCATGTTCTGCTGAACTGTTGAACGCGCCTAACACCGGCGGCTTGCCAAAAGAAGCAAGACTGGTGCGGCTTTGTTGCGGCTGCTGGAGCATCGTCGATCACAGCATGGCAGGTTTGCCTGGGGTATGCATCGAGACCACCGTGCCCTTGGTGTTGCACAATTAGCACAACAAGACCAGGGTGTAATCAAGGTCATGATCTTTGTTTCCTCACAGCAGGGTCGTCGCCATCGCCAAGGCACGCTGACATCTTTATGTTCTCCATCCTTCAACATCGATCGTTCCAACATTCGTCTCGGCTTCGCCATACAATCAGAATTGTGCTTCGCGTACTAGGCAGTTCTCTGTACGTGCATATAGATTTCTGGACTATCATCAATTCCTCGTTCTTTGCAGCATCGGTCGTCTGTGGCTTCTTCGTATGCATTCGCAATCATGAACTTCAACCCCACGCAGGCTGATGTTCAGAAGCCACTGACAGCATGATTTACCGTCAAATCAACACGAGTGAGCTGCTTGACGGCTAGATGAACAGCTCGATCTTGAGATTGTGATGTCTTTGCAGCATAACACCTTTACCAAACACTTTCCTTCGACGAGATGAGCATCATTTTACCCAAGTCCCTGATGGACAAAAGTTCAGGTTACTCTTGTCAATGAATGATTGACCCCTGATTGCAAGTAATCCGTCTGTTTCAAATCGTCTTCGGCAAGTTCAAGACTTGGTAGGGGAGGTACCATCCATGGTAACCTTCGTCATCGTGCAACCAAAAAATGCGAATCTCGAGTATCGTTGGGGACGCTGCCGTCACCACCGTCGCGCCTTCACCTGTTGTCAACGTTTGTGGTAAGATCTGACGTTAAGAGCTTAGGCAAAGAGACTCTGTCGCAATTGAGACATGCAACCTTAGTGAGAGACAGGGAGAGATTTGACGCTGTGGGGTGATAACTTGCTGTGGTCGAAATGCACACAATTGCCCTCACTCACTCTCTGCAGCACGGGCCCTTTGGGTGGGCGCGTCAGTGGTTCCGCGCTCAATACACGGAGTCACGTGGCTCACTCATGTTCTACCTGGGAGTCTCCGGAGGTATGGTTCTCAGTTTGGGATCTCCTTGAAAATATCCCTGAATATTGTAGCACTTCCCCAGACTCGGTAAACAAAACTACTCGATATGTGAACGTCTTCGAATAACAAAAGTGTAACATGGTGAGATTGTTCGCAAGCTTTACAGCTGAACGTCTGCCTGAAAAAGCTGCCACGTCAAAGTGTCCTCTTCGAAGACTAGATACTCTTAATATCAACGTGCGCAAGGGACGCAAGTCATGTTCTGCTATCTCTCTAACACCACCGTGGTGTTTGATAATATTGACCGCCAAAATGGAATGTGTCGGGTTATGGATCCAAATACTGCCATGTTTCTTCAACGCTGTCCAGTGATTTTGGGCTCAAGCTTATAGCTGCTCTCCACAGAAATGGTTACTCGCAAGCCGCTTACCAGCGGTCATTCCTCCCACCTATCTTTCCGCACTGACCGTACACTTTCACTGTCGCTCTTTTGTGTTAGCGGCTTTCTGTTCGTCCTCTGTATCTCCTTTATAAGCATGATAGCTCGCTTGCTTGCGCTCGATACGCTCTGATTCGGCTTCCCGACCTGTCTGCTGGGAGTGTTGTGGTCACTCAATGGGTCAACTAACAGCGCTCCTTGTCTTGTCAGTGCTACAATGGGTCTTGCCGAGTATCATTGTGTCAGATTCTCACCTTGGTGCGCCTCAATTTCGGAATTCCCGAGATGTGGAAAAACCGCTCCTTCGCATTAGTAAGTCATGGTGACCATGTCTGGTTTCAGACTCGTGCCTGGAGACATTGCTCTTAATTCTGTGTACTAACCATTTCCCAGTGCCACTTGGTGCCTCCATAACTCAGGGATGGAATCCCAATATACCTGAGGAACATCAAAATGGCTATCGCAAGCCTTTGCGCGACGACTTGCGACACCGTGGTTATCCTGTCAACATGGTTGGCAGTCGAGCCCACGGCGACTTCAAAGACCACCAACATGAGGGGTGGCCAGGGTTAGAGGTCGATCAAGTAGCGGCGAAGATGCTTCCAGTCCTCACGAAACAGAAACCGAACCTTGTTTTCATTCTTCTAGGAACGAATGATTGCAACCATGCTAGACGAGACTCGAATATGGGGTACGCTCGAACAGCCAAAGACCGCATGCGCACATTGATCAATCGTATCTACTCCGAAGTCAATGCCACTACTATCGTTCTGGCGACTCTCTCGCGGATCCGAGACACTAGCACCGATCCTTACATCCAGACGGCCAACGCAGGCTACAGAGCTCTAGCTGAGGAGCTTGCTAACGAGGGCCGAAAGATAGAGCTCGTGGACATGTATACGACTTGGCTTGCTTCCGAGGACTATAGCGACTCGATTCACTTCAAGCCTTCTGGCTACGCAAAGATTGCCGCGCTATTCGCACAAGCATTTTCACAAGTCGAGGCAAAAGGCTGGCTCAGTCCACCCATTCACACTGACATCCCGGACAACGCAGGCTGCTACTCAGATCCTAACCACTTCCGTGGCCCAGTTCGTACCCGGCGAGGCAGCGGGAAAGATGACGGCGATTCATCTTCTCATCCACGTTCGAGAAAAGCAAGGACATTCATTACAGGAAGGGAGCACCAAAGACTGCCGACGTCCACTTTCACTTCTCAGATGTAGTTCGGCGTGAAAACGAAGACCAGCCACAGGCTGAGCTCATCCGCGTCCTCGATCCAGAAGAACGTAAAATCGGCGATCTTCCATTCGTGTCGTACCATACCAATATGGTCGATGCCACTTTCGACAAGACTACAAAGCCTCTTGTCGTTGGACTGGAGTGTCCGAGCAAGGATGTACAATGGGGCGATGTCAATGGTGATGGACTCGATGATTTTATATGTCTTGATAGTGTACGTGTATTTCTATCGGTAAGGAACCTAGGAACTGATGCAGTGGACAGGATGGTATTCCACACGTGTCTTTGAATCGTGCTGGTGTCCCACCGAAGTTCGAGTTCAGCGGCCCCATCCGAGCAGACAAGACTCATCCGTCGAAAATTCGACTCGCAGATATAGACGGTGACGGTCGAGCAGATGTAAGAGCTTCTTCGTGTCTATCATGCGACTGAAATACATACTGATGTTTCATCAAGTTCTGCCAGGTTGAAGTCAACGGCATCAAATGCTGGCGCAACATCGGTATTGGTGATGCAGGTTCTTAGGAAGTGAGAACACACATTCTCGTGTGCCACATTCAATCACACTGATTTTGCCACTCTAGGGCACTTTCAATAACGGCAACGGTAACATGATGAACTTCAACTCATCCATTGATCCAGCTGGAACCCACCTCGTCGATATCAATGGAGATGGCAGAGCCGACTGGATATACCGCAACAATAACACGCTTGCAGATATCCGGATCAACCAGCGTGGTGATCGCAGCGATGGCCCAGGTCTAGTACCCCACTGGCGTGCTCATTCTCAAGAGTTCAAGAGCTGGCCAGATGATGACAGACTCACATCAGAACTCGTACTTTTCGGTAAGGTGTTTGGCACTGGTCGTAACGATATTATACGTGTGGAGGAGATGGACGACGAAACCGTTATGTCTTCCACTTCTACCGCAATACTGGTGGAGGTCGCGCTCATCTTCGCAGGGATGGTGTGCGATATTGCGACATGTATGGTCGAGGTCATGATAAGTGAGGCGAGTTTGATCCAGAAGCATACATGAGCTAATACCATACAGTTACCTATGGATTGGCCCTGAAGGCGCGATTGAATTGTTCGAGTAAGTCAATCTTGTTCATACGTTTTCTTCTGCCAAAATATGTCCCCAAGCAAGAATGACTTCTTTCCACAAGTAGTGCTAACTTCATGTATTACCAGGAATACACTGGACCCGCCACGCTGGAATAGACTTGGCCACATCCTCGACACCAAACGACCCGGGAAGTTCATTCACGTTGGCGACCTGGGATGGCGATGGTCTATGTGACATCCTCGCTGTAGACCACAGAGTGGCAACGTCGACATGTGGCGCAACACATACAAGAAAGGTGCCACGAAACCTACCTTCGAAGCCTCCAAGCGCGTAGTCAATAGCGCCCTTTGTCCACAGCCAGTGGTCAGCGGCGACATATACGACCTTGTCATACGCTTTGGCGACCTAGACGGTGACAAGCGAGTCGATGTATGTTCCATGTCGGTTTCCGAAGACAGCATGTTATACTGACTTACCCTACAACAGTATATCTGCATTGATCCCAACGGTCGCAGCTCAGCATGGCTCAACAAACCAACAGGCTTCACGAAACTCAACCAGATCAAGAGCAGCGAAGACATCCCTCGTGCCTCTATCCGCTTCGCGAACGTCAACGGAGATGGGCGCGCCGATTACCTGTACGTACCCGATCCCTCTCTCACACTCTGTCGACATACTTACCTCACACTACAGAGCAACCGATGCATCCAACAGCGCAGTCCACGTCTGGATCAATCAAGGCATCGCTCTGTCTCCCCTAGGTGGCATAGCCTGGGATTCGCAACCGGATGTCTGGATGCAAGGCATGGACCGGGGCGCAAACGTGTATTTTCCCAAGCCGAGCACGTCAGGCAGGGCAGATTACCATGTCGTGTATCCTCAGACGTCAGCGGCGGACACATGGTACAATGAGGGGGCATGTGTCGGAGGCGGCGCAGGCGATGATGGTCATGTGGAGGATCCTAGATCCCCGAAGCCGCCAGTGGTAGGAGAAAGTAGACGTGAAAGTTTAGAGATGGGTTTTTAGAGTAAGCAATGTCTAGAATCTGTCTAGTATAGCTGTGAGAATATTGCTTTCAGTTCGATTAATCTATCGACATATCATCGTATGTAGGTGACGTTGAATTGCGACTGAATCAAGGCATGTGCTATGCATGCATGCGAGATTCGTTGGTCCTCATTGCACATGATGCGCTTGTGAAATGTCCGATCTTTCAGCTGCTAGGGATCTTCCAAAAGTCCATGATTTGGTGATGGACGTCAAGTGGTCCGGTACGAAAATCCTAGGTCGAGCGCAAGACCATGCTTGTCGTTCCCTGTCTCGACTCACGTCGACCTCGTCTCGACAAGTAGTCGTCAGCATCTTCAGTAGCTTTCGGAGAAACTTGGTAGCTTGATGGAACTTTCCACAAAGCTAGATGACCTGTCGCGTGTTGAGGCAAAAGTACAAACAGCCTGCATAATTGTGACAGGCCTTGGCGAAAGTCTAGTCGTGGTTCTAGCAAGCTGAACCCAGAGAACAATACGCCCACCGGTCGAGTTTCCCAAGTCGCAGATGATCTCCAGGTTCACTACCGCCAAGAGAAGTTAGTCGTGTTCCAAACTTCGGATGCAGACGAGCCTAACATTTCTCCTTAGAGCTCGCCAGCTACCGCACGCAAGAACGGACGCTAACACAGTCGGTCGGTGTTATTGGGCCCTGTACGCGCAAGCTGAAACATCGACATCGTGTAGATCGCTGAAATGGTTCCAATGCTGTGGCGCCTCCCTGCCCAAAAGTAACTTTGTACCATGAGGTCCGAGGGGCGGATGATCGGCGCGGGCGGGGGGCCCTACATGCAGGACACAGAGACGAAAGTGGGGTCGTTAGTGAGAGTGAAGTGTGGTAAAGATGAGGCGGTGGTGGGCGCTTGGGATTCTTGGTCGCGAAACTGCTTCAGATTGGATACTACCTTGGGCAGCGATGGAGATTTCCATTGAATGTCTGTGGAGGTTTAGGAGCGCCACGAGCGGAGCTAAGGTCGTAGGGGAAATAGTAAGCGCTTTTTTGGTCGTGGAGCTAATGATGTCGCAAGTGACGCGCAGAAGTGATTCTTGGTCGAGCCAAGCGACGACTCAGGTCGCGATCGCAAAAGTGGATGACGGTCATTGAGTCAATCACAAATGTGGAACAGTACCCGTCCACTGTTGCGTTGTAAAAAAAGTTCGCCGACGAGTGATAGTGTTCTTTGCAATCGTCGTTGAGTTTTGCAGTCCAATGAGCTAAAACTAGCGGTCGATCATAAGCCTAATTGGGTAAGACTTAGCTTGCACGTGAGATCGCATTCAATGCCACCCGTCGACAAGCTTGGAAAACGTTGGACCGATCGACCAAGAGTAAGTCCAAGCTATCGGGTTTATGCTACCGACAGAGCGCAATCGGCGGCTACCTAAGGTTTAGTTGGTTTCCGTGTGAAAAGCAATTCTTGGAACTCTGTGCGGTGGTCCGGGAATGCACTACGAGCACAATCCGGTGCGCTGGGTGTCCGAAGCTCAATCGCGCGACTCCGTACGGACGTGAGTGCGGGTAGGTCCGCGCATGTTGCAATGTGCTCAATGATGGTATCTTGAAAAATCCCCGAAGAGCGATGGCTTCGGAGGCGTCTCCGACTGCTCAATGATGCGAATAGTCGTTTCCATAACGCTGATTCACCATGCGTTGCACACGAGATGATCGACGAAGTTGTGTAGACGAAAGTACGGACACACAATTGAAGTCAAATTAAACAATGCTAGTCAGCTTCGCCTCCAGGGCCTTGGAAAGCAAAAAGCGCAACGAAGTAGGGTCGGAGATACGAGAGCGCCTACACCCTCCTATAATGATCAACAGTACACTTGGACGATATCGCGAAAAAAACACGTACTGTCTTGGTAGATGGGCATGCGACCTTAGATGTCTTTAAACGTATCTTCAATCAGGCAGATATCCAGGCCTTTGTCTGAGGTGACTTAAAGGCAAAGGGGGCTTTCTTTGTTCGAAAGTGTTGGTAGGGGACAATATGCATAAACAGGCCTTACCTGTTTGACGATTATGCTGATTAGTCTAAACTCCGACCAAGTATATTGAGGGATAGTATGAAATGAGTGGGTTCAAATACTCACTTCTGTTTCCAGATATGACTAGCTCCATCTATAGGTAGGTCGAAGGCATTTGAGCTATCATCTCGACGAGGCTGATATTTGGTGAGGAGAGAGGCGCATGCAGATTCATCAGCCACGAGTGCGCATGCGATGTGGAGCTCATCATCACAACGTTGCATAAAGTGACCCTTGTGGTGGTCGCCGAGGTTACTGTAACTCTTACATATCTCCTGCTACAGTATAAGCTGGCAAGATGAGTAAACGACACGACGCTCAAATAGCGTTCGAGGGATTGCGTGCTGACGCCGTCAGCCAGCAACATCAACATATGGATCCGGAGTTTACCAAGAATAGTAACCAGTTAGATATGCAAGTTGTGCATCATGTTCACGCAAGAAAGCGAAAGCGTTGCATGTGCGCCGCCACAAACATTTTCAAGGAGTGATCCCAGGCGAAGCCGATACTGTCGTATGGCAAGGTGGTATTAGTTGTATCCATGACTGGTCGATATGCACGATTTTTCGAAAGTCATCCCCAGCGTGGGATGGTATCAGACTGCAGGAGTGACATACCACATTTGGTCTGAACTTATCCGCAGAGGCTGATACACAATCTACAGCGAGGCGTAAATTGGCTTCAACGACATGCATATCCGCGAGGAACTGTCGATCGAATTTTAAAAGTATCCATCAAGGGGTATATGATAGCGGCTGTTGGTGACTATCGTGGGGAGCAAGTTATCGGGAAAGCAGAAAAGCCTTGGTGTGGGGTGGTGCGGATACACATGGCAAACGTTTCGTACTCCAAGCTACCCGCATCATGCATTGAGCATCCCGGGGTTGGTGCGGTCCAAGTGCGGAAGGTGTCAGTCCAGCCTGGTCGTAATATTTCGCGGTGTCGCAGTAACACTATGCCAACAGCACGCTGAGGCGCATTGTGGCTGTCACTGTCACATTTGCTGCCGACGGCCACTTGCCAGCGTAACAGCCAATCACGTGTCAGTAATAGATGCCGGATCCGAAGCTCGCAGGCACAGCAGACGCGATTGTATGCCGAGCTCAGACCCGACTTGATACCTGCAAGGTGTAATGAATTGCAAGGCATCCGACTAGCTTGCCAAGATAGGTTCTTGGTGTGTACGTTATGGATTTGGATGCATATGCAGCCTCGCACGAGCGCGTCTACGACAAAGCACCCCTGGCTACGCCTCCGCGGCGCATGCACCTATATCAAGTCGAGATATTTCAGCGCAAAGAGCGTTCCCAGATCGATCGGACGGCAGATTTGCATCTTGAGTGCTAAGTCCTTTTAGCCAGAATGCAGCTCGAGCTATGACGACGAACCCGCCAACTAGAGCCTCAATGCTGGGAAAGAGACCAGCCACCCGGTATCAGAAGAATAATAGCAGCCAGTGTGAAGTCTTTTGCAGGCGAACGATTTGTCTCGAAAAGCAGGGATCCTGCGCATAGGTAGTTGCGGAATGCCGAGCATGGGCGCCGGTGGCACGCGATGAGCACCACATCCGCGGACAGAGGGCCACGTCCCAGAAAAACGTGGGATATGGACATGGCTACTAGCAGGATGCGCATGCGCTGGGAAAAAGTAAAAACGTGACACCGCAGCCGCGGTGCTGCAAGGCCGCCACGCTAGCACGAGGGCGTGTGGGGAGCTGGCGCGCTGTGCAAGGGCGATTTGTGGTTTCGGGGAGGCGGCGGACATACGTGATGGGTGGCCGCTTGGTGCTGGTGCTGTCTCGCCATGTGCCAACTGGCGGCGGATGGGCGTCAGCGAGCGTGGTACCGCGGAATGGTAGGACGGCGTGCATTGTGGGTTGTACCAGATCTCAGCACCCACGTGCGCTTGCCATGTTGAGGCAGCGCCCCAGATAGTGGGTTGAAGTCATGCAAGCATTGTACATCTCTTAGCCAGCGTGCTGGGTCAACAGCCCAATAACCGACAAACCACCCATCGCAGGCCCCCGTGGGCCATGGCCATGGCCACAGCTTCGCCGACTGACAGCTGCTGTGCGACAAGCTCGTCACTGTCTGTTATCCAACATGTTACAGGACACGCTGCCAGTGGAAATGAACCGGAGCTATCCAGGACCCGTTAGCGAGATGAAGAGTGTGGAGAAGGAGTGCGAGCTCGCAGCCATCTGTGTCAGAGAGCCATGTCTGCGCCCAGATTCGCCGCCAACGGTATCCCTGTGGTGCCAGAGATGGTGGTGCTGCTCCGGCATGTGCAGCTTCCAGCGAGATCATCGCTGATGGCGTCGCTCGTCTTTGCGGCGTGACGACATGTGCACAAAGACGCCATTGTGGGCAGCATTACTCCCACCGGTTTTGCGAGTTGCGTCAGCTTTTTTTGTTAGGCAAATCGGCCCTTAGGACCCTCCGTCATCTCAGATCCGACTGTTGAATGGGACCCCTGGCATGGTCGCAAAGCCCCAGTCGTCGTTCGCGCGCACAGAGCTACAGCCAGTCTAAATTAACCTCATCTTGGTGCTCTAGCTCCTGCAGCTTGCTTCATAGTGGGCCCCTGACATGTACATACATACAGATGAGCTGCCCGGAAACAATTATACGACCCGGGAAGTGCTCGACATGAAGCTTGGCTAGCCATATGAAGGACTTTAGTGCAGTGGATCGCGCTGGGGCTTGCAATTCGGCGGCAGCCGCTCGTGCTGTCACCACCCCTTCCTGACGACCGTGACCCATCCCGCACATCAACTCTAGTCTGTGCGCGCCACCAACACACAGGGTTCATCAACAACTGCCTGTCAGGACGATCTTACCCCTCTCGGAAGGAGCATACTAGCTTACTGGGGGTGGTCAATTCACCAGAGCATGCTACAGGCATGCTGCCACTTTGCCTGTTGCGGCCATAGTGCGTCCTGCCTCGCCACTTTTAATCATCCACTCACTTCAACCAAACAACGTAGTCGAAAAATCTATATTCAGTCCTACTTCTGTTCGTTTTGTGTGGGCGTTGCTTTTGGCGCCTGGTACTTTGCTGATTGCAATTGCGCCCACGCTAGCTGCCAATGACTTGACCAAAAGCCCATCTGTGGTTGTCACTGCTCGTGCACGCCTGTCCCACCATCGTTATTCCTCCTTAACCAAGACCTGGTGCCAGTCTGGAGTGCCTTTTATTGTCGGCCTGGTCGCCGCACCCACCTCGCCGCCTTTGTGCCTTGGACGCCCTGGGATGCTGATTAACCCACCCCATCCCCGCCAACCCACTCCCGGCTTCTGTGTCGTGAGGGAACAAACGTTTTGAGGCTGTCTTGCCTGACAACTTAGGTACGTCTACCGTTTGGATCCCTACCGAGGGAGTGGGGCGTCCAAACCTTAAACTTTCGATACTAATAACCCCAGCGCCGTTGCATGCATAGAGTGTCATTGTTTCCTGGATACTCTAGTATCACGACACTGCGCCTCACATGGCTGTAGACACGGAAAGGCGTGCAAAGAAGACTGCCTCTAGATTAGAACACTCTTTGCTTTCACAACCCGTCGCCGACGCGATGTCCTTTCACCCTTCCGACCACAATCCTGAGGTCAGTGCCCAGGTTGCGGACAACAACTCATTACAAAGCCCGGTGGACCTCGCCACGTCCAAACCTACCGCGACAGGCCAAGTTACCAACACCCCGTCTCTACATTCGTCCACCAAGAAAAGGCGGTCTTCCAAAAGCAAGGTGCCCAGCGAGCTTCGGCGATCCACATCAACACCTCACATGCGCAACCTCGCCCTAGGGAACTCAGGCGACTTGTCGCCAACAAGTAACAAGCCGCGTAACAAGCTGGGATATCACCGAACCTCAGTCGCATGTGGTATGTGGAACATGTTCAACGTCACTGGGCGCAGCTGCTGATGATTTGCTGTAGGACACTGTAGGCGACGGAAGATTCGCTGTTTGCTTGCTCCCGAAGATCCGCAAGGCCGTTGTGCAAACTGCATTCGTCTGAAAAAGGACTGTAACTTCTATCCGGTGGAACACAACCCTGATGAATCGCCGTCCCAACCCTCATCAACCAAAGATGCGACACCTGGACAGCCATTAACCCCGGCGGCTTCTTCGCCCAGGCATCCATCGTCGATTTCCGGGGACAAGTTTGCGGATTTCCGGCCGCCATACCACTCTGCTTCTGCTGCTGCGTCGAATGCGAACTACCCTTTCCAAAGTGATTCTGACATGGAGACCACCCAAGGTCCTACCCCAAGTCGCAGTAAGTGGATTCTGGTTTTCCATGTCGCCGAATGCTAATCATTGCAGTGTCCGTGCAACACGCTTCATATCCATACCCGCACCCTATCGACACTCAGTGGCCGCCGGCGACCACCTTTTTGCCCTCGTCTACTGTTGCCGAAAGCCCACAGTCAAGTACCAGCTACTGGCGTCAATCTCCCTCGACTGCAAACTCCACCTACGGCAGCGAGTCCAATGTATCCGGGGGACATACCCCAGCTGCCATGAGCACGAGCTCCACTATGTCTTACGGACATGGCGACAATCACCCATGGACCGCACAGCCGCCTTTCCAGCCACCCGCGCGATCCATGTCTTATGGAAACATCGAGGGCTTATCGCAGCCGTATTCTGGCCAAGGTCTCGGCATCCAGCAACATGATTTCTCCCGCAGGACGTCACCTTACCCTTATCCTACCACCATAGACACGAGTTCTGCAACAACACACGCGACTACGGTTGGGAGCTCCACGGCAGCTCCTCTTTCTGCGCCCATAGTACCCAACCACTATTATCCTCCGGCGTGGAATCCGTATGACGGAGTCCAGGGTCAAGGACCGCCAATGCAAATGCCTGGACGGTCAATGAGTGTGCAGTGGTATTCAGAATCGGGGCACTTAGACCGAGTGCAAGAAGAGGGAGCGCCACCGGTCAGCTTCAACCCGCAAGGCATGCAACAATACTACTCTGGCCCCTGAAAGTGCTGTTTCATTGCATGCAGCCACTATTCGGACATTTGCATTTGATTCAAGATGCCGCATATGCGCTTTTACATTCTCCGTAGCATCTCTACGAAGAGCTACGCAACAAGTTAGGGTTTATTTTGGCGTTTGGAACAAGCGACGGAGAAAAAGCATGATTTTCGAGACGAGCTGTTGGATATCGGGTTGCGGCAACTCAGAGCTGATCCGCCCATCCGTTATCATGACAGCACTGGCGTTCGCGGCTTCACTGGGTCATCAAAGTTATTCTGGCGCAAAACAACAGCCCTTTTCGGTCATCAGTCGCATTACAACTTCTTCATTCCTGTATTACTAGTACAACCACCAACGGTTCAGAATAAGGTTGCAGATATGCAGCCATCCCGCCATGTAGCGTACGGAGCGAATGAAGACGAGCTACACGATACAACTGTTCCATCAAATCGTCCGCGTGGCTTGAGACGTTGGCGCTGTCCGCTACAATACCGCTTCCCCGCAAACCCCCTACTCACGTGGTTTCACATCGACTGAGGCGTCCATGCACACTTGGAAACCTCACCGTGTACCATGGCTCAATGAGGCCTCGTCCCAGCGCTGGGCGTCCAAATGCCTATGATCAGCGAATCAGTCCCAAATCACATCATCGTCTCGACCTCGCCGTCCTGCCCTTGCAAGTTTGCGCAATTTCCGACGGCTCTAACCGTCATACTCTTAAGCATGCGGGCCCATGAGATAGTTCCGCTCGTCTTTTGAGTCATGCGAGATGCACTCCTGGCATCCCCAGATGCACACGCGGGCATGATGTCCTTTGCAAGTTAGGCCCCACATGAGGACAGAAGCCACTCCACAAGGGATCGCGATCCAGCTGGATGGTACACCGTATTAGCAACGAGTCAGTGTGTCAGTTTACCTCGGGCGTACGAACTTGGGACCCGTCCGCCAATCACGCAATGTAAGTGACAGAAGCGCAAGTAGCAAACACATATGCGCTGATCGGTGTCCTGCGCGCGCATGAAAGAATGCATAAACTGCAGTCGAAACCGATTGAACGCATCAAGAGTTTAGCATCCGGAGCAGATCACTACCATCCTATTAAGTCTTGCTGTACAATAGCTTTTTGCGCAGATTGCGACACTTAATCATTATCATTACCTCGGCTTGGCTCGCAAGCGAACGATGAATGAAGCCCTTGCAGTCCGTATATGTATCCATTTTTAAACTTTTTACGACGTTTGGGCTAATGCGCATCCAACACTGCAATCCCAAATCATCATCACATCCAATCAGGGGGCGTGCGCGATCCAGACTTCATAGAACCTTCAATGCGCCCCAGGCTCTCGGGGAATGTCAGACAACGCCGTAGGGTCCACATGGCATACGACTATCAATTGCCTCCAACGTTCTTCCTCGCTGATACATAGAAATCTTATTTCCGAAATCTCGTGAATATGTCTCCACTGGACCTTCCTGCAGAATTTCCAAAATACGTTTTGCTATCCAGAAATTCCGTCTCTCGTTACCGAATAATCGGAATCAAGGCCCGTCGAGTCGGTCATAGAGGTACTTAGTCCTTTCCAAGTATGGCCTCCGCTCGGCAAAGCATTGGGAGAAGATCGCTGTTCTTTTGACCATGAATCATGGGCATTTGTCGTCTCGCATCGGAGGGATTCGGTAAATTGCCGTTCGTCGGTAAAATTACGCTGATGAGGGAAAGCCCGGAACTCTTCTCCCCGAAATAATGGCTTGATCGGACAAGCATGGTAGTGCTGGTACGGCGTCCGGTGGACCCATCACCGAGGATACACGCGCGAGCAGCAGATGTCGGTCGCATGTTGGGTCGGCGCGCTCCTCTGCAGGGGCGCTTGTCGTATGCGGGATGTGCGTCATGGCGCCATGATTTATCGTGATATAGACTTATCAGATGTTCAAGCACCCACGTAGACCTCACATGGCATACTTTGAGTCTGCAGCCAACGACAGACCAGGTAGAGTCAACCGGCCCTTCTCTGGCACACTAATCACTCAGCGTGGGGCCGCGGATGCCCTGCTTCAGCAACCAATCAACCAATCTTTCCACTTTTCCACATCCACTGTTACTCCATCATTATCAGGCCAGAAATCATTATCAGCATCATCCTGTTAAGCATTCTCGATAACGGTGAGCTCGTTTCTCGGACTTTGGATCGTCCGAGGTGACAGAACGTAGAGTTAGGTCCAAGCTGCCTCGGTCACTCCGACTCAAAGGAGTGCATGTGAGCGTTCAAAGACCTTGTGCGGCGAAGTCCTTCATCACGGCCCTAATCTCAGCACAGCAACACGACAGACTTTACGGTCCAATCCCTGCAAATCAATGACTTTTTGCCCGCGTTTCCCGCGCGTCACCTCGCACCGTTCCGGTCCGTTTGGTCATGCGGGAAAAGCAAGTGAACCACGCCGCAATATCAATAATTCGAATCGATTATTGGATTGCAAGCTTCCTCACAAACTCGTCACACGCACGACAGTGACCCAACAGCTCAACAAAATATTAGCCGCGAAGTCAGGCGTTGCCGCCATTCCTTCGGATATTCCGTCCAATCGCCAGACATTGCTATTGCCAGGAACAACCTTCCTGCAACCGCTGCATGGAAGTTTGAAGTTCCACCAACACCCTTCCATCCGGAGATCTCACCTTCTCGTGTATCTGCGCCGTAACTGTACAGCTCGTACGCTGCTTCCCCATGTCGTAAGCAGCTCGTTGGCTGTCAGCATCCGCTTGTTTGGTTGTTTCTCCCTCTGGTACAGACCGAACCATGTGGGACTCATGCACACCATCTTACTCGTACATACATATGCATTCTGCACTCCAGTTCTTGGCGTCACCGATCCCTTGTATTGGCAATGTGGCGTGTGGTTTGTGTTACGTGACCTGGATGTTGAGGTGGTGTGGTGTGGTGGAGAAGATTGCCAGCGCAGAGATCGGCGTGGCTGCCTGTGATTCCGAACAGACGAGACGAGCAGATATCTTGCATACAGCGTATTAGGTAAGTGCTTACATCTGCTATCACTGTGGCACTAGGTCTGTCATGCACGAGTAGGATTCGTTGGTGATCCCTTGCTAGGCAGGTGGATGTCACCAAATTCGAGAATGACGAGCTTATCATATCTCTGATCGTGGTAAGCACGTGAGACATGTAGCATCTTCCCAAAGCTGACAAGTACACTGACTGCCCTATCATGCAAAGCTAACCTGAATAACACACCAACAAAGTCCAGATGAACAACTGCGCTGTGCAACCTCGTATCTCCATCTCAATCACCAAGCTATATTCTCACATCTCGCATTCTCTCGCCTCAATCGCTCTCGAATTTCCAGATTAGGAAGTCCATCATGCTAGCGCGAATCCAACACTGATTCAAACATTCCTCCAATTAGCCGCCGCTTCCAGGCTTCCAGAAACTCACACCAACTCGGCCCTAAGATCAAGTCCTCGTCTGTGTGTCCTTAGCTTACTTCTATTATCTTACACGCGTCGTCCTTCGACGCAAGGAACATTCGGGAACCCTCGCCGAACATTCTGGCTGATAGGCTACTGGATTTATCCGTGAGAGCCTGTGGGCGCAATCCTTCCCGCTGACCACATACATCTGGTCGTCGTCATGTGGTGAGGACGCAGGTTATGACCGGATTGGGCAGAGGAAGGAAGTATGAGAAGATTGGTGGAGAGATCCAAGATCCAAGGAGATGGGATAGTGCTACTGGAAGGAGGGGGGATAGATTGCTGGAGCGCAAATAGCCTTTGCCGATATTCAAGGACACCCGAAACATTCTCTAATATTAGTAACAGGCGTATATGTAGATGCTGGTAAAAGAAGATGAGACATGCGTTTGCTATAATGCAATCTCAAATGTTATATCGTGGATGGCGCATCGATGATTCCTACATATTTCTACGAATACATGGGGGAGTGTTTCATGACCAATAATCTGACTACGTAAAGTCAAGGAAAACAGTTTGATCCAAACATTATTTAGCTCCTAGCCAATCATGCCTGTGCGAATCTCCGAACGGTCCAATCCCAGGTTTGGACAATCTCGCGATACAGGTCGGATCGGAATCGGAGATTGTAGCTCAATGCAATAATACCGCCATATTATACGCCGATTGAGATCACTCAATCACGCGACACACTTCTATAAATATGACATATAATTTGGCTCGATCATGCACATACGTATCTCCGTGGATAGTTCGAATTTTGGACGTTTCATGCAAAAGTTGGTCACCGCCGACAACGAAGAACCTGGTGATGCTCCGAAGCTACCAATCGATACTGGGTACATGGGTTCTAGCAAGTGACCAGGGAACCGGGTCAATATACGAGTTTGAGCTCACAGTGCTTCAGGTTGGGCATGCTATGTCATCTATCAGCTTCTAGATCGCAACTATATCGAGGTAGGTTCACGTCACGCGGTTTCTGACGCGTGACGGTAGAAAGCTGGTATACAATGGTCCACATAGAGGGTGCTGCCTGCACACCATGCAGTAATCACAGTGTCCAGCCACCATATATCCGGCTTCGATTGATGAATGGTAAGTATGAGGTACTTGACAATAAACGAAGAGTCATCAGTACTGTTCAAGGACTTTCTCATATGTCGATTTGATTGCACACGGCTGTTGTAGTCATACACATCGGTTCGCCAAAAACTGCGCTTTAGCTTTTTATCCTTTATGTACATGATACCGTATGCCGATGGCCTGGAAACTTTCTATTTGTACCTAGTGAACTATGAGCCGCACTGTATAAACAAGGGATGTGTCTAATTGCAGACATCATCGCTTGCCCCGGAACGAGGCTGACATTGAGCAGCTCCAAAAGCACGTCACTCTATGCGTAATCTAGTCTAACATGAATCACATGACAGACGGACGATAATCAATAGCGACCAAATGAGTCACATAATTACCGCGACATCATATGCAGAAGTGCTAGCAACCCATGATGTATTGCGCATACAGTCCTGCCAAAATAAACCCTCTCGTCTGATGTGTCGTACACAGCACAGTAGATAATAAGAACCTTTGAACCCAATTACAAAAGTCTTTGATAATTATGATGTATCATGTTATCTTTAGACAGAGGGACAGACAAGATCATCATGGGGTACCACCAAATAGTACCTTCTTCGGCTCCCATGTAGACCCAATTGTCCACTTCCTCTGACAATATCCTTCCACATGCGAGTATGGACTGCTCATGATTCTTCTTAGATCAAATACCTAGAAGGAATTACCTCAGAACTTCTCACGCGAACACATTCAACCCAAGCTTTACCCAATTACTATACCTCATGAACATAATCCATTGCTATGGCTATAACACAGCTATTGCGCTTTCTTGCAGGCATCAGATTTAAATTCCCCAGCGATTTACCTGTTTTTGTGCAGAGCCTTGCGTAAAAATCCACCTCGATAGTTTCGCAAAATTACCACCGCGATGATTTCACACTCTCATCTCCATACTAATGTTAGGTACAGCTACAGCTGTACCACTCTCCTTGACCTGGACGAAACTAGGAAACACATGGACTCTCTCACACTCTATATCATTTGTTAAGGAGGCTGAAAGCAGCTTTGCGATGCTAGGTAGGATGATATATGCTTTAGCTCATGGTTCACAGATCTGAGCAAAATATCGTGTTATGTGATCGCTGCCAATACTAGGCGGTATTGAACGCAATGGATTGCATGGGTATGAAGAAGCATCGAACGATTACGAGGTTTCCTGAGACGACATGCGAGAGGTCTCTTTTCCTGTGTAGCATAGCCATGCGAGAGGTCGACGAAGAGATTTTTGGTGACAGTGTCATGGCGAGGAACGTCCTGCAAACAATAGCGATAGCCACGAGATGAAAACATTCAAGAGTTTTGCAAGTAGGAAACCATCCAGAAACCTGAACGCATATAAGGGGCAGAGTATTGTGTGGGAAAACCATGTCTATACAGACTTGTATCTGATTCTATTGACCGATGCGTGAATAAAGCATCATTCTCGAACAAAATACCACCTACGCCTTGATGTGTTCTTACTGTAAACACAAACGCCACTTTTATATGGTCACAATGTAGTTCATGGACAATGAACATCAAGTAAGCCTCAGACCCCTCAATTGAAGTCATTGAGGTTATGCAGGCTAATATCCTGGCTCTGAGAAGGCCTCTTCTCGAGAGTGGGACCGTTGGCATTGGGCATAGGCTCATTGTCTGCGGGCATCTTGCGCATTCCGTTCGTCTCTTCTGAAGGAATTGCACCGGTTTGATCGGATGGAATGACATTGCCATGTTGGTCAACAGCCTATGGTACTAATCAGTCTTTGTTTTAGAGGTGCCCGAATAGAGCGTCACTTACAGCACCCTTGGCAGCTATGCGAATCTGCTTTGAGTCGGCTACGCCATGCATGACGGCCTCTCGTGCCTTCTCCATGACCTTCTTCTTGCGCGTCTCGCCCCGGATCCTCTCAAGATGCTCGAAGTACCCATCGTCGACAGGAGTGACATACTTGCCACAGAAGACACCGACCTCGAACTTTTGTGATTTCGGGTCGCGTGGTGACAGACTGGCACAAGCACTCTCGAGGTCCTCCAACGTCTGGAAGATGACATCGTCGGCGCCGATGTGCTTCGCAACAGCGGCAGAATCTCGCTCATGTGCGACGAGTTCCGAAGATGATGCCAGATCGATACCGTAGATGTGTGCATTGGTGATGGGAGGCGCACAAGATGTGAAGTAGACCTTCTTCGCGCCAGCCTCGCGAGCCATCAGAACGATTTCTCTCGATGTGGTTCCACGGACGATAGAGTCGTCCACAAGCAAGACATTCTTGCCGGCAAACTTCTTTTCCATGGGATTCAGCTTAGCTCGGACGCCCTTCTGACGTTGTGCTTGCTCGGGCATGATGAATGTGCGGAAGATGTATCTGTTCTTGACGAAACCAAGGACATAAGGCTTATCAAGCGCCTCGGCCACACATACTGCAGAAGTAATGGCAGTCTCGGGAATCGGCATCACGACATCGACCTCTGCTAATTTCTCAGGACCCAACTGCTTCTTGATCGTCTCGGCAAGGGTGAAGCCCATGTTGCGTCGGCTTTCGTCAACATCGATGCCATCAATGACGGAATCTGGGCGGGCGAAGTAGACGTATTCGAAGATATCAGGTGTGTAGGCTTCTTGCCTAGCGACCTGCTTGAAGACAGGCTCCTTGCCCTTCTCAATGATAACGGCTTGACCGGGGAGGACATCCTGAAAGTCTCTGTATCCGCATTGCTTGAGCGCAACACTCTCGGAAGCCATCATGTAGTCCATGCCCTGGCCGGTGGCAGAGCGCCTGGAGCCAAGAACCATCGGCCGGATGCCGTAGGGGTCGCGGAATCCAATCAAACCAAAACCTGTGACTCGTAAATATATGACCTGACTTCGACAGCAATGATAGTACATACCAGCCAGCATAGCAGTGCAAGCCCATCCGCCGGTACACAACTTGTACATGCGCTCGAGAGCAGCAAAGCAGTCATCGGCGTTGATACGTGCTTTGCCAGTCTCGTTGAGCTCATCAGCAAAGATGTTCAACATGAGCTCACTGTCGCTCTCTGTGTTGATGTGTCTGTGTGCTTCGTGGTCGAGACGTTCGCGCAGGGCGGGCGCGTTGATGAGGTTGCCATTATGCGTCATGCAGATGCCGTATGGGCTGTTCACATAAAACGGCTGTGCCTCTGCATTGGCGCTGCTGCCAGCGGTGGGGTATCGTAGGTGGCCGAGGCCCATGAAGCCGGGAAGATCGGAGACGCGGGCTCCGTCCTGGAAGACCTTGGAGGCCATGCCGTTGCCCTTGCACTGGTGAAAGCGCCCACCACTGCTACAACTGACGATGCCAGCAGCATCTTGTCCGCGATGTTGGAGCAGATAGAGCGCATCGTGAATCTCGACCGATGCCGATTGTGATTTCCTTCACTTCTTTAGCAGCGGCTTGTTGGACAGCGTGAATGCGCTTACGGATCACCGTGGATCACAGCAATGATGCCACACATGCTGAGTGACTGGTGGGGGAGGAGTATATAAGAAGAGGTTGAGTCTGGAGAAGCACGTTAGCCTGCGGAAGTGATTGTGGAGCTAATGCTATCAGTAGTGGGGTGGTAGGGTCAGGAAGTCGTTGTGCGCTCATGCTGAAGTCGCAAGTCTAACATCTTAAAATTTATGACGAGATCATCATTCAGGGGGTTTTGGCTGGGGAAAAGATCTTTCGTGGAGGCATACATTACTTTGAAACCTGGGATCGTCGTGTGACGATGCTATCAAGTGCCGTCTAGATGGTGTGGAAAAGGAAATGTTCGACCAGCGATTAAAGGAACAGGTCCATTTGCATGAGAGTCGTGGGCGATAGTGCTTTTGGGCAAGAAGTCCCGTTTATCGTGGGCGTGTTGGTACATTGTTCTGGGAGGGAGTCGGTAGTGGGGAGCAAAGCATTCAAAACCAAAAAATTTGGCAATCACGCTGGCGCCGGATTGGTTTTGACAGGGGTGGGGCGAGGTTAGGAATAGCCGACCTCGGGAACTGTTGCCCTCGGCGGAACAGAAACTTTGTCTTACCCCAGCGCAAACCATCATAATCCGGGTATGCTAGTAATATCCAGAAGGTCCGGTTGATCTTGAGTCGAAACATGCTTTCGGAAGGCACGATCTTGCATGTGCAATATGTTAGCCGTTCGTTTCTTTGAACTGGCTGGCAGTGCAACGTTCACACACAGTGCAGTCACGGGGCCAAGATATCAAATAGGAAGCGGCAGAGTTATTCATGATTCATATATTGATATCGAGTGGCCAGACTCGAGATATGTACGTCTATTACTGTCTTGCTGCCAAGTATTTGCTATGCATTACATGACTGAAGGGTACCAAAATGCCTTCTAGACCCATTACTCTAGGTGGCGCCAGGAACTTCCCACAGCTTGCCAAAGGGATCGTGATGCGCGTCCATCTCGCGGTTGTACTCAGCCGCCTTGGCCAAATAGTCAGCCACTGGCTCGCTGTAGATGCGGCTGACCAACGCGTAGGCGGCATCGATGCCAGCACTGACACCCGAGCTCGAGATGATGTTTCCATCTTCGACCCATCTAGCGGTAGGTACCCACGTTACGTTGGGACCTTGTGCGCTGGCCCAGGCCCATGAGAATTTGTTGGTTGTTGCCTTCTTGCCGTCAAGAACGCCAGCACGCGAGAGAAGCGTGGCCCCAGTGCAGATTGAGAGAACGTACTTGACCTTGGGGTACATTTCTTTGATGAAGGCAATCTCCTCGGAGACGTTGCTGCGTGTGCCACCGCCACCGGGAACGATAAGAACTTCGATATCACCGAGATCCTTGGGAGGCACGGATGGCATCGTGTCGTGAGGCATCGAGTGTTCTTGGCGAGCGCCAAAACGCATCGCACGCTTTGCAATGGCATGGCCACCTGCGCCATCGTCGCAGTCCTCGACGGGCGGGCCGTCGACAGGCGGACCAGGGGAGTGCTTCTTCTTGCTGAGATATTCTTTGAAAGTGGTCGTCGGCACAACCTTCTCCTCAAAACCACCCGCCATGCCTGCCATGCCAGTGGTCACAGGCTCCATTGTCTTGCTAAGCACACTAAGGTACATAGTCGTAGAGTTCTTATACATCATAGCCAGGTTGTTGAAGACGTCTATGGGACCAAAGACATCTAGAGCTTGGAAGTGCGGGAAGACGAGCAGACCCCAGTGAGTGGGTAGTGTTGTAGTATTGGAGATTGGCGGTTGCGAAGGTTTCGCTAGAGCGGTAGGTAGTGCTGCAAGCAGCGGTGCTACTCTTGAAAAGCGCATGGCTTAATTTGAAGTTGTGTTGTTTGTAGCTGATAGTGAGCTATCGATTGAGTGTCTTGAATCCGATGATGCAAGGTCGAGGTATCTTGTAAGTAAGATAAAATGAGTGAGAGGCGAGGAGGATTATCAATATTGCTTTTAGTATAGAAGTCTTGCGTTTGTAGCCCATCAACATTGTGGACATTTCAAGCTCTTTATACTTTCACACAGTACTCATGAAATCTGACATTGTCGTTCAATTTCCACCACAAAGAATTAGCTCCACCCTCAGACATGAGATTAATATGTCTTGCATTGGATTATTGGCGTTCGCATGCTCGCTACAGCCCTATGCCGTAAGTGCTGGCTGGTAGGACGTGTCAAGTGACCTGAAACAAACGACAGGGAGTTTGGTAAGCAAGGGTATTGGGCTTCGTTGTGCGACACGCGCGTGTGTTTCATTCTCGACAACGTCAACCCAATAGGGCGTACAATGTACCATACGATGAGAACGTTTGAGCGACTTCTGGTTAATGTTATGTAGAACAGGCTGCTCGGATGCGGAGAATCTGGTGTGCTTCTCCCTGGGTATCGGTCAGTATCTGGTCAGATAGATGAAGCTGAGGGCTCGATATTGGATGGTATATTAAACGACGTGTGGGGTTCGCGTGGGTTGTGCAGCCGGCCCAGGGTCGGGAGTATGGGAGTGCTATCATTGGAGCATTCTGCGATGTTTTCGCATGGCGTGCGCCAAACGTATGCGAGGATGGACGACATCTCCGGACCATGCAGATTGTACCGTGTTCAGAAAGATGCAGACCTCGTGACCCTATGCTGTTGTGCATTGAGAATGCTGTTGCGCCTAAATACAGCTGGTACACGGTCTTAGTAGGATGCCGCTCTGCTGAGGTCCTTGTGTTGGATCGGGCTTCATACGCTGGATCTGTGGTTGCGATGCAATTGAACTTATCCGACGGGAGAGGACGCCAGGAAGAATGCCATGTTGCTGTCGATTTGCAAGCATGGTAAACTGCCTGGACCGAGTTTCGGCGCTTCGTGCGAAACAAAGAATTGGTCGCACCAGTTGACATGATCGGCATGCCAGACGCGCGCGTGGGCAGCGCGTTGGACGTCAGCAAGTTTCCCAAGCACAACCACCTCTAGGTACGACTCTGCCACGCCGTGATGGTCGTACGCGATCTTGCCCACGCTACATCGATCTCAGACTCGGGATGGATAGAATGGTGGAAAAGACAGCTGCTGGCGGTTGTCTGCTATGTCAGCCGTCTCAGAGTAGTGACGACGGAAACGCAGCGCCAAGGCGGTTCCTGGCGATGACTTCATCGCTCCAGATCTAGAACTTTTCACTGCGACATCCGCTTCTGCCTGCGCCAACTGCATTGCTGTTCTTCCTCTATCCAGGCCTCATGCATGCAGCACATGCCACGGAACAGACAAGGTAGATTACACGAATCCTAGGCTCTGTTCGGCTCAGCCTGCAGCCCCGCCATGCCCAGCAGACGCCCTCCCATCGACACGCGCAAGTCCTCGACGCTGCACTACCAGACATTCCCAACTGCTCCACCCCGGACGCGCGGACGCCCAATAGCTGCATCACCCGATGGCGACCATGGCAGCGGCGATGAGTCGGACGACCACCATCACGAATCACCCTTACCGACGAGGCAGCTGATGGTGCTAGCCGTGATTGCGCTGGCCGAGCAGACGGCCCTCAACTCCATCAGCCCCTACCTGCCCGAGATGACCAAGAACTTCCCCGAGGTCAAGGAAGGACAGACGGGACTGTACGTGGGCCTGATCGCGTCGTCTTTTGCGCTGGCGCAGTTCACGACCAACTTCTTCTGGGGCTGGCTGTCGGACAAGATCGGGCGCAAGCCCGTCATAATACTGGGCACCTTCTTGACAATGTGCTGCTTCATGGCATTTGGCTTTTGCAGAACGCTGTGGCAGGCCGTCATGGTGCAGGCGATGATGGGTCTTGTCAACGGCAACTCTGGTGTCGTCTCAACCTGCTTGGGCGAGATCACTGACCGCAGCAACCAGTCGCGAGCCTTCACCTACCTCCCTGTAGTCTACGGCATCGGTGGCATCACTGGACCCATTGTCGGTGGACTGCTTGTCTTCTATAAAAACCCCCTCGACCACAGCAAGCCCAACCCATACCCCTACCTGCTGCCAAACCTGTTCTCGGCTGCTGTGCTCGCAATCGATCTGATAGTATGCATGTTCTTTCTTGAGGAGAGTCTGGACGAGGCCAAGCATCTGCCGCCTCTAGGCAAGAGGATTGGCAGCCTTTTCAGTTGGATGTGGCAGTTTACGAACTCCACACGGCCAACGTACGTGCGTCGTCTATTCGGCAAGCACAAACACGACAGTCATGACACAGATGACGCAGACGAGGACGAAGAAGACGACGCTTCGGATGACTCTGGAGAATCGGCGCCTATACTTTTTCCCCAGACCAATGGTGAGGTGATCTCGAAGAAGGAGATCTTGAATCGGGACACCGTTCTCCTCCTGGTCACTTACTTCATCTTTCAACTTGCGAACATTTCTTACAATTCACTGTACCCCATTTTTGCGGAGGAGCTACCGCCAACAGGTCGCGGATTAAAGCCCGAAGCTGTTGGTCTGTCGTTGTCCTTTGCTGGTGCTATCACGATCGTGTTTCAGGTGGGCATATTTGGACGACTCCGTGGGAGGATGGGCAACAAAGTGGCCTACAGGGTCAGCCTCGCACTGTTTGTGGCAGCCTTCATCCTGATGCCTTGGGTGGGCTACAAGAACAGTGTTCCATACAAGGGTATCGGCAGTGGAGCTGGTTGGCTGTGGTTTGAGCTCGGCGTCATCTTGGTTATCAAGACGGTTGCAGGCGTAGGCGGTCTGACCGCTGCCTTGCTCTTAGTAAGCCCGCTCTGCGCAGATCTTTGCCCATAGGACCAGCTAATTCCGTTACAGATCACCAACTCTGCGCCGAACCATAACGTACTCGGTACCCTCAACGGCTTGGCTCAGACCCTTTCTGCTGCTGGTCGCGCGGCGGGTCCGTTCATCTCGGGCTCACTGTTCACGGCAGCTACCAAGATTCGGCCAAAGGGCGAAGCGCTCCCCTTTGGCATCTTCGCAGGTATTTCCCTGCTGGGCTTCTTCATGAGCTTCGGCATTCGCGGTGCCGGTCTTGAGGACGACGACTGGAGCGACGACAGCGAAGACGACGAAGAGGACGACGAAGAAGAAGACGCCGGTGGAAGCTCGAACGAGCGGACTGGCCTGGTACGGAAGTAGACAATGTACAACGCGTGTTGTGAATAGCTCCTTAATTTGTTCATTTCTGGCATGACTGCATCTGGTCTAAGCGCGGCGTCGCTGAATGTTTAGTACAGGTGGGTATAGATCATCGTGAGGCCGAGCGCTGGCTCACGATACTCGATTTGTGTGCTATCTCAGCAGTATCGATTGTACAAAGTCGTAGAAAACAAACTATAAACCTAGATCTAGATCAGCCTCGTTATCGAACTCCGCCTCCTACCTCCCTAGTGCTCATTCTAAAAGAGCTCCCACGAGGCTACGACGATATGCTGCGAGCGCCACCAGCCAATGGTGAGAACCGAAATGAGTCGGGCGTCGATGCAAGCTTGCGCTAGTTGGAAATGGGCACCGCGGGAGGACCGCTGCTACCATCTAGCATCAGCACTATCCGGGTCAAGGTACACAGAGACCGGGCCTTCTCTATGCAATGCTGATTACTGAATCACTCTGCTATATTTGCTGACGCGAATATTCAGGCCCCCTGTGCTGTGGGGAGAAAGATTTCCCAAGCCTGCTCAGAATTTCGACTTGCATCTTGGGGGCGAGGACAAGCACCCGCAAAGAGATCTGGATTTCCACGCCGCCAATTCCTGCCTGTCGTCTGCACGAGGTCTCGTGAGCTACACGTCGCTGCTTGTGTGCATATCTATGCATTGTTAGTCTTCCCATGCGACTGCGCGAGGCTGGCTGAGTTGCGGTACAAAGCCACAATATGAGCGGTCTCGGTACCGACGGACGGCCCGTGAAGGGAGGCTACCCCCGGCCATAAGCTGAACTTCACGCCTTCCTTTCCACAATACCACCAGTGGACGCCTTGGCACTGCACGTGTCATTGCAGGTTGCTCAATTGGCACAGAAGACCGTGAATCCAGATCGTCGCTAGCCCCTACCGTCACGTCCTGTACTCAGCCCCAGATATGCCCGCAGTGTTGGCGCAAAGCTTCGCTCAGCTTAGTTCTCAGCCGCGTTTGCTGAATGGATACAGCACAGACTGTGCTACAGCCACAATGCCGTGCAATTGGCCCCTGGCTAGCGAAGATGCGCTTGTGCTGCCATGGACATGGTTCCAGCCCTAAAAATGAACTCGCTTTATTCCGTGGAGACAGGGTTGCTCGCGTGGTGCCTCTCTTAAATTCTGGGACGCCGCTGTGCTGATGTTCGCCGGTGTCGTTGGCAGCGTCGACGTCCTAGTACTTGTCTGTTTATCTGGTACACTAATTGCTAGTCAATCTTAAGGATTCAAGATGGGGCTCAAGTTCCACGGTCATAAGGTATGCTGCCCAGACCCTGAGCTATCCGTGTTTAAAGTGACGTTTAAACTGACTTTGATCAGCGCGATGTGTACGCCACCACATTTCGATCTGCACGCCCTCAAACTGACATGCAACAGCGACAAAGAGAGGCACTTGAAACGTCTACATCAGACCACACCATGGATCGAATCTCCTCTCGTCGGCGCAGACCACAACTCCCTCGTCTTCTCCCAGCGCCACGAAGCAAACAGCATTGAACTATTCTTCGATCTCTTCTTCGTGGCCAATCTCGCAACATTCACCGCATACCACTCGATCACCGATATCGATTACCTCCTTGGATACGTCGGTTTCTTCGGCATTTTGTGGTCGACATGGTTCCAGATCACACTTCACGATGTACGATTTGCACGAGATTCGCTGTATGAGCGTGTTTGCAAGACGGTTCAATTCATTTGCTTCGTGGGGTTGGCACTCGTAGGCTCGCAATTCAATCCAGCGAGTCCCAAGGGAGACAATATTGTACGTGGGGTCCGACGAAAATGGCGCTTTTGCAGCTAACAACAGGCAGAACTTCAGAATTCTGTGCTATACCCTGGTGATTTGCAGAGGACTGCTCGCAGTCCAATATCTGGTCGTGCTTGTAAGAATATCGCCAGTATCTTTCGTGACCTTTAGCTTATGCAGACAGTTCTTTACTTGGAGAGCAAAGTACGCCAAGCTCTACCTTCCCCTGGGTCTCATGTTCCTCATCTATGCCGTCGCCATGGGTGCGTTTGCTGCCATGACTCCAGCATTCCAGGGCACGAAGAAGGATCACAGACTCGTATACCTGGTCTGGTACGTTGTAGCCACACTCGAGGCTATTGCAGCAGTCACCATATCCTGCTGCTGGCGCATGTTGAGCTTCAAAAAGACGCATTTGATGGAACGTATGAGTCTGCTTACCATAATTGTCATTGGCGAGGGGGCTATTGGTGTGACAAAGACAGTCAGCAGGCTCATGGGCAAACACGGTCTAGATGTTGAGGGATGTTTCCTCATCATGTGCATCATCATCATTCTGGTAGGTCTACCATGATAGGACTCTGCGTCGCATGAACTGACAATACTACTCACAGGTCTTCATTTGGGCTTTGTATTTCGACAACTTTCCCCACGGACATTATGGAACCATCCGGCAGCAAATTTGGTCGCTACTACATTTCCCCTTCCAGCTGGCCATCGTCGGTGTTGTCGAGGGATCACAACAGCTTGCATTGGCCCGCTACACCATCAAGAACCACCGCAAAGTTGAGGACAGCATTATGCAGTATTGCGATGTGGACTTGCTCGATGGCGCAAAGCTCCGCAACAAGCTCATGTACCTGCTCACGTACTTTGAGCTCGATTACAAGACGGAAACCAAGACCTTCTACCACGAAGCTCTAGAGTCCATCTACAAGATCGGAAACAACACCGGTATCTGTTCAGCGGGTAAGGCTGCAGCATACATGGACGGTGACGAAGGATGGCCCATGGAATTCGTCAACGTCAGCATGTCAATCTCAAACGGCATTTACGTCGGTCTCGGCATGAAGATCCCTAGCACGAAGCTCAACGAGTTTGAACCTCTCGAAATTGCCGTCAAGGGATGGGAGCTGGTATACATGTACTACTGGAGCTGCTTTTCTGTGTTGTTCCTGTGCTTGATCCTTTTCCTCTTCCTCATCCGCCGCCACAAGGCCGATCTCTTCGACTACACCTCCGTCATCAGCCGCTTGCTCGTCCTAGGTGTCGGCGGTGCGCTGCTTGGCCTCTGGGCAGAAAAAGAGCGACTCTACGACGCCCTCGGCACTCCGATGCTTCTTCCCATCTGCGTCATTCTTATGTTCCTGGTCCTGGTATCCGACAAGCTCAGTTCGATATGGTGCAATTGGCGCCTCAAGAAGAGCGGAAAACCCTACGCTCTGGAAGTCGAAGAGCACGAGCACGGACACGGTGGTGGGCACGAAGCCCATGCCCATGGCGAGGTCCACGAACGCGCACCACTCCAGGGACATGGACACCATGACTCGGTCAATCTCGAGGACGCACGCAAGTCGGCGCATTACAGCGTCCACACGGTGTACACCGATACCTCGCCGCTTTCCAGCATGAATACGGAGTACAAGGGCCAACACGGATATGCTATGGAGCCACTTATGAGCCCACCACTCACCAGCCCGCCGTTGATGAGTCCTGATCCGTCCACACCAGGGTTAGGGGCGAAGCCCTCGGGCCCTGGAGGATACATGCCAGTGAGCAGCGGACAGAACTACGGCGCTTAGAAGAATTCGGACGATGATGATACTTTGTTTTGGCATACACTCGTGCTACTTTAGCGAGGCGTTTGTTTTTTGGTTTTTACCCTCGAGTAATGACGATATCCGCTACCTAGATTGAGGAGCAAGCAAAATATGTTGCTGCGGTCTTTTGATTAGTACATATAATCACAATCTTGAACACAAGTCATCCATATCAAAGCTCCTAAGTGCAATGTATGCTCCGCAGGAATTACATACTGGTCGCCACCGCAAGGGAGCGCTGATGGTACTGAAGTGAAAGACCGGACCTGGAAAAGTGGGGCTCCCTCTTCAAGTATTTACTCCCCAACATTTATGGCAAGGACGACGACCGACATCAGCCCATGTTGATGCTGCCTCCAACTTCCGGCCTCGCGCGATCTACTACTCGCCATCTCTCCGAACAACGTCGCTATGCTGCAACTGTTCTCTACCGGGTGCAGTTGATACCTTGACTCCGACTCTGTTTCACTGCTCTATACTAGCGGCATCCTAGGCAGCGACGGGTCGAACCGATCTTATACAGTATCGCAAGGCTTTTATGCCGCCTCAGCGAGTGCGCAGTCGCAAATCGTTGACGTCGCTATTGTCGTCCGCTTTGACAGAGTTGCGACATTTCTTTCAGCGTCACGCAAAAGGCATCAGGTACCGACAATCGCAAGCAGCAGGCTGCTCGAGAGTATCACAGCGAACGCATACCGAGTCGCGCGCGCTACGAACATCGTAGACGACTCTGATACAGACCACGATGTCGACAACACTGGCTTCTCGGCTCGCAACAGTACTCGGGCTGGTCTTCATCTTCACAACGACTGCGCTCGCTTCAACAGACCCTGAATATGTCGTAGGCATAGTCGGTGGGAAGCAATACCGTGTTCGAGATGATCGATGGCCCTCACTTTACACTGCAGACTATGGAGACTGTTCGGGTGAGAGCTTGATCAACGTCACTCGCTTCGATGCCGCTTATTATCGCGACAACATGACTGTCATGTTTCACCTGGAAGGAGAAACTGCTTTGAGGAGCGAAAACATCATGATGTCCATTGGCGTCTTCGCGTACGGCGAGAGTCGGTTCGAGCTGACCTTCAACCCGTGTAGTGCCAACATCAATAGGTAAGCTTGAGCAGTTGCACTGCGGAGCAAAAACGATGCTAATACAATTAGTGCTTGTCCGATGACAATGGGAATACCTATCAATGCCGAAGGTATAATTCCAGTCAACAAAGAGGATGTTTCCGGAATCCCAGAGATCGCGTTGGCCATTCCCGACTTCGAAGGCCAGGCTATCCTAAGGATCTTTTCGAACTCCACGCAAGCGGAGATCGGATGCTTCGCTGCCCAGATCACCAATGGGAACACATTTCGCCAAAAGATTGGAATCGGATCCGCTCTTGGAATGTCCACGCTGGCAGCCATATTATCCTCTTTTGCGACAGCCATCCATGGCGACGATGTTGTTCAGATGCGCAAGCAATACGCCCATTCTGTCTCTGTGATGGTCGTCTTTGCCGTCTGGCATCACATATACTTCAGCGGGGCTTTGTCAATGAATTGGCCCAGTGTATTGGTATCTTTTTGGAGCAACTACGCTTGGACAGGCGGTATGATATACTCTGAGCACATGCAGAACAGCATCAACAAGTTCATCGGATCGAACAAAGGCAACACTTCTCAGGTTGGCGCTGCAGGTACGGGCGTGAACAACCCGGACCTTGGTGGTGGTTACGACATCCATGCGATTTACAGACGAACGGTCAACGGCGCAATCGGCGGCTTCTCGTACACCGGACGACCTGTGAAGCCAGGCCTTCCACTTCCGGGAAACTTCTCCGGCTTTGCGGGAATGCTTGCGCAAGAACGAATTCCTGCTTCAAATGCCTTTATGACATGCCTGTTCTGGTCGCTGGCCCTGGGCGCTTTTATCCTACTGTCAACCGTGGCTCTTAAACTCGTTCTTGAAGCGCTCAGCAGTATGAGAATTATGAAGAGCAATCGCTCGATGTTCTTTCGGACCCACTACATCCGTTATACTGGCGTGTCTATCCTAAGGGCTGCTTTCATCGGGTTCTTCATGCTGACATATGTTTCCCTGTTCCAATTGACATATCTTAAGTCGCATACAACAATCGCAGTAGCTTGCGCTGTCTTTCTGGTATTGGTTGTCGGTATGGGTACCGCAACAGGATTGGCGTGCTACAGCAGGATCAGGGACGGAAAGTACGGGTTTGAAAGAGATGCCTTGATATTCGAGACCTTCACAGCGTGGAAGGTCTTGCCTTGGCTGAAGCTGTCCTGGCGCAGTGACTCCACAAGGCCCGAAGACAAGAGCTACGTGTGTTCCATTCCGTGGTGGACAATCCGGTCGTCCACTGGAGAAAAATCCATCCATAACGATGAAGGCTTTATACTCTCCTATGGGTGGCTTGCTTCGCGTTATCGTCGAACACGATGGTGGTTCTTCGCAGTCTGGCTTGTTTACGAATTTGTCAGGGCATGCTTCTTGGCTGGAGCCTCTAGCCAGCCCCTTGTCCAGGTCTTCGGCCTCCTCACCGTGGAGATTATTGCATTTACCGGAGTGATTTACCAGCGCCCTTTCGAAGGTCAGCGTCTCAACGTCCTGCTGGTATACCTCCTCGGCTTCAGCAAAGTTGCTACCACAGCTCTTTCGGCCAGCTTTGACGCAAATTTCAATTTGCCTCGCATTCTTGCCACTGTTGTCGGCATTGTCATCATCGTGATTCAAGGCCTCTTGACGATTGCTGTCATTGTCACAATTGCCACGGGAGCAATGTCGAGCTATTTCTCAGTCACACGTAATCAAGAGAAAATCAGGTCTAGGACTTGGTTGCCGTTGCGCGAGAGGTATCTTCAAAGGACTAATCTTCGACGCCAGTTCCAGTTCGAGCCTATACAACAACCGCATAGGGGTTCATCCTTTAGCGTCAACGAAGTCAAGCGAGTCCCAAAGGTAGAAGATGTAGACGAGGAATTCTTGCGAGAGATTCGCAATGATCCTTCCGCAACGAGCATCTTGGTCCTCAGCAGAACAGGATCCGAGGCTTACGAACAAGCCACGCTGAGTATGTTGACGGCAAGTCATCGATCGCAGGTCTCGTATAGGGCGCTGCCCCGAGCAGCACGTCTATATCGTCCGAGCTGGAACTCGCAGGAATTTGTCAGCCAGAGGAGCGGAGTACGGGCGAGGGCGTTGAGCAACGCGACCACTTCTTTCGCTCAGCTCAGCGACTGCGAGAGTCTCGCAAGACTCTCAACCTCGTCCCCTCGATCGACCGCGCCTGCTTCATCTTCAGACCCTCGCCTTCGAGATGGAGATGACACGAGTTCGCACCGACGACTCGAGAGTAGGCCAAGCGTGTCCTCTTTGGCGAGTTCGACACAGAATCTCGAACCACTTGCTGATGAAGATATTCCTCCCGTGCCGGCTATTAGATGGCAAGAATAGAATACCATACGAGGAAATGGAGCAGCGAGTACGGGGAACAAGTTGAATGAATAACGCCACAGGCGAGCACAACAGCAGGAATACGACTTGGCGGTAACATTACCCGAGGACATCCTCAACGAACAGATTTGGACCATGCTCAACGAAATAAAGATACGATGTCCGTAATCATAGAACAGTCCAGACAACATGTCCGGGCTTGGATGCGACAGGGATCCATGAGGTTTATCAAACAGACTTGCAGCACGGGAATATTCTCGAATAGCATTCACAGCGTCATCTCTTTCCCATCTCCGCTATCAGTATGGCGTCGAATATAATTCCGGACTGCATATCGATGACGTAGATTCTCGATCTACTGGGTTGGATGCGGTATGATCACACATGATCACAGCATGAAATCAGTGCCAACAGAATGTAGCAAGAACATGCAGTAGTCGATCAAACAATGAAGAAGATTATGCAAAACCAACTTGAGTGGGCGACGCAACGGATGAAGTGCAATTAGTATCGCTGGTGCATCCCGCCGTTGCCCAGCCATCCGCAGACGGCGCGACGCAAGTGCACTCAAGCCACACCTAGCAAAAACGACGGGAGCGCTAAACAGGGCAGGGCAGGCCTCTCAGGATGAAACTGCCCTTTCATCTCTCGTGGGCTCAACAATCTGGCCACGGCAATAGCAAATGATGGCATATCACGCGTGCAGCCGCCCGCGGTGGTGAGACATTGGCTGCAAATTTCTGTGCCCTGTTTCCTATCCAGACGCATCGAGATTCTGACGCATCGAGATTGAGGGCTATCCGCCCAGCCAATCCGTATTGGGGACCCCTGCAAGTCTGTGGCGTCACAATGTCGAACAATCAAAATTCCGCATGACTGGAAAAACGGTGAAGTGATCAGCCAACCACCCAGACTAGCCACAGCTACGTCAGTCAGTCTGTGGAGAGTCCTTCCTTCGGAACACCACATCGGGATGCTTAAGATGCATCAGCGAAGCGGAAAAGGCTGCATCTGCGCCAAAAAGTGCCATGGAGCGGAGAAGGAGGGCGGCATTGCATCAGTATTGGATCAAGACCTCTCTTGGAGCGTTTAGTGACGCGCAACGTTCTGCTCAAGGTCGGACGATGTGCTCAAAGTTGGACGATCAATGTACTCGCAGAGCCTGGCGTGTGCTTATCAACCTTTTTGTCCACGGCAGACCTGCCCGCAAAATCTGTCAGGCCACCACGTGCATTTGCAAGTTTGTCGATTGTCGCGATCGCAAAACGCATTTCCGATGGCTCCAGCCACATGGGAATGTCGATTATTCCTGCATCGGAGCAGCCATGACCTCACACTAACATGCTGTGTGTGGCGCAAGTGCATGGATCAGGCCTGTCGCGCTGTGCTTGATACGGCAATCCTGTGCACATCCCTCCCGCATTGGGACGTGCTCGAGTGCAGGACAAGCAGGTTTTGGGAGTGGGCTGGTTGCGGGTCATCATGGGCAGATTGTGCAGCGCAAATTTGGCGTGTTGCAAGGGCGCGTGCGTGCGTGCGTTTTTGATTGTGCACGGCAAGGGCAGCGTTTGCGTGTTTGCGATTGTGACGTCACATGGCATGAAGGAAGGTGAGCTGGTTGGGATATAAGTGGCAGTTGACGCCCTGTTGCGAGAAAAAGGATACATTCCACAAACACAAGCTACTTTCTTCCTCTCTCACCACAAAACAACGAGATATCAACCTTCATCACAAACATACCAAATCAAACCACCCAAAGCAAAACAAATACAACACCGCAACCATGGGCGCCGTCGTCTCTTGCGTACGCCTCACTCTCACCACCCACATACTTCCTCGAACGATGTACTAATAACCAATAGATCCAGGGCATATTCCGCACCATCGGAAACTGCATCATGGCCATTGTCAACGCCATCGCAGCCGGTCTCAAGGCCATCATCAACGCCATCGTCAGCCTCTTCGGCATCATCATCAGCTGCCTGACCTGCGGCCGTGGCGGCCGTAGGCGCGGAGCCAGAACGACGCATACGAGCCGAGTCTAGCGCGGTCCCGTCTGTCGAGAAGTGATGGACATGGCGGGACGACACTCGATTAGCAGAGTGTGAGAAACGAGGAGGGGATGATACCCAGATTGTGAGGAGTGGAGACGTAATGGTTTTTTCTTGAACGAATGGATGGAATGTTATGGAAGCATGGCGATGAGAAGCGCATAGATACCCCCAAGCGTTGAATGGAGTAACGTTCTAATATCCTTTGACTTTTGTTGTTCCTGAGTGTGTGATGTTGAGACATTATTTCGTGACATTACTTTTACAACGCGTAAAGCGGTGTATGGTACTATCGTTTTGTCTTGGGGAGATGTTCTCATGTTAAATCATTGATAATGTAGGCCAGGAGCGCATTCTTCATCAGAACTTTTCTGCGACTCGAGGCTATCAGCCCCGACTACCCATGTTGGACCACGTTCGAGTATTTATGCCTTCATAACTTCCGTACCTCTGGGCGGAAAGAGCTATATGCCGAATTTTTTGTTATCTGTACGCGGGAGATATCCGCCAGAACCATATCCTCAATTACATCCCATGCACAGCACGCACATGCCGCGCCAACCGTTCCTCCGCCGTGCCCTCACCATTCATCTTCTCAATTCTCACACGACACATCCGACACTCAGGCCTCTTCTTCCTCGCCGCATCAACAAACTTAACCAATGCCTTATTCACAATCTCCCGTATCTCCATCCGCTCCTCTTGGTCCTCAATCGCCATACACAGCCCGCCGAACTTATCTCTAAAGTCCGCATCCCAGCCCTTCCACAGCGGCAACGCAGTCTTGTCCGTCTTGGCGAAGCCCTCGATCTTCCCGCTCAGCACCCGGTCAATGTGCCGGGCCAGGTCGGTCGCGTACTTGGTCAGCTCGCGCTGCTCTTGGGACGCGTCGGGCCAGATGTGCATCACGGCGCGGAGCAGGTCAATGTGTCGCAACCGATCTGGTAGACCGAAGGCGCTCGCTACGCTGTATGCTGCGCTCACGCATGTGCGGGTGCAGATTATGATGTGGGACCAGAAGGGCGGGAGGATGAGTGTTTCGCCTGCCTTTTGGACGAGCGCGATGCCGTGGGAGAGGGAGGGTGAGGTATGCGTGAACACCGAGGGGATGGAAGGTTTGTTGTCGTAGGCATCCCGAAGCGCGGTAAGGTTCGCGGGAAGAGGTGGGAAGGCGATGGCGACCTGTGTTCCAAGGAGGAGTGGGATCACGCGAGTGTAAGCGAAGTATTCGAGATCGAAGACTTCCGCATATGGGGCGAGGGTGACTTGGATATCAGTCGTGCCGAGGGTGCCGGTGACGTGGGTAGCAGGTGTATCGATGCGTAGGCCATTAAGTGTAGGTGACTCCATGTGCACTATAGCTCCGCGCTTGTTGTAGTATGGGTCGAGGAGATGCTGGAGGAGCCCAAAGGTGGCTTTGGCATCGAGCTCGGGGGACCCACGGGAAGGGAGAAAGCGGAAGAAGTTGGGGTCGCCGATGTCTTTCATCAGGACGTTCTGGAGTTGAGAAGATGTTGGGAACTTCTTGAAGGGTATGTCCTCAGCCCAACCAGGATGGGATAATCGGAAACGTCTTCGCCAATGCTAGCTTTCAGTTGCAGGCGAACGGCACTCAACTCTTCCTCGTTCAGAGGGTAGACCTGTCCCGTCTCCACCATGTCGTAGGCATGCATAACTTGGGGATCTTGAAAGGGCTGTAGCTGATGTATGACCTCTTCAGGGTACTGGTTGTGAAGTAAGACATGTTTTGGCGACATTCTTGCTAGCTTGGTTGAGAGAAGCGAATGGATCGAACTGTTGGTGTGACAGATGGTTGAGGTGATGAGACCTGTGATGGTTGTGCTTTGGAAAAATGCCTGGGGTCAAAGACTAACATTTTGCGAGGAGTGTGAAAGCGATTGAAACTTCGCCTAGGCACAGTGCATGGTAGTATTGATAGTGTACAATATCTGTGCTTTGACCACTTCTGGGAAAATGACGAAGATGCATTCAAACAGGTGATAGGACTTGGGCGTGAGACCCATCTCTAATGAGAGTGAAACGATAATCATTGTAGGGGACTTTTTTTCGAGTACTTGGAAAAATTGAAACAGTGCCATCGGCTCCTACCATTACTTGACCTAAGGAACAGTTCCGCTGCTTATCGTCACTATAGTAAGTGAACACAATGACTAACGCTAGCGATGAACTATATGAAGGACTATCGCTGCACGTTATTATTCAGAGTAACAGCAGCGTTATACGTGGGAACTTTGTGAGTCAGCGCATCGAATTCCTGGAGCAATGTCACTGTGCTGGGTGCCGTGTAAATATTCAAGCTGCCACGTTTGCATTAGGCCCGCGAAACGACTCCTCGAGGATGTGCTCCCAGCTGAATTGCCGAGCCTGATCAGAAGTAGTGGCAGTGTTGCCGAGCACATCTTTGAGAATGATGTATCGCGCTCAGTTCCGAAGCTGTCTTGTCGAGTACCTGTCAAGGGAGAGAAATACCCGAGGAAAAGCCGGAGTTGTGGTGTGGCGATTGCGAGGTGCTTGTGTCCCTTTGGAAGGTGTCTGAAGGATCACAAGCGTTAGATCCAAGTCAAATACACATATTCGATTTCCATGTTGCGTGAGCTGTGCAGGTCAGCGTGATGCGGCTGCTCCACGAAAGACTAGGGTCCGTGCCAAGGCCGTGTGCTAGCGCCATTTCGAGACTAGCGAGGCGACACTTCGCACAATGAATTCGAACGTCTAACTCGCGACCGACGACAACCCCACGACTAACACCACAGGTACTGCCCAAACACCGCCAACATGCGTACCTACGAAGATACCTTCAGCGGCCAAAAGATCTACCCCGGCAAGGTGCGTTGTGCCGTCTCCCACTCGGGCCCGCGACCTGTCCAAATTCCCTCGCCGCGCTACCACGACATGCTACCACCGGCCGAGGGCGAGGCATCAGGGCGACTGAGGGCATAGACGCTGACGGACACCACAGGGCAAGCTGTACATCCGCGGTGACAGCAAGATCTTCCGCTTCCAGAACGGCAAAACCGAGTCCCTCTTCCTCCAGAGGAAGAACCCCCGCAAGATCTCATGGACTACTCTGTTCCGACGGATGCACAAGAAGGGTATCTCTGAGGTTAGTTGCCCCAATTGCGCACGCACAATGAGGGGGAGAGGGAATGAGCGCGCTCGGGGGCTATGACATCAGCTGCATCGCAAGACAGCACTGAGATAGCAACGAGCGCAGCCATCCATCTCCAACCATCACAATGCTATGCGCCTCCCAGCCGCATACATGCTAACCACCGTCACCCTACAGGAAGTCGCCAAGAAGCGCACCCGCCGCACAGTCAAGCACCAGCGTGCCATCGTCGGTGCTTCCCTCGACGTGATCAAGGAGCGCCGCTCCCAGCGCCCCGAGGCCCGCGCCGCTGCCCGCTCAGCCGCTGTCAAGGAAGGAAAGGAGAAGAGGGCTGCCGCCGAGTCGAAGAAGAAGGCCGAGAAGGCCAAGTCCGCCTCCACCGCCGCACGAGGCCAGGCACAGAAGATCCAGAGCAAGCAGGGCTCCAAGGGCGCCGCACCCAAGGTCCAGGCAAGGACTCGCTAAGCGCGGGCTTTGCTGGCAGCTTATGAGTGTGTGCATGGGTCGGGGTTTACTGGCAGATTTTTCGGGATGACTCGGTGTTTTCTCTCTTCCTCGCTCTGAAAAATAACTCCAGATAACATGGCGGGAACAAATATGGAGGGAATGGCATCATGATTCACATCTTTTGGGACCGGTGTGCCGGATACTTCTTCCCATGGTAGGGTTCGGCGTCCCATAGGGCAAATGCAATACCACGTCCTCACGAACTTGATGATCTTACGAAGATTGATTGACAGTATCTGTGTTAGATGCGTCTAGCATCGACATCCACTATGTCCTCCTTGCGGGAGTGATCAAGATATCAAGCTACTGTATATGAAGACATCCCAGTCGACATAACCTCGCACAGCAGACATGACTCACAACACAGGCATGCATCACACAGGAGACAAGACGTTAGATACGACATTGTGTCTCCTCAAAAAAGAAATGTTTCCTCTCGATTAATTAATTATGTTCCTACACTCCCTGACACGCCCAGCCCGACAAATCCAGAACAGGACAGGATGTACGCAAATGCCTGACAAGAAGAAGCAAAATACCTCCCATGCCAACGTTAAGGTCCGCCAAAGTATTAGTGTAGTGCGCTGTGCTCAATGCTTTCCATGGCCCAGAAGCCAAATACCATAACTCCTTCAATGTACGTTCAAGACGTAAAAGTGACAACGCTTCGATAGCGGTGCCGTAGGGTATCGTGTGAAGGTCCCAAATCATGCAGCGCTATCCAACTCTTCCAACACCTGTGTCTCGACAGAGTGTCTATCAACCACGCCTCGCAGCGTTCGCTACCAATGCCTCCTTGAATTATAGAGGCGTGTGCACGCGAATGCTCAGGCACCTCCCAATCGTGACTTTTTCGTCTTGGTTGCAAAGCTCCTAGTCCAAGACCTCCATCATCGCCGCCCGCCTCTCGGAGTCCTCAACCAACATGCAGCGAGCACGGCAGACATCGTCGACAATCTCGACGACTTTGCGGAAGCTCGATGCCGCGCCACGGGTTTGTGTGAAGCGAGCGAGGCAGAGGTTTGCGCGTTGGCCATGTTCGAGGACGACGAAGAGCTCGATGACGAAGGACACCGGCTTAATCTTGAGGTCTGGAGGAACACACTGTTAGCAGCCGATCATCAAACCAGGCGTGAACAAAGAGTAAAAAGAACGCAGCATTACATCGCAGAATCGTCTCAACCTCCAGGACATCGACTTCAAAACACCACTCTTCGAGCCGCCAGCCGCTGAATAGGAGATCTGAACAAGATGGAATGATACACTTACGATTGTTTTTGTCAACCCGTGCGTTGATGATGTTGGTCTCACGGTCATAGGTAACGTCGCGGATACCAAAGCGCTGCCAGTCTCGCAGCAGCCGAACGAGGTCTTGTCGAACCTTGCCACGGCCAATGTGGAAGCATAGGGTCCTGCTGGCGGGCTTGATGTGTAGGAAGCGAGAAAGCCAGTTCATCTGCATCTCTGGAGGGCCTGGTCGAGGGCCATCGCCGTTGTGCTCAGGACCAAGATCAAAGCCGGACAGGATGGACGACGTACTAAAGTTGTCTGCTCGAGGATTGTCAGCTTCGTGTCTCGATACTAGAGAAGATCTCTTACTACCCAACTCTAAAGGTCGCTTGCCTTTATCTTCCTTCGCCTTCTTACCAAATAGGCCGAAAAATCCCTTGCGCAGTGCACCGTCGCTCTTAGTTGGCGGTGCGCTTCCTGTGCGCATAGGGAATTCGCTGTCCTCGCTCTTATTTGATAGCTTGGTATTGTGTCCTACAGCAGAGCTCGTGGTCTGGGGAGGGCCGTTCTTGAGGCGGTCATCCAACGCTTGCCACGCATCTGGGATCTGAAGCAGCCCTGCATTCGATGGTTTCTTCTTGACCTGGTTCTCTTTGTTTTCTTGCTCTCCTTCCTTCTCCTCAGCATTTCGACGAAACCACAGAGACTTCTTCTTCTTGATGACTGGGTCTTTCTCCATGACCGTGGACGGTTGCGGTGCACGCGCAGCAAGAAGGTCATTCTGCACGTCCTGATATCGCCGAACGGTAGCACTGGAGATCGGCCCAGGCCACGGAACTGATATGATCTTGGACGGTAGTTTTGAATCCATGCTTGGGCCACTTCGCTTTTGGATGTTGAGGGGGGCGACACGACTCGGTGACTGATCCACCAAACGTATCGTCTGCTGGTCTGTCACCGCCCGAGGAGCATGGAGCCTAACGGGATCAGTAGCTACTCTATATTGGGACCTATAGGGTCGCTCATACCCATCACCAATGTCATGCTTCTCCTCGGGAATCACATGCAGAGGTACAGGATGCTCAGGGGACTTTGCAGGAGCAGACACAGTGCGCTTGCTGTTGGGCACAGGCAACATCAAGCGGTCCAAATTGTCGAGAACTTCGTTGAAATGATCGACACTGTCGCCGTTCTCTTCGAGACGTCGAGCAATCTCAGCACGAGTCTCTGCCAATTTGCGCTGCAGAAAAGTGTTGGGCGTCTCTCTCGGGATCGGCGGTAAAGGACGCTGGGACACGGGAGCGTTGGTGGTTGGAGTCATAATAGAACTACCGCCCGAGTCCCGAGTGTTCGAAAATGACGTGGGTGGAGTATCGAAGTGTGACATATCTCGCTGAGCTTCTGTTCCTGATGTGTGGATGCTAGAGCCAACAGACGAGCGGTTGAAGGCCTCTTCCATCACCTTACCTAGTTCGGTGCTCACCTTCCTTGCCTCACTCTGGATGTATTTGGTCGGACTCTCTTGTGTGCGGAGCTTCGGGCGAGGTAGTTCTGCATGAGGAGTAGCACGAGCCCTCGAGCGGTATGCTGATGAAGGTTGACGCGTGCTGGATCGATGGGACGAGCCATATTCGGAAGAAGTGTAAGAGCCCATAGCGGTGTGAGGTCGATTGATAGGTGCGTTCTCGTCAGACATGTACGCCACGTTACTATAGTCTATACTGCTGGCAGTCGCAACAGAGGAAAGACGGTCACGCAAATGGGAGAAGCTAACGCCTCGCCGACCAAGACCACTGCTCCGGGCCATGACTGGAGGACTGCTCGACCAGTGTGAACTGCCCATCGACGAGCGAGACATGGTTCGATGCCTTAAGGAGGTCGAGCGGTACGACGGAGTGCTTCGATGAGAAGAACGTCGGGAAACTGCTGAGCTATGCTTCGAGTTGTTCCGTAAAGCTCGAACGCGTAGAGAGCTTCCCGGTCTGTGCTGATCCATCGCCGTGGCGGGGCGTGACTTTCGAGCTCCACTGGAAGTGCTGGGACCGCGGAGAACCGTGACATTCTGATTTATAACGCCTTGGTCCGGGATGATGGGTTGCCTCGATGCTCGAAACGGGTCATAACTAGCTTCGGAAACGGGCGAGTCGTAGAAGCTGTGCTGGGAGAGAAGGTGTTCGTTGTTCAGGATCGAGAACGCCGACTTGGAGCGCTTGTGCTTATGCGCGGGCATGTTTTCGACATCTTTACCTGTAGGCGCATGTCGCGTATTGTGATGATGATCGCTATTTGACTTCGCAACTGCATGATGTGCACCTGGATGATAATCTTCGAGTTGGTCTGTGTGATAATGGCGAAGCGCCGCATAAAAATACTTCTCGTAATTTAGCCTGAGAATAAGTAAGTTCAAATCCGTACAAAGTGTGACTTCGGGGTGTATTTACTCATCGTCCAGAAGGCGCTGGATCAAAACTTCCTCCTTCACGCTATGCCACAACGTCCTTAAAGATCGCAGTATCTCGCGGTCAATCGTCTCTCGCTCAAGAGTTGTCCATTCTGCGAATGAATGGCGAGGGCCAAGCCAGTGCTCCAGGCTGGCGTACTCTCCTACGAAGTTGAGCTCTTTTTGGTACTTGCGAAGGAACGGGTGATGCCAGATCTCCTCCAACCCTATACGACGCTCTGGATTCGCGACCAGAATCCTCCGAATGAGGTCCTGTGCCTCGCGAGAAATGTTGTCGGGCATGACGTATTTCGCCGCTGAAATATCGCGGAATAGGTTCTTCAGGTGTCTATCCTCGCCTGAGTAGTTGAACGGAGGCTTACCCGTCAGCAACACGAAGAGAATGACACCACAGCTCCACACGTCTGCTTTCGCTCCATCGTAGGCTGTAGTCTTGATGACTTCCGGCGCTGCATAGTGGGGACTCCCGCAAGGTGTGGTAAGCTTGCCGCCCTCCGGCTGCAAAGCAGCCATGCCGAAGTCGACGAGCTTGACAGTCATGGTCTCCCTATCGAGAAGTATGTTCTCCGGCTTCATGTCTCGATGATGGATGTTGATACGATGGCAGTATATGAGGGCCGCGATGATCTGTCGGAAGATGTGCACGACGTGGATCTCGACAAGACCGTTTTGTTCGTGAATGAAGTTGAAGAGCTCGCCGCCTTCGACGTATTCCATGATGAGATACCTGATTGGGATGAGAAGATGATGATAAGGTAAGAGACAGGCATGACTTACAGCTCATTTCGGTTCTCCCAGATATCATACAGACGGACAATGTTGGGGTGATCTAGCAGCTTCATGATGCAGATCTCTCGCTCCAAGCCGAACGGAATGACTCTGCACCCAGTGTCGGCCTCTTGCTCCGCACTCTGGATCAGATTGGCCAGGCTCAACGCCCGCACCTTCTCTGCCGTAGCCTTGGAGATGATTTTCGCGGCGCCATACTGTCCGGTTCCAGTATGTCGAACAAGGCGTACGCGCGAACAGCCGCCGCGTCCGATGGTCTTGCCCAGCTGCCACGGCCCAATGTTGGTCTTGTGCCGGCGGTTTGTGTTGGAGGCATTTGTGCTTGCAGTTGAGATCTCGGAGTCACGCTTGGAGTTGTGCGGGCGCGGGTCGTGTGCAATGACTGCGGACAGGCGCTTGTTCTCGGGCGAGGGCTGTTGCTCATGGCGCACCGTGAGGGTGCCATTGGCACTGGGCACTATGGACTCATTATGAGGCAGCGCCCTCGACGAGGAAGATGCTATCTGATCCCGACTGTGCTTGTCGCCTCGACGCGGGGCGTGCCGGGCCTCATTGGCGCGCGACGAGCTCTCGGCGAGGGCACGTCGACGCGTGGGTGGACGGCCATTGTGGTTGGGCTCCATGGCTCTGTAGGAGACGCAGTGGCCACATACAGTGTTGACGGCGGCTCCTCCAAGGTGATGCAGTGGATATGGCGGTAAGTGGATGTATGCGCGGATAGGTCCAGATGCAAGTGGTAAGTGATGCGCTGAGGGCCCGAGCAGTGAGACGCGGGGTGGTTGCTGGGGCAGGGTCTTGCAGCTATCTCACACCGCCGCGTGCTTCATAGCCGTGCCGCCGTCTGTTATTGTTGTGATGTTTCTGTTGTTGCTATTGCGACCACACAATACCTCATGCAGTGCAGAGGCGGTAACAGCGCCGGTAAAGGAGGGGCGGCTAGCTGTGCAGTGGCAATGAAGTCTACTCCTTGTCCAAAAAGCTAACAAGTGTTGGATGCATACACTGGCTAAGGGCGTGCCGATGTTTGGAAAGTAATGGGGGACGCAAGTGGGTGCACGGGCTCGAACGAGGTGCAGATGCAAGTGGATAGAGCGCGTCGACAAGCAAACGCTGGAGCGGCAAGTGCTGCCACCAACAATAACAGCTGCAGCAGGTTTGCAACGAAGAAGGGTCTGACTTCTGTCCTATTCGAGCTGCTCAACCGAGGTGTGGAAATCCAGCAGAGCAAAAATGTGCCAAGCATCGCGTGGGAGAGAAAGGGAGACATTGTGGCTGCCAGACTGAGATCAAAGGAATGGGTTGCTAGGGGGCTCGCAAAATGAAGTGCAGACAGTTGAACATAATGAGATGGAAACAGAGTATTTTCTTACTGTTTGAGTAACTGCCGGAATTCTACGCGATCTTCCATCCGAGCCAACTGTTTCCTTTCCTGCTGGTTGCGAGATCCAATCTTGTAACACATGGCTAGCACACCACGCCGTCGCACAACGAGTGCCACATCTACATGGAGGCGAAGAGGCAGACAATCGAAGGTCACGGTTCCGTGACCATATCCGAAGGACTGCATGAGACAGCGACGGACACAGCGCTAGGGTGTTCGCGCGTCAACATCAAGTCAACAGTGACATATACCTTCCTTGCGGGCCGAAGTCGTTCTAGACATATCTTGGTCCTCTTTAGGGAGTATGCGCGATTGCAAAGTGGTGGTGTTGTCCCGCACAGTATGGGACGGTGCGAAGGGAGAGGAGGTGAGGTTCGCACGCCAACAAAGCACCATGGAACATGCCGCCTCCAGCGTCTGCACCGAGTACCTGGGTCGACGAAGATAATAGCCGTGCACGACCAAACCTTAACGCAGCCTCTGCTCTTTCCAGCACATATTGCATAGAGCATCTCACCACACCCATTTCGAGCGGGGGACCATCTCCGCCGCACACATACACATGCACATGTACACAAATGACTCGACACCGAATAGCAGCATCTGGAACAGGTTGTTTGAAGAACACTAAAAGTCGCATCTTTGATATTTGTATGCCGCGCTGTAGAACGCTTTGACCGTTTCCCCGGGCCCATGTATGCATGTGCGATACCAATGCTGTCCAAAGCCTGGCCCTTTTTACGAGAAGTTGCAGCAACCCTCCCATATGCAGTTCCCTGACCCAAACCTGAAACCACCATCGAAACACTTCGACATGCAGGAACCCGCAACCGTAGACATGCACATCGAAGAGAAGCGCCTGCTGCACACAATACCTGATACAAGCCCCTGTAGTCGCATCGTCCAGAGAGGTATATCCACCTGCGCAATATCGGATAGAATCAAGAACGTGCTGAGAAGAAAGAGCAAGCCAAAAGTAACAACGGGAAATGACACCAAATGTTTACCATGCCAGGTCCCCTAAAACGCCAGCCGTAGGTATATCCGATGCGTGTCCCTGGGTAGTCCCAAATCCAAATAAACAATAAACATAAAACATGAAGATCATAGCCGAATACTTGCAGCGAAGGTATTGGCGGGGGAGCGAAGCCGCTCCCGGTAGCCCTTGAATACACAAAAAAGGTAGTTAATACAGAGAAGAAAGAAGTGAAGTACGCAGGAGAGCGCTATGGGCAAGTTTTATGCGTGGGATGACATGGAAGGCTTCGAGTCGACGGGCTCGGACTTCGGCGATCCGCTTTCGCGCTTGCTGTCGTCGTTCGCAGCAGCAATCTTTCCGCAGCCTTTGACGAGAATGTGGCGCTGTACTTTGAGTTAGCTTTGAAGGCTGATGGTCGCGCTTGCTTTTCGTGCTTACCTTGAGGGCGTCTTTCCGTGAAAAACTCTTATCACAATGGTTGCAGGGGAAAGGCTTGACAGCGAGATGAATCCTCTTGTGGCGTTTCAGGTCGTGGTTCCGGTTGAAGCTTTGTGGGCACTGATCGCACTTGAAAGGCCTGTCATTCGTACTCGGCTGCTGATGAGGAGGATGGCCAAGGAAATGGGGCATCGCAGCAGCGTGTCCACTGTTGAAACCAGGCATCATCCCCGGGTGAACCCCAACCAGGGATAATTGGCCGTTCGGATTTTGAACGTTAGAAAAGACCGGTGCAGGACCTGGCTGGTACGCTGAAGGTGGTGGCCTCTGATACGGGTACGGAGAGTGCTGAGAGTTTGACGGGATGGATGGCATCGGTCCTTGCGAGACAGCTGGCGACATCCGGGACATGGACCCTCCAGCACTGATGGGACTTTGCTGCTGACTCATGGTGGGCGAAGGTCCAGTGGAGTAGGGGAAGTGCGATTGCTGTGGCGTCCCTGATGGCTGATAGTTGTAGGTCGGGGTCGGCGGGTGTGGTTGCCGGAATGATTCTTGTGCAAGTGCTGGCGATTGTTGGGGAGCAGAAGACGAAGGCGTCGGCGCATGCTGGCTCATCAGATGATGAGGCTGCTGTTGTGTAGACATGGCAGGCATACTTGCGGCGTTCGACGATGGCGTAAAAGGTGGCAATTGCTGGTTCAGCTCATAGGGTGGCGGATTGAGCCCTTTTCGAAGTGAGTCTTGATGGTCATATTGGCGATCATTGCGTGCTTGCGTGAACATACCTCCACGCGGAGCTTGTCCATATTGGTTTTGCTGTTGGTGTGAAGCTGGATATCCGTAGTGTGTAGGCGTTTGAGTAGGAGGGGAGTATATGTAATTGCCATTCGAGTAAGCCATGGTAGTTGGATTGGTACCGCTCGTTGAGACGCCTGAAGAGCTCAAAGCATCGCCGTGAAGAGTGTTTGGTGGAGTGAGGAGGTTGCCAACACTGGCAATAGTCGTCGGGGCTTGTGACGACTGCGACGCAGTGACGGTATTGGTGAAGGGATATTTGTGCATGGGCGGTGGGGGAAGCTCAAAGCTACCTAATTGCGCCGCGTGAGGCCTCCGTTGCGAGAAGCTGGGAGGTACACCCATTGGGTCAGACCCAGGATGCATCGAAGCCGGGTGAGCCACTGCAGCAGCCACGTTGACGGTTGTGTCCCAGGTAGGTCCTGATGACCTACCAGCTTCTGGTGGAAGAGGGTCTTGGGAAGGGTACGCTGGAAATGACGGAGTCGTAAAAACAACGCCCGTCTAATACAGTCCACGTGAAGGCTGACGGAGATCCACTCAAAGTTGTCGTCTGACTGTAGCTCAAGGCGCAATGTGAAAGGTAGAGGCTCTAGTCGAGGGTGACAAAATGGTGATAATAAGCAGGTAGTGGAGTGGAAGGGATCTTGTAGATCGTTCTCCGCGAACACTGGCGCTCAAGTCGTCTCGATAGTCTACTGCGATGCTCCCGGTCTAATTTGAGTAGCTCGAGAGGTAAATGGCTTCTCCGAGTGGTAGAGACACGGGATTGGAAGGACGGCTCCACGTACGGTACCTGCGCTGGCTCAGTTGGGCAGTAATACCGATTGATGCACGCTGGTCCAAAAGTCTTCTAGAAAGTCTCAGTCACTGCGCAACGTTAGTGGTGCTCATCGCCGCAGATCGAGGGAGGAGAGGCGTACAGAACAGCAAAAGTAGATACTTGTGAAACTGTGGTGACTTCCGACACAAAGTATTCGGTAGAGCCCGGTTTCCTGGTTGCGCAAACGTAGTGCTACTATGGCGGTCGCACGAGCTGTAAAAGAGATGATTTCTGGTCAAGCTCGCTATGGCCGGTTTGGTGTCTTCGTCCGACAATCACAGAGATGGATCTCGGGATTGGCTCGTGTTCAAGCTGGTGATGATTGAACCACTATGGTGGGTGCCGCGCCCAGTGCCGAACTGGGTCAAGGGGACAGATGGATGGTCGACCTTGTTACAGTCCACCACAGCGACGTTGCAAGATCTGGTGTTGCACGTCGATGATGTGGCCTAGCAGTGATTTGGTGGGGGAGACGAGCCTTGTGAGATGGCGGCAGTGGTGGTGGTGGTGGAGTTTGAGGCGTGTGGAGCGGCGATCCCTCCTTGTTAAGCTCAAGACCTGGGCGCCCTAGAGGAGCGAGGGCGGAAAAGGCTGGGACCTGGGTGGGCTAAAGGCTCTATTACCGCGAGCGAGTGGAGAGTGGTGGCCTTTTGGTATATGTATGGCGGGCTACGGATGCCAGGGTAGTGTCTTCGCGTGGCTGACTGGCGCGCTGGGGCTTTTAACATCCCAGGGCTCAACCAGGCGATAGGGTCTGTCCAAGCGTTTGGGGATCTGGATCGGGAGGGGAGATGAGGTTGGCATGGGCACGAGAGCAAGCCTCAGGTGAGCAGCGACGGGAGCGCTATTCGTAGACGACACTACTTCACAACCAGGCAACGCAGACGAGAGCACGGCAGAAGCAAAGCGACGAATGAATAATGAACCACACCGTTTAGGTTCGCTTTAGAGAGCCAGACGAGCATGGGGCCGCAGACAACAATGCGCTGCCGGGGGTGAAATGCAGCCAGACCCTGTCCACTGGCCATCTGTCGGAGTCTGCTGGCGTGCGGGACGGCTTGGACCAACAGAGTGGAGGAGCAGTCGCTTGCGCCGCGGCCCGGCAGTGAAAGGGCCTCCATTGTTGACCAGGCCTGCCATGACGTTGATAGTGAATGTACCTCGCCGGGGTGAATTTTTCCACGGTACCAACTGTCGTGGAAGTACGCATGAGGCCATGCGGCTCTCCTGACCCAGGCATGTGGCACGACAAGAGACGGACAGCAGAAGAAGGCTTTTGTGTTCCCAAGTACCAAGGGTGAGGAGCCCACGGGCACAGCGTGGTGCGTCGGGACGGGCTCCAACAAGCCTAGATGCCTGCGTATGCACGGACGAGCTTGCAAGGCCTGGCCCAAAAAGCGCCGTGGCAGAGACAAAGGCGCAACTTCAAAGACAGCTTTTCCTCGTTGGCGCAAGCTTGCCGTTTGGCAAAGGGCCCATCCCCGTTGCTAGTAGCGCTGATCACTGTGGATGTGGATGGTGTCGGCGTCAAGCGGTTGGAAGGGGACGTCGCGCGCTTGAAAGTCGTCGCAGGTCCATCACGCTGCAGCACGGCACACCTCAGCGTCTACCGCGATGTCATAGAGTACCATAGCGAAGGCGAGCTCGCCCTCGAGCGCGACGTGTGCCGCCCGGGGTGAGTTCATCCCTGTCCCTTTGCCTCGCCGACCTCCACTGCGGCCGTGCGTGTGCCGCATTGCAGTTTAGCTGACAATGGGCCGCTGAGAGTGGGCTGGCGCGCACTAGCCGAGTTCGAACATGAGTGCGAAGTACCACATGATGTGCACTTGACGACGGCTGCGCTTAAGCACGCCCAGGTGCGTGTTTAGACAGCAGAGAACAAAGAGTAGTGCTGGGGCGGAAGGGGAGCTGGCCCCGTTGATCAGCAATGGTGCCCGCTGCGCTCCCGCGTCTCATGGCATGCACTGCGATGCTGTCTCAAGCCATGGTGATGGAGTTGGGCGTGGCATGGGGAGTGCTTACTGGTGTAATCATGGGCCTTTGCGACATGCTTTGTGACGATCTATAATTAGGCTCCCTGATATTGCCTGCGGCACGTGTGGATCCCAAAGCGTCATGGCGCAAGAGGATGGATAGTAAGCTGAGCTGCTGGCCCTGGCTCAACCTCATCTCTCTTACGCCTATCCCGGCGCGCTACCGTCGTGCATTTTACCCAGGTGGGGGAATTTCCACGTGGATGTGCAGCTTAATCACATCCGACCCAAGTTGCGCGCGTCTGATGATGCCATGTCTTGGGTCCTGGCCTCGCATCGATGCAGGAGGCGGAACAGTCGCAGCCAACGACAGGCACCGCCCGTATCAGAGCCTGCTAGGAGACACGGGCTCCTCTCTTGACAGCTGTTGTGGGAGCGGAGCACAGAGCCATCGGCGCCTGGCGGACAACGGGCGCGTCGAGGCTGGGCTGGCTGCTGCAGTGCGTGCTGCGTCGTTGACATTGGTGGACGTCGTGGTTAGTGCGCACATACATTGGCGCGCAGGACAGCAGCAGTCTGGAGTATGTCTTCCCAAGGGCCTGGTAACCTGATTGCGCTGGCTGGCGGGAGAAGCGCACATGGAACTGGGGAACAGTAGCCCGATCGCAGGCGACTTGGCCCAGTCTCTTGTGACGCTCCCGATGCGCCATGCTGGAACGGGCGCACTGCAGACAGGGCCCCGGGGCGCGCAGATGAACGATCACATCCCAGCCCATCGTGGCCTCATGCGTAGCCGCAGCCGAGCTGCTTGTGGAGAGAGGCGTAGAGGCGTGCTGGTGGTGCTGGTGCTTTCCGTCCCGGCTCACGGAAGGCGTTTGCAGCCTGTCACTCGAGCGGAAAGCCGCAGGGTGCATGCGAAGATCCAGCGATGCCAAAAGGAAGCGGAGCAGGCATGCTCGTCTCCTTCATTTCGATATCGCGACGTGTTTTGTCATGGTGAAGAGCGAATGCGAGTCTTCGTGTCATCCTGGCATCCCAGAGGCACCTGCCCAATAGGACTGATGGTTAAGCGATTGCCTCCGCTAATCAGTGCTCCAGTTTGACCGGTCCTTCTCAGTGCTCGTCGCGCATCGTTCTGCTACCGGCTGTCTCAAACACTATCCGCAGTGAGTTTGTCCGACCCAACTCTGTCCAGACTGCAGCACCGCTATCCATTGCCCGGAGGACGGGTGACGCGCACCAGCTGGAAACTGCCAGGCCAGGCCCCCCTGCGCATTTCTCAACCCGCCGTTCGGTTCTACTCAATACGGCCATCCATGCACGTCTTCACCCTTAGCTCAATCTGGCATCTGCGTGTCCGTGTCCGTACGCACCTCAGCAGCGTCGTACATGCCGTCATAGGCATTGGCCAGCATCGCCAGCCTTGCTCAACTCGCCACTGTCATATGATGAGCCGCGGCTGTGCGTCGAGTTTGTTTTTCGTGGTTTGGGGTCCAGCATGTCATCACGATTGAAGACTACAGCGGCACCAATTGAATTCCTGTGTCTCGGCCACTCTCTCGTCGTTTCTGCTGCCACAGCGTGCTCGAGGTGCGCTAAGATCTCGAGGCCAGAGATCGGGGTGGCCGGCGCCATGCCCGACGGGCGCACACACCGTCTGCTGCTAGTGCCTGTCCAAGAGCGCCCGCCCACACTTTTGGTCGGTACGCAAAACTGCTCCAAGCGAGCAGCCCGACCATGCTGCTGGGTCTGTTATGCATTGCTGGGAGCACTCGTAAAAAGAAACTCGCTTTCGCTCCAGGCCCAAGTACCGGCTTCAGCGGTCGGCAGCGGCTGCTCGGATGCTTCAAGACTGCATCTCATATGGAACATCACGCATCCATATCCATGACCACTTCTGCAATTGCCTACACGGACCGATACAAATCCAAACGGCCAGAAAGTCCACATCCGCCTGCAGCAATGCTCCATTGTTCCGAAACAGTAGGGCTCGCCGCGTGTCCACAGCTTGCGATCCCGGAGTTACGTCCAACTGCTTGCGTCTGTCTACTGCAGCGCGAGTAAGTCGATGAAATACTCATCATGCGCTTCCCCACGTACAAGAACTGCTGCAAGGTCTTGGCGCGTTCTTCTCCTGCGTGATGCAGCGAGTGACAGCCCCTTGATACTCTGACAGGGGTGTCTCGCTAAGCCCTGCTGCAGCTCCGCGGATAGTCTTGGCTAGCTTTAGCTCTGCGACCAGCCGACACACCATCTTCTTCATCGATGTCCAATTCTTCACCAGCGGGCTAGATCTGGACAACATGAGCCCGCCGCATGTTTTTGCTTCAGCCGCATCATCAGCCGCTTGGCGCGAGCTCTGCTTAGTACGTCAGTAGACTTTATTGAAGACTCAATCTGCCCGAAATGAGGACGTGCTCACAGGTACATGCTGCTTGGTATCCAAATAGTGGAGACCAAACGTCCATATCGGTTTTGTCGCGGCCATCAAAGTTTCGCCAATAACGTACCTGCGTCGAACGGCCGCGGTCAAACAGGAAACTCCGTGGCGCACGCCAGCATAATGGAGATCTTGTTGATCATTCTCAGGCGCGTTACTCAATGCTTGAACGAGCATACCCTAGCTCCTACATCCGCTGGGCTGAACGCCAGCAGAGCCATCCCGTCTGGATCGTGCGCGCCTCAGTCGAAGATGTACACAGGGAGCCCTGCCCTGCTTTTCACTTCGCCCTGCCATAGGATCTGCGCTATACAGCACACGAATAAAACCTGGAACGCAATAGAAAGATCTCTATCAGTATCCAACATCTCAATAAGGCTATGCCGTGCTCAGTAGATATCCTGCAATCTGCGTGCGCTGCGTCAAAACCATGCAGTGCGGGTGGAGAAGTGTAAGCAATGGGGCGTTTTACCATTCGATTCCCGCGCGCAGCGCCCGCTACTGTTCATCACTAACGTCTAATCCCCCTTGGCGACCTAAAATGCACTCATTCTCCGCGCTACCTGGCCGAAATCCGCCAATGATAATTCGTCGCAGCTGCGAATCACATTCCCCTTCGGACTGGTCCCCTGTTGGTGCTCGCGAAATCAGAACTAAGTGGGACATCTATGCTGCTGATGGATCAAAGTCTCGATCATCGTTCGACCTTCGGCAACTGCGGTCCCGACAACGCTGGTCTCTGGGAAGATGGGCGTGTCTTCGAGCCTCAGGATGAACTATCCGAAGGCCCTTCTCCTTCTGGAGCAAGATCGAACGCCTACGGAGTCCGCGAAGATGATCAGACCATGGGGCGAAGGTACGCCAGCACACCCTCTTCTGGCAGCAACACAAAATCAATCTTCATCATGTTAGCATCACGGCCCCAGTAATCATAGTCCATTATTGCGGCTGATTCAACATGCTTTCGACGTGGACCAGGCTACTAATGCAATAAGAGGAATGATTGTAGTTGGTAAAAGCCATCATCACCAAGATGTGCGCGAACATCTATGCCTAAAGTCATGTTCACGATTTCAAATACCAGCTTGGCCTCTCTTCACCAGATCGTATCTGGCAGAGACATGAGGACATCCTGGTTACCGGTTTCTATACATACACAGGGCACCGGTTGATGACTGTGGCTTACGCTCCACGTGCGTCGACCCGAACCATGTCAGCACACTCAATGCCTTGGTGCCTAGCATAAAGATCTGACATAATCCCTGTGTGCATGATTAACGAAACCAGCGCTGCCGTTGCCCTGTTATTAGATTGCTTCTTCTGCTACACTTACCAGATGTAGCTTTTACACCATCAAGCGACACAAGCCAGCGCTTCGTTGTTCTATCGAATGGCGTCAAATGAAATACGAACTCCTGCAGGGCGTTGTCCGTCATTCGTTCTGAACGTCCAAGTTCGGAGTGATGGTCCGCTGGCGAATGTTGACGGAGACACTGTGAAATTGTGGACTATCTTTGGCGGTAACGATCATTCGCAAGATCCTCTTGCGATGAGTTCACCGGAAGTAAAGTCTGGTGATTACAGCGGACCCGACTGTGCTATATGCCGAGACAAGATGACAAGAGCGGTCTACAGTGACTTCACTCCTGCTGACCTGTCATCTTCTTCCAATTCTCCAACGTCGAAAGAGCGCCATCTGACACTTCGGTTTTACCATGACGCGCCGTACTAGGGATACACACCTCTCAACACTTCACCACTCGTGACTTCTCCTGATTCCAAAACACTACACTCTGCACCTCCATTGCACACTCAGCTTACACGTACACGCCGAGCAAGCGCTGGGTTACGCCCAGCACACAGAAGCCGGCGCATGTCCCGCCGCGCTCAGCGTTGACCAAAGAGGGCATAACTTTCGCCCCTCTAGACCCTTCCCATTGCAACGTTCAATCTTGACAGCAACACAACACGCTGGCCGAGAACGAGCTTACACATGACTCGTCCGGCATCATCCTGACAACCGTCGCTCACACCATCTCCAGTCAGAAAATGTGAACGAGGCCCCGGAGCGCATTTCCGATCTCGTCTGCGTATCTGGAAGAAGTGATGTTACGGTTGCACCAGGGCGAAACAAGCCCGGCTGCACTGTTGTCTCTTTTGAGACAAGAGCAATTTTTAGTGATGGATTGAGTTGGGCAAATGTTGCGCGACTGAGCTGAATAGTGCTGCGGACACGTATGCACGGTGTGCTGAGTGAGGGTTTGTGAGACTTGCGCAGCGAGTGCTGGAGATGGTATGTGAGGTCAAGTGCGCGTGCCATGATGTGCTTGTAGGCGTGCCAGGAGGACCAGACGTGCTTGCCAGCTGGCCTCGATGCGTAGTGACCACAGCCTCGTTGCTTGAGGCAAAGGAAATGGAAAGGTCGACGTTGTTAGTGACGTGCCTCGGAAGCGAAGACGATCGCAGATACACAGTAAAGGAGAAAGTGATGCGATTGCGGCGTACACATGGTAGCAATGAGAAACTCGGACTCTTCAGCTTGTGAGTGCGGGCGCATACCGTCTTGCTAGTTAGACATGAGAAGCCTGGCCAACATATCAGTCTGTGAACAGCCAGGACTTGATATCAAAACTCAAATAAACTATTTACCGCAAGTTCTTTCTCCTAAGACAGCAAGCAATGAGACATCTGCTGCTCTCACTCCAAGTCAGATACTGGTCTTCGTCAGTGGATGCCCAATGAGCCACTGATGGAGGAGGCTTTGGGGAGGCTCCCGCTGGCTGAGCTGCCACAATCTGGGCGTTCTGAACTTTCACGATGGCATGTGTAGTCTGCTACTTTGCACAGTCCCCTATCTCCACATCTTGAATCTTCGGAACATTCTCACTATCCTTAAGTGGCATTATTGCTTCGATAGTTTCGAAACCTCCGATATGTCTTCCGGCAAACGATACCCCAAATGGCCTCGTCCATAAGTTGCCAGCCCACTCCGCAGCACTACTTGATCGCGCTTTCGAGAGTGTGCGATCCCTAAGGCTGAAGGAAAGGCTTCGAGTTACTTATTGGAATATGTCGCATGTGAAGTGCGATCGGATACAGTAGGCCGAGAGCGTTCAACTGGAATCGAACCTGCGCAACTCGACAAGACTCCAATCAAGAGGGCTCTCGACCACGCACCAACAACGAGAATGGCCACTTCGCTTCATTTGTCTTTGGCTATCTTAGTCGCCTAAACCGAACATGATTTAGCTACAGTTTTGAATCACAGCAGATATATCGGGCCCACCACGGCGCTGTACGGCCCTTGTAACATTATTCTCGGGTTCGTCTTTCCCTTCTCTCTTCCTAAACTTTCTTCCTTGTTAGATCACAATCAGAAATCTTGCTGACGCAGATGCTAGAGCCAGATCATAAAGTCTCTCGAGACTCTGTTCGACGAGTGCGGCGACAATCTGCAAGTTTCCTCAATGTCGAGACTCGACTCTCGCGACCTGACCATTAACGTGTGCCTACGCTCTACAACGAGCCAGGATGATATCCTGCGCAGTGTACATCAGCAACGATATCGATATATACAAGGATCGAGGCTCTACGCTCAGAAGATAGGCGTTTGGACGTGACATACATATCGGGAACGGGGACGTTGAAGTGGTAATCTTCTTGGGTACATGTGGAAGGAGAATGGGCAGTATATCGCGTCGACATGCCACGAACGGCGCAAGAAGACTAAGAGGCTGCTACGTACGTGTGATGTTTCTCGAGCCGCGATACTGTGTGTATTTTTGATGAGCTTGATGGATTTCACAGTAAGCTATTGCTTCCACCAGATATTACAACTCGCGAGCATCATCTACAGATATTTCGTTATGCCTGAGCAGTGTTGGGGCCTCAAATAAACATAATGTATGATGATGGACTATGAAGTAGTATGGACGTGCGGTCATAGGAAAACTTGACCAAATTCTCTGGAAGCATGGGACGGATCGCCAACACGTCTCTGGTATTGAACACGTGTATATCTCTGCAGTCTTGAGGATCGTAAGGTGTTTCCTACTCTATCCCGATATATATTGATCCGAAGACATTAAGCTTTGTCTGCCACTGTCATTTCTTTTGTTTCGACTTTCTAACTTGGTCCTACACAACTTTTTACTCCCTTTTTCTCTTCAACATTTTCTGACCTTCTAACTTTACCTGGCTCCATCTGACTTGTTAAAACAACTTCGAACCCATCTTCTCATGCAGAGTTTTGAGATCCCTCAACCAATGCTTCCCTCTGATCACAAGAGTACAAGCTCTAAAGTGGAGACTGTGAACCGGAGTCAACTAGATCTGATTGCTTTGAGACTTCCACGAACATTCATCATCAATATACCAGATTGTATGACGATTTGTACAAATTTAGTTGATTCTGACAGTGTTCATGGCGACGACCGTGAGCAAATTGTTAGGTACAGATATTGATATCACATGCAGCCCAAAAGCTGGCCAGTGCTCATTCTTTACCTCTGTACAGCTTTAGCTGCTTGACAACTGTCTCCCCAAAGTCAGTCCGTGCTGAGACATACTCTGGCTTGTATCGGCCTTCTCGTTCAGCTCCACAGCCCGCTGCTCGATCTGACTTGTACTACCTTCTCAATCAACCATCAACCCTGCTCTCATTGCCAGACCCCAGCATCTCCACCAACAAACGTCAATACCTCCAAACCTTACCACCGGTATTGCCCTCGGCCCCTCGGCCCCGTGCCACCATCCATCTCACGACCGCCACCCAGCCTCTCCATCCGTCGACCGGGTCCTCCCTCCACATATACGCGCCCCGTCCGACCCAGCACCCACTCCCTCGGGGTGCCCAATCTGAGACACGAATCGGAGCCGCCGGTCCCTTCGTACTGCAAGTCCCTGCAAGCCCTCTCGCTCTCGTGCAACAAATAACAGCATAACCGGGAAGGTGTGGCTAAATAATCAAGGTCGTAAGCGTCGCACGGGATCGTTTGTGTGTCCATGCACAAGGATCGCTGGGCCGGAGTGATCTACCCAATTTGATGTGGACCGAAGCGGTGGAACATGCGTAGAGGGTGGGTGGGACGAGATATTGTGGTGCGGTGGGACAAGATCGGGGCCCTTGGGGGAGAGGGAATGAAGCGAAGTGGACTCGAGATTAATGATTTGCGTCAGTGATACATAGTGAGGTGGGGAGTTATTGGCTGGTGGCCAAAGGTTCGAGCATCTGACTTCCTTTTTCCTCGTGTAACTCTTCAGGAATGGAGGTCATTGGTTGTGGGTGGGTATTTGAGATTGCAGCTTATGCGGAAGACAAGATCTCGGAACTGGCCTGGTTCGAATCAGTTTTCTTTTTTTATCGAAAATTACATGCTCACTTGGGAGGCGTATGCTGTCTGATCGCACTCGCTCGTTGTTATAATATTTTGTCATACCTAGGTATCCTTCGGCTCACATCCGTCCGGGGCAACCAATTGAGCACGACTCTGACAATTCGTACAGGCAGAACTGATGATTGATGGTCCGAGACTTCAAGAGCTTTCAAAACTCTGAAAGCCCGGACATGTTGCATAATGACACTTGGAACTTGAGAGCCTAGGACCGGAGACATTATGAAAGTCGCCGATGAGGCTATATAAATGTCACAAACGTAAAGCATCGGGTGAAATGTCAATCTGCCTTCTCCAAAATTCCGAATTTTGTTCAATATCAATATCAACATCGCCAACAGCTTTCTTTCTAATCATAAGGGATATAATCCACACTCTCCCAATTACCCCGTTAAAGAAAAATGACCGAGTCTGGGCAGTCGAAACCATCGCTGCCACAATTTGATGAAAACAATTGTCAAAAGTATGCTGCAAGCTGCCATTGTGGAGCTGTAGAATACGACGTCGTCCTATCGCCCCCACTCCCTCAATGGAAAGTTGTCTCGTGCAACTGCAGCATCTGTAGCCGTAATGGATATTTACTCGTCTACCCCGAGAGACAGTATTTACATATCAGGAGGGGAGAAGAGACTTTGAAGAGCTATTCTTTTGGACCAAAGAGGAACCTGCACAAGTTCTGTGGTGGTTGTGGGAGTAGTGTCTTCTTTGATCCAAGGATGAAGGAGTTCGGAGACTCTCCACCTGCACCGGACTTACTGGGGGTCAATGTAAGTTGAAAAAAATCCTATCATATTGTTAACGTTTTTGAGGCTCACAGAGATGTCGTTCAGGTGCGCATGTTCCATGACGTAAATATCGAGGTGTTAGACATCATGCCTGTAGATAACGCGCGCTCATGATATTAGCATCCGAGCTGGATAGTAGTTCCTATCTATATGAGATAAACAGAGAGGTTCAAAAAGACACTTCCCTACAATGTAATGTTGATACATTCAAAATCTCCATCGACGCTTGTGATTCGAAGGTACGCCAAGCCGCTAGTGGTGAAGCCTCGGCCAGATGAGCTTCGAAGCTTTCCTGTCGTCAACGTTGCGACTGATGACATAGATCTATCTATATAGCAATACGTCCGGATCATGTCGCTATTGCGCCGGATTCTTCGACCGCCACCCTTCAAGCCATACCAAAAGCCTCACTGTACGAGTGAGCTGCGTCATGCGCTTCCGTTCCATCTCGAACTGCCCCTCCAGTCTCGTATCCGCTGGTCGTATTTCTGGTATGCTGGCATACTTGCCTTAGGCATAACCACTGGATTGGGTGCGCGGCAGTTCGCTGCTCCTCTTGGTCTACCGGCGCCTGGTTCGCCAGAAGACAAGCTTATACTTCAGTCTCTAGGTCAAGATGTTGATAGACTGGACATTGTGCAATCACTGCGGAAGCAGAGCTTTAACCTGCATACCGATGCTCCTTTAACAACGGCTCCGGGCGCTGAAAAGTTCAAAGTCAAGGGTTGGGTCGAAGTCGATTTTGACTTCGCGAAGGGCGAGGCAGCAGAAGGTCGCAAGGGCATATTAGGTGCTTTGAGCGGCACCCGCGGATTCGGCGTGCAAAGGGCATTCTGGAATGCGGAGACCAAGGAGATGGTCGCAGTGGTTTGGATGGGCGGAGGGTTGGCTGGCTGGCCCGGCGTAGCGCACGGTGGAGCCATAGCTACAGTGTTCGAGGAGACAATGGCGCGGATGGTACGTGGTCCAAGTGGTACTGTAGGTATGTATTCAAACCCCACCTTGCACCCAAATTCGGATTGTGAATTACATCACTCTTCGTAATATATGGCTAACTTATACTTCTTGTAGACTCGATCCATCGGCCAACGTCTTTAAGCATAACGTATGCGAAGCCCACGTACAGTCTCGACTTCTACATACTCCGAGCTTCATTCTCGCAGCCCGACCTACCTCAAACCGAACCTCCTCCAGAACCAGAGACGGAGCCGACGAAGAGTTGGCTTGGTTGGCTATCTCCAAAAAAGGATTTGACCAAACAAGTCAATCCGAAGCACTCGACTGAGATAACAGGAACACTTGAGAGCATGAAAGGGGAACTGTGTGTAAAAGTGAAGGGGACCTTCTCGATCTAGAGAACTGAAGGATGCGGAAGACATTAGAGGAGTTGATTACGGCTGCCCCTAGTACTGCACTCGAGATTTCCAAATTGTACATATATACGAAGATACCCCAATTGCAAGGACGAGAGTCCGTAAAATGGCTCAGTAGGAGCAACATTCCATACTAGGTTAGACACATGATTAGTATTTGAGTCAAGATCCCAATGCTAGACACGAATTAAGAAGGTGGATTCGTACCATGTAGCTGGCTTCCGGAGAGTAAGGTACCAATGAACGCGGATTGGACAACACGTGCGGGCAACTTGCCCCGATACAAGCCTCAGAAGTGACATCATCGCTCCAGTAAACTAACAATTTTCGGGTACTGCAACCCACCATCTACTCGGATACTTGCAACGCAACAGCTACAATACAATATGACTCGAACTGAAGTAAGTTCTGAAAGTCCTCAGTTGCCATGTATTGTTGACAGTGACGTAAAGGAGCAAAACAAGGAGATCGACGGGTTCATCGGCGATGACCAGCCCGATGCTATGAAGATCGATCGAATCGCCAAAATACGCGGGTGGTTCAGGCCCGAAGACAACAGCGTATTCTACCCTATCATCCAGGACCATCTGAAGAAGAAGAACTCACTGGAGGAGTCTGCGAAAAAATTATGCACCCCTATCGATGAGAAGATCGATGCGCGACAATTAGACGATGTCAACTTTATGGACCTCTGGTACAGCTTCATTTACTCTGCGAGAAGGATCCATTTTCAAGATGTCACCAACCATCATGCTCTCGTCGACTTGCTCGTTGCGTTTAAAGAACACTCTATACCCAATAACGAGAAGTACAACTACCTGTTTGGAGCTCTGTCAGATTTCCCCATGGCCTGTCGCGAGGCGTACAACGATCAACCCACACCAGGTGCATCATATGCCCTGGAGAGCACGTCGTGGGCGAATATGAACCACTTCTACGCACTTCTCACTGGCAGAGAAGTTTCGGACAGGTCACTCTTCGGTTTGTGGGCCATGCGCCAAGCACTGGAAACACCTCATGCCGATGATCCACAGTCTACTGCTATTCAGAAGTACGATACATATGTTCCTGCTGCAGCAGTTTGGGCATTTGGTGCGTTCAAGGTACTGGCCGAGAAGGAAGAGGATCTTACACCCAAGGACAACAAACATGGCAATCCTGCAAAAGGCGGCGAGCTGTGGAAGGGGAAGGCAGAGTTCAGTCAGGCGAGGTGGAATTTCTGGAAGGAGAGATTTGCGGAGATCGGGAAGATGGACGAGGTCAGTGACGATACAAGGTCTACGGCAAGAGACGCAGTAGGGTCTATGGAGCGGGCATTGACTTGGGAGCTGGTCTGAAGCTCATGATGTGGAATATGTGAAAGCTATTTATTATTGATCTTCGACAAGTGCATAAACTTTTTTTTAGACATTACAGCTCAAAGAGAGCACAGTATTCAACACGTAGCTCAGCCGTTGGTTTCGTATGATCTATGTTCATCACCGACTCGACCCCAACCTCTTCTCCACGCTCAACTATGATGGCGGAGTAGAAGTCGCACCAAGACCTGCGATCGCAGCCTGAGCGACAAGCACATCCTGCTCCACCGAACCACCACTGACACCCACACCTCCAATCAGCTTTCCATCCAGGTAGACCGGATATCCCCCAGCAAACACAATCAGGCCTCCATTGGAGTTCTCGACTCCGAAAAGTGGCGCACCGGGCTGAACCGCAGCATACAGATCGCCTGAGCTGTACAGCCCATTGAAGAGAACCGCAGTCCTTGCCTTCTTCTGTGATAGGTCGATGGAGCCGAGGAAGGCATTGTCCATGCGGTGGAAGGCGACCAGCATGCCAGAGGGATCGACAACGGCGATGTTCTCGGGCACGTTGAGTGCGGTTGCGTTTGCTACGGCGTTGTTGATGAGCTTCGTGGCTTGGTTGGCATTGATGGAGCTTCGTTGCCGAGGATTTGATCCGAGACCATTTGTGCCATTGGTTTGAGCCCAGACGAGGGGGAGTATGGCGAGGGCAGCAGTGAAGAAACGCATTTTGCCGATCGTGAGATTTGCTTGATGAGTGAAAGAAGTGGTTTATGGTATTGTGTGAAGAGGAGGAAAATCGTGATGTAATGAAGTCGTTAAAAAGCACATCCACAGCCTCGACTATATACCTTGAACTGCACATACCGCCATGTACATCTATTAGCCTGGGTACCTTGCTTCCAAATTCTCACCCATGGCGACTTCCAACAAAATCCTCGTCCAGTTCTCCGGATGGAGGCCAACTCATGGCCATCGCGGGAGCTAAGAGACTCGCGGCTCGTGGCTCACCAAGCTTCATAGAGGAAAGATCAATCAGCCCTTCGGAGATCTAGCCTTCAAGGGACCGTTGAACAAGATTCTAGTCAAGCGCTAGAGCTACCGTCGCAGCAATTTGATTGTGCAAACGCCATGGTGTCGGTATTTTCGCGGACCATAGTAAGGCCGGATCTGGCCGTCTGGCCGTCTACCGCGGCCCGGTCGTCGATCGGGCTGTTGTCGGTGAAGATCCAGGGGTCCAGCAAGGACATATTTAGAGGTCGGTGCCAGAGTCGGTGCGGCGGAGGAACCTCTGGAGTGCAACTTTTGCAGAATACCGACATTTACTTGAGCGAGTCAGTCGCAGCAAACTTCGTGTCCTTAACAATGTTCTGCTAAACAAACCGGCTCGGTAAAAGCGACCACAACGCTTTCAATCGCAGCTATTCGGAACTTGTCGCACCGATTGCTCTTCTCGCCCATCTTGACTCGAAGGCTGTGAGAGCTATCGATGTAGTATATAAAATTGTTGCATCGTAGGTACCAGAAAAGCGCTAGCTATCTTGTCTTCTGCGCTCCAACCTTTGTAGCTCCTTCGCGAACAATGTTAGAGGATGCATATACCGTGATCCCTTCACAGACAATGGCGGCGGGCAAAGATGAAGGTATTGACGACTCGGTACTACTTTCCATATGGCTGGATCGCGCCACACCCGCTACCTAAAGACAGTCATTACGAAGTCTTCTCGATCTTGTTATGCTATGTGAAATTGCGACATTGAATCTTGGAGAGCAGAGTCATTTACTCAGCTGCTTGTTTGATAGTCCAGATTAGAGCGTTGTCCCTGAGCGATATTCGCTCGAGCGACTATCCTCAGAAAACTTCCGAAAAAGGGTTGATACGTTTTTGACATGAATCGTGCGTTCGATGTTTGTGTTGGTGGAGTAACGCTCTAAGGCTTACGTCCTCGGCATTTGACGTTGTGTTTCAACTCATGCGCGTGCTTGCCGAAAGGGGCGACGTGCGACGCCATGTGAACGAACCTCCGCACATCGACACTTCCGTCATCCTGGCTGGCTCGTCGCAATGATCAGCATTAGAAGACTCTTACAAATGCCATCATTAGAAGTACCTGCATGTTGAAAGCAATTGTCGCGCATATCATGTCCAAGACAAGGTGGCACCCTGAGCACCTAAGCTAAGTCGTTTATGCTAAAAAGGGTGAACAAGCGGAACTAGGCGCCGGATGTTTTGGCCAAGATACGGAGCCTCGAGACGTTTGAGCATGGCGTGGACATTGGCAACCAGTGCACAAGACCCTCTATCTTCTTCCTTTATGCATGCTCCCATGTCTTTCTCCAAGTCGTATGAATTGAGGCATCGCTGCCTTTCATTCACAATATTAGGGTGACCACTCCACCATCCCTGAGGACCAAGCGGACGTCAATGCAGCCCGATTCTGCTTCTCGCAAAGCGCTGTGAAAGATCCCGTTCGAATATATACTCGACTGGACGATCTCGCGATCTCGAGGTCGATCGACCAGCCCGACCTAAGATGCCCAACCTCAAACCTCTACCATCGCTCCCAACGATTCTCATGTCATGCCTCACTGCCAGCACCCTCGCGCGCGCAAATGGCGTCATCGGCGAAGATAAAGGCCCGCCAGAACCCGCCTCACTCGCAACCGCCCTAACAGGCGGCGAGGGTTGCACGCACGACCAAATCTCTCACATCCGCGGCGGCTTCGCGGAGATGGTCACCCTATTCCAAGCCGCCGTTCCGTACGAACCAACCAGCCAACCTGGCAAAGAGTTCTTCGGCCGCCCCCTTCGTGTACAGAACTATACCGAAATGGTTGCCATGAACTTGCAGCGCGCTGCAGACTATGCGAAACTTGAAGGAAGCGAAGGACCGATCAATGCGGATATACACGTGCGTTGCGACGACCCAATGGAGATATGCGAGTATGGGAATAGGAGGGAGGGAAATCATGCTGCGTACAACATGGGCAATGAACCACACGTTGTCTTTTGCGAGGATTATTTTCGATTGCCGCCGCTGCGTGAGAGGATGGACAGAACGTCGGAAGATCAAACGGAGAAAGAGAAGTTGATGGAATACTACAACAGAGCAACAGCGTGGGCAAGAATGGTCATGCATTTTGCCTCGATTGGCAAGGCTGTTGTAGCGAGAGCAACGCCTGCTCCACCACCCTCGCCGATGGAGTGGATCGTGACGAGAACGGAGGGGGCGATGAATACGTCGGTGTTAGCTGGTGTATTGAACGAACGACCGGATCCGAATGGACCAGGCCCAAAGGGACCGGGCGATGTTTCGACGCTGAAGTACGCATACGGCGCGACAAGAGCAAAGCTGCTGGCTGTACTTTCGACTCAGATGCCGTACGATGCGGTGAACAATGCGGAGAACTATGCCTTGTACGCGCAGGCACGATACGTGATGCGAGAGAAAGGATTCTACCCCTCTCTGCCTATCATGGATTTTCCAAACGAAGCCACTGTGTTGACGAATGAGAACCTCCAGGATGGCGAAAGGATCAGACATGCGTATTTCGACATGACAGATGTAGTGTGCGTATTCATCAATTCGGATGTAATCAAAGTAATGTGCTGATTTGTGTTACAGGCCCCGACCAGAGAACATGCCACTTGAGGGCAAACCGCTGCCCTCGTCCGGATCACATTCCGGTGGCGCGGCATCGACATGCGTAATATGGTCGATAATTGGCATGATGTTTACCATTGCTTTCACCTCTTACGGTTGAGACGGTCCCAGATGCTCGCGCATACGACTTTTATAATTGATTGTTCATGTTTGATACATGGCCAGTACCATTGAGTTGCGGCTGGGTCCAGAAATGCAGCTTGAAGATGCGACATATTCCCTAGCGTCATTGGACTTCTGTGTGTCGACATGGCTTCGATCACTGCATTATATGGCTCCACGCTTCTTGACTTTGCCTGAGAGTATATCCTTGTAGCAGGCTCAAATATGCCATGGCTGAGGACACAGCAGAGCCAAGCCACGATTGTTGGGAAGAAGGATTTGGAAGAAGCACGGGAAGTAAAAGCAGAAGACGATTTGTAAATGACGAAGGTATTTGTAACGAGAGGAGGGTATCGAAAACTCTGCCTGCAGAGGGTGTGATATGTACCATACGGGTACGCTCACGAAAATGCGAGGAAATCTATAAGAGAGGAAACGCTTGATATGACAGAGGAAAGCGACAGACAATAAGGAAACGTTAGAGTGCCGCTCGGAATGGCCGAGCATAGGTAGAGAGTCGCGGATGTCCGCTGACTAATGAGGAATGAAGATATTCCAACCAAGATTTGCGCCCACCACATATCTTTGAGAAGTGACAAATTGTTGAACATTCGTTGGAGCTTTTTCGTGCGCTTATCGTGCGGGTGGCTGGTCCCAGTGCCTCAACATTTGACTGAGAGCATAGGACCATTCGGCCACAAAGGCATTTGTAAGTTGAGTTATCTGCTCGGACGACGGATTGTGTCCTCCCCACATCGTCGGCTGCGAGGCCTGGTATCGGGCATAATAAGGAATAAGTTGACTAAATGTGATCAGAGACCATCATGATGTGTTGCTGAGTCATGAAGTAAACTTACTCTGTCTGGATTTTGCTGAGTACCAGCCAGCACAAATTCCACGAGCGGTTCGATGCCGGGTCGGCGTAGACACGACGTTTTGCTTCATCGAGACAATGGGAGCTGCGAAGAAATGGTCGTTAGGTCTTTGAGCTCAATTAGGATTCAAGAGGGATATATACCTGAATGGGTAATTTCGTGTCAGTCCGCGAAGCTCAGTAAGCAAGCTATGCGAATCGACGTAGTACGACCCTAATGCTGGGTTAGCAGCAACGACTAATCAGTCCATATGATGTAATTACAAGCTGCTGTCATGGGCTCGGAGACGTCCGGGGTGCCGAGTACTGCGAAAGCTTTTTCGATCCGCCGGAGTTCTACCACTGTGTTGACTTGGTGCGTTCTCAAGGCCTGGATATATTGCTCCTTCTCGGCCTAATGTCTGTTAGTCTCGATGAATGACGCCACTACTGCTCTGGATTCAAGCCTACCACAGAAATCTTGCGAGGCATCTTGTGGGAATTGGGCAGGCGGTAGCTTCGTGCTGGAGGGTTGCTGAATTCGCTGAGGTCACTATCGACGGACGATGCCGAGTATACCGACATATAAATCCGGTTGCGCAAGGAGCTGAATTGAATAGAGGAATCGCGCAACAAGGACGGAGAGTCTGATTCTCTGCCCGGCGAAGACCCAAGGGCACTGGGTAAAGGTTCACTGGTAGATCGTTCCTCAGATATTTGGAGTGTATCTGCGAGGGGTCCTTCGGTAGATCTTGATCTGCGAAGCGTTGAAGGGCGTCTAGTATGTCCGAATCCAGGTACTTGAAGATATCGTGAAGAGGATGGATCGGTAGATGATGACGTCGGCTGGGAGGGTTGCAGTGAAGTGTGAGTGTTGTGTTGTTGTGAATGCATCAGTCTTTAGATGCGGGTATGTCGTTATATAAGATGATTTTCGACAGTCGTCCACTAGAACCATCCAAAGCCACCGAGTCATTGGTGAGCAGCGAATGTGGACACAGTCAAGATATTACTGTCTTCAGTGAGATACGATGCTGATTCTTGGTTGACTTCCAGAATCAGTCCATAATCCGCAGCCACACTGTCATGAAGGTATGAAAGTTGCCAAATGTATAGAGCTTGGAGATTCAGTTCAGCTGTCCATGTCACCTAGGTAGGAAGACGCTGTAAGATATCCACCCTGGGCCGTACCGAAACATCAGCCTCATCGCTAGATCAGGATCCATGCGGTCGAATTATTTGATGGTAGCGTAGCATTCTTACTCTGATAGGATTCTTGGCTTGCATCAACGGGTTCTTCACCCTGTCATGCTCGAAAGGCCACCACTCTGGCGTAAGAACTTAGAGCTCGTATCAAACTAGCATCGGCGGCCCGGTCGATCGAGTGCTGAGCATATGTTCAAGGGTCATGACATGTTTGCAGCCACATGTGCGATGCCAAGAAGTATCGGCACGCTGCGTTATTCGTCCTGTGGCAGTGGATGTTCGGCATTTGTGAGCAAGAGTGGATCATGCTCGTCCATGGAGGCGGAGAAAGAGCTGTCATCAACCATGAATAGCCCAAGTTGTACACTTCGAGTAAGTGCCTCCATCAAGCGCAACAGGCGTTGTTCAGCTAGGCATGACATCGTAGTGTTGTGTTGGTGAGGCGGTAGGCGTAGTAGAGCGGAGTCGACGAGATGAGTGTTCGGAAAGTCGAGCTTCCGTGTGAGGTTCAAAATGTGGCTATTCAAGAGTAATAATCAAGCCGCCATGGACGGACGAAGTCACTTCCTGTGGCTGGTGCTGATGGCTGCTGACGCATGTGAGGCTCAAAGTTCGGAAAAGTCGCGGGCACGCCGTTGGAGTGGCTGAGCACAACGGCTAAGCGCACGCGACTTTCGAATACACCGCTGTTTCTCCCCAAGTTCACATGTCGTTCGAACACTTACGGCGGCAATGTTTGTACGGGGAGTTTCACGTTTGACCTTGATACTGCACAATGCTTTGCGACCTGAGTAGAGGAAATTTCCAAAAGAAGGCAACGTCACCAGTTCTACCCCAGCCTCATGTCGCTTATGCCGATGGCGTTAGACCACCCGGCCCCCCATACAGTGAGCGTGCATATGGCAGAGCCTCAAGAATTTAGTCTGATAACAATGCTACCTTACTGGTCTACTGTCTCTTGAAACCTCCTCAGCTAAGTTATTGAGGCTGGAAATCGACAGTCAGCAAACACGCGGCCCTAGACTAGACCTCTTCTGTGGAGACACATGTGCGCCCTGAAGCTCAGCACCGCAGCTGATGAGAGCATCTGCGCTCACCCGCAGTTGTCGATACAGAGTGGGCTCTAAGATACCAAGCATTGGGAGATCGCCAGCTAGTGAGATATGCTTCTTCAAGCTGACCGCGTGAGCGTAAGGCTACGACGGACATGAAGCTGCTTTCGATCAAGAGGTCGACGACCCCTCCAATGACATTCGAGAGTGCCGCCAAGTTCGAGCTGTCAAAAACGTTTCACGTTACCGGCGCATCGAAGCTGAACATAAGGTTGATATCAAGGTTCTCTTAGCGCCTGCAACACATGGTCAGACCCCAAGTTTCGGCCTACAGGTAGCGTCATACATTTTTCTTTTCCCAGATCCCTGGTGTTGGATGCATATACCATCAATCCGTTGGTAGCATCTGTTTGTACGCTGATCGAGGTCGAAACGTGAGCTTGGATCAGTCAAAGCTTATGGAGGATCTCTATTTCCGGCAGGTAGCGTCTATACTCGAAGGCCAAGGATATGGGCTTGCATCTTCATGTCTAAATGATCTTGGGTTATAACACGTGGAGCATCTACGATAGGAGGTCTAGTCTAATGCAAGACCTGCTTACTCGTGCCATGCAATAATGTACTCGAAGTCGTCCGTGAATTCCTCTATGAAGTTTCCATTGACGTCAATAGTGATTTGGAGACTGCCGATGATAAAGCAGGCCAAGCCAAGGTCGTACGGATTCAACAACCAAGCCGGACGAGTAGCGGCCCAAAGTCAGAGCTGCAGCATGGACTGCAACAGCGCGCAAGACCACGTATTTGATTTAAGTAGGATCGTCAATGGGTTACTGGGGCCCAGTCAGTTCTCTGGGGCTGTTGAATGTGAGTACGTTCACGCCGCAATTGTGTGTCTTAAAACGCTGCAGAACAAATGAGAATGCTGTGGACATCGAACTCTATGCTTGGATTCCGGGAACTATTCACAGTATATGGTAATACAACCCAGACAGGGCATGATTTGGCTGTAGGAAAAGAGATGCTTAGAGGACGGACAGATCGCCGAACTTCTCCTGTACGAGTATTAGTATCGAATTCGAGCATCTCATTGCAATGCGATAGACTTGCCTTGTAGCCCGGAACGGCCCAGCGACCCTTGGAAACGAGCTGCTCGGTGCGCTTGTCAATATCGGGCTGAGCAGCGGCAACCTCGTCCTGATGTTGATTAGCATCCACCGCCATCTGCTCTTTAGCTGTTGTGTACGCACCACAGTCAGGTCAGCGAATGGCCTGGCCTCTTCAATGTTCTTCAGAGTCTTCTCCAGATCGCTCAGTTCCTTGTCTACGACGCTCTTGGTCTGCTCGGCGCTCTGGATAGCCTGCGCTTCGAATGCCTCAATCGCCTTGATCTGCCTGCCTACATCGTATGTCTGGGGCTTGAAAGCGTTGAACTGCTTCTCGATGTCGTCGATGATGGCCTGGTTCTTGAGGATGCTGCGGTAGTGCTGGAAGTCGACGGTTTGCGCTTGCTCGGAAAGGACGGTGACTTTGCGGCGCGCGTCGTCGTTGCGCTTCTTGAAGGACTGAAGGGCAGCAGCAGTGTTGCCTTTGAGGCCTAGCTGCGTGCCAATCTTTGTCCAGTCGAGCTTGAGGGCGGCGCTGCGCTAATAAGAGGGATGATGTTAGTTTTCTTGAGCTACAAATGCGACTGCCATTGCGGGCGGATGAGCCCCTCGGGACCCAGAAGCAAGCTTTGTAGAGCTTCCGCAGACATGGAAAAAGGGATTGAACGTACTCCGACGGCCATGGTGATGGATGTGATGGGGTTGTGGGGATGGGGGTTGTCCGCTGGGCATGAAAGTTGAGATCCGGAAGCCCTGCGCCCAGACCACGTGACTGAACGGAATTATGTAAGCTCACGGAAAACATGCAAACAGATGCAGCACAAGCATCGCGCGTTGCTCAAGGCATAGAGCTCAGTATATATTGGCGACATACGTTTGTGAAAATGGGAACAATGTCACTGCTCGTGTAGAAAGATATTTAGGCATATGATGTCTGAAGGTTCATTTTGTCTCTTTTACATAAGTAGGCGAGAGTCTAGTTCTCCGCAATACTCCTAGCCGTCTTTTCCCACGTGCATAAAGCCGCGTGACTATATTGACAGTGCCATGATGGAGTTGACAATATCATTGTCATTCTCCTTGAGAGCCTTGACGGCCTTCTTCCTCGAGACGCTGGCCTGCTGCATGACGAGCTCAATGTCCTTGGCCTCGAGACCGGAGTCGTCGACCTCCTCGTCGTCATCCTCCTCCTCTTCCTCGTCGTCCTTCTTGTCCTCGACAGCCTTGCCCTTGCCCTTGTGGTCATGGTCATGGTCGTGGCCGGAGTGGTCGTGGGAAGCAGCCTCGGCCTGAGCAAGCTGCTGGGCAGCAGAAGCCTGGGCCTGGGAGTTCAAGTCCTCGATCTTGGCCTCACCGAAGATGCTGGTGCGGGGTCAGAAGCTGTTTCACGCGATTGAGGTGGAGTCAAGCTTACATCCAGGTGTTGCTTGAAGGGGACTTGTAGACATCGGGCTGGTTGATCACGAAGAGGATCTGGGTTACATGTCAGCGGCTTTCTTCTACGCAGTCCTAGAACCCATAGTCCTCCGCTGCCCGCGCTCAATTGCTGCCAGTGCACTCACGTTCTTTGGTCGGCGAAGAGTGACACGGGTGATGCCGTCGATGTGCTTCAATCCGAGCTTGGCGATGGCCTTGCGAGCCTTCTTCTCATTGCGAGAGTGGACAGCGACCGAGGCGCCCGCGGGGATGTTGGCCTCGCCCTCCTCAGCCTCAGACTCGTCGCTGGAGTCTTCCTCCTCGACCTGGGCGTTCTTCTTCTCGGGCTCGTCGGGAAGCTCTTCAATGCGTGGGTTGGCCATGTTGACGGATGTGGTAGACTGGACGTCGGGGTGGTGCTGCAGTTCGATAAGTTGGGGTTGCAGTGCCAAGCCAGAATTTAGTGGTGGGCGCTTTCGCTTTAGCGAGGCAGGTGCGGATGACGACTATCACCACGACATTCACATGCACAAATTCAGAGCCAAAGCAAATGGTCATTACGGGGTATCATTTTGGCAGTTCTAGTTGCGATTTGTGGGTTTCATGAAAATGTTGATTGGACTCTCTTGCTACATGTGGACGCATGCGAGAGCCGAGTGAATCATCCCATCCGAATTGCACCATGCCAGCCATTGGACTAATTCGCCTCGCCCGAATTCCAGGTCGTGAATTTTTGAATGCCTAGGGTCGCCCTCGAATGCTCATGAAAATGCACATCATGCCTCACCGTCCCCTGCATGCAGCGACCACCTCTACACCATGTCTCCCGACAGCAACTAAAGGACTTATGCCTTGGCGCTGGCGCGGATCTTAGCAAAGGTCTTCTGGACCTCGTAGCGGGCCTGCATGCTGTGTTAGTTGCTGGGTTGCCAATGCGCGCACGGTGCATTGGGATATCCAGAACGGACTCCCCTCTGCACCAGTGACTGCAAGCGGGCTACGTACCTGCTTCCTCATCTTCATGACCTTGAACCTCTCAAAGTCGTTCAGTCCTCGCCTCTTCTGCATCGCCGCGCGCTTCTTGGCCCATGCGCTCTCATCGAACTTCTGCTGGACCTTGTGCTCCTCCCACTTCTTCGCGACGTGGCCGACACCGCTGGCACGGGGAAGCTTGGGGATGACGATGGGAGTGAGAGACAGCTTGGCGAGCGCGATCTCCTGACGGGGGACGGGGGCCTTCTCGGAGGGACCATCGACAAGCACCTGTAGTCTGTATGAGCCCATGCACAATGTCCAAAATCACTGCTTATCGTACGCGCTTGTGGTCGATGATCTCGACAATGGCGGCTAACCGGCCCTCGTAGACACCCTCGTTGAAGAGGACTACGCGGCCAACCTCGACCAGCCTCCAGGCGCTCGTTGTGATGTTGGCGTCACCCATTTCGTCGGTATGTGCTGCAATACAATGTTAGGTCGGTGTAGAGTGCGTGAGATCAGTTCTCTGAGCGTACCGGTCGGAAATAGGAATCGGTGTTGTTGTCGTGTCGGATGTTGGAGGTTGATGTTCGGCCTGGCGAAATTGTGTGCGAAGCGGCGTCGGCTTCGCGTCCGTGCGCGCTAGCTTAGCGAGTCGAGCTTGAAAAGTTCGCGACCACCTCGCGACTCTGCGTCCTTACCCTCACAACATTACAACAACAATTAATGTGATGCTGCGACAACCTGAGCCTCGCACATGATGGCGAGAGTCACAGCGAGATAGCAGCTCATGGTTTGCGGCGCACAGCTTGTCTCGTTGATTCGCTCGTGATAGAGCAAAATCTCTTACTAACAAACAGGCTTGGGCAAAATCATCGCAGCCTTGCACTTTGTAAGTCATCACTTTCCCTCTCTACTTTTCCATCATCATCCAATGATGACGTAATTTGCGATTGAGGTCAGCGCTGGAGACCCTCGCCGGGGTCTCTTAACAGCGTTGATACAGTGACATTCCATTTCTTACATATTCTGAGCTTCTGCCCGAACACGCGCTTCCGTTCGACAACAACGTCAAAGCTATTGCTGACTTTACAAAGATACGATCTATTGACAAGCTGCTTCTCGGCACAGCCTCAACAACCCAGACTTCATTGGTAAGTCACATCCGTCTCCTGTCAGCCCCACCCCTTCCGATGATTAAAACACATCATGCCTAGATAGTAAATGATCCATGGATATGATTTACGTTTGATATACACACCAAGATCACTGAGGAAGATTCTACACACACACACTTTGTCATAGCACTTGTCTTTTTGAGCAATGACTGACAAAAATACAGGCTTGAGTTACGTTCGCCAATCAAAGTCTGTGGACAGCGTTGGACGGGTAAGTGAGCGGTTGCATTTTGTCGTCAAGTAGTTGTACAATCATATATGCTTCATACCAAAGTTTCACTTCGTGCTTCGTTCATAATCTTCACTTCGTGCTTCGTCGATAATCTACTCCACCTCAACGACTTCTTCCTCCCGCACTCGCATCCTCCTCCGTGTCGTGATCTTGCGACCATAGTTCCGATAAAGATTGATCAGCAGCTCCTTGACCATCGCATTGTCAAACGCCGTTCTTGCATCGAATTTGCTGCCACCATATGGAAAGGGCACAATCTTCCTCCAATTTGCCTCATCTTCGAAGTAGAATTCCAAGTCAAATGCATCCGCCTTCCTCAACATGCCCTTCAGCACGTCTCCCCTTTCGCCGTGCGACTCCGCCCAAGTCCATAGCCTTGGATCGTGGAAGTCGAGCGTGTCTTTGGGCACATCCTGAGCCAGAATCTGAGCGTTGAATAACAGATGCCGAAAGGTGTTGATGTTGCAGCCGCATTCAATCACCGCGTAGCGCAACACGTCTGTTGTGATGGCCTTGGGAACACCCAGCAGTACTGTCAGCGCCGCGACGGCATGCTCATTGCCCTCCCTGATAGCTTCTTTGATGCCAGTTTTGGCCGTCTCTCCACTCAAACTGCCTGTCCAATCAATCTCTCCATTCAATGACACTAGAACATAGAGCAGTGAAGCTTTCTCTTTGGTCCATGGCCCATGCAGCAGCTTCTCTGGAACGTGAAAGCCCTCCGCGAAGCTTAGATACGTGATCTTGGTGAATTGAAACGGCCAAAGTCCATCGAATTCGCGCACACCTGGTACTTCGACGCCCGTCTTCTCCCACGCCTTTCCTCGTAGCTTGATCATAGCGTCGTGAGCCTTGGCCACGTACTGAAGGAAGAAGTCCCACGTGAAGAAGCGGCAGCTCAGTAGATGAGACTGTACTTTTGGGTCGGACGTCTTTTTGCGATCTCGGTGGTTGGTTCTGTGATCGACTGAGTGGAAAAAGGAACGCATTGTGAATTCCATGAGTATAGCCTGGGAAGAGAGTCTGCGGCCAAGCGTATGCGAGCTTTGTGGGAGAGAAATGTTCATGCTGTAGAGAAAGATCATCTCCAACAATTCCTGGGGAAGGCCTTCGAGAGTCGGCATGGCTGGCGCAATCTCTTTTCGCTTCGTCTTCCGCTGGATCTTGGTATTGGTTGATGATGCTGATGAAGTCTGGCTAGAAGACTTCAGTTTCGCAATAAGGACTGATGCTGGATGATTGCGCTTGCGGCCTCGTATTCTGACAGGTGTAAGATCCATTGAGCTTTAAGCCAAAGAGCGACCAGGCAGCAGCCATGCAAGGGCCTGTTATACCTGGATGCAGCATGCTGAAAATGGTTGGTGTATTCGCGGCCCAAAAAATAGTGCATGCGCCACAGTATGCGCTTGGACCACGTTTAGGTGTGGCTCCTGCCGCGGCCCACCGTCTCCTAGGAGCTAACTCTTCCTGGCTGCATCAACACCATAAACAACCGCGATTTGTCCAACTTTCGTCACTCTACGACCCAGCCAGCACAGCGACAAAGAAGAACTACAAGGGAGAAGAAGAGAGAGGACAAGATGCAGGTTCACGCCGTGCCTGATTCAGAGCGCGCATTCGATTCAACGGGGAGAAAGTTGCCTTGGGCATACGAGTTCGCAGAGTAAGTCACCATTCTTAGGTGATCGCACATGGAGAGTCGCAAACTGGAAATTGTCGCGCCGCTACGCGAAAAACTTCTTTGAAGAGTCCCAGCTCATCACAGATAAGTGCTGCGCTTTTGGTCTTGCAGAGGGTACCGCAAATTCACTACACTTTGCACACTCGCTGACATGGTCCTCAACAGTTCAGACAAGAACCAGCGACGGATACCAGAAGAAAAGGGGCCCTTCGGGAAAGCACGAAGGCGCGGAACATCACGAGCGAAGACACCGACCGCCAACAGCACAGCCGATGCCGCGAGAGCAGAAAATGATAAAGCAATCGACCTGATCTTTGGGCGCGTGAAGACGGAGGAAGCCTTTCAGCGCTCATTACGTGGCGCATCTGGCTCAATGGGTACTCTCCCACAATCTGTGTCGGCGCCGAATCTGATAGATGCTGGTGGTCTGTCTGGCTCATTCCAAGCCAGCGCGTCGACAAACATGGCTGCGAAAGAGCCGAAGGAGGTCATACTGTATGGATACGGCAGCGACGTGCAATGGGCCGCGATATCACATTTCGAGAAAGTCTCCAACGGCCTCATCTACGAGGACTACGACCGCGAACCATACAACCCAAAGCTCGGCATGACCTTCTCTGGCTTCAACGCGCATCGGGCTTCCAACTTCCGCACGTTGGACAAGTCTGCGCTGCGAAAAGTGAATCAGTATGTCGGAGGAGATCACTGGATAAAGGTCACATTCGACAGCGCAGAGGCGGCAGAGCGCGCATGCCACTACAGTCCGCACAGCATACAGGGCTACAACGTCTTTGCAGAACCATATCGAGGAACGGGCCCAACTGGTGGCGACCGCCCCATAAGAGCAAATGTAGGAGGCACACTATCACAAACCGCATCACCGAACACACTCTCATCAGGCACACTCGGAGGCCATGACGCCTCTAATTCCCCCGCAACAGCATCCTCCGCAACAGCAACAGCCTCCATGGCAGCATCGACTGGTCCGTTCGGCCGCTCAACCACCGAGCCACTCCTCTTCCGCGCAAGCGGCGCGTTCCCGCAAGATCAAGACGCCTTGGTCCCAACTCCGCAAGCTCAGCCCGCAGCGTCGTCACAAAGCCTAGCCCCGTCCTCCTCGTCCACCACCACAGCTCTCGGTCCCCGCTCCGCGCGTGCAACACTCCGACTCAAAGGCGCAAACGTCAAGCCTGCCGTCTTCCTCCCACAAGAGAAGGCGTTCCTCCCTTCACAACCGCGCTGGCAACAGACGTTCGGCTCGTTGCCTATCATTGGATGGGTTATTGGGTCCGGACAGGGTATCATTGGCGACCAGGTGCCGCGGAAGGAGGACGGGACCTTTGATGCGAATGCTGCGAGTCTGTATTGGAGAGCATGGTACGGGATCGATTCGTGCTTCGGTACGGATTTCTGTGGTGTAAGGGACGCCGAGTACGACGATTAGAGAACTGGGGCGTGAGCGGATTCATAGCATTGCATGGCGTTTGGGTGAGGGGCATATACCGTGGCTTTACGTAGGTGTAAGAATAATGAACTTTGAACATATCATCAGGCAGAGCGACATCAGAGTACACAAGCATGTTCATATCAAGTTGTATTGTATGCAATTCCCTGCCAACGCCAACGCCGGACAGCAATCGTACATCATTTCTGCATCCGACCTGCTACCCATTCCCGCATCTACACCAATGCCGTGCCCACCATGCCTAGATTATCCTTGCCTCGCTCTAGACATACTGGCTCAACCACCTGATGCCCTCTCCGTATCCTTGCCTCATGACCACACTGCACATGAACACCTCGATGGGTCGGATACCCTCAAGCGGCACCTTGCCCTTGCCTGTGGTCTGGTACAGACCAAGCGTCGCGCGAAGTTGGTCCTCAGACACGGCCTCGGGGTGGTCGATCTTGTTGCCAAGAATGACAAAGGGGGTGTTCTTGAGTTCGTCCATGGCGAGGAGAGCGTCGAGCTCGGCCTTGGACTCGTTGAGGCGCTCGTGGTCTTTTGCGTCAACGAGGAAGACGATGCCGGAGACTTCGGGGACTGAAGATCGCTCGATGTCAGTGGAAAGAACATTCATAGGTGGCGGTAGTTGTCGGCTTACAGTAGTCGCGCCATAGTCGGCGGGCTTGTGCGTGACCTCCAAGATCGAAAGTAGTGAACTTGACGTTGCCTATCGACAGCTCTTCCGAGGTAGGATGCAGAGTTGGCTGCCTTGGAGAGAGTTAGTATGCTATCCTATTGTTCAAGCTGGGACGGTACATACAGGACTGCGACGCGGTCGTTCTTGAGCATGTGAAGGAGCCTTAACTTGTCAGCTGCTGCCTCCATAAGTTGACCGGAGGATCATACGTGGTCTTTCCGGCATTGTCACTGCAGCCTTGTCAGCATGTCTGCGATTGTTGCAGAAAATCGAGGAATACATACAGTCCAAGGAAGAGGAGCTTGGCATGCTGTAACGTTCTCGTCAGTGCCGCGGCCAATATCTCTACCTTCAAGGTTGTTTACCTTGTTCATGAGACCAAGCGAGGACAGGACGTCCCAAACTATCGTGATATATCAGCACAAATCCATTATCTCTTGGTGTGAAAAAGCCCATCGTCGAAGTTTGGAATCAAGCGATTGGGAATGCTCCAGCACAGGTGGCATGTGCCTGGCTGGTCTGGCCGCTCGTGAGCTCATTCCTCAGTCGAAGCTCATGATCCCAGCCGACTTTCCATTCTACCATCTACTCAAATATCGTGGAGTATTCGTTGTGCGAGGCACGCGTGGGCGGTCGAAGAAAGGAGGAGGGATATCAGAACTTACACCTGTCGCAAGATCAGTGATGACATCCTCCGAACCGGACAGGTGTGTTGACTTACCAATCGAGAATCCACATGATTGCGAGAAAGTACTGTGTGGGGGACTAGATGTAATTTGTGTTGTGACCTGTGTATGGTTTGTTGAGGCTGCGTGAGCGGTAAGCCGTAGAGAGAAGATGTTCAGAGTCGAGGCGGCGGTCTCGACGACAGGGATCCTGCACAACCGAGCTTGACACGTGCACGGCAAGGCAAGTCACGTGAAACTCCCATCACCGTCCTCACCACCCGTAGTCTTGGCGCTTGTCGTTGGGAGCATTCGAACAGGAGAAAGCTGCGAGATATCGGCTCGATGATCAGGAACACCCCTGCAAGCATTTGAGGCACACAATCGCCTCACAGCCTACTGCATCGAGATCGCCAAGAGCCCTTCGCAGCACTCACTCTGCAAGCCAGTGTGAACAGGATCCTGCACATATTGCTAGGGCGGCAGTAGCGCGGTTACGTGGTCCCTCGACTAGAATAGTCTGCAAAGCTACCACAGCTGTGGATGTCGTAGCCTCCCAAAGTAGACCCTTCTACGTCAGAATTGGGACGGATACCTGAAAAGTGCATTGCCCTTAGAGCGGGGTCATTCTCGTTTTGAGAAATAAATCGCCATAGCGTGTTTGATGTTGCGAGGGCAACCCTTTGCGCGGGGAAGGGCCGGTGAGAGGATAAAAGACGTCACTTGGGATTCTGCCGGAAAGTCGCTACTGGATCACTGCCATGTACTGGATTGGCAAGATGTTCATGACAGCTGGGAAAAAGTACATTGGAGCAAGTGAGTCGAAGAGATGGTGCTCATGTAGCGGTCAGACAAGTTCATTAAGCAATACATAAAGCCGTACTCTGCAACGATGCCAAAGCAGGCCTGTGCCTCATGGTAAAGTACACCAAACCGCCATATGCCAGTATTATATACATGTCTAAGGAGTGTTCATGAGAGCGTATCATCGTTAGGGAGCGTGTCAAAGAAATCCTCCTCTCTGTCCTTCATTATTTTGGTGTGAGTCCACAGACCGCGCAATGGAAATGCAAAGAAGACCGCTAAATACATGATCGTATGACCAAATGCTTAGAGCATGGCGAAAAGGCCGAAGAGACCAGCGACAAAAGCGCCGGCAGCGGCATTGCTGGAAGCAGCAGCACCAGTGTACTGAGCAGGAGGGGTGGAAACAGTGGGGCGGGACACGTTGCCGGTGGGGGCTTGAGGCTGACCATCACTGATCTGAGAGATGACAGGCCTGGGAGTAGGAGTGACGGGCCTGGGAGTGGGAGCCTGGGGCTGGCCGTCAGAGATCTGGGAGATGACGGGTCCAGTGGGCCTAGGGGATGCAGCTTGAGGCTGGCCATCAGAGATTTGAGAGACAACGGGACCGCTGGGCCTAGGAGAGGCAGCTTGTGGCTGGCCGTCGCTAATCTGGGAGACAACGGGACCGCTGGGCCTAGGAGACGCTGCCTGGGGTTGTCCGTCGCTGATCTGAGAGACAACGGGACGAGCAGAGGACGCCTGAGGTTGGCCGTCGGAGATCTGAGAAACACGGGGAGGCTGGGTGACCTGGGGTTGACCATCTGGGACCTGCGAGGCACCACCGCCAGCTGCAACAGCTACGATGTAGATAGGAACACACTGTCCACCAATGCTTTGGCTGTACAGGTTGTAGAAGGTGCCGGAGAGACACTGGTACCATACAGCAGGCGCAGAGCGGCCAGCGGCCGAGAGAGCGAGGGAGCCATTGCTGCAGACTGAGAATCCGCTCGACTCACGAGCACCAGCTTGGAGACCGGCATCGTATTGCAGCCTATAGCAGTGTTAGATCGACCACAAACGGAGCAATGTTCGGTTAAACTTACTGGTAGTTGCTGGCGATGTAACCCTGGCGACCGGCCTGATCCTTGAGTATACCGTTTTGCAGAGTCAGAGTCAAAGTACCAGCCAGCTGGCGAGCTGCAAGCTCGCGCTTGGTGGAGGAACTTGTGACATTGACAGTCTGAACGTTGAAAGTTCCGGCACGGGAAGCAGAGCAACCTGATGGAGGAGCAGTCTGAGCCAAGGCCGCCGTGGCAGCAAGGGCGAGTACGGCGAAGGACTTCATTTTCAGAAGATCGATCGGACTAGTGATAGAGGTAAAGGATGTAGCTTTGCTAAACAGCGAGAGTTGTAAACGAAGGATGGACTGATGAACGAAGTATCAGTCTTATATCGAACAAGTGCGCGGAAGATTGACAGTGACAGTATCCACGACAACGGAGAGTATGAGACAAGATGAGAACGGCTGTAGGCGGAGGGTAAGACAGCTAAATACCAACACCCAGCCATCTCGTTAGCTCAAGCAAACCACCTCATCGAACATGCTACTGCAGATCGACCATGAACGTAGTGTGGAGCACTGTAGCGAAGTGCATTGCAGCGTCCCCGGCCAAGCCAGTAGTGATCGACTTGCGCGCGTCAATACAAATCCGTCACCTGCCTAGTCTGACGCCTCCCGCTACTGATGTCGACAATGGGCGGCCCAGAGCGTAAGAGCAAACAATGTAGTCCGCAAACGACCAACCATGATGTGCAGCCGCGTCTGTCTCATTGGACAATTCCTCCAACCAACCCCTCCTTCTTCAGCCCCGCGGCCTTGCCGAGTCCACGTAGACTACCATTGTATTTCAACATGTCCTTGGCTTTCGTAACCGCTCAGCTCCCCCGGATTAACGTTCTGGGCTATGTGCTTTTGTGTGCACGAGCTGATGGTCACTGCTGCGTTTGTGCTGGATCGGAGGTATGACTGACGTAGGACATGTACCACAGTCGCAAGCCTCGTGCCGCTACTAAGCTGACGCACGGCACGCAAAGTCTAAGACACTGGAGACTCTGCATCACCAGAGTCCATCATGTCCGGGTGAGCTCTAGCATTCGTCCTAGGGTGTTGTGGGTGCAGCATGGATGGCGCTTTGGTGCTCGACGGCTGCGCTGGAGAGGTCAGTTTTGCATGCACACTGCTTTTCGATTCGCCGATGCTCGCGCTGATCTGCGGGTACTTTAATGGTGTGGATGTAGCTCGCTCAAAATGACTATCGATTGCAGGGATCCAAGGTGCGGGATCGATGTTGAGGCGTAGAGTGCTCCAGTGATGTCAAGACTTGGTCCCAATTGAGTACAAAATGCTTGCAAGTCTTAGCGCAAATCTGTGGGGAAGTGTGGCTGATGGTTCAGCCGCGGGCAACTGTCCGCTGGTTCGCCGTTTAGTTGGTTCAAAGAAAAGGCTTGAGAGGTTGGCGTGCGTAGTTGCTGTGGTGTCAGACCCCGCAAGACTTCATCCGCATGTCTGACGGCTTCCGGCTGAATCTCCATGCACGCAGCTATGCATATGAGGAGAAACAATCGCATGCGGCGGGTAGGTGAGCGTGCGAATGGCAATCGCTATATCGAGCAATGCCCTTCAGACTCCAACAATGCTTGGCTTGTGCTGCAATGCCGGTCGTCGAGCTGCGATGCATAGGGTTTGCCACGACGCGCGGAATTTGACTAAGAAGTCAGTGACGTCGATTTGCTGAACATCGGTGATCGCCTGTGCCGTCTCCGTCGCGTGTCTAGCCGGCTGGTGTCAATTGGGCTACCGAACTTCCTCAATTTTTGTCGTGCTGGAAATCGTGAGGCAGATGCGATCGGCATGAACCTTTGGATGTCTGATAATCATGCTCGTGTTGTTGTCAACGGTACGTCTCTTGGCAAAGCTTGGGCGAAGCGGCATCAAATTCGCATCGTCGAGGCTTTGACCACCCACCCAACAACAACATCACGACAATATTACAGTGCTATCGTGGGCCGCACAGAAGTCCGCACCAATCGAGCACCTGAAACAATTAGTGTTGACTTGGTTACGGCTCGGCAATCGCAATGCACTATAATGAATCAATGACCCCTAGTACTATGCGCATCCGACCGCTCGGTGACTGGCAGCCTGCAGGGACCCAACCAAGAAATCACGGACATTGTTGCCGGAGAATATACTCAGTTATCATACTGCCTGTGCTGACAATTGCAATCTCTGTTCGCTTCGATTTGCGATCCTCTCATGGCAACTTGTACATTCCGTGAAATTGCATCCGGACATCTTGAACGTGCCCGAAACAAAGACCTTTCTCGGGCCGTCATTCTAGCAACTAAATCATGAGCTTCTACTGTACTCGTACCAATTAAAGGCGCGAGCGAGGAACTCGTTTAATAGGTAGGATCTAAGTTATGCTTCAAGCTCCAGAACTTATCTACTCTTCAACATCACCGATTAGACAGCTCATGTGTGATCGAGGTAGCTTGCATGTTCGTGCTGCCCTTATCGGGGAAAGTACAAATGGGATTATTCAACTAGTACTGTGCAAAGTCAATTTGGTATCACAAGTCACCCTTCCACGCAGAACGAGAGATCTTCATACTCCGTCCTGATACGATTAAGACTTCCATTCCCCAGCCCTCTTCACACCGCCAGCTACGTCAGCTGCTCCTTTCTCGATACCATTTGTTGCATCCTTGAGGCCGTTTGCGACTGGGCGTCCAGCGCTTCCTGTTGCACCCTCTAGAGTCTCCCCAACTCCCCGTCCGAGAGCCCCGACTACACCTCCAACAGTGTTTGTAACGCCTCCGAGAGTGTTTCCGACTGTAGAAGTCACGAACTTCGCGCCTGCCGTTGCGCCAGAGTCTTGCTGTCCAATGGGCATGATGGTGGCTGGTTTGAGCGATTGGAGGTTGGGAAAGGGTAAGTTGTGACTTGTAGATCCGAAACTTAAAGCTTTGAGTAGTAAGAGTTTTGAGTTTGTACTAGATTATTGCGGGATGGCTGGCTCGCGTACGTGGTCGGATGTTGTTGCATTTATGCTCCAAAAAGACACTACGTCATAGGCGTACAGTTGAGGCTGTGAGACTGGATTCCACGCACCCATCTTCAACATCAGGTTTGCATCCTGGCCTTTACGTTTCACATTTCATAAAGAGCGAATCAGCAAGTCCGGAGACACTCCTAATATCCTCCTCCAGCGTGCCTTCTCTGACTTGGTGGCAATGTTGACGTGGTGCCGTACACGTGCGCACGATACAGGTTGTACGATGTTGAGGCACAGCGGCTCAAACGAATCTCGATAATCAAAAATATGCAAAATGAGCATGAAAATGCTTGCTGCATACGTTGCTCGGTGCAAGTTCAACTAGAATCTGCTAATACCTATCCATTACGGATCCAATACTTTGGGTGACGCCCAATTACGGCCTTGCCATATTAAAAGAACAGCGAAATGTTATGGGAAACATGTGGTATGCACGATGGACCCAAAATCACAAGATTCTTTGTGTCTAACACCACATTTTTGAGTTGTTCCTTACAAGCTTATCGCAACCGCTCGCCAGAACATATCATGCTAGCCTCTATACCTTTCGTGCGAATGAACACGGCGCTTGCGGAGCCCGACGGTCTTGCTTACGGGCGAGATAAATGGGCGGTCTAGCCGTTACGTGATCAAGGGCTGCGGGCCTAAGCTGCGAGGCGCAACTCCGCTTGATTTGAACCTCATATCATTGGTCATCTCGGAGCATAGCAACCACCACCCACCGACACGATGCATTCCGTGGACTGCGGCTGTAACTCTCTAGAAGAACAATTTTCTCCGTGTAGACTGGGCCCTTGAGACATAAGTGCAGGGCAGCCGCTCCTCATAATAGAACCAGTACACCAGCTGCCCACACACACCTCGATTGACTCGCTAATATTGTCACATTAAGTACCTCCACTTCGCACTTGCAATACGAACATACTGTCTACTCCTTGCACACACAAATCCGCACATTCAAGCAGACGACTCGTATCTTCCAGGCGACCAGACCGAAGCTGGCAACATGGACACTCTTTTCGCCCAAGCAGCGTATGCCGAAGACCAAGGAAACGCACATTCCATATTGTACCTTCATGTAATGAGGGCATCGGCGATGTCGTTTACATTCGTATCACTTCTCCGGTTTCCATTTGATGCAGCAAGAGCACGATACCAAAAGACTCCTATCGACACGACTACATTGCTCACCCGCACTTTTCGATCATCAGGACGTGCTTTTGTTTTAGGCACAGCAGCGGGCGCATTAGCAACATGGGGCCGCATGAGAGGCAAAGAAGAGGTAGAATGGCAAGATAGAGCCTGGAGGATTTTGAACAACAAAGGAGAGATGCAGACAGATTGGGTCACGGCGGGCGGAGTGGGTGCTGGAGCTGTTGTTGGTGTAGCAGCTGCAAGAAGAGGAGCATTGCCATTGAGCACTGCAAACGCGATACTTGGTGGTGCAGGCGCCGGTTCAGCCATCGGTATGAAACCCAAATCCAACAATCATATTCGAATAAGACATGGCCATGAGACTGACAAATCACAGGCATACCATTCATGATCGCGACATTCGCGGGAGGCAGAAAGCCTGCATAGGAGAAAAGATGGGATCAGAAAGATAATTTTAATAACTCAACATGATAAATGTACCATTGTCCAGTGTTCGGATTGTACATATACCTAAATCAAGTATGGCGTTGGGTCAGAAATCATCATCAGACAGTTACAGGAATTTTTAAACAGATGTTCATCGTTCAAATCTACTTGGCTTCAAGCATCCGGCCCTCAACTCATTCGCGCATTATCCCGACAAACAAATCCTCTGGTCGGGCAGGTTACTAGCATGCAGGTGGTCAAGGACTTCGACATAGCAGTGAAGTTTGTACGCATTAGACGATAATGCCATTTGCTGATGGCGCCGTGCTAATAGTGGCAGCTATCAAATATCGACAACCAATCGATTTTCACAACAGATATGTACCTTTGGTCCACTACGGCGACTCTATGGAAAGTCGCCGTTGACGCGTGTCCAGCCCCGCAGCAGCCATGTTCTTTGAGACGCACAAGCTAAATGCCGTCTCCACATGTTCTTTGTCTGTCACGCTAGGTGATAGCAGAATCGGCGTCTATCTCTTTATCGACAAAACCTCAACAACTTTGAACAGACTTGGCAGCATGCAAGTATGAAGCCATGGTGTGGATGGACGCGTGGATTAGGGTCATGATGGCCCTGACGATCGTAATGAACTACTGGGAGATTGATTGTGGTCGCAACCAAAGTTGAGTACGTCTAATCAAGGTCGAATATCGTCTAGATTCTTTTCTCTCGGAATCGTGTCGAAAGCAGGTCTGCGAAATCGGATCTGGCAGGTGTTCGAGAAATCGCATAGTGGGAGTGTGGTTTGGCGTCTTCTCGAAAGCGAATCGCTTACTATCTCTTCCAAAGATGGAAACGTTCCGCATCCCACAGCCTCCGTAAACCTGCAGCATTCAGTTTCACGATCTCAATATTCTTAGTCTTTCCCTCATGAATCAGGCCAAGAGGCCGACAGGTCGATGGCCGGGCTTATCGATACGGCGGACCCCTTCTTTGTTTGAGCCACGATGCATTCCTTCCCGTGTCATTCTCTTCTCTTCTCTTCCATCTACCACACCATTACTGTGGTAGATAGCACTGTCTTACTGGTTGTCAGCTTGATACCCAGGCGGAAACCTCGTTACCGCATGAACAACGACCGTGAAAAGCTTTGGCGCCCCACTGGTTCACTCATGCAACACATGTTCTTATCACAGACAGTCACATCTGCTATGAAGAGCGAGGAAGATCCTAGGTGATGAACTTCGTCCACAGATCCGGGTCTGCGAATCCCCGAGCTTTACGAAACGGTTGCGGGCCGCGTTCGAACGGCACGATGTCAGCATCGCTACCCAGATGCAACATGTTCAGTTAGAGGCTTGAGCTCCGTGCACATCTGCAGTTTCTTCGCGATTCACTGCGGCGACAAGCATGCATAGTGCCAAACGTATGTCATACTACAACGAAAGCTAGTTTCCAAGGTTCTTGAGAGCTTCGGCGGTCGAGACACCGAATTCCGCTTCCAGGCCCATGACCTCACGAATCCAGTAGCTTCCCCAGATTTCTGCAATATAAATTAAATTAACACGTTCAGGCCGGTAGATGCATGCGGACCGATGTATTTTCCTACCATAACTCTGGTAAATGAATTTCCTATGGCGCCTTTTGCCATCGACTTCGCATGCAATGCGCACCAGGCCGTGTGATCATCTGAAACGCGACCGATCTCGAGTACGTCCACCAATCCGGCCGTTGGAGAAAACGTGTGCTGCGGGTGACTTCACTGGCGTCCTTCTCGAAACATAACCTGCAGCTCTTAATACCAGCAAAGCTACACCATCCATCCTTGAATCTCCACATCGGCTCCGCGCGGTCTACTTACTCCAGGCACCGCCTTAGGCTTGCCCTCGAGATTGCTGTGGCAAGATATCCATCATATGTGGAGAAGGACTTTGCAGGTACTACGTCGGTTCCTGTCCGCTGCTTCACGTTGATTCTGCTGGTAGCGCACCATTGGCTAATAGCGTTTAAGCGGCGGCTGCAGATTCGTTAAGACAGGGATCGGTTACCATGACTCGAGTGCGCTGTCCAGACTTCGGGTAGAGGGTGACACGAAGCCTTCCGTTCTGCTTTGGCGAAACGATCTGTTCGGTGGCCAGCGCTCATGCGACTTTGGCGAGACGTGCACGACGCCCACTTCCTCCACACCCACAGCCACTGAGCCACCACATCTTCACAGGGAAGACGGTCCACAGCAGTGCGTCGGAAGCAGAGATGCGACTCCGTTGTGCGACACCTGTGTCTGAGATCTGACAGATGCAGGTGTAGGCGAATGGGAAGGCTGTCATCGCTTCATGGCTGAAGAGTGGCCATTCATCACGAGATGGCAAATATGTCGAGATGTAAGTAGTATAGAACTCTTCTTAAGAAGGTCCACGTGAATGCAGAATGCGGAAGATCAGCCCGCAGGACCAATTGAAGGGACATCATGCTCTATTTGACCCAGCAAGTGTTAATATACATAATGCGGGGGGCAGCCTGGAGGGCCGGAGGGCCGTGCCTGGTCACAGTGAACAAGGGTTGCTGCAACCCAACCCTGCCAATCCTGTGATATATGAGACCCGCCCACCCACAAGAGGCGCGCGATGTGGTTTTCGCGATTTCTACTCCGAGCGGACAGCAAGTCGTCGAGATGCCTACCTATCCTCTACAACTTGTCTGCTTGGGTGTCATCTATGGCACTCCAGCGCTTGCTTCCATTTTCGTCGCACTGAGGATATACACAAGGCGGAAACTGAGCTTAAGGTTGAGCTGGGGTATGTATCCTGCCAGTACTTGCGCACTTAGATACTGACATCAACCCAGATGACTGGCTCATCATCATACCATTGCTTATGTCAATAGCTCTTATTGGTCCTTCACATAGACGTGAGTATTTTATTCCGTTCTTTCGCGCAAGTCGCTAATAGTATACAGATGTCAAGATGTGGCATGTCGGCATTCACGTTTGGGAGGTACCGTGGAATGAGCAGGAACCAAATTACGACGAATACTATGCCGTACGTCTTTTGAAATGCTTTAAGTCATACTCTTGCTTACTGTCACAGGTCAATCTAGCCTTCAACCTCCTCAACCTACCGATTTTACCCCTCGTCAAAGCCTCCATCATCCTTCTTCTTCTACGAGCCGGTTCAGTCATCGAGTGGCTGAAGCGCGTACTTTACGCTATTCTAGTATTCACCATCGGAAGCGCTTTGATTCCATGGTTCCTTTACATTTTCGTTTGTCCACCACAAACCGGCAACACTTGGAAGCCCCGAACGTTTGGCAATCTTCACTGCATGGGCCGCCACAAGATGGGCGAAATGCTCCTCTGGGCGACGTGCGCCAACCTCTTTACCGACCTTTTGATTCTCCCGATCCCCTTCATTATCGTGCGAAGGATGATGAGTGCGCGACTCAGATCGCGACTTGTAGTGCTTGCGGTCTTCACTTGCAGTTTGGCAGTGACAGCTATTGGTGCCGCGAAGATCTACCTAACCTACCGCGACCGACTATACTTTCTTTACAAGCCGGACTGGACGTATCCGATCGACTTTTGCATCAACCACATTGAGAACAACGTTGCCATTATTGTTGCCAACATCCCCATTCTTCGAGGACTGGTCACACGCTGGGTGTTTAATTTTCGCACCAAAGCTACTCCGATGGAACGAGAGCGAGAGATTCAGGGCAATTGGCAATGGAATACTTCGAACTCGAGTGACCTCAGTCGGTACGCACGGGGCAACCGTGTCGTCAAGAAGGTCTTCCCTTGCATTCAGGACGATTTTTCCTCGAGCCTGGCATCGCGCTCCAGAGGAGACGTACGAACTCCCCTTCAACAATCACGACCCGAGTTCCCTCCCCGTCTCATCACCTCGGACGACTACCGCAAGAAAACCTCTTATTTCCCGCGCTCAAGACGCAATAGTCTGGACAGGTACCAAACGTCCGACTCCTGCGAGAAGGGCGACGTGCTAGAGACTGTAAGGAGTGTGGGCAGTTTGGGAAGTGCGCCGACGCTGGTCGAGAGCAAGGACTGGGAGTCGAGGTGGAAGAGCATGGACTTGGATAGTCCACCATTGAGCCCGGCGAGGAGTAGCAGGCGGTTCTCAACAGCGACGCTGACGAGTCCGATCACACCCGTGGCTCCATGCCGGTTACGGGGGATCGAGGACAAGGACGATGACGATGATGACATATATCCGAACATTCGAAGATGATAGCATAGCATAGCGCATGAATTTAAGAAATTATGAATTCAACCACTTCGTCTTCTTGCAGTGTAAGGGCTCACGCGTACACAGTATTCTAGATGCACGAGACGCGCGTATCTACCTCGCAATACCGTCTCATCTTCACTCCACATCTTCATGCTCAATCCTAGAATTCACCCCACATCTCCCTCCTATCACCATCTCCACAGTTTCTAGAATTCACCACAACCACTGCCACTACATACCCACACCTTCGCTATGTACGTCACCCGTCCCCCAGTTCTACCGGATCAAGTTCAAACGCACCATATTGCCATCCAAATCTATATCTGCATCTAAATCCACGTCCATATTTGCCTCCAGCATTACCACATTAAGCATCCCCATTACCAGTTCAAGCCAGAAATTCTTCTTCTATCTGAGGCAATGCGCGCATTTCGGCCAGCTGTGGCCAAATAGTCAGCCACACCTGTGCCGGCCTGGCAGGGCCGGTGGCCGCGACATGGAAAACCTTGGCGAGGCACGCGCAACACACTTGACGAAAATGGATTCTTGCGCTGGATGAGGACCTTGCGTGTTTGCTCTGTTGTTCGGTACCGATCTCGGCTGTTCGTACATGTGAGTATGGGGTAGTATTGTGAGTGGGTACTGCGTGAGCAGATGGAATAGGGAGTGTTGGTCCGGGGTAAGTGGGGTGAAAGGATGAGCAAGGTGCTTCTAGCTTCGTGCTCCATCGTGTCCTTCTTTCTTCTGAGTGGAAAGACAGAACGGTGGATCCAGAGCACATGTGAATGACTCGGCATGCAAGTCATCTCCCTCTTCGTGGCTCGTGTGTCCTACTGATGCTACGTACGACTTAAGGACCAGGAGACCGATATCAAGAACATTGTCTAGATTCTGAGACTTAGGCTTTTGGGGCATCAAAGCCGCCACGATCCTGCACGAGCTTGCAAGCGTGTGCCAGGAAAACGCCACTGGAGTCTTGCTCGTAACGAGCTGAAGGTGGTGTGGAATTGTCTGAGCGGGACCTGGGTTGTAGGCCAAGGCATGAAGAAAAGGTACTTGCTACTATGTACCTACCACATAATCACACCACCAAGTGACATGTTTTTCCGTCAAATCTACAAGTCTATGCCTCGCTACTCGAACACGCAAGCACATCGTAACCAGCATTACGACGCCTGTCCAGAATCCATCTACTACTCAATGCAACTGCAAACATTTCACTCCTTCATAGTCGCTTCTCCAAGCTCCGTTCCGCACACCTCCCATGCTTCCCCATGGCTTTCCCAAAGCAGCCACCATCCGCCCACACGCCTCGATCTGCGCCCTGTATGCGTGTGACCCTTTTTTCACAAGGATCATACGTCCGCTCCATCCGCACCTCCCCTACCCATCATCGGTATTGTTAAGAGAAACTTTCACAGCCGCCTGCCCCAATCGGCTCCGCGGGTGAATATGGATAAATCGCACAGCTTGGCGACTAGCGAGCGGCGCATCAGCAAATGGACGGGTACGAGTGGTGGGAATTTGCCTAAATGGCTGGTCACGATTCACACAAACGGCTGTGGAGAGGAGGCTGCAGTATTGGATCGTCAGCGCGGCGCTGCAACGGCGCGTGCTTGTGGAGATGTTTGTCTATGGAAGTGGAGATGTGCAGCTTGTTTTGGTCCTTGCAGAAGAGATCGAACTGGGGAAGATTAGACGGCGCTCGAGCTTCTATGCGGGGCGGTCCTGGCCGAAGCCACGAGGGCAATGTGGCACGCAGGGCCCTTGTTGGTGTTGGTCCTCCACCCAAGAGCATCAGGGGACGCGAGCAGAAGAATTCAGGATTCTCCTTCGTGATGACCAAAGTTTTGCAGAAGATGGTGATGGTGCAAAGACTGTGATAAGAGCGATTGTAAAATTGACTTCTGCTTCGCCATTGCGGAGGTTGCGAACTCCGCGTTTCACCACACACAACATCCCCACCAAACTGCGACAGGTGTCGTTCGTGAGGAACGGCCTCTCCACCAAACCACGCTACATTTCCCGTCCATCTCAGACCAAGCGAGTGTATCATCAAGGGGAAGATGCGTAAAATATGCTTTGGAAGGAAGAATAAACTTTGAAGAAAATTTCGTTCGAGTATCCCCCAAACCAATGCTTTCCTTAGACAGGGAAGAGCGCCGTGGAAGGCGACAAGACGAAATGACACAACGCCATTAAAAATACCTGCTATGTGGAGGTCATCGTAAACATACATTTTGCCTGTATCGCGCGTTCCCACCCTTGGCGCGACCAGAACTAGAATAGGCAAGAAGCAGAACAGCGTGATTCAACGTCGTAAGAGAGGATCCAGTCCGGAACCGCGTGAAATGGTTGCGGGCGCTCCGATGGCCTATATTTGCGGAGATATTACCGCGCGTTGACCAAGACGCGACATGGGGTCTGTGTTACTGCAGGTGCTTTATTGCTGGGTATCCATGCATGACGAGAAGGCGGGGCTGTCCTATCATCGGAGAGAACAGGGCGCCAGAAATCCAGACTTGGAGAGTGTGTCGATCTGATCGGGGTCCAGCATGCGGCAGCGTCATGGTTGCTATATGGATAGTACGCCTAAGATCATTGCGGCGAAAACTGCTACTCCCGCTGGCAATGAGGCTGGGGAGAGCTTGCGTCCAGCAGATGTGCCACCGCTGGCAAGAACTTGGTCGTCCTTGCGGGTGCAGTTAGACTTTTGTGTGAGCTCGGCCGGGCAAACTACGCGTTTGAAGTTTGCACTGTGCTCTCGTTAGAAAACTGTGACCATGTGTTTGGGAGATGTGCGTGCCTTGGAAATGATGCGTCCTTGAACCAATCGAACCGCCATTTGCAACCATCCTTAAGCGCGCCCGGCATTTTATCACAATCCGACACACTCCCAACTCCTTTGGATTCTTGGCCGAAGACACTCTGGTCCACGCCGAATTGTTGTCCACATGCAGTCTGAGAAGTGGTGTTGCCGCCGGGTATCTGTGATGGTCTCAATTTGAGTGTTTTGCCAACGTTATAGCGTGTGACTTACTGCGAGTGAAAAGCGATTGTTCGTAGTTATATCGTAAGCTGTATTGGATGCTTGAACGATCAGAGTCTTTCCCCGGAGCGGGTCGCTCGTGAAGTCAAGCTGATAGCAGGCACAACACCATGAACCTTCAATGCCACCGTTTGTGAGATCGGGCATAATGAAAGCACCAGCAAAGCCATAAGATAGTGTGTCGTTGACCGCCCATGGTTGCTGGTTTAAGCATGTATACGCTGTGCCACCGGCGCCGCACGCTGTACCTGCGTCTACGCTCGTCGGTTTGTTATCGGCGGTACACGACAGCACCGGCTTGTCGACGTCTGCTTTCCCATTCCAGGCGCATGAAGGTTTACAACAGTCCCAATATCGAGTTGTGATTGCTTCGCCAGAGTAATTGAGTTTGGCACATTGTGCGAGTGCTACGAAGAGCTCAAGGGAGATGAGAGTGTTGCGAAAGTAGTTGGGCGTCATTGTGTGATGGGAGGTGTGATGTTGATGAGAAGACGGATGGGCATGGTACGGTACCAAGAGATCTCTGCGGTGCCAGGATATTGTATTTGACTGTAGCTGGGGAGGAGGGGTCCTCTTCTAGTCCGGCCGCAAGGAGAAATTAATCTGGTTTTGCTGTCCAGGCCGAGAACATGAACCATCATGCCCCCGTTGCCACGCAGGGATCAGCGGAGCTTGACACTGAAACGGCAACCAGGATTATGGCTTCGAAGGGTTAAAAACCCCAGCTGCCACCACTGCAGACCGATTCGACCTACCAGACGTCCGAGTTCGTGCGCAATGCTTTGCTCTCGTCCCCTGTCATCAGCATGGCAAGCTTTCCCCACAGTTTCCACGCAATGTAGTATCCACCCCGCAATTCGGTAATCGCGGACGCACTCTGAAGAAACCGAGAGGTGGCTTCGGTATAGGTCATACCCGCCTCTTCGAAGTTTTGCTGTGCGTAATTCGGCGTCTTTGTTGTACAAGAAGTTTCTCCAGCGTCTCACGCTCTTGGTGTTCCACAAGCTTCATCTCGGCTACTGCGAGGCGACAGCCCCAACAAACTACGCCGCTCCGCAGCTGCAGTTGCCAGTATCGTCACTGGTGTAACACAGCTGGCACACACAGGGCACGTGGCGTGCGAACGGTCAGTACCCCCATGCAAGGGCCCGTACTCGTCGATTCCCGCAGTCGCAATGACCCTAGTCCTTGTGCTGCGAGGGATAGGTTGACCGCCGATTGGGTGGAACAAACCGCAACGGCTGGCGAGTGCGCTGAGCAGATTTCTTGATGTGAATGTTCTGCATGTGCACAACTCAGGATGTGCGGCAAAATGGTAATATGGATCGCTTCGAGCCGCCAAAATCCTCCGCCAGGCGAGGGCGAACACGGCAGGCCATAGCTCGCATTTAACGAGATCAGGTGTAACTTCAATATTTCGCTTGATAGCCGACTGTATAATGAGATGGCTGTATTCATGTAGGTGAGATGGAAGCAGGTTAGGTTACGGAATCTGCTACATGGCGGTCGCAAGCGCCAAGCCACTACTGGATAGAGTTCCATTGCACAGCATAGGTCAGCCGACGCAGTTACTCTTGACGTACACAATCAAGCTTCATAATGTCTTACATGTTGTGCTACACGGTCGATATTGAGGACGCCTTGTTGTCTTTGGACGCCTCAAACCGCGCAGTAACAGCCGCTGCGAAACATCCTCAGACGTGTGGGTCCTGCCATGTGGCACTGAACGAGCTTCAACCCGTTTAGAAACGCGTTTCGTTGTGTGACATGGACTGTTCTCAGGAACACAACGCGATCGCTTTCTCGATTCACAAGTCTCCAAAGCAGCTCCATGTCTCAGAAGGAAGAGGTTTGTTCGGCTTGCTGAGAAGGATACTGAACGAGCCAGACGTCGATTTCTAACGGCCATATCTTTAAATATCACATTTTGTAGAAGGAACGAACAGAAGATTTATACATCTGGACGATTTCGTTCATATTTACGCTAGGCTAACTCCAAAGGAAAGATCGGCATCCATATCTTAAAGTTCTCTCTTTGACTGAACTACAGTGCCATAGTCATCCCTTTGCATCATGCACACGTAGCTCAAGAGATCTCCTCATACCTCGTACCACGTGCTGCGACTCTCTCCCCCGCACCAAGTAAGTATGCCATTCCACCTCGGTTTCAATCCAACTCCTCATCCACCCCGGGCCATCCACCAGGTGGCCCTGAAGGCGTGCCTGTACCCTCCTTGAAAGCAGTGTCTCCAGGCTCAGCAGATGCGCCAGCCACGATAGGATCGTCCATGGGTGTAGTAGGATCTGTATCTTCTGGCTCGCTAGACGGAGATCCATCGCGGTGACCTTCATGTTCCATGTTACGAAGCGCTTCACTCGGCACAGCGAGCCCATCGCGCAGACCATCTGGGCCAGCGTACAGCTCATCCTCCTCACCATCTGCTTGCTCAGCACCAGCGTCCTCCGGAATATGCTGAAGGTTGGCTCGTATGATCACATGAGGCAATACAGCGAGGAGTAAACGCTCCATGTCAGCATCAGTGGGAAGCTGACGCAGATTATCGCCGACTACGGGAGGGTTAGGTATGCGGCCGATCAACTGCTGCGCGACGAAGTGTATGCGCTCACGATCGAAGTCGACCGCGATGATATGCGTTGTTGCATCGTATGTCTGGTCCAACAGCTGAAGAAACTGATGAACGCGCTGGGTAGTGTACTCCGACAACTGTTCCTGCATCGCCTCAGCGAAGTTTGGCGCGTCGGTTGGTAGCTCCGGAAGGCTATCCATCATGGGTTGGAGAATCTCGAACAATTCATCGAGGTCTTCGGCCTCCTGATTCCGTGCCGTCTGCTCGTCTCCAGCTTGACCCTGCGCATCCACCGCACCTTGACCAAACATAATTCCCTGCGTCTCGAACAGCTCAATACGTAGCTGATCAAGTGCGTCATCGCGAGCATCTTCCACGAGGGCATTGACGGCTTGACGCTGCTCAGGCGTGAGATGCTGCAATATTTCCCAATCAGGGTCGTCCTCTTCGCCAAGCTCGTCGTCTTCTTCGTCCATATTTTCAGGATCCTCACCAGGAGGACGAGCGACCTCTTGTCGGCGGGTGTGTCCGTCACGGTTGAGGCCAGTATCTCGGTGATAGCCATCTTGATTGTAGCCGTCCTCGTCGTACTTGGGCGGACCGTAGTGGGGACAAGCATGGAGACCGCGCCACTCTCTGCCGCAGATGTAGCAGAAGTCGTGACCACATTTACAGCTATTTCAGAATTAGTATGGTTTCGAGCCGTCTCAGTGAAGCGAGTGTTACTTACGTGATGTGGTTACAAGCTTCAATCAACTCAATGGTGGTGTTACAGGTGCTGCACAACTGGTAGCCCTTCGCGGAAACCTCCTGCTTAAACTTCTCTTCGTTCTCATCTTTCTTGCAGACATGATTCGCTACGCCCTGTTCGAGCAGCGCCCTACAGCCGATGCAAGTCATATTTCCACAGGACTCGTCCTCGCAGATTGCATACGTGATACCAGACGCCTCATCGGTAACGTGTGACGACGGGTGCAGGAATTTCGTGCACTTGGGATCGCCACAATAGACGCGGAACCTATTAACTATTAGCACTACAGCAACTAGTTGTCTCTGTTGACTGCACTCACTTGGCCAGAATAGCGTACTCGCCCTGCTCCTTCACCCGATATTGCCACGCGACATCAAACGGCACATATTCCTCGTACTCGTCCAGAATGAACATTTGCTCGCAGCATTTCGGTGGAAAGAGGCTCTCGCTCTCAGTTGCGCGGTGGAAGAAGCTGGCGACGTCGTCGGTACACACCCAGTGACTTCTACAAGGAGCCTGGAGAAGTACCTCGCCTTCGATCTCTGAGCCTCCACAAATGACACAGCTCTTCTCGGCCATGGTGCCGGTCACTCGCTCGCAAATGCCTTAACTTCGATGGCGGAAGATTCAATGGTAATGTTGGTCCGCCTGGTGATGTGGTGAGATTGTGTCGCAATTCTCGTAGAGGCTTTTCACGCGTGGTACCTTTATGCGTGACGGGTGCAACCAGTGGTTGGTGACGCAATCATACAAACGGTAGATGAATACAGTCTTTACTCCTGTTGAAGCATTTCACACCTGGACGTTCATAAGAGGGCCAAAACGTGCAATACTAGTAGCAACTAGTCTCGGCAGGAGGCGTGCAGGTAATTTGAGAAAGTGATAAGACTCCAAAAAGACAAAACAACATCGACCTCTCGCACAGAAGCAAAACAAATTTCTAGAATGTGGGTGAGGGTGAGGATATATTTACCATGGTAGGATGCTTGGCGCTAGGTACACTGACCCACTCTTTAGTAGGCAGCCGCGACCGTAGAACACAGGGGATGGAAGCCCTGCTAACCAAGCAAGACGACAAATATCCTCTTCGCATTGCGCTGTCACAGATGGTGGACGCATTTGTATACGATCAACAAAGTGATCAAGGGTATATGCGCGTTAGCTACTCATTGTACAAAAAAACTAATCTACACATCTGCATCCCATAATCAAGAACGCCCCAAACACCAATGCCTTGAATGCACTTTTTGAAATCTCTACCTTATACCAGCCTTTCTCTCGCTTCCAGCGAACTTTTGTTCGTCTTCTTCCCACTTCTTCCTCTCCATGCGTCTTCGAGCTGAGTAGGCTCTCGAAAATTTCCAGGCCTCTGTATCGGCGAGATTCCACTGCTCAACGTCATTGACGATTGTCTTCATGCGCTTGTCTTTGCTCTTGAGCGCGTCTCGTGCCTTGCCAAGACGAATTTCCTCCTTCTTGACAAGTTCGATCTCGGGCCTTTCTTTACCCTTGGTGGCCTTCGGCGGACCAGGTCGGGGGAAGATGATCAGCTCTGACTCCCTGCTAGGGGAGTCGGGCTCGCTGTTGAGAGACGCGAGTCGGGGTAGATCGAAGCCGAAGATCCAGTCGAGATCGTGCTGGGTGACGCGCTCTGCAGTCAGCCAGAGCGTATGTGCTGGTGCTGCAGCTACGAGTTCTTTGAATTGTACAAGGCGGAAAGATTCAGTCTTCGCCCTTGGAATAGACACCTTAGTCAATTCTTTGATCCACTGATCGCGTGCGGCGATGGTCCGCAGGAAACTGGGATCAATGGTATCGCGGGAGTAGTGCAGCGAGGTCAGCGTGTACGGATGTGGGACAGTTCCTATGGTGAACATTTTGGTCGTGTTGACAAAATCGGGGACTTCCATGAACTTCTTGTATTTGCTGGCGTCGCAGGGAGTGCACTTTGCGCGATTGGGTGGGCATGATTTGGGCATAGGTGATGTTGGACATTGTGTAAGATTGCGAGCGATCTGCTCGGCCTCGAACATCAGGGCGGTTGTGTGTTCTGGGAGAGGTTTCACGACTACCACACCCTCTGGGTGTTGTTCCTGGAAGGTGAGATGGAGGTGAGAATTGATGAGGCTGGCTAGGAGCTCTAGTCCCTCGGCTTGGGTCGTATTGGTGAGCTTGCCGTTAACAGTACCATACTTGCTCGAGATGATTTCGGTGGTGTAATACGCAATGCCGTCGGCCTTTTTGTCGACTTGGATGTCTGCCGTGTCCAATAGGTTTACCACTGTGCCACCCTCTTTCTTGGACAGCTGGGTGATCTTGTCGCCATTTGCTGTGACATTTTTGAGGAGCTTGCAATTGACGAGCTTTTTGAGTGCCGCATCGACGGAAGACCGATCTCCAAAGAACACACCGTTGTTTAGAGACTGGACTCGCGAGAGCTTGGGGTATTCACCTCTTCGCAGGAAGCTCAACATGGCATTGTTGTACTCGGCCATGGGCAGAGCGAGCCAGTTCACCAGGACACCACCGCCCATGTTGCCCCACGCCAGCCACCGCATGATCTCGATCTCTGCCTTGGAGTCGAGCTTCATGCGCTGGAAAAGCTGGTACTGCGGATGGTGCTGAGCTTCTGCGCGGGACAGCACCTTTGGCGTGAAGCCTTGGGCCCACCAGGCACGTCTCCATGCCAGGATCAGACGGTTCTCTGCCTCGGACACCTCTTTGGACTGCTTCCCAGGGGCGTCATAGTATGTGTAGATGGCGGGTCGGTCTCGCAACGGCGGGAGCACGGCGCGGTTCTCGTCGAGGGCAATGGAGGCAGAGAAGGGGTTCCGCCATTTGAAGTCGGACAGCCATTCGATGGCGCGTAGTGAACCGGTGGTGGTGCTGTTGGGCTGAGCTGGGGGCTTGTGGGCTGCGGGACCAAATGGCTTGGGAATGGCGGGCAGCTCTCCAATGTTGGGGACGTAGGCTTGCGGGTGCTTGACGGCGTCGGCGACCTGCTCGTACGTGGGTAGGTTCTCCTTCTTGGGCGGGCCGTAGAAGGTCAGGTTTACGATGATGAAGAGGGCGACGATGAAGAGGGCCTGAAATCGTCGGGGCGGCATCTGCAGCGTGACAGGCCGCCCGAAAATGGTGTGTTGGGCAGGCATGGCGGAGCAGACAGAGGGCTGGACGAGAGCTTGGGGGAGATGCGGTTACTGTGCCATTGAGGTGTTGTCTTGCTAACAATTTTGGAGTGTGAAGCCGCTATCCGTACGAGGCCGCGATGGTAGCCCCTGGCGTAGGTGTGGTGGGCCTAGACAATGTCCCGCAACTGTCAGGCCAGAGAGTGCTCGACGAACGACGCAAGGGTGCACAGCTAGTCCAAAGGGGTGCAGGAGTCTATAATTACTGGGCACGTGTGGCGCGTTGGGGGTGTCCAGCTCTCAGGCACAGGCACCAGCAGCGGAGGTGATGCGTCGACAAGGGTGCCCTGCATCTTTTCTCCAGGCGGTCGGGTTGGTCGCTAGTCGCATGCCCGCCGAAGTCGCATGAGTCGGAGCACTTTTTCGACGCCTGCGTCATAACAGCCATTTAGCCATCTTCTTGCATGACTGTATACTCGAGCTCTTTGGAGGAGATGCTGCTCAGTCTTCATTCTTTCTCCATTTCTTAAGTAGCGCACAAAAAGTTCAATTGAGCCCACCAGAGCTGCTCTATCCGCACGCGCACAGTCAACGCGACCCCGCGAACATTCTACCCATTGAACCACAACTACCCCACGAAGCACAATCATGGCCTCTTCAAGCAAGACAAACATCCCAGACCCGACGGCAGACCTTCACTGGTCTGACTTCAAGGGCCCTATCCACGAGATCTTCGCTGGCAATGCGCGCAAGCACCCAGACCGACCATGCGTCGTCGAGACAGCAACGAGCAAGACACCAGAGCGCAAATTCACCTACAAGCACATCTCCGAGGCCACGTCAATACTGGCACACCACTTCGTGCAGAGTGGTGTACAACGAGGAGATGTGGTCATGATCTTCGCCCACCGCGGCGTCGACCTCGTCGTGGCCATCATGGCGGTACTGGCGGCAGGAGCGACCTTCTCAGTGCTCGATCCTCTGTATGCTCCAATTCCTAATCAACTATCACTCGCGCTGATCACGTGCTAGATACCCACCGGATCGCCAGTGCATCTACCTCGAGGTCTCCCAGCCGCGCGCCCTCGTAGTCATCGACAAGGCCACCCGAGAAGCCGGTCCCCTGTCCGAACAAGTTCAAAACTATGTCAAAGAGAACCTGCAGCTCCGCACCGAGGTCCCTGCTCTCGAGCTTAAAGATGACGGAACACTGGTCGGAGGCACCAAGGACGGTAAAGACGTACTGGAAGCACAGCAGTCACTCAAGGCAGAATTGCCAGGCGTGCTGGTCGGCCCAGACTCTACACCCACCCTGTCCTTCACCTCTGGATCAGAAGGGAAGCCAAAGGGCGTCAAAGGCCGGCACTTCTCTTTGACACACTACTTCCCTTGGATGGCCGAGACATTTGGCCTGTCCGAGAACGACAAGTTCACTATGCTTTCGGGCATCGCACACGACCCGATCCAGCGTGACATATTCACTCCGCTATTTCTTGGTGCACAATTGCTGGTACCTAGCAAGGAGGACATTCAACACGAGAAGCTGGCCGAGTGGATGCGCAAGTATGGCGCCACTGTCACCCATCTCACACCAGCTATGGGTCAGATTCTGGTTGGTGGCGCATCGGCAGTATTCCCAGCTCTGCACCACTCATTCTTCGTTGGCGATTTGTTGATCAAGCGCGATTGCAGGAGGCTGCAGAACCTCGCACCCAACGTCCGCATCGTCAACATGTACGGCACCACAGAAACCCAACGAGCGGTCAGCTACTACGAGCTGCCCAGCTGCAGCGAGTCTCCTGATTTCCTCGACAGTATTGGCGAAGTCATCCCTGCTGGTCGGGGTATGAACAACGTGCAGTTGCTGGTCGTAGATCGCGAAGATCGCAACAAGATATGCGAGCCTGGCCAGAGCGGCGAGATCTACGTGCGAGCTGGCGGATTGGCTGAAGAGTATCTCGGCCTGCCAGACCTCACGGCAACCAAGTTCGTCGACAATTGGTTCGTTGAGAACAGCAAGTGGGTCGAAGAAGACAAGAAGACCGTCGGGGCACAAGGCGCAGGTGAACCATGGAGGGACTACTACAAAGGCCCTCGAGACAGGTTGTACCGCTCGGGCGATTTGGGCCACTATGGGCCGGATGGTAACGTGCACTGCACAGGACGAGTCGACTCCCAAGTCAAGATTCGCGGCTTCCGCATTGAGCTTGGCGAGATTGACTCGCATCTCTCTGCACATCCTCTGGTCCGCGAAAATGTTACGCTCCTCAAGCGTGATGCTTACGAAGAGCCGACCCTCGTCAGTAAGTAGGATCCTTCTATGTGCCCAATTTTCGCTTACACGATTCCTAGGTTATATCGTACCTGAGATGAAACGTTGGTACGACTGGCTGAAGGAACGGGGCACAGAAGATACTGCCTCGACCGAGGACACAAGCATGGTGACGCTGCTCAAGAGATTCAAGTACCTCAGAGATGACGTTCGCGAACACCTCAAGAAGAAGCTGCCCGCATATGCTGTACCGTCAGTCATCGTCCCCCTCATTCGATTTCCTCTGAACCCCAACGGGAAGATTGATCGGCCAGCGTTACCTTACCCAGAGCCCGCACAGCTGGCAGCAGCAGGAGCTCGCCGTCCTTCTCAGCTAGGCAAGGCTCTCACTGAAACCGAGAAAGCCATGGCTGGCATCTGGGCAGAGCTCCTTGGTGATCGTGGTGTAACAGCTGATGGTATTAGTGGTAGCGATTCCTTCTTTGACCTGGGAGGACACAGCATCATTGCACAACAGCTTTTGCTCAAAATCCGACAGCAGTGGAAGGACATTGACGTGCCCATGACCACCATATTCCAATATCCTACGCTACGCGCCTTCTCAGCAAACATCGATCAAGCAATGAATCCAATTGGCTTGCGCCTTGACACAGCGGAGGCCATCGACGACGAGCCAGAGGACGAGGCTTACTCCGCCGACGCCAGAGATCTGGCCAAGCACTTGAAAGAGTTCAAGACTAGGGAGCCATTGAAGCCGGGCGAGGAAGTACACACCTTCCTTACTGGTGCTACTGGTTTCCTAGGAGCCTACATCCTTCGCGACCTACTGTCCAGACCTGGGAAAGTCACTGCACTCGTTCGCGCTAAAGACATCGACTCAGCGATGGGTCGCGTTAAGCAGACTTGCCAAGCTTACGGCATCTGGGAAGAAATTTGGGACTCGCGACTCGAAACCCTGACCGGTGATCTCGAGAAACCTGACTTTGGCCTTTCGCCAGACACATGGAACAAGCTCGCCGATTCAGTCGATGTCGTAATCCACAATGGAGCACTTGTGCATTGGGTTCTCCCATACTCCCGTCTGCGCGGACCCAACGTCTCATCCACCATGACAGCACTAGCCATGTGCGCCGTCGGCAAAGCTAAGCAATTTGGCCTCGTGAGTTCCACCTCCGTCCTCGACACAGACTACTTCGTCAAATTATCCGACACCTCCCTCGCTTCGGGCGGCCACGGCGTCCCCGAAGCAGACGACCTCGAAGGCGCACGCAAAGGTCTCGGCACCGGTTACGGCCAGTCCAAATGGGCAGCCGAATACATTACTCGACAAGCAGGCAAGAAAGGTCTAGCAGGTAGTGTTATCCGCCCAGGCTACGTCCTCGGCGACCCAGAGTACGGCACAACCAACACGGACGACTTCCTCGTGCGCATCCTCAAGGGCTGCATCCAGCTCAAGTCTCGCCCAGACATAACCAATACCATCAACATGGTGCCCGTGACGCACGTCGCGCGCGTAGTCGTCGCCGCATCCTTCAACCCGCCTGTCGCGCCCCTCGGCGTTGCGCAAATCACATCGCATCCGCGTATCACCTTTAACGAGTTCCTGGGCAGCCTCGAGACATATGGTTACCAGACTCCCCTCGTCTCATACGCACAGTGGAAAGCAAATATGGAATCCTACGTCGCGGACCGCTCGGGCACAAAGGAGGAAAGCGCGCTGTTGCCACTGTACCATTTCGTGACCGGCGACTTGCCTGCTGACACCAAGGCGCCCGAACTCGATGATGAGAATGCGGCGGAGGCGTTGAGGAGAGATGCTGGCTGGACGGGCCAGGATTGGAGTAAGGGCGGTGCGGTGACCGAGGAGACGGTCGGGACGTACATTAGCTACTTGATTGAGCTGGGGTTCATGCCGAAGCCGGAGCAGAAGGGGATCAAGGAGCTGGTTATGAGTAAGTTGACGGATGCGATGAGGGAGGGGATGAAGTTGGTGGGTGGTAGGAGGGGCGTGTAGAAGCTTGAAAAGAAAAAAGGATGGGATCATGTAGGAGATGTGTACGTATTTATGTTAAGATGCAAATTTAGACGGACTCGTGCTACTGTTTTGTATCATACTTGTCGCAACATGTCGTCCATTAGCTTTTGCTCGCTCTTCATTCTTCATCTTCAGGTCGTGTCAACACTTCCCACCACCCTCAATCCTGCAGCTTCAGCGAAGCATACTTCTCCATAAGCAGATCCCTCAGTGACCCGTTATCCTCCAGCCACTGCGCGAGCATAAAAGCCTGCTCCGCCCACTTCTTGCACAGTGTATCGTTCTCCTGCAAATAGTAGTCGACCGCGTGGTTGAAGGCTGTGGTGGCTAGCCATTCGAGCTCAGTGGGAGGGTAGCGATTGAATTCCTTGACATCATTGTTAGTATACAATTAACGATTATTGTGCTTTGTAAGGGTGTGTGATATTCGAAGAAAGCATGGATGAAGATATTAAGCTCGCAGCTCTCGACTCATCGGTTAAAGGTAACACTTACTCCATGATACCTCGTCGCAAGATTGATCGCCTGCTCTGTGCACCTGTAGCTTATGCTTTCGTCATAATCTAGTGTCAGCTTGAAGAGGCAGCGAAGCCAGTGCGCGATCTTCGCGATGTCTGTGCCGGGCTGGCGCACGGCAAGGCCAATGATCTTGTCAAGTACAGACAGCACTTCTTCAGCACGAATTAGCGCGAGCGTCAATGTGCGGGTGAGATTCGACGACATACTCCTCTGGTACTTCTCGTCCACGTTAGCCTGTACTATGCAGGAGTGAATAACGAGAACGAGATCGGCCAAGGTTTCGTATCGGTCCGGGCTCTTGTACTTCCAGCACTGTTCGAAGAGATCGTCGAGCTCCTCCCACTTCTCTAGCTTCAGTACTGCTTCGAGCTCAAGTTTAACGATCTGGAAGTGTTTGGAAACGATATCAGCTTGAGCGGATCCTTCGAGCTTGTCGATACCATCGGACGCAGCCCGACGGAATTCTTGGCTGTGCTTGCGAGCTTCTAGGTAGTTTTGCAGCTTTCAGAGTCAGCGTTGTTTGAGGTGATTTCTGCTATCCTTACGCATATTTCCGTATTGTCCTCTGCCCGAGCTAGTGTTGTATAAGTACATGCGGCAAGAAATTCGCAAAAAACAAGGCGCAGGCTTAGGTAGCTCGAGCTGTTGGTATTATCTTGCTCTTTGAGGAGCTTGATGAACTGGGCTTCGATTAGTGTGCAGCGAGCGTCGTTGTATAAAGTATTTACCTCGGTGCAGACCCCCAGTAACCTGACGAGGTGACTGGGTGACATTTCGGCGCAATACTTGAGTGACAAATTGTAAGAGTTCTTCGAGAACCATTCGAACTCTTGCGCAGTGAATAGTTGCTGCGCTATATTGTTTGGACGCCGCCTTGATGCTTTAGCTTGTTCGATTGCTTCTTAGAATTAGCAGACATCGATGCAATGGACATCTTGACATACCTCCTTCGAACAATTTGCAAAGCTCGTTCATGGTACCAACCTGAATCACACCGCCCTTGGTGAGTTCTGACTGGAGAAGTCGAGCAGTCGAGCTGCCTCCTTCAGTACGTGCGCATATGAATATATCGGCATGCTTACCGCAGCAGGGCAGGAAGATGAATGCCCGCAGGAGCACTGTACTCATACTTGTCGAGGACGTGCTGCAAGGCATTTATGGCTTGCTTCTTATCTCCCGTACTTTGCGCTTCCATGACGCAAGCATATAGCAAAGTCGCATCTTTTGCAGAGCTTCGACATATGTGCTCCAAGGAATCCGCAGCTGCGAATGTCAGTACATGCAGCGGCAACCTTTTGCATGATACGCACTGAGCTCGGTGTCTCCACTTCGCAGCCCAGATTTATACATCAAGTAACGTGTGACTGCCTCGTCCCTGCCACTTTCGGACATCCTGTTGTATGCTTCGCGAGCAGCTGCATGGTCGTGCCGGATCAATGCGCATTGAATTATTTTCCTGTAGATGTTTAGACCAGTCGTTTCGATTTCAATATGAACGAGCAACTCGCCTCGCGACTCTAGCTTTATTTTGTGCCCCAGCTTTGTCAAATATTGAATGCAGGCAGAGCCGACACCATGCTTCAGCTACCACATGCTGTTCTTGGTTGAAGCATGACTCGACTCGCTTCCACAATAGCTGAACCAGTAATCAGTAAATATAGTTAAGCTCCACAGGCTCCATCTCTCACAGTTTGTGCAGCATGGGTCGCAGGAGCTGACAGAGAAGTTTGGGCATTACTCGACACCGTGCCGAATAATTCCCGAAGATGTTCGATTATGTTATCTGACACATCGGTTGTGCTCACCCAGACTCTTGTAATGACCGCTTTCTCGATCCAAGACTGATTCTCTTCCCTGAGAAGCCGAACGTCGATCAGGTTATCGAGAATCTTGCCTGCGAACTCATTGCTTTCATGTGTAAGCATTGGTAAGTGCTTTAGAGGTATGGCCAATACTTGTGCTCCTTGAGTATGTGCACATGGTGCATGATGGTCTTGAAATTCGTGTTGTTGAGCACAACCGTTCGCAGCATTCGAAGAAGCACTGAGACCGTCAGATGCTGTACCTCGAGGAGACGAAGGACACACCATTGTAGAATCCACTGCTGTCAAAGGTCTCGGCCGCGGACAAGAGTTCCATCTTGAGAAGGAACACTGCCAACTTGTCGGCATAGTCCTATTTCCTGTGAGTATGCCTTGACTCGCAATTTGGCATGAACTTTACATACTGTTTCCATCAACTTCATCATTTCCCAAGCCTTCTCGCGTGCCTCGATAGTTTTCGTGTTCATCTGTGCCTGCACTACTTACTGTCAACATCATCGTCGTCGCATATAGCTTCTTGTTACCCACCGATTCCGTGCATTGTGCACAAGCGCAGCTCACCGGCTTCCGGACTGAGTAATTCCATCTCTTGTTCTTCGAGCGTATCATACGCGCGCTCTAGCCATCTCGAAGCTGCTTCGTAGTTTCTTTTGTTCAAGCTGTCTTTGCCGATCTCATACAGGAGGTCTGCAAGCTTTTCCGCTGTACCAGGGTGCAGCGCATCCTTAAGCTCCTTGCATTTTAGGAACATATGCTCGGCTGTGTCCATGCGTGCTTGACGCCATGCCTGAAATTGGTGTTAGATGTGAATCCTCCCCGTGTGAAAGGGGCATGTCAAAGAAATATTTACCAACGTGGTGCGGACAGCGAAGTACTCCATGCGCAAAGCTTTAGCACCTGAGCTATAATCGCAAGGTGCATCCTTCCCATTCCTGTTCAAGATATCTTGATACTCCGCAGCTCGCTCTAGTATCTTGGTAGCATTGCTGAGCTCTTCGAAAGTAATGCATACTGTTGCAGCCTTCATTGCAACTTTCATAAGACGTATGCAGCTCTTTTGTGGCCGCCGTTTCGCCTGTGTGGAAGCCGTATCGAGCACAAGGAACGAAAACGTGCGCAACAGACATAGCACGCGGTCTCTAGTCACAGCTTGGTCCTTTGGCTTGCCATTATCTGCAGGCTCGTCCCGTCGCAAGCGCGTGGAAAGGTTCCAAAGCTGGGTGCCCAGTTTGTCCAGTTCATCTTGCCGCGCAATGACCGTCGAGGACGGCAGTAGAGGCAGTCCTCGGATCTGCGTCTGTAACTCATTTACGAGTGACGTTTCCCATTCTCTTTCGAGCCGTCCGATGAGCCCCGAGCCGAAATCTTCAGGGCATGAGTAATGAAGTCATTGACGACTGGACGCAGATGACTTACTCAATACCGAATTTAACTTCTTCTCGCGCTCGAGCTTCGCTGTTAGTTGTGTTGGTACCATTGCGGCACGTCAAAGTGGCAGTATGGATGTGTGAGAGGTATTGAGCGGTCGCTCCTGCTTTGTCTGGAGGCGAGCGACACGTGATTGGGAGAAATGAAGGTGCGACCCACAGCAACAACCCAGCGGCAATTGAACAGCGACGAGAAGCAGAAAGGAATACTTGGAGGTGGCCAAGAGAGTACATGTAATTGAACAATTGTGACAACAATGATGAAGGTTCGCCTACTCATATCAAGACCCCACCGCACTCCCTTCCAACACTACCTGTTACACTTTATGAAAAGAACAACAATTCAGCAATGACGATAACTCCAATGTATAGTCGACACACTGGCACACGCCCTCTTTATGTATACAGAATCAAGAAGACTCTAAGAAACTGATGGACCCGATGTAGCTTCGGTGATGGGAAGGAAGTTGCCAACTATCAAGGCCGGTCTATTCATATTAGTCCCTGATATTCAATGCTTCGGCGGAGACTTACATGTTCCACATGTCTCGCTTGACAGTAAACGAGAAGCAACATCTGATCTCTGGGTCTTTTGAGTTCGGGTCTGGGTTCTTCAACGAGCAGCTTGTGAGGATCGCTTTCTGGGTATGATCAAAAGCTATCGCGCCGAATTTTTCCCAATACGACACAAGGGACGGCTCTGCGATGATCTCGTGCAAGGCCATATTCCCCTGTCGCGCGTTAGTAAGATCCACCGCATCAGGTAATGTACTATCTCACATCTCGTAGCTTGGACATAGGCACATGTATCAGGCGTGCCATCTCCTTGTTCCCGCGGTATATCTCACCCGTGCGCCGCCAACAACAGGCTGGTATGGCCATGCTTGCAAAGACACGATCATATTCCATCAAGCTCTTGTCGAACCACATTTCGATACGGACAAGGTCAACGTCGGTCAATTTCTCCATTCGCTCACGGAACTTGGGTCGGAACCTGTCAAGTTGGCGCAGGACCCGCACTCGTGATATTTGTTGGAGGTTCTGTTCCATGTACTGATTCAAGCGCGCATAGCCTTTGACGTAGTTGAACGGCTTGAGAAGCCCTGCGTCCATTTTGGCTTTGAGTAATTTGTTCATTCTCTCCTCGGGACTGTCAGATCCTGCCGGATCTGCAGCTGTTTGAAGGTATTTCTCTCGGGCTCTGTCCATGGGAGCTCCGCCTATGGACCTCTGGGTGGCACTTTCAGTCGTAGTTTGGGCTGGGGGTGGCAGTAGTTGGGTGTTCCTCGGTGTGTTTGGATTGTAAGTTGAATTATTGGTGAGAGTTCCCATCGGATTCATCAGTGAGGCATCAGAGAACAAGGAATGGAAGTCTCCATTCCCATAGGCCCCGTCATCCATTAGGCTGTTGTTGAGAAAGTCGTTGAGAAGGTTGTATTCGTTGCTGACCTCAGTCGTGTTGAACATGTAGGATGGATGGAACTGGTGCATATCTTGAAAATTATTCTGAGACGAGGAAAACATGTCATTATAACCTAAGACTTGACAGCCATTAGTGACAAGCTTTAGCACAAGCTGAAAGGACGCGCAACTTACATGGCTGATTTTCAGAACTGAGCGTTGCCAGCTGAGGTGCAGATACGGGATCAGGTTCCGCGACCGATGCCGTGCTGGCACCTTGATCAGGTACGGGAGGTGGCGCCAGGCTGAGTGCAGTTTCTGGGGCGTTCGGCTCCTGTGAAGCGGACTCTAAGGTAGGCTCCGACGTATGTGCTCCGGTCTTGGAACCCTCACTGTCGGCAGGAGTATTTTCCGACTCTGACTTGGACTTCTTGACGCCTTCTCGAGGCTCATCGTGACATAGATGTCCAATATTGCGCTTTACGCACCGTGTACATGGTCGTTCCTGGTAGATTGAGGTCAAGATCAGTTATGGTGGTGCGCACAACGAACCAGGACGCTTACCAGGTCACAAGTCATATGCTGCACGACGCAAGTCAGTACATCATTATTACCATATGTTTCGGACGCAGCATGAGGCAATGTATTGACTGCTGGGGAAAGTAGCTCACCGAACGTCTGCAGTAGATGCACGCTAGACGAGAAGTGCCATGTTAGCAGGGCTGTCAAGATGCTTCTGGGTACACAGCATGAATAGCATACCATGATTGACCTTCCTACGTTTCTTTGCACTTTTAGCTGGGGTGTCCGAATCTGGTGCGGACGAGCGCTTGTCCTTTGCTGGCGAGCGGCTCTTGGGTGCATTGGACGCAGCGGCATTCCCGCCCGCAGTCGCGTTTTTGGCAGTGGTCATGACGCCCGAAGGTCCTCCATTGGACTTGCGCGCACCATCCGTCATCAAGTGCGGTAGGTCTAGGCTGGTTGCTTTTCTTGGAAGGCCGCAGACCAATACGTTCTACGACACGATTGTGGCACCGAGAATGGCAATCGCTCGAGCAGCTGTGGGGCAGCTTTCTGGTGGAACAGAGAGCGCTGCACTGGTAGGTAGTTGAGCGGTGGAGAATGGCGTTTCAGAGGCACGCGCATCAGTGAATGTTCATGGTCGCGTGGTTAGCCGGCCCTCGGGAAAAAACCGGAGCAGCGGCCGAGGCTTGGGTCGCCGAAGCCAGCCTCTCACAGCTGATGCTCCGATCTTGCACGCTCTTCACCATCTTGACGACAAGTCTAGCCTTCTATCGACTACACAGGAAGTTGGATCAACACCGTGTTGCTGCAGCTTTTACTCCCTGCATCACCCTGGACATGTGGCAGAGAACGTGGCTGCCGCTGCGCCAACAAGAGTCGACCGAGGCCAATCACAAGCAAGGAAGGGTACACGACATGGAACTGATTCTTTTGCTGCATGCACGTCTTCCGATGACCATTGCATCGGGAACTCGAGTGCTAAAACAAGCAACAGATGATGATGATGACAGTAAACAAGATCGTCTCTGTGGCGCGAGCCGGCGAGGCCGTCTCGTAGTCAATTGTCCTACCCATACCTACTCCTGTATTATTGACTTCGGCACATGAAACATAGAAACTCCTGCACTGCCTTGAGGTGCGGCCCAATCGAACCCATGAAACTCATCTTGCCTGCGGAATCCGTACGCCAAGCCACGCATGGCCATCACAAATGGACAACCGAGTACAGACAACGACCCAGCTAAGGTGTCGCCCTGCATGCCAATACTTACATGGCAGCATACTGTTGTGCGCTCGTGTGCCTGAAGAGTACGTCGTCCAAAGCTGCCTGCGCCCCCTCGATAGCGGTATCGATACCGGCAACATGTGCGTGGTTGCCCTGCATAGTTTCAAGACTACGCTGCAGCTGTTCGAGCATAGGGTTCAGATCATCATCTGCCGCATCGAGTGAAGCAGCATGCGTCGGCGCTGACCGCCTCAGGCCAATGTCGTCAGGACTGTCGCCGTAGATCGTTCCTGGCTCGGGATCCTGAAGAAGAGGATGGACCTGCAGCGTGTCAGCCACCGCTTACTGGGCCAGACATCAACCTTACCCGTCCGTGTCTCTCCTGATGCTTCCATTCTGCCCTCCACTTCTTCGCCGCCTTCTTCAGCTGTTCTAGATTCTCTTCGTCTTTCTTCAGCAGATGCTCAGCCACCCTGACTTGCTCGGTGAGGAGCTGTTTCGAGTGTCGTGCTGTTGTGACCTCGCGTGAAACTTGCGCGTTGCGCTCTGTGAGCTTTTCGATATTAAAATGGACATCTTTAGCTTGTGGAGGTATTCGAGCTGCTGCGAGTTGACGACCGAGCTTCCGCACGAGCGGATTCAGGGTGTTGTGCGCCGCAACGACCCTGCGATCGTCTCGTTGCGTGTTGGCGATGTCTCGCTTGGCTTCCCGCAGAACCGCCTCTATCTGGCTGAGCACTTGAGACGAGATCTGTGGCCATGTATCGATCTGCTCCTGTGGTATTCTCCTCGTCTTCGTCTCCAGCTGCACGTACTTCTTGCGGGACTTGAGTTTTGCCCCCGCGAGCTCGTCGGCTTCAGGCTGTGCTTTGCGCTTTCGTGGCCGCGTTGTTTGCGATTCTACAGGTCCTCCGCTAGCCAGCTCATCCTCGCCCTCGGCTCGTGATGCCCTACTGCGCTTCGTATGCTTCTTGGTGGTTCCCGGCTTATGCGTTGACTTCGGGGTCGCGTCGGAGGGACGACTCTTTGGGGGTCTTCCGCGGCGCTTCTTGGAAGCATCAGCTCCTAGACGCGCGGGCGCCTGTATTTCTTAGTACTTAATGGCCATATAGAATCGTATTGGGGGAGCACTCACCATAACATCGACATGCGTTGTTGACGACAACGGCCGCCGAGTCGACGGACGCGTTGCGCGGGCATAGCGCCAATCACCTTATCACGTGATGATAACACCCCGGGCTTCGAAATCGCAGCACCCGAGCAGCTGCATCCTCCAATCGCAGGGGAGCTGACAACTTCGCTGCAGGCCTCAGCCTGCTAGACGGTGATCAAATCATGCTGCTCCGCTTGTGTCTTCCCCATCGTGAACGACGAATTTCATGAGCCCGAATCGCAACCTGGTTCCTTTGGCACAGAACCTGTCACCTGCTTCGCCTACTCAGTCGTAACATTATGGCAGAACCTCTAGGATTGTTATCTGCCTTGTTTACCATAAGCACATACGCTTCCAGTTACTTGAAAGCATTCCAAGGAAAGTCAACACGCCCGCAACGTTTGTCGCCGCACTGCTTTCTCGAGATCTGGGATATTGCATCATGGCTAGATCCAAGTGGAAGCCAGCTCCAAGCAACACAGTCGCTTATCAGTGCTCGAAATGAGCTCGAAGTTGCAAGCGCACTCGAGAGCCTTGTTCAACAGCGTTCAGGCACCCTGCGGGTCTTCCTCAATGAATTTGATGACAAAGCTTTGGTGGCATATGAGAGCCGTGTTATGCCAGCAATTCTGCCTTTCCACCAACAAACTTCTGAACAAGTGTTGAGTCCTGCTACGAGCGTTGAAGCGTTGGTGTCGCTATGGAGGGGCACCTTTGGAGCTCATTGGTATTGCCTTGATGGCTGGACCTTTTTGCGGCCATCGGATATGTCTGCTGGTTCGTCCTCCGCGACACGACCGAAAGCGATTCAGCTGGATATCAGTCAGCTCGTCGGTCAACCAGACCAGCGCTGGGTAACGACAAGGCGCAAACTGCGTTTTGAAGAGGAAGACGGACGTGTCAAAGGTATACAATCTGAGCCCGGCTTGCAAATTCAGAGGAAACTGACTCATAGAGCCTTCATCTCATGCGGAACGTCTTTCGATAGGCGCACGTTCCGACCATGCATTGCTACCGAGCGGTTTTTCTCCCAGCTTCAGGATCTCGAAAAGATATACACACCCTTGAGAACCAAAAGCAATCTGAAAAAGCTTTTTCTCTTGCAGTACCACCACGCGAATCTCAACATGTTCTCAGACATGTTACTGAACATATCATGGCAATATGCTCACCGTCGAAAGGAAGCCTTTGACCCTCGTCATTCGAAGCTGCGACAATGGAACCTAAAAGCGATCCTGAACGACGTTGATCTCTATCGACAGTTGTTAAACATCGGCATTGAGTTACAGGCTGTAATTGGATTGCTTGCTGATCTGCTCCTTGGACAATGTGAAGAATAAAGAAGACCGCAATTCGCAGTGCTCATATAGAGCTGGCTTATCGCCGCAAGGATGTCAGGGCTCAACTTGACCGGCTTACGGATGGCCTCGAGCAAGACCTCAAATTCTTGAGCCTTGCTCGCGATATAACCCAGTCCAGCGATGTGAAAACATTGACACTCCTGGCTACAGTATTCCTGCCACTGTCGCTCGCTGCTGGCGTTCTTAGCATGCAATATCGCTTCAATAAGCTAGGAGACCGCCTCTATGATTTTTTTGGCATTGTAGTCCTTTTGATGGCCATTGTCGTGGTCCTACTGGATGTTATCTCCATTTTCAATCTGGGGCTCGAGATAGAAAGCCGCTTTCGACAGAAAGATTGGTACAGGTTGTATGTACGCCCGCCAATCATCTCAACTTTCGTGGTCATACTCCTCACCATGGGCTGCCTCATCCTGGATTCCTTCATCGTGGGCATGTTCAAGAATGTGAGCCTCGGAGCACGTATCTTTGGCTGGGGAGTATTGGCCGCCGTGGGCAGTCCAATAGCACTGGCCATTGTTGTAGCGTTCTTCTCGCTTCTTGCAGTGGCTGTGAAGTGGGTCTGGCACAGTACTGGAGGCGCACTCACCTCGCTACACCCAAGCTCATGAAGTAAAAGCCCAAACAGTAAGGAACGAGACCCTGAGCACAGTCGAGCCAATGTGAGCGAAGATCAGGCAGCAGCGAAACACCAATCTTGAAATCCTACAGGTGTCATACCAGTCTCATCGCAAAATGCTTGAGGAGCGAAACTTAATTCTCTGTGTTGTCAGCGAGACTGCTACTGGTCAGGGAGGGAGAACCCGCCCAAACTCATGTTCTTAAGACCAACAGGGACAACGTAGCTGAGTTTGCCTGAGCCTTGTAAGTCATACAGCACATGCGTGTCTCGTGTCCCCAATGCACTCGTCTGTCGCTGTCTAGCGTCCAACTGCTGTCACACATTTATTCTTCCTTTCTGTAGCATGCTTATGAACTGTGGGGTGAGCGCTCTTGGCTCTGACACACTGTGTCAACGTCCCATATTGTTTCCGGGAGCCAGCATCTCGATTTCATACCAGAGAGTATCTTGGCTCGCACTATGTGTGTGATAGCTGCTTCGCAATACTATTTCTCGTTGCCCAATACATCTCTCGCTCACGATGCTGCTGCCTTGTGTTTACACACACGAAAAAATCCTTCTGAGGACCTCAAGATTACGCAATGAGGTGAGTCATTCTCAGACACTGAAGACCATGATTTAGACAGAACAGCACATCATGGATATACACTCGGCATGCATGTACGCTTTGTGGCGAGGCCCAATACAAAACAGCCGTAGAGTCCGTGACTGACTCAGAAAATGCCCCGATGGAGATGGGGAAGGGTGAAAGGTTTACTGTCTGAGTAGACCCAAGACATAGGTCAGACAGTCTCTTCTGCTCGATGCCCTGAAACTCAGCAGGCAAGCCACTGAATTATCTTTTCGATCTTCTTGTTTGCTGTAGTGCCTGTCTGAAACCCGCTGCCAAAGGCGATCTCCACCATGGATGATTCAAGAATGCGGATCGCAAAATGGATGGAGATTTGTATTCAGGATGCGACAGCGTTGATCTTGCCACCGGTATGGCTCACTACCCGACACAACTTGGTTTTGACGGGCTGTTTACCCATCTGAAACGAGGTGGCTGGCAACCATGCGTACTTGCACTACCAAGTACTGTTTCTAACAAACCCTGAACACAGTCTTGCTATACGCAATGTACTGACCTAGTGGAGAAATGATCGAATCAAACGCACATTCTCGTTTCATGGTAACGTCGACGCTGAGGTTCTGCGCTCGGAAGGCATCCTGCAAACTATCAGGGTTCACAGCAACATACTGCTGTTGAGAGGTGCAGACTGCCTGGTGTAACTTCGTAGCTTGTGTCACGATATGGCCAGTCTGCAAGCAGCCGTCGCGGAAAAAACTTCCGAACCGACTGCGCACTCAGTAATCTGGTCAACCACAGAACAAACGCATTGTCTAACCATAACCAGATTATTTGATCGACCTACACGTTGTGTCTAATGCGCCCAGACCAATCGGATCCAGACCCCCAGCCTCGCTCGCAGAGGCTGTACTCACTATGACGAAGGCGCTACGCAGACCATTCTTGTCATCAAAAACATGACAAGCAGATAAGAAGCCTCTTGAAACCAGAAACTTCTTCAAATTGGAGGCGTAGCATGCTGGAGACATGGTTTAAGACTTGGCCAAGCAGACTGCAACATAATACTATTAGGGTACGCACATTGCTGCGCCTTGTGGGAGTGGGTGAGCTCGCGATATTGCCTTTGCGAAACCACGACCCGCGTGGTGCTCTGGCATTGTTGACTCCTTGCATAGTTGGCGCTGGAATGCTGGAATGTCTCGGGGCTGTCCTCGGCCGTTTCTGGACGTGGCAAGAACAAAGAAAGCACACACCAAGGGCCAGCCGCATCTGTCTGGAACACGGATCTACTGGATCACTTCCAACTAATAACCAAAGCGCAATGCATCTGGTTCGCTCCCGCATATCAATCTCAAAGCAGCTGAGAATGTCCGATGGTTCGTCTAACATGGCTCCCTTTCTATACTTGGGACAATGAAATCGGAACTCAAAGGCCTTCATTATATGAACGACCTCGTCGATTACATTCAGAATGTTGGCAGGTCGCCTGCTGCCGCCAATTGTTCGGCCTTCGTCGTCCCGGCCTTCTTCACCTACACCACAGAGTCCTGTTGCGACCTTTTTCAACGTTCCCCGGCGGTACGTCAGGTCCAGCATGCAGGTCGGTGATACTTCCCCAACCTCCTCAACGGACGATGTGAAGCGCTCCAGGAGCTTGCGCAAAAGCAACAGGATCCATGATTCGAAGTCTGGTCCAACGTCAAGCCCACTACAGCGCACAAAAGGCGAAAAACTACCTTCACCGGCTGCAGACTCCCCGCGCTCGACTAAAAAACGATCAACACATTTAGAGGAGACCATCAATGGAGATGAAAGCGAAACCACCAGCCCTACCGAGATGCGTTCTCCACATAGCGCGATGTCGAAAGGTTCCGGGGAGCCATCTCCGCACGTGTGCCTTTGCCAACCCGAACCCAAGATACCCCGCCCGAGGAACGGTGAGTGACCGATTCTTTGTTTGCAGGTCTTTCGTTCGTAAGAGGGTGGTGTGACGTGGAATGAACAAAGAATGCATTCTTTGTTAGTGTGTGCAATGCCTCAGCCACTGACTTCTTTGAAGCGTTTATCCTTTACCGGCAGCACCACCAGCAGGCCATCATCACGCGAAATCCAGGTCTAAACAATCCTGATATTTCCAAGATCATCGGTGAGCAGTGGAAAGCAGAGAGCGAAGAGTCGAAGAAGGTCTGGCAAGATCTTGCCCAGGTTTGTGGCACTTCTGTTCTACTCTCTTAGGCATCTCTTAATTCTTGGATCAGGAAGAGAAAGTGCGACATCAGGAACAATATCCCGACTATCGCTACCAACCTCGCCGAGTCGGAAAGCCAGGGGCTTCCCCACTAAATCCAACTGTTCAGCACACGACTGTAGACAAGTACCGCTGCCCGAGGTGTGGCGGACGAAGCATAAAGACGCCTTCCAGTCCCTATCCCGAGTCTGTTGGGACGCCTACACTGCCACCGCCGAACTTTTCAGAGGGATCAACACCAACGACTCGCTACCTTCCAGTAATGACTACCCTCAGCCTAGAATCGCCGGTTCGGCGGCGTGGCCATGGACCGTCAAACCTAAGCAACATCCAAGTGACCCCTATGCGTGAAGAAGTGAACTCATATAGCCCTCTGACACCGGGAACGAAGAAGCGACGATTCGACTATGGGCCGCCACCCAGCCACACTCGAAGACCAGATGGACCATACTATCCCCAGTATGCTCGACGCGACTCGCTGCCTCCGATACAAGTTCGCTATTCGCCGCCCAACAGTGCAACAATGCCGCCACCACGGACTCCTCGCGATGGCCGACGAGGCTCACTAGCAGACCCTGGTGCGATCTCTGCCCACCCAGAACAGAGCCCAAGAAGTGTGGAGGAAGTGCTCATGAACTTCCCATACCAGAACAAGATCAAGTTGTTGGGTCGAATAAGTCTTCCGTATAAAGAGACTGCCGCACCGGAAGCGGCGCTTCAAGCAAGGGGTGCTATTATCGCGGTAGAGGGCGATGATGTTGCTGCAGTGCAGGAACTCTCACAATGGCTCAATGACCGTCTAGCTAAGGATACCGACGTAACCTATCGTCCTCGCATTGCGGAGCCACCAAAAGCTCCCTCAGAGGAAGAGGTTACCTTCGAGCATTATCTAGATCTGATCAAAGACTGGCATGTGAAGAGCAAAGAGATGATCAAGTACATAACCACGCCCGAGTCATCCCCCGTATCTTCTCAGGACGCGCAAGTGTCGATATCGAAGGTCGATGAAGAAGTCGTTGACGCAAGTCGCAAAGACTCCGCTACCCCGTCAGATTCTCCCGATCCCCAAGCCATCTCCTCCAACGCAGTGGCCGAGGCTTCGAAATCAAAACCTGTAATCATTCTACCAACCTTTCAGCTCGCTGCCTCAGTTGCCTACGCGTCTCGAATACCAATTCAGGACGCATACAGTTGCACCGACCACTGGCAGTGGATGGCTACGTTGTGGCGCGGCACGATCGGGCCGGATCTCACTATCTACGTGAAAATCCATGAGAAAGAGGCGGGAGGAAGCAAGCCAGAGATGGACGAAGCAGTCCGATGCTTGACTATTGGCAAAGAAAGGGAAGGCAAGTTTGCCGACGCAGATTTGAGGAGGGTCGGTTTTGAGGTTAGCGAGTTCCTCAATGGAATGAACGCGAGAGAAACGTGAATGCTTTGGGTGGAAGGTTTTGTTGAGCGTTCACCTTGAGGTCTCAATATTCGATAGGTGGATACACGATCACGTGGTCGGGCGCTGTTCTTTTATTTTACTTCTTTCTGGGGATCGAGCATGTAACGTTACGCTCGACTAACCGACTTAGTCTTTCCCATCCGCAGGCAGCTAGAGATTCTTAGCATATATGGTAATGAACAACGTGATGACGTTCTTGCCTTCCCGAACCCATATAATTACTAGAAATAGGTCAAAGCCGTCGGCCAAACAATTCAGCCATACAATGCTCGAGGAGCACCGCCGCATTGTTTCCGAATCTCCCACGCCATGATCCTTCGCAAGCCTATCTGAACAGAAGTTCCCCACCGTCACGCAATTCTGCACATTCCGCTGCAGACCTTCTTGGTATTCTTGGACTCAGTAGCCAAAAGAGAGGAAAGCGTCCTTGGCGAACATGGGTGAGTATGCAGTGATAAGGCAGGTATCAACCCCACTTTTAGCGAAGGCGATAACGAAGTGCTCTGGCAACGGACGCCAAACACAACACATAATCAAGCATTGTATGATCCTCCGGTGCATGATAAGTTATGCTTGAAAGTTTGTGAGTTCAGTAATTGGGCGCCCGGCCTCTCCTTGTTCACCATGAAGAGATGCACAATTGGTCAGCTAACTTGGCATGCAAGACTGCCCATGCCACAAAAGGATCTTGTAGTTAGACAGCCAATTAATTGTGGTTCCATCTGAGATTGACTCAGTCTAACTACTCACTTCGGGTGTGAACTGCCGTTGAAGCTCGCTACACTCCGCTTTACCATCGTCTTATCATCACGTTTGCCAAGCATGGAGGTCATTGTCATACTCGACAGTCAACAGATTTATCGTAGATCCCACTGCTATAAAGTCAACGTGCAAAGCCTTGGTCTTCTATATTCACGAGTAAAATCGGTTTCATCATTCAAGATGATTCTTGGGTTTTCGTTAACATTGATCGGGTTGATACAATCGGCATTGGCCTCGGCCCTACCACCATTAGGACACGAGAGAAAGATCCTCCATGAATATCTTGGGAAGCGTGGTTACAACGGATCTTCCTCATGTTTAGACGAAGCTGCTCCAACAACATCGGCACCAAAATCGAATATCTGGGCCCAGATTCCACCCGAGGATAATCTTGCTGTTTGGAATCTGCTTCATGCACCTTCGTCGGCCTTGAACTTGACAGACCCGAGCAAAGCAAAGCCATCGGACAATTACGTGTAAGCATTTCACAAGAAATGCTGGTCATCGACTAATATGTCGAAGGTTCTGGATCGACACTCTTCCACTAAACAAAACTGACGTACTACCTTTTCTAGACGGCTCGGCCCCTGCGCCTATAAAATATGCTCGTGCAATCATATTCGAAGGAGGGAAAGAAGTCCCCGATTCCCAAGAATATATGATTGGACCGTTGCCCATAACAGGTTCATCTACGATTCAAAAATTGGACTACATCTACAATGGCGGTAATGGAGGTTCAGTTCCGTACAACGCACGATATTTCGATAGCCCAAGAACATCGGCGACAGAACCATTGATCGCATCGATCATGTCAAATATTTCAGACATCACTGCAGCTCTATTCCAGGGACGTGTGTACTATGGCTCGAAGGACAATAGAAGTGTGTGCATAGCAAACGGACTCAAACATCATCGGATAATGCTAATCACAGCCTAGCTACACTCACAATGACTTCTGGCACACCTCAATCCTACGATGGCACACAAGCTTTCCGTAACGTCATGTTCCGCATTCCAGGGCCGGCAAGTTACATGACGCCTCTGGATTTCTTCCTTCACATCGATTGCACCGGTACGGACCCATCCCTATACAAAATGAAGGGTTTTGTCACAGGCGAAAAGTTCTACCCAACAATTGCAGCTCTGCGAAAGGCCTTTGAGGCTGGCGAACTTGGCATGGAGTACGACCAAACAGCGGATGCAGACTGGGCTCTCGTGAACTACAAACCTGAACTCGGCGTTCGCGAGCTTGAAAGCAGACTTGCACCGGCGACGCTTGAGATTGGCGGAAAGCGGTATAAGGTTGACGAGAAGAATCAGTATGTCGAGTACATGGGTTGGTCGTTCTACATTGCGTTCTCGAGGACCCTGGGTGTTATGTTTTACGACATTAGGTTTAAGGGTGAACGGATTCTGTATGAGCTTTCTATGCAGGAAGCTACGGCTCAATATGGTGGCAATCAGCCAAAGGCCGCCAACACGGTGTACCATGACACTTATTACAGCCTGGGCGCGGAGATGGGAACTTTGATCGAAGGATACGATTGTCCATGGGGATCGACTTTCTGGAACTTAACTTACCACTCAGGTAACGGCTCCGTGATCAACACTAATTCGCTATGTCTCTTCGAGGCCGACATGAACTTCCCATTGTCTCGCCATCGGACTGGAGCGAGCAATGATTACGGCTTTAGCAATATGGGAAGCGTGAAGGGTGCACAACTCATCGTTCGAGCAATTGCTACAGTCGGAAACTACGGTATGTCAAAGATTTCTAGACGCAGATAGTAGATGGGCTAATCAGTCAGACTACATGTTCGACTATGGCTTTCACATGGACGGAAGCCTCGAAGTCAGCGTTCGAGCTTCGGGCTACCTCCAAAGCTCATTCTACTACCCAACACAAGGCAAGTGGGGACCTCGTATTCAACAAGCAACTCAAGGATCACTTCATGACCATATCATAACCTTCAAGGGTGACTTCGACATACTCGGAACCAAGAACTCACTTCAAGTATCCGAACTCAAAGTTGTCAACCAGTCACAACCATGGTTCCCTGAGCTCGGAGTATTCGAGCAAATGGAAATGGACATCTCCATCATGAAGGAAGAGAAGCAGTTCAACTGGGCAGGTAACAACCAGGCCATGTACGTCGTGGTGAACCCGAACGAAACGAACGCATGGGGAGAGATGCGAGGCTACCGCATCGTACCAGGTCGCTCAGATATCCACCTGTCAACACTCAAGTCGCCCTGGTCATTGAAGAACTCAGAATTTGCGAAAACGCATCTCGCAGTCTGTCGGCAACATGACAACGAGGTATTTGCAAACAGTGTACAAAACGCAAACTTGCCTTGGGCTCCGCAGCAAGATTTTAGCAAGTTCTTTGACGGAGAGAACATTGAAGAGGAAGATTTGGTCGTGTACTTCAACCTTGGGATGCACCACTTCACTCGTAGTGAAGACGTGCCGGTATGTGCTCTTACGAATCCCGATGCTTTCGCTGAACATCACCAGGTCACTCTCTATACCGAGGCATATAGTAGCATCGTGTTTGCTCCTCAGAACTTCTTTGATCGAGCACAAGATGGCGATCTGTTGAACAGAAGGTGGGCGCAGGTCAACGCGAGTACCGGAGAGCTGACCTTTGAAACCTATGGCGTTGGCCTGGAGACTTGCGCTGTGGAGCTTTATGAACCGATTGAGAAGATACTGGGTGTTGTTGATGCTTAGGGACGTTTCTTTCCTGTCATCGGCGTCATGATGGAAATATCATGAGGAGGACTTTGTTTTGTCATGGCACGGCGTACATACGAAGTGACACGAGTGAATGATGCACTTACCATGGTGTTGCTCTCGGAATGACGTATCATCTTATGTATATATTGACGGCGGTTCTCTTATTCCCGGCGGCCGCAATAGGTGACGTGGCAGAAAGATACTTACTGCAGGACTTTTCGACCGCATCAGGGAAGTAGCAGAAGGGCGGTCACTGGCATTGTCGTGAAAGGATTCTACCAAATTGCAAAGTAAGCATGGCATGTTTGCCCCGACCAGAGTTGGTGATATTGACCGGACGCTGACATCGAGCTGCAACTTGGCATGGATGAAGATGTGGATACGGTAAGCAATTCCTGATGGAACGCATAGGATTGAGAATCACCAACATGGATTGCCCTTCACCGGATGTGTCTCACAGCTCCTTTCTGTGCCCACATTTCCTTGACTAAAAAAGCTTATATGAGGTTGACGCCATATATTTCGCGCTGGGGCCACTCAGCCCTATGCCTTGCATGGAAAAGCCCTGGGAGTACTCTATGGTAGGACGTGTTCTCCGCGGCGCGTTCATTGGTGCTTAATCCAACTGCTAGGCCCTTCCGAGCTATGCAAGGCCATTGGGCCGAATCTGGAGCACTCTGACTATGCTGATAATATAAGCGCGAAATTGATGTACAAACGACATGCGAAGTGATGCACAGATTTGCATTCACACTGACTTCAACGCAACACATCGCCGCCCCCACACATCTTCCTGATTCGACATGGGTCAAGCGCTCTTCAGCTAGCTGCTCCAGTGAATGCCAAAGGGACAGGTACCCGACAATTCCAAGAATATCTATCCAGATTTCGGGTACGACCAACCAGCATCAACCCTTTCAGCTCTTAAGATAAGGTGTTATGACGCCTGCGTTTCGCCAAGGACAATTGACGCCGGTCTGCAGACAGACCCTGTCCAGGGCACAGCTCGTTGAGGTTATGGGTTGGCGAAAACGCAATGACTCGCCAAAGCAGTTCCTCGTATGTAGCTATGAGGCGCGGGAAGCGCTGCATCCTCGTCGCTTCCTGTGTTGAGGTAAATGATCTTCGAGCGTCGTCTTACGCTTCTCTCCAGGATCTTGCCACGTCAATTTACCTTGCAAGCTCGCGGGTTCGCGTGATACGGGTCGAAAGATCGAGAAACGCGGATCTTACACGTCGGCTTAGGGCCAACGAGTTCGACTTTGGACTGCTTTCCGAGCCGGCGTAGGACATACCCGAAGAAGCCATAAGCGACCTCTTCTTAGGAAATTCGCGCGCTTGTGATGCCAAATCCTCGCTCAATGGACCCACTACTAGCGACGCTCGAGCATGATTACCCGCTTCAAGGGTTACGCCGCTCTGTCGCGAACTACGCCCGTTCAGCCGAGGCGCGCTTCTTCTAATGTCTACTGCGGTACGCATCAGATGGGCTTGGCTGCTTCGTTACTTATGGATGTTGAATGGGCCTGCTCCTGCAGTTTCCTTTTGTTCGGAAGCATCCGAGCGAACAGCTGAAGAACAGGCACTGAATTCAGGTGGCATGCACAGTGGTGGATATGGATGACTGACCCAGCCATCACGACGGCAGTTCTTGTTTTTACTCGACAGGAAGCCACAGCAGTGTTGTTGGCGTTGCAGTAGCGTAATCGAACGACCAGGCATGCGGTTGGTGCATTATCATGCAACTCCAACCACAACCAACGCCAGAGTCCTGCGGGATGCTGGGCTGGTCCACAGACCACTGACACCTAGTCAAGATACGGTGGCAAGAACTCAAACTGCGGGCATCGCCTCGCACAATCGCGGATAGCGTAAACATCACATTTGTTGGCTGCGCGCTATACTTCCACACTAAGAACAGCCAGAAGCACGCGAAATGCTGCACGTAATATTGTGGCCGCCCGGTTTATAGCACCCCCGTTCTATGAGCTATGAGCACGGACCCGGTCCTTACTATGACTACAACTGCGCGTCATTGCCGAATATGTAGGATATTGTTGCGGTCAAGCTGATGGAAGGCTGGGCGCTATCTCCTGCATTCATGTAAGACGGACGTGGCGGAAGTACTATCTGTGAAGTGGAGTGGAGCGGAGTTCCCCCCTCGCAACACAGCATTGCCTTAGTCCTTGCACTGTTCGAACCCATAGCACGGGCAGATATACCACCTCCGGCGAAACTACTTGCGAGGTAGTCAATCGTTCAGATATGCGCTTACAATCTTGGGGTAGTACGCTGCGCCGCGACGCCAGTAGTGGAGCGTCCAGAACCCCTCAACAAGCGACATGCAGTGGGCTCTCCCCTGTTCAAGCTTCTCCGGAGGTCAATTATAGCATTGAAGCGCCCACTCGGCTCAGGCTGCATGTTTCCTGCCCTTGCTTCCAAGGAGTGCAGTATTTCTGGCCGTCTTGGCCCTTGTCGATTCTCAGAACATCGCTTGTGGCGCCTCAAAACTATGTGCGGCGCCTCAGAATCATATGCGGGAGGGGAAGGCCGTTGCCTCTGTCCGAATGTACCAATGGGCGCTGACTTGCGATGATCGAAATGTTAGTGTCCAAGGACAAGTAGCGCTTGCGCCATCTGCATGGCAATCCTACTCGGGCCTTTCCATCACGAAGGTTCACCGATCAGGGCTGATATGAGTTTTTGAAGCTAGGCAGATGGATATCTTTGGAAAATAGGACCAATCATAGAAAAACACTTTGGTAAGCTGAGCTCCCTGGGCGTAGAATTTTCATTGTCGATCCAGTAAAGAACCATGCGCACTTGACAGTCCCAGATAGATTACAGCTCAACGTAGTTACTGACGCTCAAATTCGTAATGAAAAATGCAGCTTTGTCCGCCCCTAAGCCCCAGACGCACCTTGTCACGTCTTATCGCATAGTGATTCCGGTGAATGCAAGCAGACTTAGAACGGAGTGGACGCGCCAGACCGATATGGTGAGCTGCTCAGCCAACGGCAACGGAAGCTTGAAAAGAATCTATACGCAGTGTTGCGCGTGATCCATCTCGCAGGTACTAGGCCTTGGAGACCACGGCTCGAACAAGATAGGCATTCAACATTGCCCTGCTATACCTCACCCAGCTGACCCTGCGCAAGGGGGATCACTGGGATCTGTTGTTGTGGGGTGACATGTTGGAGTGTTTCTGGGAGGCGCGGATGGATGCATATGCATGCCCCAAGCAAGGCATGACCGTTATGAACCTCGCACCATCAGCGCTGGACAGGGAATGCGCGTAGGGCTGATGCAAAGCGGTGATCACCCAGACCATGCAGTTCAATGCGAAGTTAACGAACCTATGCATAGATCGCCTAGTCTATGACATGCATGGAGACTTCAATGTTAGACGCGCGAAGATGTTTGCAGCTCGTGTTGGCCCGTCCATCCACTGGGTATCGGTTTTGAATAGATACCATCACCCATCTCAGGCCTCCTGCAGGGATAGATACTGCTTTTTGTAACATTGGTGGGCTAAATAAGGTACAAGGCAAAGAAATAGGGTGAAAGACCGGGGCAAGGGAACGAATCCACCCGCGTGGCAAAGGCCACGATGCGTTCCGCCTCGCCTGTTTGCAAGGTTTGAATGTGGAGCCCGCACCTAAGTACTAGGGAGACAAACCCTGACAACGGGGCGGCGCTGCGCGCGCTGACCGACATACGTACGCTGGGCACGCGTCAGGTGACAGAGTGCACAGCTATGTAGGAATCACCCTGGTTCACATGATCGACCGCGGCACCAACATAGCGGATATCACTTGCGGCAGCCAGGCGAGTCAAGCAGTGATCCCACGACGTTTGTTCGATCACTGCGGCTCAGTCAGCTCCCATATTAGCAATTCGATGACAGCCGTTCACTACAAGTATTCACCAGACTTTTGCCCCCTAGACCTTCGATGGTTCTCTGGTATAAAGACCGCCTCAACAGCCGCTTCTCCAGTGATAACCATTCCTCAAACTTGCACTACACTCGGCGTGCAATATACGATCTCCATCATACGCAACTGCATATCTTGGGCTACGATACCATAACATAAACCCAGACATAACGCATAGCCATGTCAACACATACACTTAGTCCCAGATCTTCGAATGAGAGTCTGCAGAGCAGCTCTTCAGTCATATCTTCACCTGACAAGCTCGCCCCTGCGGTCCAGGGCCCGATGGCTTGGGAGTCGCTCGATGCTACACAATACATCATCGAGCTCAGCCCACGCGAAGTTCGGGACATTAGAGCCGCTGTCATCAAAGTCAAAAGTACGTTTGCTAAACATACGAGCGGAGAAACTGTTAACACTCGCCAGTTGCGGGTACGCCACGAGCCGAGATTCGGCAAGAGACCTTTGACTTGGCAAATCCGGATTTAGCTCGCAAGCTTTCGGCTGTGAGCAAAGAGCTCCACCAAGGCCAGGGGATTGTCGTGCTCCGCGGGCTTGACGCTGCCAATTTTAATGACGAGGAGGCAGTTGTGGCGTTTGCTGGTGTTTGCTCATATGTCTGCCCCAATCGAGCGACTGACTCCTATGCAAATCAGACTCTAAGTATGTGGCCTTAGGGAAACAAATTACATTTTTGGGTGCTGACATCTTTCAAGGTCATGTTCGTGACGCTACAAAGCAAGTTGTGCCCTCATGGGCCAAAGATATCGGTCTTGCTGGCTCGAAAATCACAGCAGCCATGGACTTCCACAGCGACCGTTTTTCTGGTGACGTCCTTGCTCTTCATGTACGCAACGATGGCGGTGCTGGCAGTGGTGGTGAGCAGTACGTTGCTAGTTTCTGGCGGATATATAACGAGCTCCTTGAAAAAGAGCCCGAAGTGCTAGAAACAATGGCAGAGTCCAACTGGCCATTCGAGCTCAAACAGAAGTAAGTTATACTGTAGATTGTTCTGGAAAGGAACATTTTCTAACGTCCGCAGAAATCAAGATCCATACCTCGAGTATGGACCGACACTCTTCTTCTCTAAGGGCAAGCCTATTTGCCAGCTAGTCAAAGCACCACTATTAGGAACCCCCTTGATTCAACGCGATCCCCATATGCCTTCTGTGACCGCTCAGCAAATGCATGCTATGCACGTTGTGGGCGAGCTCGCAAAGCGGTTTTCCTCCAAGCTTGACCGCAAGCAAGGCGACATTCAGTTCATCAACAACTTGAGCATCATGCACGCCCGCGAAGCATATCGTGGTAGCAACGGCAAGCCCAGCACTCGCCACCTCCTGCGCATGTTTCTCCGAGATCCCGAAAATGCTTGGGAGAAGCCAGCACGCTTCCGTAACAATTTCGAAGACCCATTCACTCCGGGCAGACAACAGAACCTTCCCGTCATCGACAACGATCCTTGGCGCCTGATCAGCGGTCGCGAGAGCCACGGCTAAAAGAGTATTGTCATGTGGCCCACCTTAGAGTTGTATTACGGGGAACTTGGCCGGAATTTTTGGATGTTGCGGAATTATCGCCATTCGGCGTGGGATAAGTTCATATTGTTTGGCGTATAGAATGCATTCGTTCTGCAAATTTGCGAAGTAGCGGAGGTTGTTTCACCATAAATTTAGATAGACCATACCAGATATGAAATTTTGATTTTTGTCAATCGAGATCTCGAAAACTGTCAACACCATAGTTGTGTGCAGTAGGTGAGCCTAGGCTCCAGCTTCCTTGAATAGATCGACAATATACTGGCTCGACATGGAAAAATGCGTCATGGCAAACCCGGTGAGCGGCGGCTTGAATCGATCTGGCGCTCGTCAGAATCTTGCCCTCCTTGGAGATTGTGGCACTCACCTGGATCGGTCCGATTGAAGAGACTGGCTATCTTCGTTACGTATTGGAATCCTTCATGATCGATGTGACCTTTCTCACGTAACTCCTCCGGATTTTCACGTGCCAACTTGAAGGGCGAATAGCCACGCAGCGTGCAGCGCCAATGATAAAGAAGAACAGGGAAGGCGAATTCCCATTTTTTAATTTGAGTGTTCACAACATTGTTCACTTGGTTCTCAATCAACTGCAAAATTAGCAATTGTTTCGTTCTTTACACTGGGGTTACTCACAGTCCCATTCTTCGACTTGATGTAATCGTTTGCGCCGTGTTGGATGTATTCCAAATTCCAGAAGATGACGTAGAAAGCCAAAAACAGTTCATACCAGGGTTTGATTTTTGGTTTGAAGATCAGTGCCGCAAGCTCTTTGACGAAGGCCTTTTCGAGTTTCCTGAGAAATTTGACAGCCGCAACATCCATCTGGTGAGTGATAGCCCCTGGCAGTGGGCGGTCATATGCCTTTCGATCATAAGCTTCGTAATCACTGCTTCCAAGCCGGCGATAGTCATATTCACGAATGCCTGGTATATTATTCGACCAGACGGAGCCATAGCCTTGTGATACCACGGACAGGCATTGAAGTCGCATCGCCAGATCGAGAGCCTTGGAGCCATGAACACCGCGCATCCGCAGTACTTCTGTATATGTGAGAGTGGCGACTTCGTCCTGACTGATGCGGGCGAAAATCCATTCTTCGATAGAAGGCTGCAGACTCGAGAAATATGTCTCGAAAGAGGGAATGAGATTCGCCGTATCGTATACAGCGTAGGCTGGCTGCTCAATTTGTTTGACTTCCCCATCCTTATTGGTCCAGACGGACGCGGCCACATCTAAGGAGCCACGTCGCGGACTGTAGGGGCGGAAGGTCACGCGCATAGGCGGCGCACCAGGGATGGGGCCATAACCCGGCAGATTCCATAGAATCTCCATTTCATAGAGCTGACTGTTGTGGACCCAGTCGTAGATGAGAAATTCAGCCTCTTCTTGATGTTCGCGCCCATTGCCTGTGTTCCATGTCAGTAAGGGTCAAGCACATCATCGAGCAAACGCACAGCGGCGAACAAGGCTTGTATCTTCAAGATGTTCTCTATAGCATGGCTCGCGAAACGATCGCGCATGGCCCGTGATCTTGTTGCACTTTTCGCAAGGGTCGCCCTCGTCACACTACAATCGTCAGCCAAGCATCAGCGCCAGATCATAAGAATGCTCACGCCAGATTTGTAGAATCTGCATCGAACGCATATTCTTTTACTTTTACGCATTGTGTGAGTCTTTTCTCTCTGTTCTGCTGGCAGAGGCCCTCTGCGACGAGATACTTTTAATTTCTCCTGCCTCTCTACGAATGACGAAGGTACTTTTGGCACCTTCCTTCTCACCGTCTGCTTCCGAAGGCCTATGGCGCCCGCCGTAGCAAAGTGCTGGTGCTGGACATCAGGAAGGTATGGGCCATGATCAGGTCGCGATGGCACAAGCTCCCAGGGCTGGTTGCCTTCCCGCCCGCCGTGAAAGGTCGAGGGCGCTTGTGAAGTCTCGCCAGCTGGGAGCCATGAACTACCAGAGGATGAGGTTGGGTGAGGTATCAGGTTGCTAGATGCTAGCGCGTTGGTGTGGTCCGAATATTGCCGCGACGTAGCTGGTGGCGCCGAGGGGCCGCTCTCCCAAACAACACCAGCTTGTGATGGATGCTGCTGCTCTGAGCTGTCTACGTGCGACAGTGCTGTGCGCGATCGAGCATGCGAATGTCGAGAAAACGCTTGCGTTCCATGAGTCGTAAAAGGTGGGTCAAGCGCATTTGTGGGGGTGTCCTTTTGATCGTTAGTCGCAAATTAGTCTACATCACAGCATTTACTGTATACATACCGAAGTTGTTCGCAAGTCATGAAACCTATCTGTGGTGCGATAGGTAGGACTAGGTGGACTCAGGGGTAGCTCCTGTCTTGAGCTCAGTACTTCTTGGGGTTGGTAGTGTCGCGAGGCTTCGGATGGAGGATGTGGCACAGACGCGCCCGCCTCAGCGGCGTCATAGGGAATGGCTGAACGCGGTGTGTAAGTTTGGTTGCCCGTAGAATGAGTCCATTCCGGGATGTCTTGACGGACAAAGCCTGAGGGCCATGTCTGAGATGCCGACGAAGTTTGGCCGACGGAGTCGGCTCCGTCCTGAGAGTAGTGGAGAAAGGTGGCGGAGGACGGGCCGGTGTAAGGAGCGTGGTTGACGTCCTGGTGCCATGGAGCTGCTGTCAGAGCATACAGATGGTCGTGATTATTAGCAGGAAAATTGGGATAGTGCGAGTGGGTGTTGGCGCTCCTGTAGTACTGCGAACTCGTAGTAGACATTGAGGCGGGCAGGCTGACAGCGTAACTTTCAGGAGTTGTGGGTGTGTGGCTCTCATTCGTCTGACGACAGTAGCGACGATTAGAGGTATCGCACACCAAGAGCTATGGCGAGCAGCGGCCAAGAACAGAGCTCTAAGCAGTAGAGTGGTTTGCTGTTTTCATGAGCAGAGCGATTCGAGTGGATGAGCGATAGGCGGGTCAAGCAACGGGTTGGGTTCGCAGCGTCGGGAGCGCTGCATGTTCTAGCTCCCGTTTGCCCAGTCTGGGCCGCCCACGGCCCCCTTAAGTCCCCGCACACACGAGCGCAAGATGACAACAACATTTTCGATACTAGACATAGACTTCTGACCCCTCTCTCTACCTCTCGGTGTTCAGTGTCAGATGCATCTTCCTGACCGTTCTATGCTCAACGTGCCACGACATGTTATTGCCGCTATGAGTGTCCCCGACATGCGGAGTATGCCCTGCTAAGCAACAATCTCCGACGGTTTCTTCACCCACCCAATGATTGAATGATTGAATAATTGTTTTCGGGCCGTCCTCGCTGAACGAAGCAAACATATACGAGCATTCTCAAGATGTCGACGGTGCCGAAGTACTGGTCTAGCAATACACCCAGTGCTCTAACTCTTTCCTTATGCTGCACTCGTTGCTCCGTCTCCTCATGATGTCGATTTGACACCACTTTTCACCGTGTAATTGACGAAGTCGGGCTTCTACAGTCACAAAATGCTATCGATTCCTGAGATTGAAGGTGTGCGTTTGGCTACGACTCGTGATCTACCTCGCATAGCTGTTGTTGCTGCGGCCGCGTTCTTCTGGTCTCCATCCTTCAGGTATCAGCGGCCTCGCTACAAAGAGTTCCCAGCAGACACGGTAGCTTCATATTGGAATGAGTACGACCGGGCGATCTTACACCCTGCCTGCGTGGTACTCGTAGCGGAAGACAACCTGGACCCCAATGAAGCTGAGCATGTGTATGATGCACTACGGCCTTGCTTGCCCACCGCCCAGGGGCCCAGAGGCATCGTTGGCGTGTGTAGCTTCACTTTGAAGAAAGACTCCTGTTATGCATCGCTACTTCAGCCTGCGGGTGAGCTTGTCAGCGATACGCGCTCTGACGTAGGCTAGATCGCTGATGCTCATCTAGATCATGGCCATCCTCAGCATGGGCAACAAATCGACCACAAGGCCAGAGATCAATGTTCTGAAGCTCTAAAAACTTATGAATCGGTCACGGGCCCTCCAAAAACCAAGTACGTGCGTGCGTGTAAGCCGCGGCAGAGCTGACCATGCGGCATAGACATCTTGCCGACAAGATGCGTCTCAGCACAATAGCTGTCCTGCCGCATTACTGGCGTCGAGGACATGCAACAAGGCTGGTCAACTTCTGCACGCAAATCGCAGACCTGGACGATGCTCTCCTAGTACGTATGTCTGTCTGAGACTGTGATTCGCAACTAAGCTCATCAACAGGGTGTTTCGGCTGCACCCCACGGCGCAGTAGTCGCTGCGAGAGCTGGTTTCGAGGAATGTGAGATCGTCCGCATCAAGAGCCATAGGGAACAGGCATCCGAAGATCCTCCAGATGCCGCAGACGTCGAGCTTTGGATAGGCGTTCGCTTCCCTTGTACGCCGCCTTCCAGCGGCGACGCGAGTCGGTCGGAGTCACCGATGGACATGAAATGGGTAGCTTGATCGGTGTAAGACCTTGGCGGTGTGATGCGCCCAATATACGGGTAGGGCTGGCAGGCGAGGTCATTTTAGTTGCGCCGGCACGGATTATTTTAACCTACCCGCAGTGGAGCCCACAGTGGAGCCTGAGCGGAGGTAAGCACGGGGCTCTATCAAGGTCACATCGCGAAACACAAGGGTGACGTTGCATCTACCTAGGACTCATAGAGCATTTTACGTCGATATAAAATACCTGGATAATTGATCAATAGTTGTAACTTGTTCTATAACCATGATAGTTTTACATACATACGAGCACATAATTCTGCCCATAAGTGCGATACTACAAAAGCATTCCTACTTTCCCTAATTATGTATTTGCTTGGCGACGACAAAGATTAAATCCAACTTCGCAATACTTACAGTTTTGCAGAACCGCGCTAGTATCCTCTTCACTTCGATTTCTTCTTCTTTGCTGGCTCCTCGTCGTCAGCATCGGTCTTCCTTTTCTCCGAAATCCTGCTACTTTTTCGAGTTCCCTCTGTTTGTTCCTTCTTCTTTCCCTTCGATGCGGTCTCTTTCTTAGCAGCGGCTCCTTTCGGCGCCGCTTTCTTAGAATCGCTCGCTTGATCCTTCTTCTTGCTGCTGTTGGCTTTGGGCTTTTGCTCACTCAGTGGCGCATCGTTCCCCTCGTCTTTCTTCTCCTCTGGAGACGGACTCTGTGATTCCTTCTCGGCCTGCTTCTCCTCCGCTTTCTTCTTTGAGGATGACTTAGGCTGTGGTGTACCCTTCTTAGGCTCATTTTTTGAGCCAGATTCGTTCTCATATGAGCCTCCCTTTTTCTCGTACTCCTTGGATAATTTGGCGGCCTTGGATGTTCATTAGCAAAGAGCATCCACTAATAGTGTAAGTTTTTTCTCACCTTCCATGCGCTCCATTGCCCCTTTCCTCCTCCGTCTTTGTTCGTTTCGTTCTTAACCTCCTCCTTCACCTTCTCTCGAAGTTTCGGATCGGTGGGTTTTCCCTTTGAAGATGGCATTTTAGAAGAGATCGAGAGCAATTAGATAGACTTGAATATAGTGACGAAGAATTGTCTCGCGCACCGGAATGCCCTTGAATTATGTACTTGCAACTAGCTTTGTTTTGATATGGGCCACGATATGACATCATGACTCTCCTTTCTGGCGCGCGTGCACGTGCCTCAATGAATGTTTGGTGTAGTGAAATAGCGTGCCATTAAATCGATAGCGTCCGCAGTACCAAACCTTATACCAGCCTCCTTCATTATCTCATAATAAGACAGCAGACTTCAAAGTCGAAGATGTGAGAACGGGAACAACAGCCACGATGTACATCGCATGCGTTGCGAACCATGAACGAAGAACCCCAAACCACGGTCTTCGCCCTTCCTCGCCAATCACATCCGTACCACTCTTCTCACTTGAAGGTTCGAAGTGCAAGCGGCACACGCCTTCGACAACGCATGGCTCACGTAAGCTCGGCTGTTGCGAAAGGTGCAGCTTGTGCGACACACTTGAATTTGCAGGTAAGGGTTTCCAGTCAGCACAGTACATCGCTCGTATCATTATATCGCTGTCAAGAGGATGGCATATGTTATCTACAGGTGCCATGACTGCAGGCTTCTTGGCCAATTTACGTTAGGCAACCTATAGAACCAAAGTTCATAACACAGTGATCCGCAAGGCATGCAATGAGCGATCCGGCACTCTCAAGGCAAGTATACATACAGACCCAATCACTATTACAAAGCCCAACCACTCCATCGGAGCTCTTGTGGAAACGACTAGGAGCACCACTTACCTACCTCACGACATAAGTCGCGCACCCTACACGGCAACAGTGTTCCACTAGCTACTATTCCCTTGGCCGGAGATACTGCATGTCATCCTTTCATGCATCCTTGTCCACCGATCAACGTGCCAATCACATTTCGACAACGAATGCATTTACCCCACATCGCTTCTGCACATGATCACACATACAAGGTATTTGAGCACTTTGGAGCGGCAATGAGCAGATTGTCCATAGACATGTATGTATCCAGCAACTCGGGTAATACCCTATTTCCCACTTTTGCATCGCTAGTCATCTCTATACCGTCGAAGCATAACCCAATCCGCTTTGCGACCATTCTTCTTCGCTTAACATTTGACGGCCACATGGCGTGTCAAGAAATTGAGCATAGTGAGGTTGATAAAGGAGGATATAAACCAAAATCCCCCGTTGATTCTTCGCAACCACCAAGAGATGGGTCTTTTTAGTGAATGTGCCGCACAAGCATCAAGTTAGTAGAAGGAGAAGGTGGGGTCCAAGATGCTAATTGATAGAACGATCAGGAACGATGAAGCTACAGAGCGAGGTCTGACGGGCGAACATGTATAGTTATAAGAGAAGCAATCCTGTAGATGAATCTGCTTATTGAAACATATCCAGGTGCTCTGGGGAAGCTAGCTCAGATAAATGCAATATCAACTAGAGTTTCTGATATTTTCACAGATCGAATTAGTACCCACGAAACACGCTGCATCTAGGCTTATCTGGACCGTCCCATGCTCGCTAGTCTTATTGTGACAATTGCCGAATCGAAAACACCAGGCTGAGCTCCTATCTTGACATCACCCGCTCACCTCGCCGATCAGTACACCTATCAGGCTTCGACAACGCATGCATACTCAGCCAACACGCTATCGTTCACAGCCACGCACACTCGAGTGCCCGTACATATACACCCAGTTCACCGGATATTTACTTAGTTACCATTGCCCTACAGTCTTCAAACATTCACACTTCTTCCGTGTGACAACCTGTTATCGCTACAAGCTATACATCCTGCGCGTTTGACACGAAAACATGCTGTGCAAAGGAAATGTACCTGATGGGGATGGAGGATACAGACCGAGAGCTGGAGCTTCGATCTCCGACAGTGAACCAAGGGATGGAGGTGGTTATTAGTGGTTCATCGAACAGGAGCTGAAGGTACGTAGGCGATGGCGGCAACGCAAACTTGTACAGAGCTAACAAGGACAGACTACAGCGAGGACATGCACGGTGCGATGTGATGAGTTGGTATATGGCCAATGTTGCCAGGAATATTTGGCTTATCCTCTGCTTTGATCAGGTAGAATAGTTTGAACAGAAGCAATGTATGATGTTGACGGGCCAAACAAGCCCACATTGCATGAACGAGAGATTGGAACGCGAACCATTCATCTTGCATATCGACCTAGAACATGTGAAATAAAGTTCATCCGTGAACATGCAAAGCTGAATAGATCTCGTGGGTTTACACCAATCTATAACTAGGCATATCGACATTTGACGAAGAGGTAAACCTTCAGTTATCATTCAATAGTTTTCTCAAACATATATACATTGAAAGCAAAACTTCCCTCCTTCTACAACATACTCTTCCGATTTGCCAACTTCTGATAATTCTTGCGAGTCCGCTCATATCCCTCTTGCATCTCATACTCTGACAATGCAATACTGGCTGGCCTCGACGAATCATGCCTTGTCGACACCGGTCTCAAGCTCTCCGCGCCACTCGGCTGTCGTAGTTTCTGCGGCGGCTTATCCTTGAAGCCTAAGCGTTTCCTTATGGCGCCCGTCGTCGATGAGAACCACGCACCAACAGCACCACCCTGTTGAGACGCAGCCGCGCCCTCTGAATCGTGCGTGTGCGGATATCCATGTGAACGATCGAGCAGCGGAGCCTTTTCGCCAGGCTCCATGAAGAGGTGGCTGCCCTCGTGGTTGACAAACCAATTTACGTTGTACTGCTTTCCTTCGGGCCCACCGCCACAGCTTCCAGCGAGTACATGCGAGGGTGGAGAGTTTACGGCCAGGGCGAACAGATTCGGTGGTTCGGAGAAGTCGGTGACGAGGCCGCGGTGAACGATGAAGTAGCCCAGGACCCCGACGTTCATGATGAAGACGAGGAAAAGTACAATGACCCAAGCGCGGGCAGCGGCATCCTCTATGCCGCCTGAAGCATATTGCTGGGCTTGAAGTGCGGCGAGGAAATATTGAGTTTGGAAATCGTCAAGAGCGGCTGAGGTATAGTTCCATGGAGACGTTACAAAAGGTGCATCCGTCATGGCCTGCAGCAGCGTGCAGCCCGCCATGACTGCCAATGCCTCTCCCATGCTCGGTAATGCAGGGTTAAGATCGACCTCGAGGTTTTCCGGTTCGGTATTCGTTGGGTTCAACATCAATTGCATCAACAACCTGGAATTACTCGCGTTTCCGTCGACGATGCCAGTTTGTAGGGACAAGCTATTGGCCCAGTCAAAGCCAATGTCTTTCCAGTTAGGCATGCTCGTAGTCCACGTGGCGTTCTCGTGGAGTTTGCTGTATTGCATGAGGTCAGCTTTGTCCTCACATAGCGCCTCCATGGATCCTCCACCAGACCTAGCATTGTACTGCGTTGTACAATCAGGACTGAGAGCGGCAGAGATCTTGCAAAGCGAGTACATGCCCGTCGTGTTCGAACCGCTGTCCTTTCCACCCTGACCTAGCAAGTAGATGGAAGGTCTTCCCCAAGGGTAGCTCGTGTGATTCATCAGTGTGTTGAATTGCAAAGGATACTTCGCAAAGATGGGTGGCCAGTCAACACGGTTTTCAGTGTTCCATCCGAAAATATCGTCAACTTTTGTCTTGTTGACAGTCGTGTTCGTGTCCCAAAGCCCCTGCATTGGCCAATCTGCCACCTCTACCTCGTTCTCAATCCATGCTTCGTACACAATTGGGGCAAGCTCTTCCTTGTTCATATTTACACAGAGTACTTCCAATACCGGTGATGGCACAGATGCTTTCAGCGAATACGTTCCTTCGGAGTTTAACTCTTCTGGCTGTAGAATGCCATTCCTTGGATTGTGCGCAGCTTCAAAGACCCCAGCATGTGGCATTGCCAGCGACACATTGTTAATAGCTCGGCCGTGCTTCTTCGACACTTCCTTGGTGTCAATTATGTTAATCCATTGCGCAGTTATGGTCGTGTTCTCATAGAGCAATCCAAAACCAGGCGGTCGTTCGGTCTGGTTTGTAGACCCGTTCCCGTTTGAAGCTGTCATGTCCCATTCGGAGAGGTAACGTCTAAAAGAATCAGTACAATGATGTAGATTCAGCTAAAACGAAATACACCTACTGGTAATTGTGATATCCTTGGCCAGCATGTTCTATTTGGAGACAGGTGCTGCCTCCGTACTCGTCGTCAGTCCTAATTGGAGTCTGGCAAAGGCTTTTCACATAATTCACATTGGCGACATCCGTCTTGACTCGCCCTGCTAATACAGTCTGCTTCCAAGATCCCTGCCTTAAAGTAGGTTGAACTATTCCTCGTGAGCTCAGGTTCGGGATCGCAGAGTCTTGACGTACCTAAAGCAGTCGCCGCAGATGAATACAGTGTGGCCAAGATTGCGCTGACGAGACTCAATATGCCCAATATAGACAGACCACCGTACTTCACCTGGTCGAAGTGGGTCACTAATGTTCCAGGTTGCACGATCCAGCGCCACATGCTGAGCTCGGACAGTGTTACGCCTCGGCCATGGCCTTTCATGAACGCCCTGCGACTCACCACCTGTCCAAGAAAGGCGACGAATGAGGTGACAAAAGAGAGTTCAATCAGTTTGGCGAATATGGTGGTAAGGAGGATCGCATCTGCTGGCTTGAGGGGTCCATTACTGGTTATACGCTTCCCCCAGAAAGGTTCGCGAACCGCTAGGCCGAAGAAAATTCCTGAGAAGACGCACGAGAAAAGGCATATCACAATGATACTTATGTTCAACCATGTAAACCGAGATTGATAGAAATCTCTGGCTGTTGGGCATTCGTGGGTGGGGCGAAAGTCTGTTTCATATGCGGACTTGATCGAAGGAGCACCACGCAATCTTTCAGTATCTGAGTTGTGTAGATACTGCTCGTAGTCGTTGACGCTGGTAGTGCTCTGCCGAGCATTTTTCAGCACGCCGCGCCGGAATTCCTCAAAAGTGCCAACATTAGGCCCTGGACTAAACCTCTCACGCCTCAGATCTGGTGTGTTCTCTGCCGACGAATCCCTCGGAAAGTTGTTCGCGAAAGGATCTGACGAGCCTGGAGGAGACAAAGCGTCAGGGCTCTTGATCGGTGGGCTTTGAGGACCAGGACCGAAACTTCGCGGAGCAGGCTGAATGCTAACCCGTCTCGCGGTTTGTGCGGTCCCATATGTTGCGCCTATGCCGAGCCCACTGCCGCTTTGTGATCCAAAGTGTTCCGAAACATAGTCGTCGGTGGCTGCCTCGAACCTGGGGCTTGCGATGGTGCTTTGATTGACGGCGGTCGCGTCGCTTGCGAGTCTCGAGACGCCCGACCGCGAGACTGGCGGACTTGTTGGCGGTGATATGTGCGTGAACCCAAAGGAGTGGGTGCTGTCCGTGAACTGCAAGGTTGGCATTGCAGGCGTACTCCCTGCTGTTTCTGATTGATCCGATACTTCGCGGATGAGTGGGCGGCGGTCGGCCATTGCGCCGCGCAACGGCGAGCAGCCCCTTCTCGATACTCTATGCTTGGAGGCTGCGTTTCAGGCGTGGTTTAAAGGTTTCGAAAGGTCGGGTGATCGCTTTTGTGTTCCTGCTGGTGTGCTCTGTGCTACTCGGAAGCAAGCTGCTGCGCGGGGTGTAGGGGATTCTGTAAGTTCGAATATGGATCGGCGCAACACTGTTTAGTACGCTGCCTTCAGTTTGACAGTCAGATATGAGTTGAAAAGATAGTGTCGCAATGTGGCAATTGTAAAGACGCCTGAGGTATAATGCTGGTCTGCGCGTTGGTTGCTTCTCTACTGTGAATGCGCGAGCTCAGCTCATGCACCGCATTGCGCTATTGCGATTTGTGGCGCAGCTAACGGCCCCCAGGATCCATCGGTGTGGCCTTTGCACATCAGAATTTCTCTGATTGTGATCTTCTGTTATAGTGGAGCATGCGAATGTGCACAGGTGCTTCACCTGCGTGTCCTCAATCATGTTGGAAGCGATTTGACAGCGTGATGGCGTTTGTTATGCTTGCGGGACCTCGTGGCATCCTGTGCGACCGACAAACCTCCAGTGGCAGGCTGAAAGTCTAAGCGAAGCAGCATAATTCGGTACATATGACGAGGGCTGACGAGGCGTTGGCTAGATGGTGGCTGACTGCTCTTGTCGTGGTGTTCTGGCCGTGGTCTCGCCTTGGACACTACAAACCTTGGGGCGAATGAGCAGGCGGGGCCTGCGCGTCTTATACTGGCCGAACGCGGAGCAATCGGGGGGAGGTGGCCCAATAAAGTACAACCCTGCTGCATATTTAGAGTCCTCAGTCATCACGTATTACACATTAGGCGTGTCTATATCTGACCATCGTGCGAGTACCATAATCAACAGTCGCAAGGCGGTCTAATGCTCAGACGATCCGCCTGCGGACATCTCGGAGGCCCTTCGATCCACGTGATCATCTAGCTTTCTTTCTGATGCTGTGCTACCACCATCGGCGTTATTCTCGCTACTTTGTACCACCAGCTCCCTTTACTCCCTTTCCTTGGGTTGTCCTTCTCACGTCATCACATCAGATCCTCTGGGATGATGACTGCGTATCAAGGCACATGCTGAGCTACCTGCAGTCTCCCTCACAACGGTTCGTTGCTGCAACTTCCGGGCAAGCGTTCAGAGAAGATGAGCGTATTCGAGCAGGTGGAGGCTAGCTAGAGTGATCACAACAACCACACGATGATAGAGCCATGCATCTATATGTCTGTGGATGAAGCATGGCGTTGGCATGAAAGTACTCTTGATCGCATACGTGAAGTAGAATTTGTGCAGACTGACGAAAGGCGAGCAAGCGCAGTTCAAGCACATCTTTCAATTGCCATTTGTGCTCTGGTGTATGTAGGCGACATTGAATTTTCGCTGGTGGTATTATTAGCTCCCTAACATCGATGCAAGCTCAATATTTCTCCTTGCTTGAGACAAGCTCGCAGCAGATCAACACTCCTTTACTCGATGTCCCAACATGGCGGCCATATCCGGCACCAGCACGGTGCTTTTTCCGCCTTGGGAAGGGCTCTAGAAGATCTAGCACTTTGGCTTCGTAGGACGAAATGTATTGTCTGATTATTCTGGTCGCACCGAAAGAAGAAACCCGTTTCGAGGAAGCAAAGAGGAAAAAAGGAAATATTGTGGTTGAGTCCTTTAATCTTACCTTTTCGCTACTAGTTGGAAGCTTCATCGGGAGTAAGACCAATGTCTTCTGGTCACCGTTCTGTTGTCTGACCCCCCACCGGTCAGTACGATGTTGTCATCCTGTCTCTGAGCACGCGGGCAGTGTCTCGGGTATAGTTTCCAGCCATTGCGCCCGACTCTACACACCGCACATGATAATGTCCTCATTATAGTAAGCTGGGAATAGATGGTGTACAGAGCACTGAAGATGTCCATGTATTGAAATGTCCGACAGTGCAGTAAATTAGAGCAAGAACCGATGGCTCGCTCTCGGCTTGCATGATATCTTCATGAGTAGATATTGTTCGGACGCCGTCATTATATTGGGAAAGTGTTGTATCGCACTGTACAATTCAACAGCGACAATAACACTTGAACAAATAAGTAGCTTTTGAAAAATACCCACCACGCTTACCTGTATCGAAGAGAGCATGCAGGAAGCCACGCGGTCAATGATGCATCCTGTGGCAATCGTCGGCAGCTGGGCGCGAATCGCGCATCCCACATGCTGTGTGACAGAATCTTGCTTATGGCCGAGCAAATAACGTTGTGTAGCGGCGTACAAATTATGTGATGTGGTTTGGGCCGTTCTGTGGCGCAGCCATGGAACATCATCCACACAATGTTCACATTTCTAGTCCGATGTGTTGGGCAAGACGCTATTGGCAATGTTATCTCCTGTGGGGAAAGATCTGGTAGAAACAATTGTTCTGACTCGGAAACGTATACCTTGTTCTAGTTCCCGATGAGTGTGGCGATGGCATTTTGCTAGTGGAGTCGAGATGACGCCGCATGCCGCGCCGTACATCTGAGGCAAGGGGTCGAGTCTCGCATATTCACCATTGTGTCTCAGGCGTCTCAGAAAGCAATGGGGATTTCTGAAGACATGGCCTGGGAAAAAACGAAAAACGTTTTCGTGTATCGCGAGCTGCTCGCAGAGTAACCAGGTCCCGGGATCCTCCTGGAACGTGCCGCGCATTGAGGGTTCGGGCCGGCTCTGGCTGCTCGTTTGTCAGACGGCTGATCGCCCAGCGGCCGGTTCTTAGAGTTCTCGATTCCCCGGTGCTCGGCTGAACCAGGTTTTGGTGGCTAGAGAGCTTATGTCACTACAGTCTCCCTGACAAGGTTCACCGGGTATCTGCACCATTCTGGAGGGATCCGTGTTGGCAGACAGGCGACAATATGTGGATCGTACCTGATAGTTGAGATAGTGGCCATCTGGCTTGCTGCCCTTAATTATTTGTACAACCAGCGTCGATGGATCTGCAAGCTAGTCTCTGAGAGGACTTCTCAGAGTTACCCCTTCGATGATGATGGAGTGGGATGGTGCCGACGACTACCGAATGTCCGTGCGGCCATGGAACTGGCAGCATGGCAGCACGGCATGAATCTGACCAGGAGAGCTGACTTCTGACCGGCCGTGGGCTTACCACTAAGGCGATACAACACGAGAAGCAACGTCTCGCATAAGTAACAAGGAAAAACAATAGATGAGTAAAATGACGGCTGTGATCTGAAGCCTTGCGCACCAATGATAATCATTCGAGCATGACGCACAATCATTTCAGCCACCGCCGATTCCGACTTCCTTCTGGCCCGAGCACAGCGAGCAGCGAACCTTCGCTGCCTCAGCCTCTACCTAAAAACAAACTCCTGCCAAGACTAGGCGGGAGCGGGGGGTTCGACCGCGGTGCCCTAAAATCTCCTGCTCCTCTTGCTTTCCGAGATTCCAGAGCGCCGCGGATATCGCTAGAGTGTCGCTTCCTCGAGGTCGCTCGCAGAAGATGAGTATTCGGATAAATGCGACCGTCCATGAGGCCCGGGCAGCCGCAGGCCACACTAAGGAGCAATGGGATCGGTTCTACGTGAGTTCGAGCTCCATGCCCAGTGTTTGATGAAAGCTAACGTAACAAGTTCATAACGAAAGACGAGGCGAAGCAACTGTCCGAGGCGCACAAAGACTGGTCAAGGTGGATACTGATCCCCGCAAACGAGAAGGAACGTATGCTTGAGCGCATAAACGGGCGACTCCAGGCTGAGGGTATACGGCCGGTGGAGATGATTATACTCAAGTGGCGAGTGTCGCAGCTGCTCAGAGATATCCAGCGGAAGTTCTGTAAGTGCTGGCATGTCAGCTCATATACTTTGGCGTCCGAACAGATCGATGGGGATGCAAGCCTACCATGCGCACTTAGCTAATTATGATGAACTTTTAGCCGAGGGTGACATGCTCAGAGGGATAGCCGTTGCGGGCTCGGCATCGCAGATGCAGGTCCAGACGCAGTCGGACAGCACCTCACAGCAGTCTTTGAGTCCACAACCTTCGGAGAACTCCCCGAGTGAGTCTCGCCCGTACGACCCCATACGGGATGTCTAGTACAACAACACCCGGGCGGTTTTTTATTCATGCTATACACTGGGACATCGGAATGGACGTCCACGACCGACGGTATCCCCAAGTTGATATCCTAACATCGCAAGATGTATTCGGGCATGCCAGGCTGGAGTCGACCTCGAAGGCTCGCTGCAGGTTGCACGGCAGGTCAAGCGTATCCGAGAACCCTCCCATACCCTGGCTTCGATGCAATCCAGTGGTTTTGGAAGCAACAAAAACGTCGATTCGACGGAGCGCGGACCTGCGGTCGGGAGGTTGGGAGAGCAAGGTTGCCGTTACACGACATGATGCGACTGACGTCGTGCGAAGTAACTTGGTATGTAGCCGAGGAAATGCTCATATCGTATCTGTCCCTGTGTAAGTTGTAGGCAGACTTGAGCTTGCTCACGCTACCACCAAACTTCTTTCTCTCGAGCTTCAAACCCACATTTTCCATCTGACGGATGATCACGTTGGGTTCCTGAACAACTCTTGGCGTGTGGCTTGCGCCACGCCTTTGGCTGGTAGCATTTCGACAGATACTTCCTCCTTACCTTTCTTTGTTCCGTATCTTACGAAAGCCATATCAATATCACTATCACCATTTCCTAGTCCACAAGCAACGTGTTGCAGCAGTTGCAGCAGTGGTATGACACCTTCTGACTGCAGCCCTTTTGCCGCGTAGCTTGCGTCGTGTCCCGTCATCTTACCCCACTTCCATGGTCGATCGTTCATGAGATATGAATGTGATGTCCTGTTGGAGAGGAAACGCGGAGTTCGGACGTGGGTGTGAGGGCAGCTGCTAAGAGCTCGAGAAGAGCTGTCGTGCCGTGATGGAGCTTGAGATGCAACTTGGGAGGAAGACCCCCAACTATAGCAGTATGTCGACTGTGGCATCTTGGTCACTCGACATCTCGGCTGGATTTCTATGTGTAACAGTAGGGCAGGCGGAGTCACAAGGCTCGGGTGGTAGGAGGAGTGCGACTAGCCGATGTCGTCAGGGTCTAGGATGCCCTTACTTGAGGAGGTGGCTGACCAGCTGCGTGTGCTTGATGATGCATTGACGTCGAGACGCGAGAATGGCGAGTGATGATGGCGGAAGACGACAGAGGAGGTTGTGCCTAGGACTTTGCCGATGCTGCTGATGGAAACCAGGAGTGAGGTCTGACTTGAGTCCCTTACTGTGGTACCCTAGACCTAGTCCACGGGTACAGCCGCCCAGTCACGTTTCTTCTGTTGACGACGCGAGCAATCTCAACGCCTTCAGCGCTTCTCTTACCCATCAGTTGCTCAGTACATGCTGCTTTGCCAGTGCTGGACGGTCATCCCTGAGTGTGCCTCGAGGAAGCCACTCAGTGAGCGGAGAAGAGCCACCACCACGCAACCGCCATCTTCACTTCATCTGCGCTTCCGTCTCCGCATGCCGCTCACCATCTCACTTACGAGCCTACAACGAAAATCAGACCCTTCTCCTTCTGCTGTTCCCTCAGCGAAGCGCGAAGCAAGGTCTGGCACTTCCTCGAGCGCGAGCATCGTTTTCGAAAGCACTGCCAACCGTGTCAATCCCGAGGCGACGCAACGATTCAGCTTATCAATAGCAGATTGAGCCGACTACCTATACCTGCGTATACAAATCGAGTGAATGCCGAAGGGAGGGGCAATGGGGAGTAAGCCAACAACAAGCCCAGCGGTACGGTCCTCGCATCTCTTTGCTCGCATCCTCGAACACGTCACAATGTTACTGCGCCTTCACGCGTATGTAGTGGCTTTAGTGGGCAGTTGGTGCTTGAGAACGGTAGGCATGTGAGAGTGAACAACAAGCAGCCGATAGCGGGAACGACCCAAGCGAGGTAGATTCCCTGGCTTACTGCAGATAACGCGAGCGACAACGTGTCCTGGAATGAGGTATAGCAGTCGAGACATGATTGTTGGACTCGTTCGCACTCCTTATATACCAGTCTACGACCGAAGCTAACCCCAGTGATGGATTTATACCCCAGCGGGCCTCTCGCGCCTCCCAGCGGACCGTCTAGTGTCCACCCCGGACCTGCATCCGCTGCCGCGTCCACTGCAAAAGCAATACGCGTCTCATATCATCCAGCTCTTGTCCACCTTTCCTACGAGCTCGTTGCATTACTCCGCACTGAGATCACCAAGCAGGCAGGAGCGATGCTGACCTTCCAGACTTCAACCCAGCTTCTTTGCACACCTACGTTCACGGCAGAAGCACGTATCTGTGGTGCTTATTCTGCCTCACACCACCTGTACCCATCCTGTACAGCTTGTGCAGAACTTGTATGCACGTCCCCTCTCCATGCTGGTCTCTACATCCTTCAGACTACCTACTTATGGCTTCGCGTAAACGATGCCGATAGAAGCCCAAGCAGCTTCTATATTAACGTCTTTCGTCACAGGCGCCTACCTCCGTGTCCGTTCACACCGCAACGACTTCGTACCGCCATATCCGACTCGATCCTCCATAGCCCCAGTTACGCCGAGACAATCCTATTCTCGTGATGGCCCAAACATACCCTTCGTGTCGACCTCGCTTCAGGGGCCCGCGAAAGTACAACAAGAGTCGGTCCGGATCTGCAGCAGTGCAACGGACATGGCTTGCGTGATGGACGATCACGCAATAACACACCCCGAGGGTTCTTGCCACCCTTCAGGACTGGTACAGATGATTTCCAGCCCAGGAGGGGACAGCAAAGTGACGTGTTGCTTCATCACTACCACGTTATGGGCAAAGGATATCCATCATCCGAGCTGAGATACTCCTGTAAGACCCAAGTTTACGTACATCGCTCGTTCACTTCCATCGCGCGCGTCAGCCTACGGCACAGGCAGCACTTACGAGGCACCGAAGTGACAAAGTGATATGCGCATGTAGCGAGACCTCGTAGACGCGACACATACTGTTCTGATGCTTAGGTTGCCATTCGAGCCTCGCACAATAGTTCACGCTACGTTAGATGTTGCACAACACTAAAGGCTATGCCTTACAACAGAAGGCTATCTGATTGACAAGCGCCTTCAGTAGCAAGCTACTTAACTGACGAACTGCCGCAAAACCAAGCTACTCATTGATGAGTTGTCGCAATAAGGGTGCATTCTCTCGATACATCTGCCTCGATCAATCACTGCCCCGATCAATCACCATATGATAATATCACCCTACTACGAAGGTGGAAGGTGAGCTACAACAAGGCTTTTACACCATGATGCTTCTCCTCCACGCAGTCACACACTACCACGAACCAAAACACGTTCTCTTCATCTCAAACCGACACAGTATTAGACTTTCAATAACACCACTTTCCTACACCTACCTCCCTCATACCTGTGCCAGTGGCATACCGTGCGAGCACTGTTCTTCGATCTGGACATGCTCGTTCTAACAAGCAGAACTGTTTGTTTAGCAAGTGGACAGTGCCTTTTCTATACTACTCGATCTCTGTTCGCATGGCCCTTGAGGGTGATAACAGTGTCATCGTAGCCTGTAAAGTACCACTTTTATAATTGTACTGCCCGGATCCGAACGTGGTTGCGAATGCGAGCTGGTCTTATGGGACTTTTGCAGAGTCGAAAAGAGCTGTCGGGTATTGCTACGCGTTAGCTAACAATGCAGAATAAAGATCGAGAACAACGATGTTTATAATTGCTCTGTCTTCAGCATCGGTTGTTAGAGCGTGGACAGTGTCACTTGGACTAGCTGACGGAGTGCGAGTCTAGAGCGCAGTATTCGCTTGATTTTCTGCTTCGTGATAGCGCTCGATTTTTCGCTTCATTATAACGCTTGGCTCTCGGCTTCGTTATAAAGCTTGGTTTTCTGCTTCGTTTATAACAACGCTTCATCGTAATTGGACATAAGCGTCCTGGTATCATTGATATCATGACCTCGCCATATGCTATCCAAGCCCATTCCCCATGCCCATGTATGTGCTTTTCGCTTTTTGCAAAATCGTGAATAATCCCATCTTCCACACATCATCACGCCGTCTGCATCCCGAATCCAGGCTCTATACCCGCCGCCCTCAACGCCTTTGCTTTCCGTGAGTCCGCCTCCTTCTTCGCTGCCTTTTGTGACGCGGCCAGAGTCCGCACTTGGTCTTCGTCGGCAAACTTTGCGCCCCGTGGAGCGTCTTCCCGGTCGAGATCGACGGTTGCGCAGATGGTGACATTCTCGCCTCGAATTGTCATGACGCCGGGGAGTTTGACATCGTGTATTAGCCAGCGGGGTACGGATGGGTCGGAAGAGGGTGTTGCGTCGGAGTTGCGGGCTGCTATTCGCTCGTAGCATTCTGTGAGGACGAGGTTGGCTGGGTTTGGGGTCAGTGGGATATGCTTTGAATAGGTTGGAGCATAGGGTCGTACCGAATTGGTCATAGGATCTGAGGATACCGATGTATTCTTTCTCATCGCGCAGGAGGACATCGACTTTCTCTGGGATATGTTAAGTATAGGGTCGTGTACTAGGATATGTGGTCTCCATACTGTCAACCATATCAAGCAGCATGGCCGAGGTCAAGAAGGCCTGTGGAGGCAGATCAACGGGAAGGATCTGTTGCGGTGGTGGCCCTCGTGCCCCTCCGAGTACGTTCGGTCCATGTTGTGGTGGCGGCGTTGCGCTGTATACACCTCCATAACCTTTGAGCGCGTCAGTCGTGTGCTTGACTCCACGTTCGAGTATGCGCTTTCTCACCAATTGAAGACGACGGCCGTCCTGGAGCTTCTACTGCGAGTTCTTGATGCCCAGGCTCATGCAGAGAGCGCTGTAGCATGGCGTTGAAGTCGGGGGCCGCGTTCGGGGGAGCTCCTGCGGGGCCGCCGTGGGGTTGGCGCTGGTTGTAAGACATGTTTTGGATGGCGTTCGACGCGGAGTTGCGGTGGCGGAGAGTACTTTAGCGGTTCTTCAGAGCGTGTATAGGGTGTGGCAGCATGGCGATGGCGCGCTGGGTGACTTGCCTTTACTTGGTGGTACTTCAAGCTGCTCGAATTCGTCACTCATCGGGTCTTGGCGCGCTAAGTTGGTCGCGCGAAGTCAGAACGACACCTGCATGCTCTCGTCGTGTCGCCATGCTCCTGCACCGCAAAGACATTGCTTCGATATTATACAGACGACTGCTTATACCACGTGGAGTTTAAAATTTAACGCGATTCGTCTAGATAGCCTACAGTGAAGTCGTACACTTCTTCTCAAGTGCTAGCGAATCGGAAGCCTAAAAAGACCGCGCGCCTCAGCGAACGTCTTCCCCAGGTAGATCTTGTTGACATGTTTAGATTTCACTTCATCGTCCACCCAGATCTCTTTTTGTTCTTGTCTCATACCTTAACCCTCATCTCACATTTGCATTGACATCATCCGACTCACCACGTCTCATTCGACACCAGAAACTCCGCGGCGTTATCCTCTAGATTGTACACGTCGTTCACTATCTATCGAAAGAGTGCTCAGCAACCTACAATATAGCACAAACTCATAGCTGTCATGTATCGAGTATTCAAAAGCAAATGGATTACGCCACCACAGCCCACGAATGCCGACTATTCTGGTCGCATCGTTATCGTGACAGGCGCCACCTCGGGCATTGGCGAGGAAGCAGCGTTCAAATTCGCAGCCCTAGGTGCATCGAAGGTCATCATGACCGCCCGGGACTCGAAGAAAGGCGAATTAAGCAAGAAGGCTCTAGAAGCACGATTGCAGAAGAGCGGCCAGCTCGAAGTCTGGGAGCTTGACATGATGTCGATTGATAGTGTAGTGGCATTCGCCGAACGAGCAAAAAAGCTGGAGCACATCGATATCGTGGTTCTGAATGCCGGAACATGGCGGACCGCCTTTACCAAGTCCAACCATGGATGGGAAGAGGACTTGCAGGTCAACACGCTATCCACTTCACTGCTCATGCTTCTGCTTCTTTCAAAGCTGAAGAAGTCCAAGCAAGTCACCGGCAGAACACCTGTTCTTGAAATCGTCAATTCGGGTCTGCATGAAAAGGCAGTGGTGCCAGTCGAGCTATGGACAAAGCCCAACATCCTCGAACACTACAACCAGAAGGAGCACTTTAGAGATGCAAGGCAATACAAGTTCTCAAAGGTCTTCTTGATGTATGCGACAACTTGTCTAGCGGGCAGGATATCTTCTGAGGACGTCATCATCACCTCGGTCTGCCCTGGTTGGGTATACACCCAACTCGGTCGGGACTACTACTCTCCTGGACTTTACTTTGTCGTCTACGTGTTTATACTCTTGTTCATGAGGACACCAAGCCAGGGAGCAGACATGGTTCTCAGTGGAACGACGCAAGGCGAGAATGCGCATGGTCGGTTCTGGCGGCACGACGAGATTCAACCTGTCCCGCCTAGTCTGCGAGGGGACGCAATGAAGAACTTTGCAGTCAGGATTTTCGATGAAATACTCGGGGCCTTGGAAGACAGCGGCGTACAAGACTTAGGCAGAATCCTTGACGATGCACTAGGCGAGACGGAGTTGTAGTATTTCTGATTTTCGTAGAAGAAGCAGGATGGCATGATAGAGAATAGACCATTTTGGCAGGGCTAGTGCATGTCACAATTGATGCCGCTCGTTCCTGAATACCCGGGGTGGTCTGGCCAGACTCGAAGCTAGCGCTGTGACCTTGCGATGACGTGGGGAGACTCGTTTCTCGATTCAAGCTTCAACTACGCGCACGCTGGCCTCCGTCATTCACAACACGATTTCCTGAGGCTGCAAAGCGCACGGGGCTGCATGCCTAAATATCCCTTCCACCGCAAGCCCTCTGCTCACGGTCCCTCCTCTCTCTTCCGCTACCTGTTTCCACGGACTCGAGCACGCGCCCGCGACAGCCTCTCCAGATTCCGCCACGAGACCTACCCCTCTTTAAAACACCACGCGCAGGCCCGCATCTACAAATACATTGTCTATCGCCAGGCTCAAAAGCTCAAAAGAAAGGCAACTGTGCTCCAACGCTTACGCAGCAACACCCGCAAGCTCATAGGCAGCAGCTATCTCGAAAATGAGGCTAGAGTGCGACGACGAGAGATAGCATCAGGATTACGAGGAAGCGATTCGAGCAAAAACGCAATGGCTGACCAAGAAAGCTATGGGCAACGAGAATCTGGGACACGGAGAAGGAAGCTTGCTGGATACCTCAAGGCTGCAAATGAACTTAGGCAGACATACACGCAGCAGTATGCGCCGAGCTGGAGGGCCGAGGAAAACTACAAATTTGAAGATGACACGCCCGGCGGCTTTCCCGACGCCGCCATTGTTCGCAGCGGCGAGGAGGAGATGATACTCTTTCCTAGCTATGCGCGGAAACACATCAAGAGGAAACCAGAGGCAGAGCCCGGAACGATACAGGAGGTAGAAGGCGAAGGACGCGACTCGCGAGACACGACCGGCGCAGGGGACGCTGAATTCTGGAAGAAGCAATGGGAAGATTACGAGGACGATAAAGCTGTTGTAGACGTGGATGTGCGCGGGTGGATATACTCGCCGTTCAAGGGTCAGATGTCCAGAAAGCAAAAACTGTTTATCGGCCTCGCGCGACAGCTCGTAGGCATTCAGGCAGCGCCTGCTGGTGTCAGTGCCCAAACATCGGGCGCGAACAGTCGAGATACAAGCCCCGGCCATACTGTCTTGGGGTCCCATCGAGAGCGTCAGGCTCAGCGCGACGAACAAGAGGCGGCACGTGAAGCGGAGAAAATCTTGCGTAGGGGCGAGAAGGAAGCAGCTGTTGCTGCCAAGGGAGCCTACAGCGAGAAACCCTCTCAAAGCGGCGAAGACGATACACAACTCTACCGCACGCAGAGCCGCGATAGTGTGCGCACGATGGGCAGCGCTAGGACTTTTCAGGACGACGAGAAAATCACGCCCTTGCAAAAGCGAGCATCATGGGCTCATCCAGATGACATGGACGCCTCAGAGTTGGCGGAGGCTAATACACGATTGATGCAGCGACTGAGGCACTTCCTTGCCGTGCCTATGGCGGATACACCAATCAGCGTATTCTTCTACAACGAACAAATATCAAAGCAAAGAACTGTCTATACCAACGCTGCTGGTCATTTTAGTATTTCCTCAGCATTGGACTTCATCCCCACACACGTTCGCATCCTTGCTTCAGAACAGTTGTCTGCTACAGAGGAAGTCAAAGTGACGGACTCTCGAGGCGTTAGCGTCATCAGCGACATCGACGACACAATCAAACACTCTGCTATTAGCAGCGGTGCAAGAGAAATCTTCCGTAATGCCTTCATACGGGAATTAAGCGATCTCACCATCGACGGTGTAAAAGAGTGGTACACTGCCATGTATGAGCAAGGCGTGACGTTCCACTACGTCTCAAATTCGCCATGGCAGCTGTATCCAGTCGTCTCAAAATACTTTGCGCTTGCTGGCCTGCCACCAGGCTCGTTCCATCTCAAACAGTACAGTGGTATGCTTCAGGGCATTTTTGAGCCGGTAGCCGAGAGGAAGAAGGTTACTATGGACAAGATCGCAAGAGACTTCCCAGAGCGTAGCTTCATACTGATTGGAGACAGCGGAGAAGCCGACTTGGAAGTGTACACGGACTTCGTTTTGGAGAACCCTGGCCGCGTTATTGCTATCTTCATTCGCGATGTCACAACAACCGATCAGGGCGGCTTTTTTGATCCTTCAATTGGGCCGATGCCCGGGGACCGTTCCACATCGTCCTCGTCCTCGCCAAATCGGACTGGAGAATCAAGGGCAGCTGCAGCTCAATCATTGGGTAGCAGAGGTAGACCTTCCGAAGAACACGACCCAGAGCTCAAGGCTGCAATAGCGGCATCCTTAAAGGAAATGGATGAGGACAAGATAAAGAGATCGAAGTCTATGTTTCCACAGATCGACCAAGATCATCCTGATTTGCGCCCAAAACTACCGGACCGCAAGTCAAATGATAGTCGCTCAACACGAACAGCAGAAGTGGATAATCTGATCGATCTTTCTTCGGATGACGAGCCAAAAGGTGCACCAGCGCTCAGACGGACAAATACAGACACCAGTGCAGAAATACAATCACATCGCCAGTCGACAGGCCCAAAGCCAGGACCTCCTCCACCCCGAAAACCTGCAGGCCTACGAAGCAATTCAGGCGAGTCGACCGCGTCCAATCCACCATCACCGTCCTCTTCCCGACCACCTGCGCCACCAAAACCGCGTCGACTCTCCAATTCGATCAACCAACCCAGTCCCCTCTCGCAACAGACTCCAATTTCCCAGAGCTCCACCACATCAACCCCATCCAAGCCCCCTGTGGCACCCAAGCCACGCTCCATCGCCTCCAACGACGAGCCCTCTTACTCGGACATGGCCAAAGACAAGCTCTGGTCGGTCTACAACAGCCTGCCCGCCCTGCGCTCCCAAGACGGCTCCGAGCAATCTCTCAGCGAGTCTGGAAGCGGGCGCCGCGCACCTCCACCCCCTCCACCTCGCCGCCGCGACGGCGCAGCAGGTGCCATGTCCTACGTCGGCAACAAAGCGCACTCCGCATGGCAAAATGCCCCCTCTGTGCCCTACCACTCGCGCCCGCAAATCACATCCGCGCAAACGGCCCAGCCATATTCAACATCCTCGCCGCGTCAGGGCTTGACACGCACCGGCACGGGCTCGACGCTCGGCACGAATGGTGGAGGAGATGGCCAGGGCCCGTATGTGAATAAGAGAGAGCAGATGTGGCGGCAGCGGTGGGCGAAGGCAGAGGGCATCATGAGGGAGCAAGGGGTGGTGTTGAGGAGTTGGAGGGTGGGGACGGATATCAAGGGGGAGGCGGAGAGGGTTATTCGGGATGCTGAGAAGAGGGGGAGGGAGGGGAGGTAGATAGGTAGTAGAGGTATTGGATGGAGATGGAGATGAGAGATGGGAAATATTATCATCATCATCACTATGATTGCTGTTGTCATATGCATTTGCATCTTTTGAGACCGACGTATTTGTCTGCTCGGAACCGTGATCCTCTCTGCTCGTATAGATTGTGTTGTAAATGAGCTTAGGAACGGAGGAAGAGAGCGTACGTGATACAAGCACTTATGCCGGTATCTAGCTGACAACACATCGTACAAAGACAAGTGAACGACCGTGGAACGAATTGCGCGCTCGCATTACCATTAAGCATAAGCCGCATAGGCAAGATGCAGATTACTACATGAATACATACTTCTCAGTTCCATCTCCTCGGGGGTATCGTAATTTCTTTCAGACTGCTCCATACAAGCTTCGCCACCACGTCAATCGTAACATCGAGGACATTCTCGCAGCTACAGCCACTTCTGGACCGATTTGGGACCATGTTTTAGGCCCCTGGTCGCCATGGGTTACAGGTCCTAATTCGAAGATTCGCAGTACGCATTGCCGTAGACTGTCAACATATCCAGTCCTGAACTTCATATCCGTTCTAAGCACGCACTGTATCCCGGGCTGGAATGCTGGAGGGCCTCATCTGATCAAGAGTGGCGTCGCGCATCAACGATTTTGAAGGATGCGCTGCTCTACTGGGCCGTACACATTCATCCACCGATAAGCTTCATAAATGTCTCATTGTCCTGGATGAGCTTCTCGAGAAAGTTGGCTGCCTCGGTCAAAACACTACTCTTGCTCAGGCCTCCATTCCGAATCTCCGGCACCAGATCGTGCAGATCGTCAAAGCCTCTCTTGATCAAGTTGCGGCGCTTCTGTTCGGAAAGAATGTGGTTGCTCCGCTTTTGCTCCTCCGTAAGATTCTCCCGCTGCAGCTTCTGAGCGGCCGATGACCGCTTTCGTTTCCCGCCCTCGTCGGCGGCTGATGTCTTCCGGGTCTTGCCATTCCGCGCACCTTTGCGCGGACTGTCCTTGGTTACTTTGCTTTTCCGCCGCCTCTTGCTTGGCTTTTCGTCTTCGTCCTCGTCTGAGCTGGCTTCATCGGATGGTTCGTCTTCGCTCCCTTCGATAAATCTTCCAGAAGCATTCCCGGTCCCATTGGTGGGTCCTAATGATGGGTGGGCGTGTCGCATGTCGCGCATCAAGCGACGTGTAACTTGTTCAGCGCTGCCTTCCTGCCCTGTTGGCCCAGAGTAGCCTGCGGGATTGTTGAACGAATCGTCTGTACCAAACGTGTACGTCCGCTTCAGATTAGGGCGCTCGGTTTCGTGATCGTACATCTGTATAGCGTTTGTGCCAACCCACTGGGCAGCAAACTGCGAGTCCAGAGTGCCCTCCTCATTATGGTTGGGGATGAGGGCGGCGAGCTGCTCGTGAATGAGCCCGTGGGGTGTGATTCTCAAAGGCCTGCCGCTCTGGTCGAGGGCTGACGTGTCGTTCGCGGCCGGAGGTTGTTCTCGGTTCGTTGGGGTGTGGAAGCTCTGAGATCTGTTATGAGCATAGGACGATTGCGAGTTGTGGAACAGAGCCGACGCTGCCTGGAGATCATCGTGGGTGTTGGCTAAGTGGTTCGCGGGTGCTGGCGGAGGTGGCTGGTTGTAGGTGTGGTCGTTGTAGAAGTTGTTCTGCAAATGTGACTGGTCGGGTATGGTGGTCGAGACGCCGTGGACGGTGGCGGGTGTGACAAAGTTGGCCCAGTTGTTGAAGCCGTCAATGGTGTCCTTTGTGTCGGCGGGTTGTTGGTATTGGTGCGGTTCGGAGAGATGGAAGGGGTCGGTGTTGGTAAAGAAGTCGGCTATTGACTGGCTCTCGACATCGGTCAGCAGCGAGTGGTTGGGATCATACTCGTGGTCGAGGAAGCCGGAGAAGGAGTCTGGTCACGCTGTCAGTCAGATATCATTGATAGCGGTACGCCTGGGCGCAAAAGAAGGCGCATACAGCCGAACGGCGACGGGTCTTTGTCGCCCATGCCGGTGCGTGGAAGCCGTCTTCCCGAAGCACCCGCGTGCAGTGCAAGAGTCGCCAGCTTGATGGTGGTGAGAGATGTTGAGGGCCGACGAGATGCTTGAATGCAGGTGGCTTAGCGCGACGACGCGGCGGTACCCTAAGCGTGGGGAGCCAGGAGGGGTGTGAAGCTGCTCAATACGCTTGAGATGGGCTATATACGAGCGCGTGAGGCGACTCCAGCGGGCTGCGATTGTGGAGAATGCACGAACAGCCTGCGTAGTGGCTGCTGGATGTGTGCACGCTATGTGGGCGGTGGAGAGGGCCGGATCAGCAGTAGCAGGCTCAGCAATTACATGGTATGTGGGAATATCAGCCAGCCTGCGCAGGAAGACTGTGGGAAGAGAAGAATCCAAAGTCACTCGCGGTGGTGTTGCGCGGTCGCGCGTCACTGCTGGGTGAATTGACAGTAGAAGGATTCCATGTTCACATGCCAGTGCGCTCGTTATGTGTTCTGCAACCAGCCGACTCGCCGGAGCGGCTACGCCTTCCTGGTTGGTGGCTCCGGCCAAGACACCTTCCCCAGACCGCTACCCCAGACGGCCCTCATCGCGCAATCCATCCTCTCCATCGTCTTTGCTTAAATGAGGTACTTCCGCTGCACACTTCTGCCCAGTCGCACCACACTCACGGCACCCTCATTCTCGCCGCATAACGTTGCAATTTTGCTCGGAGGTTTGTCGTGAGAACAACATCCGCTAACGTCCCGCCTCCTCCTTTACACTGCGTTACCGTGATCAAAACGGCAGTTTCTCCGCCTGAATGAGTGATCGATCGGAACTTTGGCACCCATATCCCAGCAGGTCCCCTTGCATCCTATTGGGCCACACGTCTAGCATCGCTCTCAGTCTGTCACCAGACACCCCGACTACCTCTGCTGGTCTTCTGCGAAATTCACGCATAACAATCCCATTACCACTACGCTGACCATGTGCATACAAGAGTGTCATTCCGCATGTCGCTCCCCATCACCCGTCGTTTCACGCCACTTTGCTAGCAATGCCAAACATCTAGGCCTGCTTGTCAATATCCGTCAGTAACCACGATTTCTTGGAGCACTCGGCAGTGACCGCTATACCGGGCGCTCAACCAATGACCGCTTATCTGAGGCGTCTGGACTTGACCGGACTGGCGTTGCTAATTGACAAGTCTTTCCCAAGAGTCTTCTGGGACTGAACACGAGACTTCGTCTCTGACCAGCTTTCCATCTGCACGATAAATACATGGTTGCTCCAATAGCTCTGGAAGCGGATTTGCCTGCTCATCCAGCCAGCAGGTAGTGGTCAAAATGTGTCATTGTGCGTACAAGTACAGTCTACATGTCCTTTGTCTGGTGTTCAAACAGTCCAACATTGTCGATTGCTTGTGCCCGCCGACTACCAAAGTATACATGTCTCGCCCTATCACCAAGTGGGCTTGCAATGTGCGACCACTATATGGGCTCACAATGTTGCACATTGTTTAGACATGAAGAGCGGAATCTGAGATATAAGAGACTCGTCTCATCTTGGATCATTAAACATCACAGCATATCTTCACGCACTTGGAGTAAGACTATATTGCGCTGAGCCACTGACGAACTCGTAACAGCGATTAACAAAAAGCTATCCACGCATTACCCAACAAGGTCAGCGACATGTTCTTCAGCAAGCAATCAACTTCAGCCATTTCTGGTAAGCTGGCGCCGCAGCAGGATGTATCTTGTCCGGCGTCGCCCGTTGACATGATCATTCCTCTGAAGGCAGCTGCATTAACAGCTCCTGCACTACCAGCTGAGTCAGGCATGTTTAGCAAGTGGCAGCGATCATCTCGCACTTCTTCGCTGTCGTCTGCATCATTGACCAGCGAGTCTTCTATCAATGAGCTTATGAAACAGAACTCCATCTTGCTTGACCAGCTTGATGGACTTAAGCAGGCTGAAGAGCTCAATCAACTCACAAAGCACAAGCTTGCTGATGACCTTGAAGCTAAAGGCCATGAGTGCACCCAGCTTCGCGAGGTCGTTCGTCAGCTAACCGCAGATCTTGAGCACTCTAAGCAAGGTCATCAAGACCAGACATCCGCACTGCAAGCAGAACTTCATAACCCAGCCGTAGCCCGCGACCAAGTCGTGCAGGAGCGAAATGAGCTGGTCAATAACGTCAGCACTCTCAACATGCAGCAGGCCTCACTCCAGCAAAACAACAACGCTTTTGCTACTCGTCTCGCAGTGGCAGACTCCAAGGTCAAGAAGTACGAGTCCGGCATCAACAAACTCACGCAACAGGTCAAGTCCTGCACCCAGCTCTCCATGCAGCAACAACAGTCCAGCAAAGCTCGCGTTGACGCCATCTACGCGCAACAGTTGCAATCAGAGCTGCGCGCTGCCGAGCAGCTCAAAGCCAAGAACGCCATCATCCGCGAGCTCCAAGCACAGTTGAAGCAAGCTGAAGCTGCTGCGACCAAGGCTGTTGTCTCTCGCGACGACAAGATCGCAGAAATGCAAGTTCAGCTCGAGCGGTCGGACTTGGATCGTCGTAGTGAGGCACAGCGTGCTAATGAGTGGCAGGACTATAGTAATGTACATCTTGTTCGTGTTGGTGAGCTCGAGGAGGAGGCGAAGGTGCTTACGGCTCGGTTTGCTTAGACTTACATCGTGTATGCGCTCCAGGTGAGAAGTGTAGCGTAGGCTTGGGCGACATTTGCAGGGAAGAAAGTATGTAATATTATATTTGGTATTGTAACCAACTTGATCTTGACTGGGGTGATGCGTCTGTAACAGAAGTTACTAATGTGTTGAGCTTTGTGAGTGCTAAGTTGATAAGAGGTTTTCTAGTCTCTGACTTCACTTGTGCAAGCATGCTCTGTACAAGCATCTAGCTTACGGCATACTATACAGCCTTCTGCGGCTTATACATGCTGCTAGATGTGCTTCATCGCTTCAGAAAGAACCATATAACTCACACTCTATGCTATCCTATAGGGGCTGGACATTGTGCATATACAGTACACGATGTGTAGTAACAATCTTTCAACTTCCAAGACTAACTCGAAACTTCTGTGCAGCTCACGCAAACTTCTTGATTGATCTATTTTGGACTTAAGCATATCTTACGGAGGCCAAATTCATGACTATGACACCCATGTCAACTTGCACTATGCCATCACGAACAGGCATTTTGGGACGTTTCGGCTTGCAAACACGACATGCTCCCGCTGCGTCTCCAGTCGTGGCTGAGATCAATCCCGAATCTTCTCTAACGAAAATGATAGATGCCTCGACCGTCCTGGCAGAAAATGCTAAACTTAAAGCTGAGCTCAAGAAGGTGCGGCAACGCTGCGAAGAGTTCAAGCACCAGTCTGAGCTGAACCAAGATATCATGCAGGAATGCGTGACCGCGAGCAAGAAAGATGTAGATCATCTTAGTACCGAGAATGAGAAGCTTAAGAAAAGGTACGAACACCTCCTCACCACTTCAGAAGCAGATAAAGATGCACTGCGACAACAACTTGCATCCGCAACTGCAACTGCTCACGCCCTAACCGCAGCGAACAAAGACCTCAAGATCCGCTGCGAAGAACTCACGACACAGTCGCAGGTCGACAAGGACATGCTTCACATCACCAGCACGGAGCTAGCTTCCAAGACTTCAGAGGTCAAGTCACTGCAATCCAGCCTTGAACACTTCTCATCTCGCAAATCAAGCGATGTAGCATCCAAAGATGCCGAAATCTTTGCCCACAAACAAACCATCTCAGAGCTGCAGACCTCGCTCACCGACCTTGAAGATAAGTACATGCGCCTTACAGCCATGGGCTGTGTTTCCCCTTCTTCGTTCATTGACATCGACCTCACCCGCCGCATCGAGATGCTCGAATGCGACAACTCCGTGCTCCAGGAAAAGCTCGATGAGCGCATAGCAGACACCAAAGCCCGCATGCTAGACTATGCTGACGAACTCAACGACTTATCCGACCAGCTCCGCATCGCCGAGACAGATGCAGCGTCGTATTCGTCGCAGCTCAAGATGCGGGATAGTCAGTTCAAAACCTTGAAGGCGGAATACGATGTCGTTGTTAGTGAGTTAGATACTTCGCGGCGAACGAGTAGACAATTCACCTCGCAGCTCCTATCTCACTCCCATGCTCCCGATCGCGATAGCGTCGAGGGCTTACTCGCAGCGCAACTAGCATCGGCGCACGCCGCGGCGATTGAGAGGGAGGGATTGGTGGACAAGTTCAAGGAGCAGCATGAGGTATTGGCACGGGCGGTGAGAAGGGAGCAAGGGGAGAAGGAGGAATTGGTCAAGAGGGTTGAGGAGGCGTATGCGGAGAATAAGGAGGATAGGAAGAAGTTTGAGGAGGTGTTGAGGAGGAGGGATGGGAGGATTGGGGAGTTGGAGAAGATTGTTAAAAGGAAGGAGAAGAGGGGGGAGAGGGTGGATAGTGTGGTGGATAGGAGTAGGGGGAGGAAGGGTGGGGGGTGAGGGAGGTCTATACATTTAGGTTGTCCTTTGTCCATCTGCTCTAATGCACCTGCTCCAACACTCACGCTCACCTGCCTGTATAGACTTGCTTCTAAAATCAATGCAGTAGGTTGAAGATGATACTTATGAGCACGTCTTGAACTCTTTTGATTTTGTCCATAGAGCTGTTTCAAAATTCCGTACTGCTGGGCAAATACACACGAGAAAATGTCCAAATGTACTTAGTATAGCCTCGTTCGTGACATTGAAGAATAATCAACTATGCTTACTATAATCTCATGTGAGACAAGATGTGGTCTTGATCCGTGCTCGAGCGAGACACGATGGTGAAGATCGTTGGGCTTCCAGTCTGTCGGTAGACAAGCGGCCCTGGCCAACGCATGCTTAGCCCCATGCGGAGGTCTTACCACCTCGGTGGAGCAAGACGAGCGACCTTCACGTCACCCCGTTCCGCGTCGCACGACTCCTCCACTCTGCAATTGCGATCGCAGCCAATTCACCGCGGTCTCCATCTGGCAGACGTCATGTCGCTTCACCAGCCAAACGCCCGATGAGCTGCTTCACCCACCGCAGCCGGCGCCGACTCCCCTCCATACCATGTCCGCCTCGAACATCCGCGTGTTTGTACAATGGAAGAATGCAACCGTGTTCGCTGGCGAAGACGTAGAATGCACAATCACCTTCAAGAATGTAGCACTCCCAGAAGGACGCGACCGCTCCCCTGCGCGCAAGCAGAATGGATTCGCGCCTGGCGGGGAGAGACAGCGCAAGCTGCCCCCCGTCCATTCCTCGACGAGGCCCTCAGCGTCCCGCAACTCGTCGTTTGTGTCGCAGAAACCGCCGCCCCATCTGCGCGGCCACCGACCCGCGCTGTCGCTGAACACGCCCTCCAGCACCGGCGAGCGGAGGACGCCTGTGCCCCAGAGCGCGCCGTTTGGCAATAACACGAGCGGGCAGGCCCATGGGCGGTCGCTATCAATTATATCTCTAGGGACGGATGCCGCTACAGACATCAGTAGGGACAGGGGCGCGGCATCAGCTCGTCCAACTCGGGGTCACGCCAGGTCGGGCAGCCTGCAGATTGTCCCTGGCCGACCCAGCTCCTATCCAGGTACCGCCTGTGCATCCGCTATGCTGACACAACTGACACCACACAGTCAATTCGCCTGGCCACCATTCAGCGACACATCCCTCGCCCCGGGGCGGAACATTGTCACCCTCCCCAGCTAACGATAGCTCGAGCGAGTTCGCTTTCCCACAACGGCCTGGGAGGCGGCGCCCAGGCATAAACACCACACCAAGCACGCCACATATACCAACCACGAGGAAGCCCTCCAACTCTTTCTCTCAGAGCTTCAAGTTCCCCGCCTCACCTCCGACCGAAGATGAGACCTCGCCCGAGCGACGCAGTGTCACCAGTGGCCCGCCAGCGCCAGCGCCGCAGAATCGACGACCGTCTCCGCGCTTACCGAACGACAACAGACGACCACCAACAAATCACATGGTCGACTCACTGTCACCGGTAGCCCGGATCATATCTGGGTCGAGCATGGACGGTACACCTCGTAGCAGTGGGGAGTTCTACTCCATGAGCAACAACTCGACGGAAACGCTCGCCTCAGAATACATTGGCCATCCGACTGCGCAGGCGCGACTTCTGCCAAGACAAATACATCAGCGGCAAGCTTCACATCTCGCGCCGCCAGTGCGTCAAAGTCGTCCCGAGTCCCTCATGATGGGCTACGCGCAGATCATGGGCTCTTTCACTCTTGACGGGTCGCTGATCAACCAGGCACCGTTTGAGGAAGTAAAAAGGAAAGGCGTTGTCGGCGGCCAAGGCGGCGGGGGTGTAGTTGGCGTGGAAAGGACAAAACGCGAAAGTGGATTGTTCGGAGCATTGGGTTGGGGCAATATTGGAGAATCGTTGGGCGGTCTTCTTGGATCCACCGAACCGTCCAGCATCCGCGACATGAACCGCATTGCCAGCATGAAGACAGTACCCCTGATATCGACGCCGCAATCCATCTTATTCGTTGATCTGAAGCTTGCGCCTGGGGAAAGCAAAAGCTACACATACAGCTTCACCATACCGCGAGGTCTACCACCATCACACAAAGGGAGATCTATGAAGGTTGCGTATCATCTGACCATTGGTACGCAACGTACTGGTTCGACCAAGGATCAGCAAGTCAAACAAGTCGAAGTCCCCTTCCGGATCTTTGGTAGTGTGAATAGTGAGTCTGATCAATCTTCAGCAACTGGGACATGCTAACAACATGTAGGTCGCGGTGAAATTCTTGGCCACGATTTGATGTCACCATACATTATATTACGAGATCAAGCGCGAACCGCATCCCTTGACATTGGTGCGGTGGACAAATCCTTGTCTATAGCTAAGAAGAAATCTGGGTCTGGAAAATCTGAAACCAACACCTTTGATGACTTCCTCGAATATGTCGACAATCTCCTTGATCGACCTCGGCAGAATTCGAGCATGGGTTTGCTATCACCCACAGAAACCATGCCTGGCCGATCCTCTATAGCTGAAGAGCCGCAAACGATGAAAGACTCCATCGACACGGCTATCCTACGCAGCAACTTGACAGGTGCAGCAAACCAAAGCGCGAACCGATTCGAGATCGCCCGTAGCGGTCGACGTGTCGCTGTCATTATGCTTGCCCGGCCCGCCTATCGACTGGGTGAAACGATGTCGGCTGTGATCGACTTCAAGGACTCGCACATTCCGTGCTACTCTGTACATGTTTCGCTTGAGACATCGGAGAAAGTCGATCCTGCAATTGCCCTACGGTCCAACGCCTCCATTTATCGCGTAACCAAGAAAGCGCACGCGTCCTTTTCCGAGAACGCTCTTTTCGCACAGAGACTCACCTTCGCGCCAACCATACCTCCGAACGCTACGCCAGAATTCATTACGAGCGGCGTCAGTTTGGAATGGAAGTTGAGAATCGAGTTCATTACACCTCGTCTTGTGCACGAGGATGGAGTGGAGGCAACATGGGATGATTTGCTTGAGGAGATCTCGAGCGACGATAGAGGTGTTATTCTTGCGGCTGCGCAAAGATTACCGGCGGAGAGCTTTGAGATTCAGGTACCTATTCGAGTCTACGGAGCGGTCAGTGGAGCACCGGAAGCCATGGATGACGAGGGATTTCCGGTGTGATGAGTATGAAGGGCGGTGTACATCGCATCGAAGCTGTTGTACGAAAGAAGCACCTTGGCTGTGTAAAAGAATCACGCCCATGTTCATTTTGTATATATGTCACCATCTAAGGAAAAGCGAAATAACAAAGCAGATCCTCAGTGTTACTCATTGCCTAGTCCAACCTCTCACTTGCAAACATCGAACCACCACTGAATGATTTACAATGATGTCAAGTCTCGACTGCAATACTTACCTCATCTCAGCTGCCTAACTACCACCACCCACCGGTCAATGCGGAGCCATCCTCCCAACCCATTTCCCACGCTTATCCATCGCGCTCCATCTCGACCCATCGGCGCAACGTCATATACAAATAGAAAACGAGTAGCCGCGGAGATGCCTCTGCCGCTTGCTCCCCAAATCTAGCAGCCCCGAACGGTAAAGCCAGCGTCCGAACACGAGGCTGACATGTGCATGTAACCAGCCCCGCATTTGCTTTCTGCACTGCACTGCACTCCGACGTATAACGCTACGCTGTATGGCACGGGATGGACATGCCACATCTAGTCAGCAACGATTTCCCCTCCTGGGCCCCAACTGGTCCCACGGTGAAATTATCATGCGTACGGCCGAAGTAAGAAACTAAGTTTAACGGTGACGGAGACGGAGTGAGTACAATGTACATCGCGGCACTGGGCTCATTTACACATCATCCGCGCCGCTAGGGCGGATTGGGAATGTGGGCTTTGGGGGCCAAGGTTGAAGCGAGCCGTGGACGTGGACCCCATTGCTGTCAGTGTAGTTTATAGCATGTAGCATGGCATAGGGAAGTGGGCAGTGGGTTCGGTGGGGTATGGGTAAGCGGATTGACGGACTGCCTTACAAGAAGCCTTGCGGCGGTCTTGTGGGGCTGCCAGAAGGGAAGAAGGGAAAAAGGTACAGAGAGATGAGATGGAAGCGCGCGCGTGTGTTGGGTGGCGTGTTTGGTCGTGCTACACTTGTTACGCGTGATAAGTCGGACGGCGGGCAGTGTAATGGTCCGATTACTGATTGCTGTCTGCAGAGGGAATACCGATCTATGTACTTCTTACTGTAGATTTTCTTTTCTTGGCAGGCGATGAGAAGGTGGACTGGGGAAAATCTACACACACACGATCTCTGAATGCTGTTTTTTTTTTGAGGCGGATGCCAAAGCTCAATTTCAATTTGTTAGATTCCAAAAATCGAGTCTATCCTCGATCGCCTACTGCCTAAGTACTTCCTTCAAAGCCAGCCCAATCCCACTCAATTCCACACAACTCACACCACACCAATCCATACCTTAACTTACCTACATGCCAAGGCCCCCTCCCAACGTCCCCTACCCGCCGATCAAGCATTGCTGGTGCTGCATTATCCCCATCCGCCTCGCGGCCCATCTAATCCTACCGTGCAGAGAGTCTAGGCAACCCCACCCAAGCCTCGCTTACCAACTCACCACGCTGATGCCTGCAGGGCTACCGGTATATCCCTTCAGCCCTACAGCCTTATCGGCCCCCAAATAGCACACCGCACGCGCACCGCCATGCTTGCAGTGCTGCACGCACCTGGCTGCAATGCAGCCCAAGTTACGTCTCACTGGCTCGAGGCCATGTGGCCGAGTGGCCGAGGAGAAAACGTGTGTTTGATGCGTAAGAAAGGTGGGATTTTTGGCCGATTTGTACTACAGGCATCGTTTGTTGGGTTGGGGTTAGGGGATTAATAGGGCGTAGAGTACCTGTGTACTGGGTGTATATAAGAGTGAGGGGGGACGGTGGATGACTGATCATTGAGTAGGCTTCGATAACTTGCTTTTGCTTAATCTTAATTCGACTTGAAGCGGCTTTGGATAGTCGGGTTTGATTTGATTCCTCATCCCGAATTTTACTTCTTCGTAGTTTCGCGTTGTGCCTACGGTAAACATGCCGCCATCCTCCGCTGTTATCGCGATAAAATCCAAACCCACAAACAACACACCACAATCGCAATCCCGATCTCAGTCTTCTACACCGTCTCCTTCCTCTTCTCCACCAAAAGACGCTGCATATCTCAAGCGCAGAGAACAAGTTCGTCGAGCTCAACGGTACGTCTTCCATCCCATTCCTCCTTTTATCCTTATGCCTTTCCCATTTCCTTCTTCTTTCCTCCTCTTCCAGCTATACTGACAAGTCGAACAGAACCCACCGCGAACGCAAAGAAAACTACATCAAAGCCCTCGAAGAACAAGTCCTCGACCTCCGCACCAAGCAGCGCGAAATCGTGCGCGAAAACGAGGCTTTAACAACTGAGGTTGTGCAGTTGCGCGAACTGGTCAAGAGTGATGGTACGTCCGAGAACTCAAATTATGACAGCGGGAATGCGTGGATGCTTGGAGGACAGGCTGATGGGAATGCGAATGCTTGGGGTGGAAATGAGATGTGGCAGCATGTGAATCTTTGCACGGTTGGGGATGCGAATTCCTCCGAGGCTTGGAGTTGGCAAAGTGGTGCTGGTTGTGGTGTACCAGTGAGCTGGTCGGGACATACTGGTACGCACTTCTCGGTTGCAATCAGGTAGAGAGGAAGATGAGCTGATAGGTTGCACCAGCCTCATCGAGTACTGCACTCACCCTCGCAACGCACACTCGTCGACCAACGCCATCAAGAATCAGTGAGCTGGACTGTACAGACCTAGCCGTCGAGTTCGTCATGACGTAAGTCGAGATCCCGGCTACCATGCATTGCATTGCCCTGATGCTCACCAGTCTTGAAAAGCCATGTATAAACCGCGCGACGTCGACTGTACTTGATTTGGGAGAGCGAAGCGTAGATTATGCTCTGCAGGCTCCGAGTACCGGCACTTATCACACCTTCCTTGAGGATAATGTCCTCAAGGGGAAACAGAAGGCGTCAAATGCGAATGCTAGCTTGGACAAGCTTCTCGCTTTGTCTAAGGACTTTAAACTGGTTGGCGAGGTTACGCCGATCCAGGCGTGGCAGCAAATTGTGTCGCATCCGCAGTTCTGCTCAATTGGGCTCGAGACGATGAGGAGGTTGGTGGAACAGTTGCTGTGGCATGTTAAATGTTATGGGTAAGTTTCGACTTGTCGAAATCAATGGAGTGTTTGTTGACCATGATGCAGATTCGGTGCGGTGATTGATATGAGCATCTTCAAGGAGCTCTTCAAAAGTGTTTTTGTGGCATAAGGACTGGAAGCATTCGTTCAGCTTGTATGAATATATTCGTGATAATACCGACCAGTCTACACATTGCAGTCGTCGCCGTGCAGTTTCAGAAACCGATACTCACACGACTTCATTCCAAGCTCTTCAGGTCCCTGCCAGTCAGACCTCATGTCCCCAGTGACGTCCCACTCGCTCAGCGAATGACGTTGTCGGTCGTAGGGCCGGCGGCGCTGTGCGTGCTCGCACCTACGCCAGGGCCCAGGGAAGCATGTGTGGCCTGCTTCTGAGCCTCACGCTCCCTCGCCTCGCGCTCGATCTGCTCCTCTGTTCGCTTGTTGCCGCGCGCAATGAGCTTCTCGAGGAGGCCGCCTTTCTTGGGCGCATCGTGCTTGTCGCTGTGCTCAAACTCCTGGAGATAGGCGACGCGCTCATGGGGAGGCATGGAGGCAAGCTCAGAGTCGATAGAGTCACGGTTCTCTGACGAGGTGTTAGTCCCAGGTGGCAGAAGGCTGGTCATGATAGAAGTGATGTAGTGGCGACGACATGCATACGCTCCGCAAAGGATGTAAAAGGGTAATTGTACCTTCAATGGTTCCAACACCACCGGTAGATGAGGTTCCTGTAACATCGTTCTCAGGCTGTGACTTGCGGCGGCTGCTGCCGATGTGAAGCTTCTCCTTGATCTACCACAACGTCAATGACTGGCCATATTGTAAGGATACAAGGCATTCTACTTTGTCCATTGTGCAATTTGGTGTTTAGGTACTGTAGGATTGTGGATTTATTGTTTTGATGCGAAGTGTTGTAAATAACAGGATGTTAGTGAGGGCGGGGTTGGGAGCTGTTCATGTCGCATATGCATTTCGTCATAGTTAAGCCACAAGGAAGCTACATTCGTTGGCAGCAGCCACCCCACTTTAGGCCATTACGTAGCCGCTAGTAGATGCGACCCGTGCAGTTGTGGAGATTTGTGCAGTGAAAAGTATGCATTGGTTCATGCATGTCGCAAATAGCGTTGTTGTATTCACGAGCGGCACCAATGCTAGACGGAGTTCGGGACGGACCTCGCGATCTACCTTGCAGATGATCGTCACACGAAGGACAGCACGTGTGACTTTTTCCAAGAACCCAAAATAGAAACTTCGTGGTTGTACCAATGTATTGACACTTATGGCATGAAGCTTGTAATGTATCACGAACAGAATCACTCGCTATCGAAAGCACGCAAAGCTATGCGCGCTTTCCGTCCTCCCCTGATCAAGATGCTCTCCAACTCTAGAATAGCGCGTTGTTAGCGCAAGAGAAAACCTGCAAAGGATCATTCGGATCTTTGACTCTGGCATCCAAGTCCGAGATGGACGTGTACAGGCCAAAGACTGTCAAGAATGCCGAAGCTGTGCAGCGATTAGTCGATGTTTCCAGGATTGACATTAGGAAGAGACTTACCGAGAATCATGAACCAATTGAAAATCGAGAGGCATGCCTTCTTCCAGTTGACGAATTGATTTCCCCAATTAATGAAGATCCATTGAGCGTTCGCCATGCCGAAAGTGAACCAGGTCACGAATAATGCGGACGAAATACCGAGGATGGATCCAAATGCTGGGATCGCATTTGCAAGAATAAACGCGGTGATCCAGAAGGCCGTTCCGAGACCCAGCCACACGCCCCATGTAAGGAAAGTGTTGTCAGTAAGCCTATGTCGAGTCTTGATCATCTTGTCCATAACCACGTTGTACATATATTTGATGCCTGTGTGCCCAAACACGAGTCCCGAACCTAGGAGGGTTGGGAACAGGATGCCGTATGCGACTTTGCTTGCGATGCCAGGGGCGGATCCCAGGGCGGGCGAGACAACATACTGGCCAGCGAAGTGGTAGATTACGCATGCGATGATGACGTACAATGGAACAGCAACGATGTTGAGCCAAAGGATAGCCTTGGTGTAGTCCTTACTCGGGTTGCGCATTTCGCACATGACGGTGATGAAGGCTTGGTTACCGGCATATGCGAAGGCGACATTGAGGACAGATTCGAATTGCTGGTTCATGGTAGCTCCAGGATTGGGCCCCATACGGATAGAGAGTGGCTCGTTCGGAGGTTCGCCCCAGTATCCCGTGCCGCCATTGACAGTGCCATTGTAGTCAGGGCCACCTACACCCAGAGCAATCACGACAATGAAGACGGCAGTAAGAATTGAGATTGTCGCCGGGATACCGAACCATCCAGCAAAGTTCAAGCTGCGAGGCATGCACAGCAGCCAGCACATGATCATCGGAATCCCAATGAACCCAATGGTGCATACCGCATGCTCAGTGATCGTGTTAAGAGCAATCGAAAGCGTAACATTAGCCGAGGCGCAAATAAGACATAGATTGAGTACGTGTGCCACGCCGACAAGAATCTCGAGGGGCTTGCCTCCCATGATTCTTGCCACATCGACGACATCTCGAATGCTGGGGTATCGACGATAGAATTGGATCAAGATGTAAGCAGTGTAGGTAGCAAGTACGCCCATTATGATAACTTCGGGATAGTTAATATGATGTTGTTATCGAGTTCTTGGACAAAGTGAGACATACTGGTGAAGATTCCTGGGATGAGGCCGATGGTGTGCAACATGGCAGGAAGACTGAGAATGCCGATTCCAACCTGATTTGTGAAGAAGATCAAGGTAGTCTAACATGATGTCAGCATGATGGTTGAGAACAAAGCAGCATACTTACTCGGACCATCCCAATCTTCTTTCCTCCATAAGGATCGAATACCTCTCCGGTGGTGTCCTCATAGTCGTTGCGGTAAGGAGGCGCCGAAGCTAGCTTTCCATCATTGGCGAGGCCATCTTTCTCACGATGTTTATCAACGCCATACGAGGCGTCGAAATCGCCGTTCTGATGTTTCGTCGTGCGATCCATGTTGCTCATTTCCAAATATGGACAAATGCTCGCAAGATGCAGATCAAGCCGATAGATGGATTGAGGTCGTAGGGGACGCGCTCCTTTTATCACATTCGGGAGACGCGACATCCCTCCTAATCTTCGTCCTGCCGATTCGTCTCCCAACGTCATATTTCTTGAGTGAGCTCTTGCCTTCCGTACCCGGATCGTCTGCACCGTAAAATGTGGGTTATACCATTGGCGCCACGGTTTTCCCAAGACCAGCATCGCATGGCGTATGTGGGGTAGACATACTGATCCAATCACCTGGTCGGTGAGATACCCATTGTTTACAACATCCAGAATGTTGGAAGACGCTTCGATGCGGACAAGATCATGCGAAACAGCATTGTTCTCGTTCGATGGTACTGCTGGTTCAGTAATTGAACCAATCAGGAGCGGGCCTGTAACACTACGGTAGTCGCACTGCGCCACTTGATAGACACCAAACTGCACTCCGTTTTGACAGATATCGAGTCAAAATCTATTAGGCAGGTGCGTAGTTTCGTCGTCCTTGAGCCACTCTTGTCCTCGAGATAATTCGGCGATACGAAGAGATGAAGTGTAAGAATCAAGCTGGGCAAGGTATCCGCGGCGTTGGTCGTATCCGCCAAGTGCCTTGGAGATGTTGGAGATGCCGAACTTGCCGATAAGTCTGACACTACACAGGACGTATCCAGAGACTAGGAGATTGGACATCTTGTGACAGTTTACCAAGGCGGTGGTCGCCTAGAAAAGGATATATGTCATGATGTTGCCACCACCAACGCTTCTCATTTCTCGCGCGGCGTGGTTGATCGGGGCTTTGCCTCAAGACCTGATGTTATTGAAGGCGCTGGGTTGAACAGAAATAAGATTTGAGTATCAAGTCACCAGGAGGACGATCTATCGGTGGGTGCCAATGCTGTATTCAAACATTAGGAGTAGCTCCCAACCCTTCCCATCTACGCATGATTGAAGGAACATTAAGCCTCAACAAAGGTCGTCGTGGAAATCACCAGCGCCGAATATTGGCTTTATAGCTTCCAGCTCGGTATGTACATGTGGTATCGCATAATCATTATTTTTCGAATAAAACGCCGAAAAACTCCAGTTCAGTCCTAGGCCTCATCGTTGGGTGTGGTTAAAGTGTCCTGTCAAAGGCGACACACCTGATCTAAGCCCTAACTCATTACTCCCCAGGCCGTCGTCGCTTGGTACCTGGCTGATCGACCGGCTACCATTGCTCTCTCGGTCCATATCGTAAGGACTTCTCGGTGGTTGTAAAGGCATGTGAACTTGCTCCCAACGTGGCGTTATAGGTGTTCGCGATTCGGCGTGAAGTTCTTGAGGAGTTTCATTGATGCTCACGGGCCCCTTCTGGTCAACTGGAAAGTGTGCAACGTGTGGAGAAGCCAGTTCAGTGAGAGGTGTGCCACTAAGCTCTGACGGTTCATGCGCCTTCATCGCCGTGGAGCTACCCAGGTGACGCGTAGAGCCTGATTCAGACACTTGATTGTTTGCGAGTTCATATGCCTGTTTCTTGGTTCGTCGTCTGCGCAAGAAGAAAAAAGCGAATATTGCGCCGAATATCAAAACAGCCGCACCAACCGCAATGCCGACAATTGCACCAGTGCCGAGTCCCGATGATTTACTCTGGTTCAAATTGGTAGACGTATTTGGAGAGATGGTGACGATCTTAGCAGCTGGAAGGGGATCGGGGAAAACAGCTTGTGCTAGTGAGAAGTTTGCACGCTCGTAGTCCACTATGAGGTATGCCTCCTGCAACAACGTCCGTCCGAGTAAGTATTGCGTGTCATTCGCCGCGCGACGGATGGGAAAATAATTTGTGGCGTTCGGATAGTATGGGGCCGACGCTTGTTGGTCGAAAGCGCCATACGGGAGTCGAATGTTGGTGTAGTTCACTGCGGCGCCAGCCAATGAGTTGATGAGCTTGATTGTCACAGAGGGGTTCTTGGAGACAAGCTGTTGGTGGATGGTGTCGTTCACAAGGTAAAGGTCCGTTTGCGGATCGTACGTCAGTCCAAAGGCCTGTTGAAACTGATCACAAACAGCACGAGGAAGCCACAACTGGGCAACCGTTGAGTCGACGACAGACCAATGTACGTCAGAAGTGAGCGAGATGGTTCCTTGAAGCGTGTTCTCGGCCAGCATACTATCGACGCCCACTGTCAGAAGCCTGGAGGGGTTACCGGAGAAGGTGAAGGAGAAGGCGTTGGTGGCAGTCTTGAAGCGTGTCGAATCGTAGCCTCCCAGAACTAGATTGCCAAAGACTGACTTGCCTTGGTACTTTGCACCAGCGGTATATCCATAGGAGTAACTGGGGATCTTGGAGTTGTTGCGCAGCTGGTACAGAAACGAGTCGATGGATTCACCGAGACTGGAGAAGCTCGACTCAGCTTGTCCAAGGGGCAGTAATCCCAGGTAGTACGTGGGCTCAGCGACTCCAGCGACAACCTGGCGGTCCATAGACAGCGACTTGCTGTCGGCGGCAGGGCCCAGCGCAACTCGGTCAAAGCCGAACAAGCCGGCCGATGTGTAGTTGAGTGCCTGTTCCAAGTCGACGCCATATTGTCCGATCAACGACCACGAGCTCGAAGCGCTCACTTGGAATCCTGAATTCTGGGAGCTCCCGAAGACATCGATGCCCCGAAGCTGCGGGCAGTTTGCTGGATCGAGGCCTGGTTCGCAACCATCAGGCACAACGACCTGGGTTACGCTTGCCTTTGTCGACGGCAGTACGCGAAAGTCCTGGCCAGGCGAGCCCACGCTGATCTTGAAGGTGCTCCAGCTTCCATCATTGCCATCAAACTTTTGCGAAGGTGGTACAACGTAGGGTGCGGCCGGAGTCGCAGAGTCTCGCGCAGCGATCCTCAGGTTGCGCATGGTGCGGACGACGTCGACGGGCGATCGAGAGTGCCAGGCATGCCGTGGTGGGCGAGATGCGATCAGATGCAAAGGCCTGCCGGCATCGCTGTGAAGCACGGAAAAGCGTACTTGGCGTCACAAAGAGTCCAACCCCAAAGGCGGAACTCGAAGCAGAGTCCCGAGGGCGCGGTGGCAGGGTCGAGATTCGCATTGCGCGGACCGCAGCCCTGCGCTGGGCCAAGCAATGGAAGCGTTGAGCCCTGCAAGCATGGCGGTGGTTCGAGCGAGCCCCGTGACTTGTGATTCGAGGGCCGTTGTGTGTACGCGGACCGTGGCTAGTGTCGCCTGGCGCGTGCTCAGCTGAATACGACTCCACCCGATGCCTCAAGTCGCGCTTGATATGCACCTCGACCGCCTGCCGGCCAATCGACGCGCCACAGTCGACACGCATCCCCGGCGCGCCCAGGACCGAGTGCTGTCAGCAACGAGGAGGCTGACATGTCTACCGTCTACGTCCTCGTCACAGCTGCTGGTGCTATGGGGCAGGGCCTTGCGTAGCCATGATGAAACCCGCCCCCAAATGCACTTGGCCCAGACTTCTGCCACTCATCGGTCACAGTGCGTCTCCAGAGATCGTCGCCGAACAGGCGTGCCGTCGTGCCATGTGTTCGCTTCGAGTGCCATGCTGCAAACGGACAATGCCCGTTCACATGCCTCTCCAGCACTAGTAGGCAATCCTCTTCCACCACCTCAGCCCTGTGGAACCGCACCTAGGCCTCCCATGTGTGCTGCCACCTGCCCGGAATGCATTCGGACGCAATGCGAGCCAGCTCAAAGCAACGCTGCCAGCAAGGCAGGAGAACTAACGGCCGCGATGCGACGAGCCACCTGTGTCCATTGGGCTAAATTTCCCTCCAGCTCTGTCGGCTGAGACACTAACATCGCTCCTCCCGGTCAGCACGGCCACGATGTCTATTGGCTTTGCAGCGTACCCATTGGCCGGTCGCTGGTACCCTGCTTGGCCTGCCATCAGGAGAACCTTGGAACTGCGCAGGGGACGCATGAGGCCCTATTCTTAGCGGAACTCGTCCAACAAGCCCGCTGGGCGACTCTCAAGAACAGTAGCCTCCGCCATCCTGTCGCTCCTCCGCCTCCGCGATCGTATTGACGTGTTTGCGGCGTCTCCTCTCGATCTTCGCTTCGTCACTCGTTCAAGTGGAGAGTCGAACATGTGGAGAGTCGCGCTCCTTGCCGCTTCGTTTGTGGCTGGCTCTAATGCCAGCCCGCAGGCCAACTCACAAAGTAAGTTCCCCTCTACATATTGTTGCGTTTGAACGAAGCTGACTATTGTAGACTGTATGTGAGCTTTCAGAATCTAGAAAACATGCACAACACAGTTCCCCGTCATTCAATTTTCATTCATCTTCTCGTGCAAATTCAGAAACGTCCAACGTAGATGCCTGGAGCCATCCACACCCTCAAGAATTTTTATATCACGTGCCAACAAGTACTGAACGCGTCTGGTATTCCCGACGTACTGCTTGATGCAGACATCGAAGATCGCTGGGCGAAGTTTAGAATTAGTGGACACAACTGACCAACATAGATAATTCGACCGCGACATCAAGCTCGTCGGCCTCACAGCATGTTTCATTGAGTGCACAGTCTAGTCTGTCAGCAGCAATTGTGTCACCATCCGACTCCAAAGCACCTTCTTCGACATCATCTTTGACACGCTTGTCGAGCTCATCACTCCTGTCTTCAGCCTCGTCAGCCTCGTCAGCCTCTGTACAATCAACATCCACACCTCCGCCGTCGTCTGCCTCTAACAAGGGACCTTCGACTCGATTCACTACTTCTGGCTTAACGATAAGTATAGAGGACATTATCCGACCCTCGCGGACGTCTTTATTGCCAGGTTCCAGTGGAAACAGCTCTTCTCCATCGGTGTCTCCCTCCCATACCTCCGGCAATGCGTCCATGCCTTTGGTCTGCACTGGATGTGTACTGCAAGCCTACGGTCCCATCACAACATCTTTCACCGAGGATCAGTACCACAAATGGTCGGCAACCACTGTAACGGCTACTATAATCACAAGTGTCACAACCTACAACGACACCATCGTGACCAACATCGTCACCAAGAACCAGACATCTATCATATACTCGGGAGAGCAGATCATCACACACACTGCGCCGACGTTTACAGTCGAGCCGATGCCTGGAACGGTGCTGACGCTTGACGCTGGTCCAACTTATGTCATCTACAACAATCTTGAAGGGGGTATCGCCACGCCTTTCACGAGACCTACAAGAACATTCTGTGAGGCAAAAACAGATGTTTTGACGGGCTGGGAGCCAACACGGACTGAGGATTGGAGCTTTTTCATTGAGTCGTTCACAAGCATGCCCATCAAAGTAAACACATATTTCCCTGCCGCGCTGCCGTCTAAGGCAGTACAGTATCTCCAAAAAAACTCCGCTATAGCTTCCGAGTTTCAAGGTGAAGACCTGGCGGCCTGCACAACTTATGCACCACAATTTCCGGGCGGCCTTCCACAGCCTGAAACACCAGGGACAACCACTGCGGAAGGGGAGCCCGTCTTCACATATTTTCCGCCGTTCGCTACAGTCCCGACACAAACGTATATATCCGTTTCGTACAAAACGACGTCCGCATACACCACAGTCGCAGGGTGTTTGAGAGCAGGATGTGGAGCCGCCACGCCATCACCAGGTCGCGGCTACTCGGAGCAGAGTCCCGATCAAAATACTGGGCCAAATTTCCCGAACGTGATGCAGCCTACAAATGATGTTAATGGGGCAAACAAACCCACTGATCCACCGAGCAACCCCCAGAATGGGCCAGATAATAATGGAAACCAAGGCTCGTCCCCTGGTCATGTTACGATTGGCGACTCTGCATATAATGTTAGGCCGGAACAGCCGACATCGAGACCAGGACAACCGAATGAGCAGAACATCGCACCCCCTGCAGTCGTTATCGGCGACCAAACACTGACTCAGGGTCAGTCAACCAACATTAATGGCGTTGCTGTTGTGGTGCCCTCTGACGGCGGCGGCTCACGGGTTATCATTGGTGGCACCACTATTCCAGTGAACAATGGGCCCACCGCTGCACCTGTTTTGAATGTGGGAGGTAATTCGGTCACTGCGAATCCGCAGGGTCAATACGTTATTGGAACGCAGACTCTTCGCCCGGGTGGTCCAGCTCTGACAGTCGACGGCAGCACGCTCAGTCTCGCGCCAGGGGGGACCATTGCGGTCGTCAACGGCGTGACACAAACAATCGCCAATGCTCCTATTATCACATCACCCCCAGTAATCACAGTTGGCGGCCGCGTTGTTTCTGCCACCGTGATCGGCGGTACGACACAAGTCGTCCTAGGCGACCAAACGCTCGCACCAGGTTCCGCACTCACCATATCCGGCACCACATACAGCCTGCCTGCAACTGGCGGCAACGGAGTAGTAGTCATAGCCAACGGCGCGACCTCCACGCTCTCGCCCGGTCTAAATCCCATTGTCAAAGATGGTACCACAGCCTTCATCTTTGGACCCGGCCAAACCCTCACTCCAGGTGGCGTGCTCACCGTCTCCGGCACGACCTACAGCATGCCTTCGAACAACGTGGTGGTCATCAACGGCGTCACATCCACACTTGGTAGCGGTCCCCTAACCGCTGCGCCCGCACTCACCATCAACGGCAAAACATACACAGCCACCACGCGCGACGGCACCACGGAGTTCGTCCTCGGTCCCGGTATGACACTCAGGCCGGGCCAGGCGCTCACGATGAGCGGCACAACATACAGTCTCGATCCAGCGGGCACCGCGCTCGTAATCAATGGCGCAACGAGCACCATCCCCGTCCGCCCAGCGAGCAACAGTGCGAGCACGACAGCGAGTTCGACGCGGGGCCGCGATGCGGGTGACTTTATCTGGAGTGGTATCGGCGGTGGAGGGGGTAATGGTAATGCAAACGGAGGCTCAACGAGCCGCGCGGGTGCACCAGGATCAAGAGAAGGGCTGGATAAGTGGGTTGAAAGTGTTATCATTGGACTTGCCGGATGGCTTGTTATGTTGGTGTAAAAGAGTCGGATTCTTAATGACATTTTGGGCATGGGATTTTGGTTATCAAGCGAGGCGTTTTGGGAGGCATAATAACCATGAGAACGACTTGGAATCATGTTTTGAATAGCGGCATGGCGTGTATTTGCATTTGCAAACAGCACGATGGATCCGGTATTGATATCACGGACTTGTTTTGAGAAACTTTGGGGATAGCCATGATTGCATAGCTAGGCACGATCAGGCATTGTATAGCATATCTAATCATAGGCAAAGCGTCAAATCAAATGAACTCATATACTCATACTCACGCTCTCTTCGGTGTCGTGATTCATAAAAATCCAATGCAAGCTATACGTACGTACCTACAAATGCGCTCAAAGAAACCGCCCAGGTGCAATCCAACTAATCCCATCATGTACATGCATGTGACATTCCCTTCCTTTCACATGCCAAATCCAGACCCAAACGCCACACCCCTCTTCCTTTCAAACCCAATCCGCCGCACCGGGTACACCAGAACTTTCGGGTACCACGATAATTTCCAGCTCTAGAACTCTTGCTCTTTACCTCGGCACACGCCTACAGCTTCGCGGCCGCGACGGGTGCTCCGACCTGTGAGGTGGTGCGTTAGCTTAGTTTTCACATGCTTATGAGGTAATTTGCATGGACAAAGACGAGCGTGTGGAATAGCAGATGTAGGATGATGATTCGCTTTTTTGCATTGTGCTTGTGCTTGCAGGCTACTATTTGTGCCTGGACATGATGTGTGGTATAGATACAATACATGGGATTACTTCAATCGTAAGAACAGCAGGAAGGAAAGACAGATCGGCAGGTAAGGAGCTTGCTATGCGATGGAGTGGTCTAGAGCTTCGAGGCTCCTTTGGGTGGACCTACGTTTGTGATTTCGTTGTACAGCAGGCTAGGTGCGAGTTAGCATAGTTCCCAAATCTTAGACAATGGACAAACTTACGAAGTCAGAAACTCGGCGTAGTCCTCGCCCGTAACCTGGCTCTCAAAGTACTTGGCCGCAAGATGGAACTTGTTACCCTTTGGTGCCTTGTCGCTGAGCGCCTTGGCCTGCTCGTGCAGCAGCTTGAGCGCATAGTCCTTGGTGACCTTCTTGCCCTCGGCGGTCTCGACATTGTGCCTGGTCCATTGCCAGAGCTGGCTTCGCGAGACTTCAGCGGTGGCCGCGTCCTCCATGAGGTAGTTGATGGGCACGCAGCCGACGCCGCGGACCCAGGCCTCCATGTAGCTGAGGCCGATGTCGAGGTTCTTGCGAATACCCTCCTCGGTGACCTTTCCTGGCACGTTCATGTTGAGCAGGTCGTTGGCAGTGATGTGGACGTCCTCCCTTCGTACGTGCATTTGGTTGGGAGTGGGCATGTGTGTGTTGAAGACGTCGGATGCAATAGCTGCGAGGGCTGGGTGAGCAACCCAGGTGCCGTCGTGTCCGGCGCGGACCTCGCGAAGCTTGTCTGCGCGTACCTTGGCCATGGCGGCGTCGTTGGCTTGCTGGTCGTTCTTGATGGGAATCTGGGCAGCCATTCCGCCCATTGCGTGTACGCCTCGCTTGTGGCAAGTCTTGATGAGGAGCTTGACGTATGCGTCCATGAAGGGACTGGTCATGGTCACGGAGTCTCGGTCGGGCAGGACGAAGTTGGGGTTCTGGCGGAATCGCTTGATGGTGCTGAAGATGTAGTCCCAGCGACCGCAGTTGAGACCAGATGAGTGGTCGCGAAGCTCGTAGATGATCTGTGGGCTGTTAGAATGTCACGACAAGGAGAGGATTGTAGAGCATACCTCATCCATCTCGAAAGCGGCCGTGATGGTCTCAATCAGGACAGTGCCTCGAATAGTGCCTCGCTTCATGCCAATGTAGTCCTGGGCCAAGTTGAAGGCGTCGTTCCACAGGCGTGCCTCAAGATGCGATTCCATCTTTGGCAGGTAGAAGTATGGTCCAGTGCCGCGCTTGACGAGCTCATGCGCATTGTGGAAGAAGTACAGACCAAAGTCGAAGAGTCCACCAGAAATGGGCTCACCGTCAACGGTGAAGTGCTTCTCCTCGAGATGCCATCCTCGAGCGCGCGCAATGAGTGTTGGAAGTGTGCGGTCGGTGCGGAGCTTGTACTCCTTGTCGCCTTGCTTGAAGTCGACCTGCTTGCGGATGGCGTCGTAGAGGTTGAGCTGGCCGTTGATCATGTTGTCCCATGTCGGCGCACTTGAGTCTGCGGTCTGTTAGCCCTTGCTCTTCCCAACTCAGATTATTTCTTACCCTCGAAATCAGCCATATATGTCCAGACATTCGAGTTGAGCGCGTTAACCACCATCTTGCGATCTGTAGGGCCAGTGATCTCGACGCGCCTGTCCACCAGGCCGGGAGCTGGTGGTGCGCCTCTCCATGTGTCGTTCTCGCGGATGTGCTTGGTCTCTGGAAGGAAGTCGAGCAAGTTGCCCTTGTCGAGCTCTGCTTGTCGAATCACACGGCGCTGAAGGAGAGCTTTCCGTCGCTCGTTGAATGTGCGGTGGAGGAGGGCAAGGAAGACGGCAGCATCTTTGCTGAGAATGTGTCGGTTCTGGTCATTGAGCTCACCGAGGATGTTGACCTCGCTGAGGATGGTGTCGGGATTAGCTGCCATGATGAAATATGTGTAAGTAGCTATTCAATTGCCTGAGTGCTCAAGGTATGGTGAGGGAGGAATGCAATGATGTATGATGCAGTTGCCGAGGGCTGGGCCGACGATACATGTTATAATTCTCGTAAACGTCACCCATCATGCGAATGGGCCGAGGATCTGCTCTGTCTAACAGCTGATGTAGGCTAGGCCGGCTGCTGTGAATGGTGAGCTCGCGACCCCAGCTTCGGCGCAATGGGACTTCTAGCTTGTGACGGATGCCAAGCCTCGAGCTTCCCCCGCATAAATCCACTTGATCAGCACCACAACCCTAGCAATCTTTGCACTTTTCTGACGCTCTGCACCCTCGGGTCATGGATGTGGAAATGCAAATAGAAATAATTTGCTGTTCGCCCTGGATGCTGCAGGCTATCGGCGGACGCAGCCGGCAAAACGCGGAGCTCGTGATGTGCGTGCTTTGATAGCGGGTGCGTTCCCGAGGTCTGGCCGGACGGTTCCGATGGCCCTCAAACATTATCTTTTGTGCTATGCCCGACTGTGATATGTATCTCAGTCCTCTGTACTCACCCTCCACGACTGCCAGTACTTGCCTCGGCTGTTTCGAACACGTCCATCGTTGCACATGGTTATGGAGCTACAGTGTCGCAAACCAGGCGCACCTTTGCAAATTGGCACATATGATGGAAACGACAAAATAATAGGATCAACACCTATTCTTTCTACGAGCATGTTTGTAAGGGCGATAATGCTGTTTTGGTCTGATGTAGGTCTGGGGCGAGTTGCAACAGCTCAAGTACGCATCGTACAACTCTGTGACCTTGTGTTCGTCCCGAGACGGCAGATCTGAGCACTCAGTGCATTCACGCGTAGAATACAACAGCTCGTCTCATGGGCAAGAACACGACGGGAAACGATCCTGCCACAGATGGGTACTCACGAAGGAGAATGGCAAAGTCCCATGAGAGGCGACATGTTTGTTCAAGTAGCCTCGCGACATTTCACGGAAGTATTGTCGTAGCTGTACCCCTACTACATAGCAATCATTCTCCGTGGTGAAAGACGGCCCAGGTTATAAAGTATCGTTTCACTTTTCCCTGATATTTCTTCTCAACGTGTTACAACGCGTGCTTTCCTTCGCGTTGATTAGCGCCTAGCCCGGCTGTACCTTGCTCCTCTACTTTCGATGCTCTCACCTCACAATCACAAAACCCTCGCCACAACCGTATCCTTTGCTTTACAGTACTTCAACTGCGCGCGCGCAACAGCTGGGAACGATGTGCTACATCAACCTGAGGGACGAATGGGACGAGTCTCTGTACGAGCCTGGTCCTCGACCAGCACCGCGCCTGACCTGGGCTTTGCCCGTTGACGTCGTGGAGTTAGGAGTCGGCCTGGAGGCATATTCAGTCCAGCTTCCCCAGATCACCACCTTACGCCTCTGTCATAGATTCGGAGTGGGGCCGCTCTGTTCACTACCCCAAGAAATTCTGGATCAAATAATCAGTCAAGCACAACAATCTATGAGGGACGAACTTCGCCCAAAATGGACTCGCAACAATCTTTGCTTCCAAGGCCGGTGTCTAAGGAGCCACCACTTCTCGGCGCAGGACTCCTACATTGATGATTTACTGGAAATCATGATGGATACCGAATTTGAGAGAGCTGGTCGGTATCGCAAAGATTTGACAGCATGTACAGAGGAAGAGAAGCTGGACCTGCTACGAGAATATCTTGATGACAACGAGTTCGACGAATACGATGAACAGGTATACGATCGTCACTACGAGCGGCGAAATGATTGGCTTGATCAGATTTGTCGTTGTCGAGAGAAGTCGACCGACGCCGGTGTAGCACCGAGTTTCGATCAGCTCTATAAGGTGAGTACTGGTGTATCACAATGAATTGACCACTGAGGTGACTTCGGTATAGCTGCTGCAGTCGCACTTTGGACTAGATGCAATACTCCTTCACGAAGCGATCTCGCCCGCGCTAAGGTCGTTCCTCCCTGACACCTCATATTACAGTGATCTGTCCTTGTACACTTCGTGCTTCCTTGGCTTGCCGCGACCTACACAGACTGGAAACTCAGCAACACGCCGCACTGCCAATCACCGAAACGATGTCTACCTACATTCAGATAACCATCTCGCATACCACAAGGTCGTCGATCCGAACCATTTCGCAATCACCGAAGAACAAAAGTCTCGATTCACGCGGGCATTGAGAGTGCTGGGTATACGACCACACTATCACGTCACCGAGCTGGAATCGGAAATCACTGGAGACAATGATGATAAGACCTTGTGGGCAATCTGTGACGAACAGGTTCGGGGCGGTCCGACTCCCTCACGCGACGCTATCTCCAAAAAGCGAAAGCTGCTTCAGCAATATCTGCACAGGAAGAGTGACGGTTCGTTCTACTCTTTGACTTCGAGATTGTCCAGCTACTAAGAACATCAACACAGAGATTTCGAAGCAGAATTGGCCTCAATTCATGTTGATATCCACTTCTGATGCCGTGGGTCCCTCCTAGGCATCGCACGATTTGGTCCCATCCTATGTGCGCAGCATGGTGAGGTGGAATGAAGCTTATGTGAGAGACGTACCATATTGGCATTCTCGCACCTCAATGTAGCTGCTATGTCAATTGTGTGAGGACGAGAAAGGCTTTCAATGATGTGTACGAGAGGCTCATGTGTGGATTAAACCCAGCATATCAACCTCTTGCTTCTGCATCTTCTTCCCTCACTCTCATACTCTCGTCCCTGTCGAATACTTTGACTCCCGCAACCCAAGTCTGCAGGACCTCACCCTCCTCGTTCAATACGGTCAGGTCGGCTCTCCTTCCCTCCCTCAGTACTCCTCTCCCACCCTCTCCGTCAATACCCATAAGCCCCGCTACGTTCTCTGTTACCGTGGAGACCGCCTCTGCAATCCCGCATCCACTCCACTCCATCAAATTCCTTACACTCTGCTGCAGTGGGATGCATCCACCGATGAGTGTATCTGTCCCTGCAATAGTAGCTCTATCTCCGGCCTTGGTCTGCTCGAACGGGATCTGCGAATGGCCCGGATACGTGCCGTCCGGTAAAGACGCGAGCTCGATGCTGTCCGTGATGGTAATGGCGCGCTTGGGATTTGATCTGTGCAGCAGTGACACAGTCGATGGATGTAAATGCTGTCCATCCGCAATGATGGTGTAGTACAGTGGCGCGGGTGTATGCGTGACTGGTAAAGTGATCAAACCTGCTAGTCCTGGTGCCCGCGAAGCGAATGCTGGCATGGCGTTGAGTGTATGTGTCAGACATGTTGCACCAGCATTGAGTCCTGATAAACCCTGTTCATAAGAGGCTGTCGAGTGACCCATGGACACTTTGATGCCCTGCTTCGTCAAGGATCTGATCAGGGAGTCGGAGTCTGGAAGCTCTGGCGCCAGAGTGACGAGTTTGACAGCATCTTTGAGATTGGAGGCGCCGTAGATGGATCCTGGGTCCGTACTGCAGGACGAGAAGAGTGAGGCATTGTGAGCTCCCTTTTTGGTGGGGTGGAGGTAGGGTCCTTCGACGTGGGCGCCGAGCAAGGATGCGGAGTTGGGAATTGAGCGGGGAGAGAGTGAGGGGAGGATCTGGGGAAGTCAGCCTAGGTTCAAAAGATCGATGCAAAAAGCTTGTGTATGCAAAGGTGATACGCTCGAACCTTTTGAAATTCATCACTCTTCACTGTGGGTATGGTGGCATAGAAACCGGTCACGCCCTGCGTCGCATAGTACCTTGCAATATTGTCTACCTTGGCTGCATAGCTCTTCTCGTCGTCGAAATGTGTGAAATGAAACCCATTCGCGCCATTAGTATGAAGCTCCAGGAACCCAGGCGCAATAATGCCGTCTTCCAGATCTACAGCCTCGCCCCCAATGTACCCTTCCCTCTTCAAGATAAGCCCCGTCTCGTCCGATATGACCAGATGATCCTCAACAAGCTCGCCATTGAGAATGTAGCGACAATTAGTGAAGAGAGTGAACCAGCCCGACATCATCAATGCGCGATGCCAATGCCTGGGTTGCGGAAGCGGGAACCCTTTCGGCAAGGCTGGGGAGACGTGAATCGCAAGAGAAGCGGGCGGCGGCGATTCTGATTGGTCAATCCCTACAACCTTGCGATCTACGTCAGATCACAGCATGGTTCATTACGATGCACATGCGGGATCGACTGATTGATGGTCTGCCACGGCGCAGCCACAGTGGAGATGTGCCAGCTTTGGTTGTGCAGAGCCCAGCCGAGCTGAGGTTGTGCACACTGGCGACGCGTCCTGCTTGCTCGCTCTAGCTAGCGATGTCTGTGACGTCAATGGTTTCGCGGGGACGTTCTTTCAGCGGGCGTATTTTCCTTGCTTTCGCGTGCTACAAGGAGACTTCTCCGCACAGATTGACACTTTCTCTTCTCTAATCCACACTCGTGATTCGACCTCATAAAGCCCAGTCTTACGTGGGCGAGGTTCGCGCTGCCACAATCCCGTCGTCAAGGCACTGTGGAGACACAGCACCCACCACATCATGGCACAGCAGCAGCAAGTCGCGCCCGGCGGCCACTACTCGGGCCACAATCCGATTCCGACAGTGAAGCAGTTTATCGAGAATCTGGACAAGGATAAAAAGGAACGAGACCGCCAGATAGATGAGCAGGGCGGAGCAGGGAAGCAGAACGGCCAGAATGCAACCACGGCGCAGGGCGTTCAGCCTCACAAGATGCAAAAGCGAAAAGTCGATGGCACAGAAAAGACAGTTACTGACCCAACGACGGGGAATCAAGTGACAATCTCGGATGTGGACAAGTCGATGATGAGCGAGGTGGACAATCCACATCTCGTCGTCCCCAATGCGAACCTACAGAAGGATACTGTGAGTATAGCAATTCGCATGCCACATGAACTTCACATGCTAACATCTCCCAGCCCATCAAGACAGACGCCAACCAGTCGCTCGAGGACTACAAATACAACCAAGATGTTACAGCACCACCTGATCCCGTTGCTGAAGGCACCACTTCAGATGTTCCGATCCACGGCGAAAAGACCAACGTGCTCTTCCACCCCACACCGTCTGTCAGCTACGAGCCGACTTTCGCTGCCTTGGAGAAGCGGGCTGGCTATCTTTGCATTGGAATACTTGTTACCACGATCGTTGTCGGAAAAATGTTCGGCGGCGCTCTCAAAGGTCTCATACCACTGGCCATGTGCTTGTCATCTGGAGTGTGGCTATGGATGAAAGAGGTAGTACGGAGCGGACGGGAGGTTGAATGGGAAAGCGAGAAGACTCGCGGTCAAATGGTGGGCATTGCTCGCATATAACACACGACTCCACTAATCTTGTTGTAGGCTTCATTGAACTTGCTCCCCGAATCTGTCGAATGGATGAACACCTTGCTGGCCATTGTTTGGGGCTTGATCAACCCAGACATGTTCCAAGGCGTCGCTGATATGCTTGAGGACGTCATGCAGGCATCGGTTCCTGGCATCATCGAAAACGTCCGAGTCGCCGAGATCAACCAGGGAAGCAATCCTCTGCGCATCCTCAGCTTGAGGGCTCTTCCAGATGCTCACATGGGGGAGATGAAAAAGGCAATTCATGAAGAGAACAAGAAGACCAAGGACCCGCAGGAGGCCGCGGCGGACGAGGAAGGTGGAGACTACTACAACCTCGAGGTCTCGTTCGCATACCATGCCAAGCCAAGTGGAAAGAGGGCTTCGGACAAGGCTCGTAACATGCACATGCAGCTGGTTTTCTACCTTGGAGTTAAGGGTCTCTTTGGTGTGCCTCTGCCTATTTTCGTTGAACTCCAGGGATTGGTTGGCACAGTCCGACTCCGCATGGCTATGACCCCGGAGGCGCCTTTCCTCAAGACCTTGACTTTCACCTTGATGGGTGCACCGCAGGTCACGGCCGGCTGTATACCTATGGTCGAGAAAGGTGTCAATATCCTCAACTTGCCCTTGATCAGCAACTTCGTCAATTATGCCATCAAGGCAGCAGCTAGCAGTATGTACATTGTCAATTGTAGTCGTAGTGAGAAACACTAACATGAACAGTGTACGTTGCCCCGAAATCCATGTCCATCGATATGAGGGCCATTCTCCAGGGCGACTCTGTACAAAAGGACACGGAGGCTCTCGGTGTCTTGTGGATCCGGATCCATCGTGCCACTGGTCTGAGCAAGCAGGATCGCCGTGGCTCGAAACACGGTGGCAGCGATCCGTACATCACATTGGCCTTCTCCAAGTATGGAAAGCCTATGTACTGCACACGTGTCATTACCGACGACCTCAACCCCATCTGGGAGGAAACCGCTGCCTTGTTGGTCGGTCCTGAGCTGATCAAGGCGGATGAGAACCTCAGCGTCGAGCTTTGGGATTCTGATCGACACACTTCTGACGACATTGTGGGTAAAGTCGAGCTTTCTCTGCAGAAGATGATCCAGCATCCAGGCAAGATGTACCCGCAGTCCTCTAAACTGGCAGGTATGGATGCAGATAGTGTGATGCCTGGAGAGCTTCACTGGGAGGTCGGCTACTTCAGCAAGCCGAAGTTCCGGAAAGAGATGCGAACCGACGGAAAGAACAAGGCTCTTCCTGATGAGCTCAAGAATGACCCTAAATTGCAGGACGATAAGGGTGTCATCAACAACGAGGATGAGGATGCGGTCATGCACACCCCTCCAGATCCTCTCTGGCCCAGTGGTATTTGCAGTGTTGTCTGTCACCAGATTGTCAACCTCGAACTTGAGAATATCAAAGGAAGCTCGGGCAAATTCAAGGGACGAGAGTACGAGCCTGCGAAACCCTACGGCGAAGCAACAGAAGAGACTGGTGGCGAGTTGCCTACCAGCTACTGCACGATCTTGTACAACGATGAACTCGTGTATCGTACCAGAGCAAAAGCTGTTTCATCTCAACCAATCTTCAACGCTGGTACCGAAAGGTTCATTCGCGATTGGCGCTCCGCTATCATCACCGTTACTGTTAGGGATCAGCGCAATCGTGAACACGACCCCATTCTTGGTGTCGTACCACTGAAGCTGTCTGATGTCTTGGAATCGTCTTCGCAAGTCACACGCTGGTATCCACTCGACGGCGGTATCGGATTCGGTAGAATACGCATCTCGCTTCTCTTCCGCAGCGTTGAGACGCGTTTGCCTCCGAACATGCTCGGATGGGACGTCGGTACTTTCGAGTTCCGTTCTGAGCGCATATTGGTGACGGGCTATCAGCACCAACCCAAGATCAAGCTGCGCACTGGTGGATCGATTGGCAAGATCGGTCGTACACATGCAAAGAAGCTTGATGAGGGTGACGGCTACTACTTCGACCTGAATGAGCATGAGGGCAAAAATAGTGTGCGCCTCCCTGTCAAGCATCGTTACAGGTCGCCGATAGTGTTCGAGTTTCACATTGCCAACAAGCGAAAGGCTGACGCTTATGCTGTAATCTGGCTGCAACACTTCATCGACAACGAGGACACTGACATCAACATTCCCATCTGGACCACCAAGCATCCTGCTCGCCTCACGCAGAACTACATTACCGAGGACAATTGCCACGACGAACCCGGCCTCGAGGATCTGCAAGAAGTTGGTCGATTGCAGTTCCGTGCCCGCTTCAAGGCTGGTACAGATGAGTCGCATGAATCATTTGTGACCGACAACAACTCCCGCGAAACTTACGAGACCTGGGAGGCATGTCTCACGGAAGGCGTTCGCCAACGCAAGGTCGACAAGGAGCTCCCGGACCGAGTCCAGCAGTTGCACGAAGAGTCACTTACGGCTGGCCGCGATATCCTAAAGAACGCTGACGAAGAGGAGAAGAGGAAATGGCTCGCCAAGGATGGTCAAGATTGGTCGGGTGCGTTCGGAGATGATCCAAAAGCATATATGAACACGAAGGGCAAGAAGAGGAGGGAACCTGGTGTTGAAGAGCCACTTCATGACCGCTACCATCCGTCTGACAACGAGGAGAACGACGATGACGACAACTCGGACTCCTCTTCCGATCTCGGGGTCGAAGATGCAAGCACCGTCGGTAATGCCCAGGCCATGAGCGGCAAGTCAACCGGCGGCGAGCCAAATAACAACAACCAGTCTGCCCCTCAACAAGGCATTCAGCATCAGCCCACCGACCTATCACCCAACATCGAATCGCCCCGCAAATCACATGCCACGGACCGTACTGCAACGACGGATGGCACTGCTACGACTTCTGGTAGCAATGACTCCTCGCTGTCAAGCAAGGACCACAACAAGCAGAACAAGCGCACTGAAGAGCGTACCCACCGCGGTCTGATGCAGTGGAAGCCGGCAAGGAACGCAAAGTTCGCAAAGGATGAGGCGAAGATTGGCCTCTCAAAACTTAAGAAGAGGGTTACAGGTGGCTTGGATGGAAGGCAGCCTGGTGTTGAGACTGGTAAGTTATTTCGTGTGTACTATTCGTTTCGTATTGCAGTGACTAACGCGATGCGCAGAAACTGGACAGTAATTTACTTGACTTACTGTGTCAACAAACAAAAATTGCACGCGGAGAGTTCGACGAGCCACGATGCGACCGCGCTACGGTGATGAATGTTGGAGTTATCTAGGCGTGGATACGGTGCGTAGTTCTTGAAAATCAACTTGGGGCGACTTCAGCATTCATTGGCGTCGCATACGAGACACGAAAGGCGAAGTATGGGACGTCATTAGGTAACATATTAAGAGTAATTTATATTGCATTCCTATGAAGTTGCTTTTCCACACAATGGCTCTGTGAATTGGACTTATGAGCAATTATGCATTCCTTGTGTCTAGTCCACTTGAGCGTTTGTCGTGTCACTGTATCGTCTAGCCTCATGCTCCCTTCTTACCGCACTTATGTTTGCGACTCGATCGCAGCGGGAATAATGGAATTCGTACCCGTGGCTGAGCCTATAGATATGCGGGCGATCGAAACGTTCATTAGGTACGGTCGGTGAGGTAGGTTTTGTGGGGTCGGCGATTAATCCGAAATCTCACCATGACAGAATGAGGTGAGTAGGTTAGTGCAAAGCTATTGTGTGATTAGAGTCAGTGTCGCACATTGACATAGGAAGTTCAGAGTAAACGAGTGAAAGCGTTAGCCGTTCTGCATACCTATGGTGAAAATGTTCGTGCGAAGAAATAAATGTGTTTACACTCTATCTGTGGTCGGTTGTGTACATGCTGAATGAGTGTGTGTCGGTGGTGTGGTGCAATTGAGTGTGTGGAAGTATTGTGACGCTCGATGGCTGTTCCCGGATGGAGGTATATTGTGCGTCATGAGCTTCGATCTCTTGTTCTTCCGTGTAAATTGAAGAAGGCAGCAGCAAAGTAGTCGACGGGCTGCAGTCTCCGCTCGAGTTTAAGTCTACAATGCTTCCCGACTTCCCACGGTCATTGGAAGCTTCGAACGCGGAGAAGAGGCAACAGCCCTTGCCGCTGTCCGCGTGCACTGTACTGTCCCGAGCGCTTCTCTGAGCGTTCCTCCGTTGTTCTTGTGACCACAAATAGCGCAGGATGGGATTGCTTGGGTGCTTCGTGGGCGAGATGTTTTCGTAGGTACGCGGAATTGGATGACTGTTCCGATTCCATGTCAGTGTATCCCTTCCAGGCAACAGTAGCTCTACTCACGTTCAGTGCCTTGGTTTTAGGCATCTCTTCAAGTAAATTGGAAGTATGATTATAGAGTTCTGAAGCCGAAGCAACATAATACGGATATGAGAACAATAATAGTGATACAACTCTTAGGTCAAAGTGAAGTCAAAATTTGCTCGTTATTGCCATGAGATACTCAGTGTTTAGGGAAACAATCGAAGAGATGGTGCTAACTCGCAAAATGGCCAAGAAAGCTGCATATTGCGGCAATCCCTTCATCCCTCTTCCTTCTAGGCCCCAGCACGTCCTTCAAGTTGATTGCGAGTCAACCATTCCGTGATTTACAGCCATCATACCTGAAGGAGATATGAATACACCACCGCAGTGGAAGCCCGCGCCTCTCTCGTGCATTTGCGATGTACGCGTTGCACTTAGGCAGTGGAGTCTTGATAGGACGCGCGCACGCAGGCCTGGCATCGTCACAATTAACGTCACGTATTCAGCCTATCAGATGAAAGCCGCAAGGCGCAAAAGTTAAGCGCCGTGCTATGTTCCGGGTGTTCTCTTCTTCGGAGATAGTCGACGATCGTGACGCACTGACCAGTATCGCAGGATGAAGGTCTGTCCTAGCGTGGTCACCGGTCGAGAATCTCCTTAGTCTATCTTTCTGCCTCGTCATTGGAAGTGGGTAGTAAGCTTGTGCAATGCCTCTCCTTGTTTAGCTTTCTCCATTTTGAAGACGTATCAGCCACAGAATTCCGCCCCCGGATCCGACGACTCGGATCATCGAGGCGTCTTCTTCGCGTCACTCGGCGCTTGTCGGCGACGCAATTGAGCTTTACCCTGCAGAGATAGCAACGAAGACAAGAAGAGTTTAATCCAGAAGTGGGCGATGCCCCGTCTTTGCACCTGGCGTTGTGCCGTGTCCCGTTGTCGAATGGCGCCGTGCCGCGCGCTTAGAGGATCCATACAAGTGTTGTCAGTGGGAGAATTGTCGGATGCACTGCCTGTCCGAACATCAGCTGTTGAGCTTTGGCAACGGACCTTCGCTCTCAAGAGCCTGACAGCTGCTCCTGGAAGATGCCTCGCGATTTACAGCTTGAACGCTGTTACACGCCAAACGTGTGCAGTGCTAAGCAATCTGCCCCAACCCCCATTCCTAGCGCAAACACCCTCATCATCGCGAAGATGCCTCATGCAAACTACCCGACAGTTCGGTCACTCGTGTGAGGTGTTAGATTGATGCATGAGCGAAGACTATGCTCAAAGCCGCGGGAAACGCGGGACACTGTCCCGCGATAGCAGCCGTGACCAAGTCTTGCTATTGTGTCGAACATGCTACAGGTAGCTTGGCTCCTTCTATTTGAAATCGTTGACGAATCTGAGGTGGAAATGCATCATCTACAAAAGTGCGGAATACTTGCGAACCGGGTCGTGAGGTCCCAGCGCTCTTCCCCGTGCAGATTGCATGCATACTCACGCATGAAGTTTCAGTCACCTGATTTGAAGGCATGCTATTCGACGAATTTTTGAGCAAAGAAACCCGTAATCAGTTTAGTGGCCCATGCTATCGATGAGAAGCAGTTAATACTCAGGTGCACTTTGGATGTGTACATTTACTGACATGACTGTCTCGTCTTTTGTCGCCACGCACGATCCGGTTGATACTTGTTTGGCGTGATACGACACCAACCTATGGCTCAAACATAACCATGATCATCGAATGCTACAGAAGCCGAGTGTCTGAACAGGCTGTTATCGGGGGAGCGCATATCTATCGCCTGCACTACGGGGGCTTGCAGCGCAACAAGGGTGTGCTGTGCCATGGTGTGCGTAAGGCTGCTTGAGGTTGCAGAGACGGTCATGCAAACGCACATTCTCGCTCGATATTGCCGAATATGGAGAGGTATGTTCATCGCGCATATCTGTGGATTTGTATTGCAATCCATCAGTGTTGTTGCCAGCTAGTGTGAGACGAGAGCAACAGTACGATGTACTCATAGCGAGCTCACCGAAAAAGAGAGATACGCAGGTGCTTCAAAGACATGCTCGAAGCAATAAATACGAGGAAATCGGGCAGCTGTGCATCGATGCGACTTCCGTGACGAGGAGCCTGGTTCCCTTCCACTCCGGCCGATCATGGCAGACTCTTTAGGGGAAAGCTGACTGGCTGGCCAACGGCTTTCACAACATGAGCCCATGAATCATCCGACATATCTGAGATCATGCATGCTAGGCAATCACGTCCCGCCGTTAAGGGGACGATAGGTCATCCGCCCGCGGAAGTTTACCGTACAATCTAGAAATTTGCCCCCTCCACCAGAGCATATCCATCGCTGCCTTCATCATCATGGAGAAAAAATGCTCGGAGCAGGCATTATGTATATACCTAGTGTTTAACGACGTCTTGTTAACCTCGTCTCTGCTCACATGATGAACTTTTCCTGCGTTGGTGTTGCTGCCTCCGGGACTCGCCTCCTGGTCTCTCGCGGTCGGCACATGAGACGGCACAGTATGGGCAGCCGTCGGGACGGTCCATGCCATTCTCACATGGTTGGTCATACGGTCAGCCGTTGAGTTTCTTGGGGTAGGGTCCAATGAAAAAGTTTCCAAACAGGCAGGGCGGAGACCCTTGATATCTGTTGACAAGGACGGACAAGGCATCTCATTTCCCAGTCGAAAGCACTCTTTTTTCCTGTGAGTGGCTTTATAGTCTGTGCCGACATTCTCGCGACGAAGCGTTTGTATCGCGAGGACTATGCGCTTGAATTGGTAGACTGTGTGCCATACCTTCGATATCCACCAAGGACTTATCTCTCAGTTGCTGTCGGCTTGATGAATTGTATGAGCTCGAATCAAATGTTGGGTATATTAGGCTGAAAAGTCTTCCAGCGGCTTGAGGTGTGGTGACACACATTCCCGATGGCTCCCGCAGCGCACCCTCCGGCAAGACTCGCGCCACCTTCCTCTGCATACAAAATCATAAGCGAGAATACACAGCTCTTAATCATTAAGGAGTCTAGATGGTCTTTGATGGCTGTAATGACAGGACGACTCGACTAGACAAGCGGGAAACATGCTTAATGGGTATGTGAAGAGTCTCAGGACGAGCCGAACCGGTTCGACCTCTGTTCGTTATCTTCCTGACGATCGATAGATCGTAGACCTGGTCGAATAGCTTCACAGGAGGAAACACAAGTTGTTCATGAGTTTAAAGGGTTGATTTGTAACTGTATTTACATCCTAGCCATAATGAGCGACGATCAAAGACTGTCTACCATCCGACGTTCAGTTTTCCCCCAAACAATCGATCCATTGTGGATATTAAGATTCAAAATAAGCATGAACTTGATGTTCCGCACCACTGCGCCATATTTGCAGAAAATGCTGCCATTGTGTAGATCGGACTTGCAATTTCGGTGTCGATGTTGCTGAAGGGTGCAGCGTCTTATTTCCCTCTTATTGTGGACGCTCCGCACACTGTTGTACTTTAGCTGCTGAAGAGCATGAGGCACTTTTCGGTTACTGACCTGACAATGGGAGCACAATCCTTGATACTGGGAAACCCATACACCACTTGGATGGCCAGGTTGCCCATCATTTCTGCATTGGAATTTGCTGTGTGGACCACCGGTGGCTCCTGTGTTCCTTCCACCTTGTCCCCCGGGCTTGCCACCAGAATTTGAAGTAGACATTCTTGCGGAAATGAGGAGAACAGTAGTTGGATAAGATGGTAAAAATCTTATGTTTGACGAGATAGCCAATTGCTTTGAGAATGATGAATGAACTTATGCTGATGCCATCAAGCGATGGTTCTGCACGCTTTATAATCGTCGAGGTTGATGCCTCGACCTTTCCAGAGACCTAGTCCATGGACAAGCCGTCCCTCGTCTAATGAGCCGTTAATTGGGGCACAGAAACCGCTAAACCAGCTTGATGAGGACCACCAAGGTGAACAATCACAATTTGTCCAACTTGCATCTCCCTGGGCTGCCTCTCGTACGGCGTAGACTGGGTTAGGCACTCTTGGAGAATCGGCTCATCGACGCCACACGCGGACAACGCCTCACGATGACCATTAAAGCAACCCATGCTATGCTACCAGCAACCGCGCCTCCGCCACATCCGCTCCGTTCACCTGTGCAACGCAAGCGGCGCTTTCTCGGGTAAGGGCGGGCTGATTGTTATGCCTTCGGCAGATGAGAGTTCATTCCGGTCTAGTAGTATGTTATCGGACTCTGCCGAAGTGCTCTTTTGAGACTATGCTCGACAGCTGCCACATTTTCCAGGCATAATTTCGTCATTTCGTCTGCTCTATCTTCTAAGCCTCAACCATCTATTTAGCAGAGCGCTCGGTGGTGCACCTCTGGCCTACCAGCAATGCTCGTCGATCAGCAGCAGGAATATATCAAGGCAGAAATACGGATCGAGCGTCGAAAGAGCACGCAAGCGCGTACCCGCAAAGTGACTCAAAAGGCCATCTAAGTTTCGATAGTGAGACATCATGGTGATGATCACGCCGCAGACAGGTAGGCAGGCATAGACATCCTTCACCTGTCCTCGACTGACTCAGGAAACATTCAGCGTCACACCGCCATCCTCCTCGGCGTCGAAGAACTCATCCTCGTCACTGTCCTCCATGACCGCGTCACTGCGGCCTTCCAGAAGACCAACTGCTTGCCAGGCAGCAATCGTCTCTGCGTTCAGTCTTTTCAACCCTTCCACAACTTCCCCAACAACCATACCACCAACCTTCACTTGACATTTGTACCAGCCTTTACTGGCACCTTCAGCCGTCGTCTCGTCACCAACTCGAACGTATTTCACGTCTTTCTCGACGGCTAGGTGGCCAAGCCGCTCCTTTGGGTGTAGACAGTCTACTTCGTCGCGCAATATGCGTTCGAGACAATCGAGGATGCCGAAACGTCGAACGACCGCTTCGCACACGGGAATTTCTCCACGGCTGTCGATGTAGACGGCGCCAATTACACTCTCGACTATATCAGACAAGAATTTGGGTGCATCGTTCAGGGCGAAGAGATGCCATGGAAACCTTGCATCACTCTCAAGTCCAGCAATGATTTGCTCTCGGGACTCTGCATGTTGTCTGAGGGCAAGATCCCTCGTGGCATTGATGGCTAGGTTCCCAGACCTCATGAATTGCCAAAGAGCTCGATCTACTGATTCGGGCTGCAATGTCAACTTGTTCGTGGTCTTCTCAGCCACCGTAGTCTCGAACATACAAAAGGCGAGGAAGGATGCGTTCACAGTCGCGCTCCTGATGGCATGCATCTTCTGATGCGACAGGGAGGGTTCGTGCGCATAGAGCCTCGTGGAAATGATGTAGTCGAGCACTGCGTCGCCGAGAAACTCTAACCGCTGGTACGAGCAGTGAGCGTGTGGCCCTTTGAACGATGCATGAGTCAGTGCTTCCAATAGAAGCGCCCCCTTGCTGAAAGTATATCCAAGCAATCTCTCCAATACGCCGAAGGTGGCAAGTCCGCTATCGGTTGGTGCAGCCGCATGTAGGATAGCATTGGCAGATGGTATAGAGCTCCACGGCTCGAGAGGAAGTAGCGTCTGAATACAGGAAAACGCTTTATCGAAGCCTCCAACGACGTAAGACGCGCCGATGAGCGATTCGATGACATCGGCAATAAGCTTTGAGGATCTCTGGATCTTCGGTTCTGCCTCTGGTGTCGCCAACAGATCCCCAGTGTATCGTGGAGACCATCTCGCACCAGTAAAGCGCTTTGTGATGACGAATTTGTCGATACCGGCGGTCAATGCAGCTCGAGCCAGGAAGCCATTGCAAACGATTTTGTCCTTCTTACCAGCAAGGTAGCTCTCTGGGTAGGTAAGATACGTAGCCATGAGGTGAACTGCCGCGAACACCTTCAAGATACAGTCTCCGATGAATTCCAGACGCTGGTAGTTGTCGTCGTCGTCTGTTGCGGAGGAGGTGAGTGCTCGGATAAGTAGAGGCAGGTGCGCCAGATCCCAGGAAAGTGGCCGCAATAAGTTGTTTCGCAACGTTTCTGCAACGATGCCGATCTCGAAGCGATGTAAGATGGAAGGAAACATAAGTGCGAAGATCGAATACCTGGTTGGCATCGCATGCACCAAACAACCGAAGGTGGAAAGCTCCTCGACTCTGGTGAAGGCGTCATTGCCATTCAAAGTCGCAAGTACTGGGTGAAGAAAGTCGCGTCTCTTTGGCAGCCGAACTGCTTGCAGACTATAGCCACTTGAACCATGTTCGGTCGAATCCGCAATGACAGCTCTGACCATGTATTTCCGCGGGTCTCCGACCTGAGTGACCAAGCCCCATTCAGATACATCGCAATGCTGCGAGGCAATGTCGGCAGCTCTGCAAGGAATCCGATCCCAAACTGATAGAGTGCTGGGACTGATGAAATCGCCTGAAGCACTACACGGAGCTATCAGCCACGGAAAGTCGTACCTTTCTTTCGCCATTCGGCCGTCGAAAACAGAGGAAAGAATTTTGTAGGTGGCGAAGCTAAGTACTGCAATCTCATCTTTGCTCAGTGCCATTCCAGGAAGCCACGCAGTCTCAATGATATAGTGTATCGATGCGTTCCAGAAAAGCTTGATACTACTGATATGAGGTAACGGAATTGGCGTAAAGATCATCATGTGTGACGGCAACAGATTGGACTCAGGGCCTCGCACAGTCAGCACTGTCCGATAATAGACAGATGGATTCTGCTGCTGAGATCGTGCAATTGAAGGCCACGGATCGAGTGTAGGTGAGACCTCAACCAGTGCTGGTCTATTGTCGGGGATATGAAACTCTGATGATTCGTCCTCCTGTCTCGCAGGCAGCAGGTTGTTATTGACCAGCCCTACCTTATGTAGCTGTTTGTACACTTCGAAGGCAGCATCTTGCTTAGCACGACGCTCTGTCGCCCAAGCTCTTGTGCTCTCTGCAACTCTAACTGCAGGATCAATAGAGATGGGCAACATGACTTGCGCGCGGATCAAGCCATGTACATGCGTGAACTCAAACTCTGGACGTGTGTCAACGTATGGTCCAGAGTTCAGAGTGTTGCAGAAGTGACTCAGGTGCTGTACCGCGTTATCCAATGTCAAGAGGGCGCTGATAGACTATTCGTAAGCATGTTGTTGTAATGTACAGCTGGCGCGGGAAAACAGTTATACTCACCCTGTAGAAGATACCTTGAAGAATCGCTGTCCATCTTCGTCCTTCATCTCTCTCTCCTCGGCATCCGCCGTTTGCCGCAGGTCGTCGAGATACGCAGCCTTCATCTCAGCTTCAAGCAACTCCCACGATTCCGGCGGCCTTGCTCCTTCAGGTAAGAAGATTATGTATTTTGACTCGGACTTTCTTGCTCTCCCTCGTCGCTGTACGAAACTCTTCAAATTCTTAGGTTGCTCAAAACACACGACTAGGTGACAGCTAGACACGTCTATGCCTTCTTCGAGAACACTCGTGGCTAGGATCACATTGAGCGCACCTGATCGGAAGTCATTGAGGGTTGTTTGCTGATTCTGCAATTCTGCCAATGTCGCAATATTTGCTTTGCGCTTGCTTGATTGCGATGTACCAACGAAGGTACCGACCCGCAGCAAACCTTGGGTTCCAGGATGCATAGCGAGGATCTCAGCGATGCACGCTATACTCGCTCGCTGCTCGACAAAGACCAGACACGTGAAGTTCGCGTCATCCTTGGCTTCTCTGATGAGGAGGTCAACTAATAGGTGCATCTTCTTGGATATGCGGTGCAGCGATATTGGCGCATCAAATGGATAATCAGACTGGAAGCCTGGCAAGCTGTTCAAGATATCCAAAAAATACCTACTTTCGTCGACAGACCAATCCAGTAATTGCGTGTCTGAATTTTGTAGCATTCCTTTGAACTGTGCTATGCACCTGTGGATGTACTGTTTTCGTAAAACATCAATAATGTCTTACATAAAGCGCAAACAGGATCAGCTTACCCATTCCATAGGAGACGGACCAAGCTCCTGCACGGTTGCCTCTGCTTTGATCACTAAATTTTTCAGTTGGTCCCTACAGTAGGTCTTGCCGTTCATGAAAAGCTTGTGTATCTGTTTAGAGACATCGTAGCCTTGTTGCTGCTGTGAAAGCAGTGAAAGCATGAAAGGGTCTTTCCTTATATCGTAGCTACTCAAGGCATGTTGAAGCGATGCGAGCAGGTCAGAAAGCGCACTGTTTGGTATCTCGATCGAGTAGTCCACACGAGTGAGAAGCGGTCTATGAACAAAGAGAAGAAGGTCTGAACGATGTATTTTGGGAGTACGTGCCGTGGCGCACAGATTTTTCTCAATTTGTCTGGTCTTGTGTAAGTGCATAGAAACTTGGTTCAGGGTCGATCGTTACTCACTGTAAGTCTTCAAAGGTCGCATTTGCTTTCTGCAGATTTGAGCTTATGATCAAATTCTTCTCGAGCATGTACTCACTATGACAGGACTTGCGCTCAAGCCAAGGATTTTCGGAAGTGAAATTTGAGGTTCTCCGGTTTGCTGAACATAGAAATCAGACATGATACGACGGGCTGGGTGATTCTGCGTGCAGTGATGCGCTATCAGGTCATCAGCTAACAATAAGCTCGGTGAGTGCCCCAATCTTACCAACCTTCATCGAATATCAGCAATGCCAGTCTACTCATTTTCACAAAGGCATGCGTGAGGGCATCGAGAAGCACCTGATGCGTAGACAGGACGATGCGGACATTAAGAAGCACAGCATCCCAAGCGGTCTGCTCAGTCCAGTGATCGACATTGTCTTTACCACTGAGTACCTGAATACCGTATCCAGGTAAGTTCGACCTGAAGACCTCGTACTGCTGTTCACAAAGCGGGACAGTAGGAGCAAGAAACCAAACGAGCTTGAAATGTCAGTTTAAAGTAGAATAGATCGAGAGTCTGAATCGTGAAGGCACTACCTTATTTGAATCGCAGATCTCCAGCTCTGCTCGAGTGCGGTCGATTGCTCTACAAAGACTCAGCAAGCATCCTTGACAGGTACCGTCATGCGACATGCATATGCGTTTTTCCGCTACCTGTATCCCTAAAATTCAAAACGAAGTTAGCGATGTTGTTTGACGACGAGAAAGGTCACTAGTAGATGTTGTTGCCATAGCGAAGACCAACCCGGGACTTTACTTACATCACACAGATGATATTGGAGCGCAAACTCTCCTCCACCATCTCCGCCTGGTAGGATCTGAGCCGGAATGCTCCGCCATCTGGCACATCGTCCATGTCGACAGTCGATGTTCGCGTTATGTATGTAAGGCTGCGCATGCGCGATTGCGAGGTGGGCGGTGTTATGAGCTAACCAGAAATAGTATAAATCAGCCTTGCGGAAGGCGCAGTGTGACATAGTTATAGATATCTTGCACAGCACAGAATTGATAGGCATAAAATGATTCATTTTTCGTGAATGCTACATAGCTCATTATGCTGTCGCTGGGGCTATGGCGTGCCCAAGACCATCTCTGGCCGCAATACTGGGCGTACATGATCATGCCTATGTGCTTGCGTGGTCGCCTTCCCAACGGCGTCATTCTTTACAGGTTCGTGAGATAGTCCTCGACCTCAGATGGAGTCAGCTTCCTGAACCTCGGGCCCACGGCTCCCTCAACACCTTCGAACCCAAGCAACCTCTCCTCTGGTGGCCCGACAATACCAATCTCAACCGTGTCGCCGTTCATTTCGCCTTCTATCGTCTCCTTCAACGTGAGAAGGGCGATGTGAATCGCATCTTCCAGCTCCAGGCCTTCGGTGTACCTCTTCTCGAGGAAAGTCTTTGCACTGGTAGCACTCTTGCCGATCGCTGTCGCTTTCCACGGGAAATAGCTGCCGCTGGGGTCGACTTGGTAGAGACTGGGTCCGCCCTTGAGAATACCGCCAGTCTTGTCGTTCACTTTCTTCTTCTCTTCACTCGAAAGCTCTTCGCTCTTGCCGTCCGCCTCAGGCTCGATGCCGTCATCCCATCCTGCAATCAACAAGCTGACACCATAAGGTCGGACACCTCCAGACTGCGTAGCCTCTTGCATCACTCGCGCTACGTCTTGTACTAATATCCTCGTGGGTGGATACTCGTTATAGATGCGCTTGTAGCCGGTATGTGACACCTTGCGAGCCTTGTCGACGAGCACGCGGTAGTCGGGGCCCATGCCGGAGTACACCATGCCGATGTTGGGCGTTATCAGGCTGACCTTCGAGGACGATGACGAGTCAATGAGCGATGATGATGACTTCTTCTCTGTTGCGAGCACGATACCATTGGTGGCTGTTCGATCTATCAGTGACCATGTTTGGGGTCCCTATACAAGCCGACTGACCTTTGATACCCAGCGATGTGACGCCCTGGTTGACTGCGTTAAGAGCATACTCTGCACACATATTAGGCCTGTCTTCACTTCCTAGAGCCATGACGAGTCACACACCTATTTGTACGAGCTTCCCGCTGTATAGGTTAGCAAACAGATTCAGACCAAGCAGCTGTCGTGGCGCGGGAGGTATACCTGGGCGAGAACGTCGTGAGCGAGAAAGAGTATCGGTCGGCCATGGCTATTTATGTCACTTTGCGGTATGAGAGACACAATATGCAGGCTTAAAGAGAAGGAGGGCGGATATGGCGGGGTTGACGGCGTGAATACTGAAGCTGTTCGGAGCTGTAGCTCCAGGCAATCGATTGACGCGGTCTAGAGTGGCACGTGCACTGCCAAGACTTCGGTCATACTGTCTCTCCGATCGCGTGGGACCTTTCGTTTGTCAAGGAACTCTTCTGCGCCGAACCTTCTCGTTTCCTTTCACAATTTGTGTGCCACCGTGTCTTCTACCACATTGAAAGGCCTAGGTGGCTGTGTTGGAGCGTAATCCGCGTAGCCGAACCGCTTAAGATGCATTCGCTCCCCGCAGTGTGCTGATTGATCTTCACAACACCTTTCCTTGCACTTATGCCTCCTTAGTAAGTGTTGTTACCACTTACACCAGCTTGCACCGTCAACACTAGGACGATATCATAATGTCTTCTTCTGGATATCAGCCGCCGGGAGGATGGAGTTGGCCAAACGACTTACCCGAGGATGTGCCTCCACGAGCTCGATCATCTGCACCATTTCCGCCACAACAACAATCATCAGGTAGCTCCGCTGGCGAGGCGCCTGGAGCCAGTGCAGGATCTAGGTCCCGACGCTCACATTGGCCACCAAGACAATGCAGAATTTGTCTTGAGACTGTTCAACCAACCTTCAACGCTGCATCAGACAATCTCCCAGCCTTCCTACAGTCACCCAATGTGGTCTACGAAGACGAGGGAGGACGTCTGATTCGGCCGTGTATGTGCAAAGGCTCGTCAAAGTACGTGCACGATGCTTGTCTTCAGGCATGGCGTCACGCCGATCCAGGTTACGGTCGTAGGAACTATTGGCAATGCCCAACCTGTGGCTTCAAATACCGCTTGGCTCGCCTTGGGGCCGGCCGCTTCATCGGTAGTATAGGTGAGATCTACAGCTGTTCAGGTCTATACCCCGAGTTGTGGCTAACAGATTCAACAGCTGCCCAAATTACACTCACCATCTTGATATTGATCGTGGTCATCTTCGTTCTTGGTTTTGTAGCAGATCCGATCATCGGGCTCTACGTTGACCCGTGGAGTTACATGCCATGGAACAGCTTTTCAAGGCCAAGCTACGGCTACTACTATGAAGACGACGAGCCAAGCACCTGGTACGAACATTTCGCGAAAGGCTTCGCGAGCATGGGCGTACTCGGGTTCCTCAAAGTGCTACTAGCCAGTCCATTTTCCTACTTCAGGATTGGAGGCGGTGGTGGAAGAGGTAGGACTGGTCGAGATCGCGTTGAGCAAGTAAGCTGGATCATTATCGTGATAGGTGTTGGCACATTCCTCGCAGTAAGTCTGGCCCCGTACCATATATATTCATCATATTCATTGACAACAGGCTGTGTACAAAGGAGTCCGCGCTTGGAGTCGCCGAACGCTCGAACGAGCCGGTGAAAGAGTCATGGACGTCCAGAACGATGAGGACGATGATGAATAGCAGAATCCTACCTTCCCAACAGCAGCGTTTGACAACTCTACGTGACTTAGCACCTTGCTTGTGGTCTTTTCAGATGATCATTGAACTGCATCACAGCATGGAGAAAGTTCTGTTGCTCCTTAAATTGGCCGAACCCCGCACTTTCTTAAATTGCCACATGTTATTCCTCAATACCGTGTCAATTAGTCTACGTGCGAAGATTGAACAGCTCATGCGATCCTTGTCGGCAACGTACGTTTTGTACCGTCGACTTTTTGGAAAGTATGCAGCTCCTTGCCCTAGGCACCATCATTTCTCGATCTCGCCCGCTTCATGCAACACTGTATGGCTTGATTGAGAGGTCGCCTCTGGTACATCTTTTCTCTCGTCGCTTGCGAGTCCGAGTCGTAACCAACAAGAGCTCTGTGATGGCTGTGGCTTGATTTGGCAGGCTTGAAAGGCCTCAAAGTCTTGTTAGGCGCTATATGACACAAGAGACCGTCATATCTTCTGCACTTCTCAAAAAAAGGTCGGCCTGCTCTAGTTCGTAGTTATCAAGCACGAATACATACCCTTGCTTTCAACAACACGTTGCTTACTTCCATGTTTTCGCCCCACTCATCCCCATATTTCTCGAGACAGGGAAACACACAGAACGAAAAGTACCGATCGATGGATACATCCTCATCCTCCATCGCACTATCGATGTCATTGACAGATTCCATCTTACACTCATCGAAAGCACAGCTCTTGCCTCCCTCTTGGTTGCGGAAGAAGGAAACTCGATATCGCGCCTTCTGAAGTATCATAGTCCGCTGAAGCTCAACAGCCGTATGGAGGATGCCCATCAATGTCGACTGCGCAGCGGGTGTGAGATTGACAGCAGTAATTGTGAAGAGCATATGAGCGATCTCTCCGGCAATTTTATGCAACACATCATTTTTGCTTTGCTCTAGTGGTGCCGAAAATTTGCTTCCCGCGATCGCACGAACCGTCGCACGTCTCCATTCGCCATACTCAGATCCAACATTCTCAATGCTCTCGGCGAACGAGCGGATGCCAGCCAGAGCGTCGCTGACCGGCAATCCGACTACCAATGGCTCCTGCAGCACAGGTGTCAATGCACTAGCAACGAGCGCCTGATACAGTGCAAGCCTATCAGACTTTTCAATCGAAGTATATGCTGGTGCCAGTGATTTCAGAGCCCGTACGGTTCCGAGTGGTATGTGTTCAATTTCGAACTTGGTCCGCCGGTAGTTTGATATCGTCCATTCTCTGACGCGGTTAAACAACTGAGTAAACGATTCTGCCAGCTCGCTATCTGTGATATGCGATTCAACACGTGTAAGTGATGAGATACTCGATTTGAGCAACAAGAGTTGCTGAAGCCGATCTTGTGATTCTTTCTCTGTCGCATGCAAGCGCATTCGAAGTTCGTTCCAGGCTGCATCGCCATGTGGCCGGATCTGATTGAGGTTTCTGTTATACGTGATATCCTGAGACGCCAGCTGATCTTGTAGTTGAGCAACTTTGTAGCGCAGATCATAGTTTTGCCGCATAACGTCGTCTACGGACTGATCGTTGACTTGATGATTGGTCGAGATTTCGGGGGCTTTCAAGTCCTCCTTCTCGTCTAACTCAACTTCGTGCACATCGGTACTTTTCATGCGATTGAGTGGTGTGCCATCGAAAGCATCCGGGGTAATCTGATGTTCATGATCGGCTTGTCGAGAGTGTTCGCTACCTGTCCCTCGGCGAGGGTCTGACTGCAACCGTACATTGTCTAGCTCTTCCCTCATTAATTTCTGCTCTTCTCTCGCGATCGCTAGACTCCTCTCGAGCTCAGCTACTCGTTCACCCATACGTGCATCCACACCAACGACTTCGTTACTCGACTGAACACTGTTACCGATTTCGACATCTTGACTTGATCGAGGCCGGTCGTCTCTGGCTATGGCATCATCACCACTTCGTCGCCTTAATATGTCGTTCAGGGGATTTCGCCGACGATGAACTTCGTCTTTCTTCGCATTTGGGGCGAGCACGGCAGCCTTCGGCGGAGAGCTGATGGTACTTGAAACAGGCTTGGACGTCTTGGAGAGCAGTCTTTTGCTACCCTTCGCATCCGAACGTTTCGAGAACTCTGGACAGTCAGTCTTCTTCAAATACGGATCCGTTATATCGGCTGTGCGCTGTGTAACTGACCTGGACTTCTCTTCTCGTTGGCCATTTTGGGTAGCTGTTCTGCGCAGTCCGAACTTAGGGTCGCACGTCGAACAGACCACCGCCCATCGCAATGTCGCCAGAAGATGTGTTAATTCACCACATCGCCAGCATAGGCAACTCTATACTTTGCGCAAGATGACGCCGCGTCAGGCACGAGCGCTGAAGTTAGCCCCGCATGCCGCCGCCGCACGCGAGGTCGACGATCGTCAGAGCTGCAGCTAATAGCCGGGTGCCTGTCAGGCTTCAGCCCATGAACCTTCACTGCACACCATTCGTGGGTGCCTAAGTAACCTCATGCTTCTCAGGCAGACATATCGATGACCTCGAGGTCTTCCTCATCCCCCGTAGTCTGATCCCCATGATCTCCACTTCCCCTCGCATTGTAGCCCCGCGCCTCGAACCCACGCGACTCGATCAGATCAGGCGGTAGCCTCCTATATGAGCACCAGCTCAGTTCAACACATTGATCTTCGTATCATGAACGGCGCGCTGCCTATTCGATCGGGCAATGTTCCCTATGCGTTCAATCCAGGCACCAATGCTAGCGTAGCCGTCGACGCGACGGCGCCGCCAACGAGCACAACGCAAGATAGGCTTATTGTTGGCGTCGACTTTGGGACTACATACAGTGGTGGGTATTGGCTGTAAAGCAACATCGGATATCAGCCAGCTGAAGCCAATTAGGCGTGGCAGCCGTTTATTCCGCTACTCCAGACGACATAGACATTATCAAGACATGGCCGGGAGGAAATGGTATGTCCATTTAAAGCTTGTCGCAAAAGTTTCGCGATGCTCACAAACCCCAGGAATCACATCCGATAAAGTACCCACCGAGATTGGGTACAGCGAACCCACTCCTCAGAACGGGTCGACATCCTCGCTCGAAACATCCGCAAAGCCTGCGCAAACTATAAAATGGGGGTTCCAATTCAAACCAGAAGAGACTCGGCTACGCTGTATAAAGCTGTTTCTCGACAGGAACCAGAAGCTACCACACTTTGTATCGCCTCTCGAGACTGCGGCGCAGCTGCGAAAGTTTGAGAAAACAGTCATGGAGGCAGTATCAGACTATCTGGCACAGATATACAAGCACACAATGGAGACTTTGACGCGAAGATATGGAGAGACATTCATGAACTTGACCAAAGTTCAATTCGTCTTGACAGTCCCCGCGGTGTGGTCAGATTCAGCCAAAGACGCGACATTGAAGGCAGCAGAGAAGGCGGGTATGGGCAAGCGGCACGAGTTGCAGCTCATTTCTGAGCCTGAGGCGGCAGCGGTGTATACGCTGAAGGCCATTCAGCCCAACCATTTGCAAGTAGGCGACAACTTCATTGTCTGCGACGCTGGTAAGTTGGACACGCAACCATCCATGACCATTGACTCGAGGATCCCATTAACGATACTCAGGTGGAGGTACTGTCGATCTCATTGCATATAAGATCACACAGCTCAATCCCCTTCGTGTTGAAGAAAGTGCTGTAGGCACAGGTGGTCTATGTGGCTCTGCGTTCCTCAACTATCGTTTCGAGGACCATATCAAGCGGCGAATAGGTACCGAGCGATACAATTGGATGCGCGAGAAGAAGCAAAAGACATGGAACATGGGCCTCAAATACTTTGAAGAATTTGTGAAGCGCAACTTCAATGATGAGGAGCACGCAGAGGTCAACATTCCGTTTCCCGGACTCCCAGATGATGAAGAGGCTGGCCTGGACTCCGGCTTCTTGGTCATGAGTGCGGAGCAAGTCAAAGAATTATTCGAGCCTGTCATTGAAGAGGTCATCAATCTGGTAGAAGGTCAGGTGCAGAGCATACGATCGAAAGGGGGTCTGGTTTGTGGAATCGTGCTAGTTGGTGGGTTTGGACAGAGCAATTATCTCTATGGCAGGATGAAAGCACATTTCAACACCGCGCCTCCGCCACCATATACGGAAAGACCGACACACGCAATCGCGTTGAGTGCTCCTCAATCGGTCGAAATATACCATCCAATTCATGCGTGGACCGCAGTTGTAAGAGGAGCAGTATTGCGGGGTCTGGAAGGCAGCATGGTCGTGAGCAGACGAAGCCGATGGCACTATGGCACAAGCTATGCTACAGTCTTTGACGAAGCGAAGCATCCGATCTCAGACCGTTATTGGAGCCCGTTATGGGAGCGATGGATGGTGAGCGACAGGATGCAATGGCACATCGCGAAGGTGGCAATCCCTCAATTTTTTTTTCGTGATGTTAGCTGACTTTATATTCAGGGTGCCCAAGTCTCCGAATCGACCCCGATATCATTCCATTACACGCGCAATTTTCGTCCTGGTCAATCTCTTATTGTCGAGGACGATTTAATCGCATGCGACGCAGAAACCAGTCCCGACTCGTTCCGAAAAGGTTTGATCAACGTGTGCACGCTCACGACTGACTTGAATACGGTACCAAAAAGCTTGTTCACGAGATTGACTACGACCAAAGGTGTGGAATTTTACAACCTTGACTTTACGCTCGACATGCGAATAGCGAGTGCAGGACTGGTGTTCGAACTCAAGGTTGATGGAGTCAGGTATGGAAGTGTAGAGGCGAAATTTCACTAGAGGTTGTACATGTGGTTGTTTCGAGGTGGGCGAGCATATACCCGGTTGACATATATAGCGAAGTACATGAAGCAAGCTTAGATAGTACAGACAATCATCGCACGCCAATGCTTTATGAGACGCATTAAGTACAGGCAGGTTGAGGATCTACTAGATACCGTGATTGCATGTTTTCTGGGACATGAGACTTGACCAGCATGATGCAATAGTAACGTGGCAGCGACATAGCGCAGAGCGTAGTATTTATAGATGCGCTTCTAGACCCGCTGTTGCTGCAACATTCCATCACTTGCGACAATATTTTCATATATGTTCACGTCGATGTCCACGATGTTCACAAACGTCACGCTGACGCCAAAGGTAACGCGAAAAGCTTGTGACGTCAATCATATTTATCGAGCAGCAGCTCGATATCTCACAACATCGAAACCCGACTCTACTTTCGCGATAACACAACCACATCGCTGCATGCACGCTCAAGAACGTACACAACAAATCACAAATCAATTTCAAAGACCATTTGCCAGCATGTCTAACAACCAAGATCTCCTCATGGACAAAGTGTTCAGTGTAAAGGACAAAGTCGCCCTCGTTACAGGAGGAGGTTCAGGTATCGGTCTCATGATTACGCAAACGCTTGCAGTCAACGGCGCGAAGGTCTACATTGTGGGACGAACAGAAGAAAAGCTCGAGAAGGTTGTTGAGGTGCACGGCAAGGACATCGCAGGACAAATCATCCCTATCGTCGGTAACGTAGCGACCAAGGATGGCGTTCAGTAAGCCAGGCCGGCTGATATTGATATTACGTCCCTCTGCTGACGATCATGCAGGAAGTTGGTGAAGGAGATTGAGTCGCGGGAGAAGTGTCTCTGCATTCTCGTCAACAATGCGGGCATTGCGGCGGACAAAACATCGACATCCGTCGAGAGTTCAGAAGAGCTGAAGAAGAACCTCTTGGAGCCAACTACCGAGAAGGAGTGGCTTGACATCTATCAGACGAACGTTGTTGGGCCATACCTCATGAGCACCGCTTTCCTTCCCTTGATCGAGAAGTCGACAGAGACTCACAAGGGATATTCCGGGACAATAGTCAATATCACATCAATCAGCGGCCACATCCGAATCTCGCAGAACCACTTCTCCTACAATTCCAGCAAGGGTGCAGCAATCCACCTGAACAAGATGCTTGCGACCGAGATTGCGAAGAACAAGATCAAGGTCCGTGTAAACAGTATTGCACCAGGTGTTTTCCCTTCAGAGATGACAACAGGCGAGAGCCGGGACGATAACCAGAAATCGGAGATGCCAAAAGAGCACAAGGAAGGCCTTCCTGCTCAGCGACCGGGCAACGACCGCGACATGGCAGCAGCGATTCTCTTCGTCGTGGGATGCCAGTATCTGAATGGGCAGACTGTGACGGTTGACGGTGGTTATTCCATCCAAGCAGGAAACTGAGTGCGTCGGACACAGTACGTTACGAGAAGTTACCTTTACGACAGACCTTGAAAGAACGATTGTACGATATCCGGGCTCCCCAAGAAGAAGCATGAAGAAGATGCCTAAGATGTGCGAGAAGCTTGAGCTCGGGCACCTCGAAATAGCACAATGAAGTCATAATTCGATATCGATAGCAAGCTCCACCCGGTTCATTTCGCCGGGACTGTCAAGCTAACGCCCCAAAGCTTTGCATTGTCATTTACCGTTGGCGTGTCAGGGGCAAGCCGTGAATTCTCCGCACTGGGCGCATACTTAAATTGGCCTTGCTGGGTCGGCGAATCATGCTCTCGGGCCTCACTTTGCAGAACTTTTTTCCAAAGTCCATGCTACAAACATTTGCCTGTATTCATCAAAGTGCTCAAGGAAATCGCAAAGTAGTCTCTCGTGCCGAACCTCATGCACCTACTCCCGCCCGTGTGCCGTAGGTGTGCAAAAGTTAATCCACAAAGTATTGCCTGCGCCCACCAAATCCACATAAAACACGAGCAATCCGTGCATCAATGACCGCAAAGGCGTCCACCAAGAGCCGATGTGCCGGGCCTAGCACGTTGCCGAATGCAGCCCTGCATGGAAGAAGGTCCGCATTTGGTGGAGCATAACCGATGAGTAGCGCCAGGCTAGACGTTGAGGCTCAACGTCCACCCATGTGGGTTCGAAGGCATGCGTTGTTCTCCATTGGTCGCGCATTGAGGGCCGGTAGTAAGGAGGAATACGAGACGGGGCTATCCGTTTGACTCGGTTTGTATAAGAGGGTAGGAAGGTAAAGCTACTGGGTGCATCATTCTGGAAATTTCTTGAGATTGTTCTTTGTTAAAACACCACACTCGCTTTTCCGATCAAAACAATTTCGATATACTCAACTTAATCATAATGCGTTTCACGGCTGTCGCTCTCCTCTCGTTGGTGTCTGGTGCTTTTGCAGGAAACTGCGGGCCTGAGAACGGCAACGCAAAGTGTGCTCAGAACGAGTGCTGTAAGTCCTTCTACCCTCAATCAACCCAAAATTTCCAACTCTAACACCACTTCAAGGCAGCCAATATGGATGGTGCGGCACGACCGTCGACCACTGCGATGCCGCCACCTGCCTCAAAGCCTTCAGCGGCTCCCAATCCTCCTGCAAACCTCCCACACCTACCACTATGAGGACATCCCCTGCGACCAAGACGACCTTCCCCACCGCGGTCCCCGATATCGATGTCTGTGGACACGCCCAAGGCGGCGTGACTTGCCCCGGCGCTGGTGCAAACGGGTACTTTTATCGCTGCTGTTCGTCCGCGGGACACTGCGGGTAAGTTCTTGCTCATATAGATGATCATCTGAAACTTCATCTGAGGATCAATGCTAATACGGACGATGAACAGACCCAAGAACGACATCCAGGACCAGAACATCTACTGTGGCGATGGGTGCCAGGCCGGATTCGGAAAGTGCAATAACATGGCCAAGCCTGCGGAGCCAGCCGAGGAGCAGGGCGTGTCTGGTGAAGGCGAAACTTGCGGTCCCATCGTAAACAAGAAGTGCGGAAACGGGCTGTGCTGCTCTGGATCAAACTTTTGCGGAAGTGGAGAGGATTTCTGTGGTGCGGCGAACTGGTGCCAGAGCAAGTGGGGACGATGCAACTAAGAGATCATGGCATTTGGAAGTCGGAAGAAGAGAAATGTTAAAGAGATGTGGAGAAACAGACCCGGATAGAGGAGATATAAAGAAATAATGTAATGTGAACCAAAGTGTTCGCTGATGACAACGAATTGTGGAAAGTCCGTCAGATAACAGATGCAGTCCACAGTCCAACAATTGATAAGATTCAGCAAAGATCTGCAGTGCTTCGTCAGTTAACAAAGAGAGTTTGTCAAATCATATCGCTCTATGGTACCTCTGGGGGCAGAGTTGTCACGTGAGTTATGAGATGTTCGTCAAGGGTGCATCAGCTGTACTAATTCCTTCGCACTCACTTTCACAAGTATAACATCGTAAAGATGTGTAATCTGTCCGTCTATAGGTCTAGCTAAATATAAAGTATATCAAGATGTTGTAAATCCGATGTCAGCAAGCTGTGGTCCATCACGCAAGCCCAAAATCATGGTTTCTTCATCTTTCTTAGTCCTTCATCCCGGCCTTTGTACCATGCATACCATGCGATAGTCATTGCGACAAGTACCGCCAATGTTGTCATAACTTCATTCGTCGTAAGTGCAGTGGGGCCTCGAGACAGTCAGAGCGATGTCTCCAGCTTGACGTCACCCAGAGGAGGGATTTGTTGATTTAAGTAGGCTTCGAGGTGGTCGATTTCAGATTCGTCTGCGGAATGTACCAGCCCCCTACTTCAGTCAGTGACTAGATCATGTCAATATTGTGAGCAGCATACTTGTATGTCCTGAAGTCGACCTTGTAACCGTGCTTGATGAGCTCATCGGCACTCATCTTTCCCCACTTGTGCGCCACCACCTGATCCGCATCGCCGTGGCCCATAAAGATGGGCGTGTTCTGGTTGGGGCTATCGTCGGGGATCATGTCCTTGATCTTCTGTTGCAGAAGCAGGTAGCAACTCAGGCCGAATATACCGCCTAGCTGGTTCTTGTATGTGACGCCGGAGAGCAAAGACATGGCTCCGCCTTGCGAGAAGCCTCCGATGACGATGCGGTTCGCGGGTATGCCCTTTGCGATTTCTTGGTCGATGAGGGAGTGGAAGTAGTCGCGCGACTTGATGATGCCTGCCTCGTCCTCCTCGCGGTCCTGCAGCGTGCTCAAAGACTTGATATCGTACCATCCAGGCATGCGCATGCCCATGTTCTAAGAAGCATTTTAGCTGTCGCGTATGGTGTTTGTATAGGTTGCAGGACGTACCAGTGTGATGGGAATGCTGGGAGCGCTGGGAAAGATGAATTGGACCTCCTCAAACTTGCTTCTACGGCGCCAGTTCTCTGCAAGAAAGATCCTGCGCATTATTAGCATCTGTGTACGCGGACAACCTGCACGAGGCATACCAGCCAGCCCCACTATCACCAAGGCCGTGGGCAACGATGACGGTGGCTGTGTGTCGCTTGAGAGCGGGAACGATCATAGGCTTCGCCATATTGTCTCGCCAGCGGTATGAAGTGAGTATGAACCAGGTGGTAGTATGGTGGAAGCGTGGGGTATGGAGAGACGGTTGTTTGCGCTAGACAACCTCGGCGCCCGCATCAACTTCTCGTCGCGCTAGACACGTCCCTGCATGAAGCCACAGTCCGAGCGCCAATCATATCGTCGACGTCATCTAATACTTGCTGCAATCGCCCCTGGCATTCACTGTCTGTTTTCCTATTCAGTCAGTCGCATCACCTTCACCTCACTGTTACCCACGGAACTAATTCCAAAGCTCACGACACTGTGCGATTGACTTTACCGTGAACCTCTACAAACATATATCAAGCTGTCCCTGACACTACGTATACTGCGACGGGCATCAATCGCTATTAAATCCAAGCCAGCTCTGCAAAAGTCCTTCAGCATGGCGAGAGCAACCAGAAGCTCTGTCGCCAAGAGCTCGACCGTGGCAAAAGAAGAACCAATGCAACTGTCAAGTCCTCCAGCAACGCCAGTGCCACGCAATGCGCGTAAGAGAAAAGCAGTCAAGCAGGAAGAATCCAGCAGTGAGAACCCTGCCAAATCACTTTCGACTCCAAAGAGCAACAAGCGAGCCAAAAAGGGCGCCGTGAAAGAGGAGGACGTCAACGATCTGCCTCACGGGTTGGGTGCCATTCCGGATTTACCTACCAAGCAAGAAGAGAGCTCGCCCAAGAAAAAAGAGACAAAGTCCAAAAGGAACACGAAAGCTAAGAAAGGAGAAGTTGATGATCTTGTTGCAAAAGCGACTGCTACCACAGATGATTCGCCGAAGAAGAAGGGCAAGGCCAAGAACAATTCATATGGTCTTACGCCGGGCAAAACTCCTTACCCTAATTGGCCGCATCCTACAGCGGAGGAATGCCATGAAGTGACGCGTCTGTTGTCAAAAGTACACGGCGAAGTGCAGGCTCCCAAGACCATTCCCATGCCATCTCTCGAAGTGTCTGGCTGTGGCGAAGTTCCTTCAGTGCTTGATGCTCTGATCCGCACTCGTCTCTCCGCAGCAACATCAGGCACCAACTCCTCGCGCGCATTTGCCGGACTCGTCGCCAAATTCGGCATCTTAAAAGAAGGCATCGGCAAAGGCAGCGTAGACTGGAACAAAGTGCGTCTCGCCGACACCAAAGACGTCTTCGAAGCCATCAAAAGCGGCGGCCTCGCCGACGTCAAAAGCAAAGACATCAAGAAGATCCTCCAAATGGTCTGGGAAGAGAACCAAGAGCGACGCAAAGCCCTAGAATCGTCCTCTACCGAAGCCGTCGGCGAAGCCAACGACCCCGCCTCCGAAAAGCAGTCTGAAGTCGCCAAAGCCGAAAACGACGTAATCTCCCTCGACCACCTGCACCTCCTCTCCAACGACGACGCCTTCAACCACCTCGTCCGCTTCCCAGGTATCGGCCCCAAAACGGCGTCCTGCGTGCTTCTCTTCTGTCTGCAACGCCCCTCTTTCGCCGTCGACACGCACGTCTTCCGCCTCTGCAGCTGGCTCAACTGGGTGCCGCCTGCCGGCGACCCAGCTGGTCTCGCGCCGGGTGCTAAAGGCACGTTCGCTGGCCCGACGCGCAACAGCACATATGCGCATTGCGAAGTGCGGGTCCCAGACGAACTCAAGTACCCGCTTCATCAGCTACTGATTAGGCATGGGAAGAGCTGTCCAAGGTGCAGGGCGATTACGGGCGAGAGCAGTGCGGGGTGGGAGGAGGGGTGTCCGATTGAGCATCTTGTCACTAGGACAGGGGAGAGGAAGGGGGGCGCTGGTGCTGGAGCTGGTGCTGGGGGGAGTCCGGCGAAGGGGAAGAAGGGAAAGGCGAGGAAGAGGGCGGTCAGTGAGGAGGAGAGCGAGGCGGCGATGAGTCTTGGAAGTGAGGGGGAGAGTAGTGATTTGAGTGATGTGGTCAGTGATGCAGAGATTGAGGCGTCGGAGTCGGAGGAAGATGCTTCTGAGTAGTAAGGTGTTCTGAGCTGCAAGCTCATGGCGTTTTCCAAAAGGCATTGCGGGGGTTGCGAAGGCGTTGAACGGCATGATATCTGGTATTTGCAGCTTCTCATATCGCATATGACATATCACTTTCAGGAAATATCAAGGTATACCAGACCATCGATCAATGCAAGGAACTGATATAAAATGCTTTACTCGATGTCTCCAAAAAGTTGTTCCCTCTTTCTCCACCACGGACCCTATTCACTCCACACCCCGACACAATAAACAACATTTCCTCATCAAGCAAAACGTCCACAGCAATCCCATCCTCTCCCAGCGCCAACCCGCACCTGACACCTCAGCTGACGCATCCAATATCTCAAAATCACGCGTCACAAGTTCAAGTCACGGGTCTTTACATCCTCCCGTGTCCCCATTCTAATGCAGCATATTACACATCGGGTCTGGAGCCGATGTGCTACCCTGCCATATTCTTGTGCAAAGCGGATTGACTCGGCAAAACGCTGTGTTGTGTTTTACATATCTCGAGGATCTGAGCTCGAGCTTAGGCTTACGTTTGAGGTTCTAGAAGACCTTGTTGATATAAGGAGTACGACTTCGTTTTGCTCCTGGCTTGCTTCGGCGTGCGAGGACAAGAGATATAGCCAGCAGCCGTTCTACCACGTACCTGCATTTCTCATGCCCACATTGCATCACGAGCTCACCTACCCTGCCCGTGTCAATTTCCGTCTGATCTAATCTGACGTAGGCTTAACGGGCTAAGATCCGGGTACCACTACCTGCGCAATCCCGCATCACAGGGTCACAAAGGTAAATCGAATTTCGATTCGCTTAACATTAGGGGACGGGTATTCGCATCTTGTGCACGATGAAGAGGTGGAGCCGCTGCGGTACCTGGGCCGAATTCGATTCACCGGTTGTGATTCTGCGTGCAGTAGGTAGGTGAAGCAAGCTAGGATGATCCCCCTTGATTTTGTGTGTATGTTACATCTACATCGCTGATGCTGGTTTAGTCAGGTACTGCGAATGTACGCTGCGTGCTCACGAGACTTGCACTTCGTCATCATGTGACTCGTGTACCTGAGGTCATGTCTACTCTCGAAATTTTCTTGTCACTTGCGCCGACGGCGTACAGTGTCTGTATATTGACATCTCCCCGCTACAGCCGCCACGGTAGCAGGCTCTTCACACTGACGCGTTGCAGTGTCCAAGCCACTCATATGCCGTGTAGGTCGTGCGGGCACGTTGTTGAGTGGACGCCCATGTAGTACGATACTTGCACTTGACCACACCATGCCGAACACTCGAATCGGAGATATGCAATAGAGATAATGATTATCGGCAGGCTTTCGGCAAGCTATCGGCAAGTAAAGTTTGGTATAGGGAGACACGCGTCTATTGTATGTTGCTCTTGAATCCGTACCACTGAGGATAAGAATGATGGTGTGGAAATTGGCGCATCCAGTCCGGTCGACTGACTGAGAGATCGACTCGGGCCGCTGCCATATGTAACATTGAGATGATCTGAAAAGGATGCCATCACTCCTCATTATTCTAGAGTCCGTGCTTGAAAATGGAAACCACCCAAGCGCTGCTGTCCGAAAACCCGATTGTGCAGATGCACGGCCTCCAATTTTGCATGTGTGTACATTTCATGTTCCCTATAATGCCATGGAACGCCGATCCCTGGTCCTTATCCTTATCCTGTCCGTTCCAACCCGAACCCGTGAAAGCGCGAAGATAAAGCAGGGGTGGAAGAATGAAGGGAATAGAGGCGACTAAGAAGGAGTTATATGGTGTAATGGTGGCGTAGGTACACCAATCAATAGGCATGTCAATGCCTAGTAAGAAAAGTCGTGGTTGTGCGATTGCAGGTGCATGCTGAAAGCGAGGGCGACAAAGGTGCCGACGCATGGCGTCAAGCACGATATGAAAAATTGTGTCTTTGAGAAAGGAAGTCTGGTCACGAGAGCGTGACCAAATTCAGCCGAGAAGAACTATTCGGATTAGTATCAGATCCAAAGTGGAAGGAGGAGTCGAGACGTACCTTCCCAATTCCAGTCCTTCATCACACCAAGCCAATGCAATCGACCTTTGACCGTAAACTCATGCTCAAGGAGCTCCGTGTTACCATTCGATGCCTGTCTTTGTCGAGCTGTCGCACTTGAAACAGGGTTCGGAACAGGGACCGTGTACGAGGACATGGGATCAATGACTCTCCGCTTAGAACCCGCGTCAAGCCAGTTAAAGTCGCCTTCAGCTTGGAAGTCGTCAAAGAAAGCATCAAAGTCGCGCTTGACTGGTGTGGTTGGTGTAAAACTGTCTATGGGCATTTCCTCGAGCATCTTACGGTCGGCAGCATACTCGTCGCGGCGGCTCCAGACTTCGCGGGTAACGTCGAGCGTCTTCTCGAGAATGCCAAGCTTCATTCGTGATGCCATCAGGCCCCAGCGCTCTTTGACCCATTCGCGGTCGTCTTGCTCCATGACCTCGCAGCCGGCGGCCATGAGTGGATAGATGTGGACGATGACGGATCGCGATCGTGGTTCTACTGTTGCTATCTCGCACAGGACTCGCTTTGCGAGCACACTTGATGGCTCTGATGGGATCTCGGGTACGGCTTGGTGTAGATACAGTAATGTTGCATATTGGTACGCGACAGCCGTCTTGATCGAGTCGTGGGGGCTTGTTGTTTCGTCTTCTGGATCTTCGATGAATGATGGTGGCGTCCAGCCTTCCAGTTGTGATTTGAGATGGATCGCTTGCGAGATGATGCTTGGGCCGTTGCTGTCTGTTCTGCGCACCCGTCTAACCAGGTTCGCCACGCGACCAATAATCGGGAAGAGCGTGTGAGCACATCCCATTAGTGGATCTAGTTTGGTGTCAACTTCACCATTCGCATATATGCTCTCATGCACGAAATCCACGTCGTTGTTTTCGTCGTCGTCTGCAGACGTAAGGCGAGCAATGACGTCCATGTAAATCCAGGTGTTGCAGAGAAATTTCAGCCGAGCCCACTCTTCACCTTGTTTCGGTACTTGTCGATGTTGCACAAGAGCCTGGTTGATCAATATCTTGGCACCCTTGATGTGGTTGATGCCTGTGCTAATGTGCTGGTCCCATGATTCTGAAAAGGCGAGCACAAGCGTTGTCGAGATGGCTGCATCGAAGCGCATGTTCTGTAAACCTTCTGCTAGTGCATGGACGGCATTGCGCATGTGATCGATCCCTTGGATTCGCATGGACGGCATTTCTTTGCTCTGGTGGAACGACGTCATGGATGCAATTGCATGATAAAGTGCAGGACAGTCGCGGGCCAGTGGCCAAACCAGTGTACGCCAGGGGTTCTCTGTGGGACCGTCTTTGACCGAGAGTACGCCACACGTGTCTCTATCAAATCGTCGCGTGAGGTGTTCTGGTGAAGCAAGGGAGAACTGTGGTTGCACAAGCATGGGCCTACTCGGCGAATCTGGCGAAGAGCTCGATGAGCTTGAAGACGTGGGAGAGGGCAGTCGCATGACCCAGGCCTCGGGATCAGTATTAGCATTGCGTGGGATCTCCTCGATGTCATCGTCTGCACCTTCGGCTGGAGGTGTCAGTCCTGTGGGCTGGTAAAAAGCCTCGTGCTGAGAGATGAACGAGCCGTATTCTTCTGGAGGCACGGAGAGGTCAGTGCCGGGCTGTAAAAGGTCGACCAGGCGCGGCGACTGGCCCGATGAGACACTCGAGGCAGCAGTGACCTTGCTCTCCCTTGTCTTGATGCTTTCCGAGCTGAATGTGCTGTGCGATCCTGCTAGGGATCCTGGGGCGAATGAGTCGACCGGGGAGATGGGCTGCGGCGGGATGAGGAACGGCGATGACAGGGGCAGAGCGTAAGGGTTATCGACGGGATGGTAGGCATGCTGTGGGTGCTGCTGTATGAATGATGTCTGCAGTGGGGCGCTCTGCGGCGGAGGGTACTGGGATGTGTGAGGATGGTAGAAGATGTTATGGGCCGAGCCAGGCAGGCGATAGTGTGCATCGTGGAAGCCTGCTGCGGTGAAGTTGCTCGCGGGCGCTGTTGTTGTTGTATGCACGCCCGAGTCTGGAGCGGTCAGCTAGGTACTTGGTAGCATTTATAACCTACAGACCTGTCCTTGGCTTGCTTGCAGCCTGCTTCGCGGGGACACTGGGCTCTTCAAAAGGCCGCCATTTGAAGTCCTTCTTGTAGCCTCCGCAGGTCACTGAGCGTCGGGCACACTGCTTGCAGGTGGGTTTGGTCTCGTCACACTTGAGCCGCTTGCCCTTGCAGGTGATGCAGCCTGGGTCGTGTCAGTGGTTAGTATGCAGGTGGTGGACTTCACTCGCGCAGCTGCAGGGCACATGTATATCATTCCGAGCAACATGCGACGCAGCAGCAAATGCGGAGATGGTCGTGGGGAGAGCGTACCATTGCGGCTCTTGGACTGCTTCCTCTTGGTGACGCCCGTGGAATCCGACGCTTTCGGAGCATTTTTGGGTGCTGGTTGCGCCGAACGGTTGTTCTTCTTGACAGGTGTGGGGATGCTCGGAACAGGCTCCGACACGTTCAAGGCGAAGGAAGGTGAGGAGATGGTGACCGTCTCGGCCATCTGCCACGCTGGGGGGATGCGCTACGCACTCGGCGCCAGCATCGAGGGACGCAGCACAGCAGCAGTCGGCCAGCGAGAATGCTCTTTGGAGTGCTGGCAGTCGGAGCTCGTATGTAGTGACGGAAGCGGAGAAAGGTCGCTATCTTAAGTGGAGTCGTGCTGGGGTTGGAGGCTTGACCGAGCGGACGCACGCCAACGCCTGGGCATGGCTCGAGACGAATGGCAGCTGGCATGCTCTTTAGCGGGCGTGGGGTGCGCCGCCCGCGTCCTCATGCCTGCGTGTGACAGGCTATCTTGGACGACCAATATCGAGTGCGCCTTCGTAAGCAGCCCTGTGCCTCGCTCGTGCGTCCCGACCTGCCTCGAGTCCAGGGCCAAGTGATACACTGTGCCCTGGAAGACGCCGTTGATGTTTCTGTTGCTCAAAGGGCCGAGCAGCCTTGTCACCCGTCAAACAAGCCTGGCAGCGGTCAGCCCTGCACGGGAGCCATAATAGTAGGGCCGCCAATCATCCGAGCCTCGCATCGGGACGCCTCCTGCCTTTGTCTCCCGTACCTCTGTTGTGTTCCTCATGAGACAGACATGTCTGCTGTTTCGGCATGCGTTGTGGCGAGCTGCAGAGGAGCAATCTCCACCACGCAAGGCTGCGTCTCTGCTGCTTGCTGTGTCTGCGACTCGGCACGTATCTGGAAAGCCGATAGGGTCTGGCCAATCAGTGTCTCGGCACACTTCTTTCTTTGACGGAGCACTGACAGGTCCAGACTAGGGACTGTACCATCACATTGCATCAGCCACTGCGGGGCGGTGTTGACTGAGTTCCAAGGTTGGTGCCGGTCGTTGCCACATGCAAGCCAGCTGCGATCGACGTCTGCGAATGCTATCCTTTGGGATTGATGATTTTTTGCTTTATGACCTGGACTGTAGATTGTGGCATCGATATCTGTTGGGAAGACATATGTTACATACTTGAATATACATATAGATGCGAACATATAGCAGGAAAGATGTGCCCCCTCAAACATGAGGAATAACTGGCAGAAATGCGCCTCCAAAATGCTGAAACATGTCCACCCATCGTCCATCGTACAACAGTTATCGCACATAAATAGCATACAAATACACATTAATAATAGCTCAGCCCCGAAGCTCGCGCCTTTTTCTTGCCCTTCTTCTCTTTCTTCCTCACCGTGCTCGTCGTCGGTGTCGGGCTGGTCGCTTGACTTGCCCTGCCGCTGACTCGTTCGCGCTCTCGCTCTCTCCTTTGACCTTCCTGTGCAGGACTAGGGTTTTTCAGTACAGGCGTCAACAAGTCTTCATGTCTATCGAAGTCTGCAGCAAATACGCCAGGCGTTGGAGGCTCGCTCGCTGATGCTACTTGCAACCATGCGCCGCTCTCGTCCCATGCAACGCCAGCTGCATTGGCAGCTCGCACTTCGTCGATATAAGCTTCCATTCTGCTGCGCTCGTCGTCGTCTTCGAGGCCACAGCCGCAGCCACATCCGACCACGCACTCCCCATCGTCCATGCCAAGCTCGTCATCCATGCAGTCAAAGTGAGCTACGTGTAGGCAGGCAGGGCAGAGGTAGACGCGACCGCATACTCTGATCCAGCAGATGCTGCAGCTGTAGATCGGTTCGGAACTGGCCGTGGTTGGGACTTTCGTGGCAGCCACAGTCGACGGTGAGCGACCAGGGCCCCACGACGACCCCGAGACGTTAGATGTTCCTCTCGAGAGGCTGGGACGCCCCGCCCGGCCCTGGTTGGGATGCAGGTTATTCTGTCCTGGAGAAGCACCAAGGCCTCCCAAGCTTTCATCCAGCTCTTTACTAGGGGTTGGCGTAGGGATGGAGAGCTGCAGGTACTGCTCCGGGGGGATAATTGCATCTGGCGCTGGTGCGATCTCGTCTATGGGTGCAAAGGACATCGTTCCTGGTTGGAACTCGAGAGCCTCTGGATTGAAAGCAAAGTTTCTCAGTGAAGCGATTGTAGTGCGTTTTGTTGTGTTCATAGTCTCCACGGATGGAGGGACGAGTGTCGAAGACGCTCTCGAATGCCGTGCCGATGTCGTAACTTGCTCATCAGTATCGTTCCCCTTCTTGATAGAAAGATACATCGCGTCGGCATTGGACGCGCCGCGAGTGCCTGGTGTTGGTGGGAAGTATGACACGAGCCCATTAAACTTGAGGATCTCAGCTCTTGCGCTGATTAGCCCCCACGAGCCCAACATTTCGGCGTATTGTTCTCTCCACGCGCGATATAACCAGTCCTTGCTCATGTCGAGTAAAGGCCTGCTCACCCGTGCTTCGTCGTCAAATTGATCTTGGTTCTTGAGCTTCACCTTGATAGTCCCTTGCCCCTCGCCGCTGTCACTGCCACCTGGCGTCAGCAAACGCGAATTGTCGAGAGTACCAGTGTTGGTGAAGCCATCTTCGTCGTCGATTCTCTCGTAATCCGAGTCGGAGTCGTATATAGTGTTGACGTCGATTTGGTCCGATTGCCCGAAACTGGCTCGCTTGCTATGCTTCCCACGGGAAGGCGCTAAACTCCTGCGGTCGAAATGGTCGCTACCGTAGAACGTTGTTGTTCCCCACGTGACACCACTTGTGGGCGCAGATGTTGATAGATCGTCCGTGCGAGATTTGACGGGAGGTGAAGAAGACATGGCGTTTGCAAACGGTCGGGAAAGTGCGGCTACTGCACTCGCAAAGTTCGCAGTGGAGGATTTTTTCAGTGCTGTGTGGCTTTGCTCTGGGGATGTTGAGTAGGGTGTGTGTGTGGTAGTATGGGCGGTCCTCATCGTAGATGCCCTCGACAACAGCGGAGGCGTATGGCCGGTGGAGTATGGCGTGACGGGCTCACTGGGACCTGTGTCGCTTCCCCAAGGTCCATTAGAACTGCCATGGCTACCATATACTCCAACATTCTTTGCTAGTCTTTGCCATCCAAAGTCATTCACCGGAGTCGCATAGCGTGAGTGGGATGGCGTCGAAGGGATCGAAATGGTAGGATTGAACAGACTCCATGCGGCGTCGGCCGAGGAAAAGTAATCCAGTGAAAAGGCGGGTGCCTCCATCGACATCGGGAGATGAGAATGTCTCATCTTAGCCATGGTAGAAGTTATTCCTTCGCGGGCAGCAGGTTCGGCGAATATACACGATAGCATGGCAAGCATCTGGACGTCGGCTAGACGCTCAAAATGATCAAATAAAGACGGAATCAACCAGGTCACGATGCAATGATTACCCCATTTAATCCTTCCGGTAAGCTTAGGGTTAGTCACGGTATCCGCCTCATCGAACTGAAGATCCAGACCACTATCCTTGCGCTTGATCCGGACCAGAGCTCTCCTAGCAAGCACAAGGACTTGTTCACGCCTGTGCTGCTGGGGCAGTATATCCAACGGTACCTCATTGCTTAAAATCAGCTTGCAAAGCATCCAAATGTCCGCCAGATCCCCGTATCCGTAACGTCTGGCCACCTCGGAATTGTGCTCGCAAACCCCTGGACCAGAACCAAAAATCCGGTACTCCTCCGCAAGGCTGCGTTTACTTGGGATAAACTGCTCGACCGCCGATGATAGTATGGATACAATTGATCGTGGCTTTGGGGCCTGTTTCGCTGCGCCGCTGGAAGAAGGAAGAGAGTTTCGTGACTGGAACCGAGACGCCGCCTTTTGCCACGCCATGGGTGGTTGAAAGTTGCCTATATGTGCGTTGCCCTCATGTTCAGAGCCAGAATCTGATGACGGGGAACTTGAAGCTTCCCAAGAGCCAACGGAAGATGAAGGAGACGAGCCGTCGTCTGAACTTTGATTACGAGGCGCAGTGAAACGACCAAACGAGTCGAAGATATCATCCCTGTTAGGATCATGGCGCAGACTTCTATCAATCCGAAAGAGGGCTTCCACGGCAGGAGCAGATTTGACAGTGGGCAGCCTCGCGGCCACGAGGGAACCAAACGCGGAGAAGCGTGCAGAACACTGATTAGGAAGGGGAATGTTAGCGTTTGTGTGAGATGATTGCATAACGTCAGTAGTGAACTCGCCCTCTTGAGGATCATCGCTGTCGTCACTGGAACTCTCCTCGTCTTCTCCTGGTAATGGTCCAAAGTCCTCGATAGGTTCGTCATCAGCTAGATGCAAGCTGTCGTGTAATCCTCGTTCTCCAAGCGCATAGGAGAGAACGGCTTCCAATGCTTCACGTTGCTGGGATGCGCAAGTCTGAGCAATGTGGCGCATGTTCTCTGTCAGCTCTTCCTGGATCGCGGGGCTGATGGACGCTGTTGTTCTCTCAAATTCAATATGAATTGGAGTCGTAGTCCTGTTCCAGTCGTCGTAGGTTGGCGCCTTGGGATATCCCTCTGGAAACCTGATGGTGAATCGAAGGAAAACAAGCTTGTGTTCGTCGACTGCTGGATCAAACTCTCCCCACGGACCGTTCAGACAGACAATAATGCAGCGACCACGAACGTCGATCGACTCGAACATTAGCTTCTTGTACTTGTTGCCAACATGGGATATTTCGGCGTTGAGGTCGTGCTGGTCCTGGAAGGGGTGGCTTCCTTTGCGGAGATCTCTGGCACCATCCGTACCATCCCCGACCTTGATGCCTTCCATCCACGTGATGTGCGTAACGACTCGTGGATTCTGGCGGCGTAACGGGGTGGCTGTCATTGTCTCACGGGCGACAGTGTCGGCGTGCGGAGGAAGCTGAGTCTGGCGCCGGTCCTCGTCGGAGTATGAGTCTCCATTAAGTGACAAGTTGTGAAGAAGAGCTGAAAGGTTGCCCTTCTGCTGCTTGCGAGGAGGGCCAAACTCATTTTGACCTGTCGTGGTAGCCGTCTCCACGGGACCATCTCGATAGGTGACATATACAGCGCCACCTCGAGTAGCACTAGGTTTCTCGATTAATGATTCGCCTTTGCGGAACCCCACCGACGACTCGAGTATCTCTGGAGTAATGTGATGCAAGCGCAGAAAGTTGTCTGTGCCCCAAGAAACTAGCTGAAAGTCTCGATTGTCAATGCCATTGTCAGTGGATCCACGCGAGCGCCACAGGAATTCTCGAACTTCAGTGCCTGGCTCGTGACCCCGAAATTCGTATGCTGAATCACTGAATGTCTCCTGAGGGCTATCATTGACATGCTTGTAGAGAAAGAGGTTGGAGTTGCCGCGTTGGGGCATGGCAAGAATACCGTGAGGGAAAGGCGTGTGGCGAGCCCTCCATACAGGATAGTGAGTCTGTATGGTGCGGCGTGGAGTTGTGACTTCAGTCTTCGAACCAACATTGTTCCAAAGCTTGATGGTTTGATCAAGAGAGCACGTCATGATCTTTTTGGCGTCATTGCGATTCCAGTCGATGCCATAGATCTTGGTAGAATGTGCTGCAATCGTAGAGAGAGGCTTGGTTGGACGGCGGATATCCCAGATGTGTAGATACTTGTCATGAGCGCTCGCAATGATCTTATCATCTTGGCGATTCCACTTGACCTGATGCGCGCCAGCCTTCCAGTCTGCCAGCTTCAGAGGAGCTTGCTGGGTGCGCAGGTCGTGCACAAACACATAGCTGTCCATGCCAGAGGTCGCCAGCAGATCTGGATGGTGAGCTGAGAAATTTATGTCTGTGATTGCCCGGTCATGAGCGCGCAAGGTGAACTCAATCGGCGGCTTTTTGTTATTGTAAGGCATGGACAAGTTATAGACGAGAGCCTGTTGGTTGCGCGTGGAGGCGATCCACTCGGCCCTCGCAGCGAATGGCGACCATTGCACGTCTGCTACCTTCCACGAGAAATGATTTGGAATGTAGAGTGGCAGCAGATACGGGTTGTCCAAATCTATGATGCGCAAACCGCTCTGGCTTGCAAGCACAACATCTCTGCCCGACGGGGAGATGGAGGCAGAGCCAATCTCATCGTCGACGGCAATGCTCACGGTCTTGGAGAAGGTCGACGACTCGAATGGCGACGACGGCCCGGCCGGAGCGGCCATGTCGGCGCCGGTCGATGTTGTTGTGGTGTTGCGATGGTGGTGATGTCGTTGGAGAACTGGCGAGGAGAAAGGAGCTAGCCTCCGGGTCGTGCCTGCCAGTAAGATCCACCACTCGACAAGCCTGGTCCAACTTAGCCCCCACGCCATGCGCCTGTGGGCCTGGATCCGTCATCCACGACTGACTCTTTACCTTTACCGGCGCAGACACGAGCAAGTCCCAGCAGACGCCCGCAAAGAGAAGCGCATCGACAAACACAACCTCCACCAGAGATACCCCGGCGTGACTGACTTCCTCAAGTCGCAGCAGTCGCTGGTCGTCTCCGAAGATGTCGGGTTTGCCTAAGCGCATCATTAAAGAGAGCGAGAGGCTCGTCAAGGAGCCGGTCCAGGGCATCTCTGCGACCCCTCATGACGACAACCTCCGCTACTTCGACGTGACCATCGATGGCCCGTCGCAGTCGCCATACGAGGGTGAGCTGCATGCACGCGACACACTGCCAAACTGAGGCTGACAGTATGTAGGCGGCGTCTTCAAGCTCGAGCTCTTCTTGCCAGACGACTACCCTATGACCCCGCCCAAGGTCCGCTTCCTTACCAAAATCTACCACCCGAACATCGACAGGCTCGGCCGCATCTGTCTCGACGTTCTCAAGAGTGAGTTTGACTACTGTGTAGCTGATAGTCCTATTCGGCTGACAGGTATAGGCAACTGGTCGCCTGCCCTGCAGATCCGCACCATCCTCCTCTCTATTCAAGCTCTCCTCGGCGCGCCCAACCCAGACGACCCGCTCGCAAACGACGTCGCCCAGGCATGGAAGGAGGACCAGAGCAAGGCTATCGCCACGGCTAAGGAGTGGACCCAGCAGTATGCTAAGGCTTGAGGCAGTCCTATAACCATGGCCAGTTTCCGCTTAGGCGGGACTTCATATGCCATGGGATTGCGGAGAATTTGCATTGGATCCGATCTCACTGGATATGCTATTAGGTCTTCCCATCTGCCCCATAGCCAGCCATCTGCTGCATCGGAAGGATTTTTGGGCGGACAGAGTGGATAGCGCGGAGATGACACTGGCAGACCTGGATAATCCCCATATGAGTCTGGTCCGGCACGATGAATGGAAATGATTGATGAACCCTTCCCAAGGTATCCTTTTCTGTGCATGTTTGACCTTGTCCGTGAAGCCACGTTGTCTAGGCCACTAATGCAGTCCGATCAGCTTGCTTCAATCTCGGCGAGCTGCTAATCTTGCACCATGCCTCGACTTCGCGAGAAATAGTGGTGTGCAGCCTATCGTGAAGGCCAGCCGGCTCGAGCGCACTTGAGCTCCGCCGCAGTGAGCAACCTGACGTTCGATCGCCATAGCCAAATAAGTATTACGCCACCGATGATATCGGTGGCGATGCTGACAGCTTTGTAGTACTCGTCCTGTGATGCGGATATGATTTACAAATCCGGAGTTGAAAGCATCTAGGTCGCGGCGCCAGTCCTCTTACACGACCACAACGCGGAGGAGATAGGTCAACGACAACCTGACCGAGCTTCCAGCCTCCGGCGGGTGTGAAGCTCCTCGATGTCTGCGACGATAAGCGCCCCAGAGCGCATACTGAATCCATCGACCACGGACACTGGCATGCACCCGCTCTTACCCTGTATCCAGCCGGCTGTGCAGCGACCGCGATATCAGAAGAGAGCCAAACATGAAGAGGACGGGTCAGTCTGCCCAATCTTTCTAGCCAAGGATGATGTATTTATGGCTGCCACATTCGACAGGTACTCTCGCACAACAACTCAAGTAGGTGCAGCATCGAGTGTACACAACGTAGACCGCGCAGCATTGATCCGTGTCAGCCCCGGTCTCAACGCCGTAGAAGACCACAAACAAGCGCTCACACCCGCGTTGTCGTAATCACGTTCCGTAACTACACCGGCATCTCGATGGCGAGGCATGGCCTACTGTTTTGGTATCGCACATTGAAGCCCGACCTCTCGAAAAGCAGGCCCCGCTTTTGAGGCTTCGTGCGAAACATGTAAGCTTTTGGAAATGGTTTTAAACCATTGTCCGGGCTTCCGAACGTGCACTGTTCACATGTGACAATTCGGCTGTGTGGTCGAGTCGTTATGACGGTGAGGTTATGCGCTGTAGCGAGCTATGTAGAGCCGCTCGTAAATCAAATCATTTCGGGGGAATCCAAGATGGCTGGAGAGCTTTCGTTAGCTTTAGATTCTTCTGTCAGGACCCCGAGCGATGTACTTCGAGTGCGGAGCGAGGGAATCGGTCAACACGCAGCGTGGGGTCTGGCAATGTCAATCAAGCTCGTTGCTGCCGCCGCACCAACAGCAGCAGCGGCAGCAGCAGCGGCTCTTATTGATGTGAAAGAGGAGGCCTGTACCACGACGACATGGACAGAATAGATCCGGCCCCATCACATAAAGTCTACCTGAAACTTGAGAAGACTGTTGTGACATTGTATTGTGCAGCTGCTGCTTGCTGCGATCTTTCAAGGACGCTCTCGTAGAGCCTCAAGCCTTTCTTCCTCGCTGGCGATGGTAGATGAGACTTATTGAGGGTGACTTGAGTCAATATAGTTTTGGGGTTATGGAGGTCCACTTGGGGGTGCAAATTGGGTGAGTGTAAGGCGCAGGTTAGGCATTGGGATGGCTACAATTGCCTATCAACACCAGGAGTGAACCGCCAGCGAGATCAAATGTGCTCTTCAGCGCCCACCCCTCACCCTCCCAGAACCTAGATATCAACGGATACAATCATTCTACACCGTAGATTTGCTCGACGCCACCCGCTCCGACTCTACGCAATACACCTCCGAGCGCGTCCAAAGACCGCCAACAAACTCGGCTAAAGCTCTCCCTCCACGCCCCAAAATGATCTCGAGCTCGCGCTCCTGTACCTCAAATTGAGAATCGTGAGCACGACTCAATCATTGGCATTTTGGATATTCCTACGCACTGGATAGCATGTGGACATGTTTGGAGATCGGCTACTCGTTTTTTTTTTCATTAGGATTATCAGCGCGCTCACGGCGATAGTATACAGGCATTGCATTCTATTTACAACGCATAGCCATGAACCGCGGCATTACGGCTACCCTCAAAATCGGTTTGCCGCTACACGACCACCCTTTTCCATACCATTCATTTCGATATCGACCTCAAACGTTTGTTCCTTCTGTATGCCCTGTATGCCCTTCGCCGCCAACAGGGCAACGCTCCGGTCTGAGCTTCCGTCCTGCAACACCTCCCAATCGTCGTCCGACCTTCCCATCTTGCGAGGGCGATGTGCGCTCATAGTCCCCGTTCCTGCTCTTTGGCTGAGGCCCTTGGAGTCACTTCCGCTAGCGTCGCGGCGAAGGAAATGTCGGAGCGACGGCAGACTCGAGCAAATACAACCAATGCCGGTCTCGATGTTCGAGCAAAGCATAGTGTGCGCGACCCAGACTAAAATGATTGTCAGTAACTGAGAATGCTAGGGCAAGAGAAGGACATGGTACTGACAAGACAGATCGGTCAAGCCGCTGAATTTGTTGACATAGGGAATCCTGACCATGGTAATAATTGAGGCAATGGACGCGAAAGAGAGTAATCCGAAGGCTTGTAGCTTGGCCTGGCGTTTCATCTGGGTGTTCCACAAAATCACTCCAGGAACGACGACCAAGGCCAGGTCCGTCACGATCGTGCTGACCGTGGCACAATGACCGATAATGACAAAGGTCTCAACAGGAGCACACTTTGTATCGGCTGTGGGGTTCCAAATTCCGCTGACAGGTTGGCAATATAGTAGCGTACCAACGAAAGTAATGAAGAAGGACGCCCATGTAACGAACAAAAGTGCGTACACAGTAAGACGCATGTTCATCTTCTGGGAGGCAATACGCATGATGGTGATGCAGATCGAAGATTTGACAGTGGCGAGCGCGAGGACGTATACGAGAATCCAGATAATGTAGTACTTCAAGGAATTGGAAATCTGCCACATGTTAAGGTCGGCATTCAAGCGACCAAGGCCGATGTAGACGTCGTATATGGCGAGTCCTGTTGCAACGGTGTATACAACCTGATTATCCAATCAGTACATGCTAATTTCAAGGGGTGTTGTATAGGTAGACTCACACATCCAGCACACATGAAGCCATCGTCCAGTCCAAACGCTCCCTTGACGATACGGATGTAGGTCCTCAAAGATACAGTTATGATGGAGAGACCGAGAAAGATCGTGGACAAAACAAGGATAGCGAGAGGCAGGCCATCTGGAGTGATGGTCCTGAGGGTCGGATCAACGTTCGACACCGGCATAGACATGTTGAAGATGATGATAATCGACAACACCGCCTCCAGGAAAATGCGGAGCCTCTTCTTTCCTTATAATCCGGATAGGGCGACCAAGCAACGGATGTTCCAACGTCGATCTGAACCTCCAGGCGTTTTTGCGAGTCGTGGAAGAGATTCCCGAGTCAAAGTAGAGATCAAGATGCAAGGCACGACCTGGCGAACGGCGTTCGCCATTATTCAAATGTCAAGACGGCCCAGCCATCAGGAGCAAATTCTCGTACCCCAGTCGTCTTGAAACAGATGGTAGATGGCGATGGAGAAGATGGAAGGGCCAATTCCCTGTCCGTACGATGTAGGTATCCACTCTCTCCTGATGTCTTCCCTGCTAGGATGAACGCCACTGATGAAGATGTCGCCGACACCCCAATCTCGAATGTCCATGGGACCGTTCGGAGAATTGCGAGGCAATTGGTGGGACTTCCGGGCCGTCTTGGAACGTCTATAACGGGCAAGACGGCATGTGAGCCAGTGCGTCGTTTTTATGTGACCCCACTACCAGATCCAAGGAGGTGGCACTAGGAGTCGAAAAAGCAGACATAAATTGTTATGCTCCTTTGGCATTTGTACGTGGAGAGCGAGTATACTCTGTGTGATATCTCACATGCTGGTTGTCGTCTTAAATACTGACCCAAATCCACATATTGCACCTTCTCTGAATGGAAATGGCACTTTATGCACCTTTCGACATTCCAAATGGCATCTTCCGCGCCAAACGGCCCGAATGCGGAACAAGACGCCGTCCACATCAGGCCCTCCACTGAATTGAAGAACAAATGTCATTGACCCTCTTTTCAGCACTCGTTGACCCAGTCTCCCGGGCCCTTTCTCGGGCCCTAGCAGCCGTGCTGGGCACGAGTTGACTCGCGGATCGGTCCGACTGTGGTTAGACCTGGACCTCTGCTTCACCGCGATTCCCAACAGCAGAGACGGAAGTGCCCGAGGGACGCGGACGCCGTTTTCTGAAGGCTCGTTTTGGGTTGCATGGCTTAGTTGGAGAACACGGGTTTTTTTGGTAGATGTGCATTTTTATGATTGGTAGAAATTTAGTATAATGTTCAGGTACGGGATTCCCACTCATTCAATCACTACACGCACACCTCTGTTGTGCTTCGTCATTGGAATGAACATGTCGTGGTCATACGCCAAATCCTCATCTGTGGTGTCCCGAAGACGCATGTGCGGAATTACGCGCAAGGCAAGTCCAGCGAGGCAAAGATGCAGCTCGGCAAGCGCGAGGCTGTTCACGGCAACTGTTAGCGAAATAATCTGGAACAGGAGAGGGAGAAGGTTCAAAAGCACTTACTTCATGCCCAAACAAGATCGACTACCCTTCGAAAAAGCAAGCATGCTCTTCTCGACCTCCTTATTGCGATTATTGTTCTCGTCCAACCACCGCTCAGGAGCGAAAGTGTAGGAGTCAGGGAACGCGCGTTCATCGTGGTGGGTCACGACTGTCGACATACCCACAGCGTATCCTCGAGGGATGACGTACTGGACGGTCTTCTTGTTCCACTCTCCGCGGTAGAGCAGGTTTTCCTCAGTGGGGATGCGTGCGGTTCGGCTCGAGACACCGTAGGACAATCGAAGACCCTCTTGGATGACTGCGCCTAGGTATGGCAGAGACTCGAGAACAGTCCAATCGGGCAGATTCTGGGGATCCTTGACGACCGTCTTCAATTCGGCTGTCAACTTCGCGAGGAGTTCGGGATTCTTCAAGAGGTGGTAGGTCATGACGCTCAGCGCCCAACTCGTCGTCTCCGTACCGGCACCAACCACAGCTGCGGCTTCGTCTGCCAATCGTTGTGGCTCTTTCTCCAGGATCTCAAGATCAGATCGCAAGAGAGATGCGAAAATGGTAGGTCTCTCATATGTGATTCCAGCATCTAGGTCTGCCTTTGCTTGAAGGACTCGAGCAGGTAAATCGATTTGCAAGGTTCGAATGAACATGGCAATATCAGCGGGCACGTAATCGACCAAGTATTTTCCAAGTCCAGCACTCGCTTTGGTCCAGGGGAAGAATCGGAAGATGAACACAGGGCGCAGAATCGAAGCAGTGGGCTCGCGGAAGTTGGGGTACCAGGTCTTTTGGTCGAGCAAGCCAAAGCTTTGGCCAAAGCTGTATCCAGAGATCGCGTCGGAAGTGAAGCAGCTGTACGCCATGGTAATATCGAATGGCTCATTGTCACCTGTCTGAGCAAGGAGCTTTGAGCATAGTTTTTGGACGAGGACGTGGAGTTCGGGTTCGAGACGAGCGATCATGGAGCGAGAGAAGAACTTGGCCAAGGGCATGCGACGAAGGCGATGGAGGTCGTGGTCAACAGTGCCGAAGCCTGATTTTCCAAGGCTACTTGTATATTAGCAGAACGTTTTCTGGGAATGCGGAGGAAAAGCATACGCTGAGCCATTGATCTGATGAAGAGGCTTGTCGCGCTTGCGTCCACCAACTGCATAGATCTCGTCGGCAAAGGCAATGTCGCTGCAGTGTACCTCGTTGGGATTGATACGGACAATTGGCCCTAGAAAGTCAGCATATCATCTTCACCATCATCAGTTCCTCCTCTCCACGGCTTACCATATTGCTCATGCATCTTCCTGATCTCCTTCGAATAGCACCCAAACCTAATAACATCATGATAAAACTCTGGCGCATATGACGCCGCCGCCAACTTCGGTCCCGGAATGCCACTCAAAGGGTGGAACGGCGAGACATTATACAGCGCCTGGAGCAACTTGTACAGAACCCACAGCCCAAAGATCGCAACGACATTGCGCGTGCTCAAAATCGAAGCACCCGCCGCTACCGGCACGACCTGTGCTGTCGACATGATCAATTGAAAAAGAGTGAACAACGGTCCAAAACACAATCACATGCGCAGCCCTGCGACTCTATAATCTCTGCTGAGACTGACCCCATTTTCATGGAGGGGCACTTGTCGGCAAACGTGGCACATGCGGTGAAGGGTCCATTTGGTGGGAGACAAGGGACCCAGATCCACAAGGCTTGGAGACACGCTAATTTGGGAGGCGCCGTTGCGGAAAGCAAGATCGAGCCGGCTTATCCCTGGTCTTTGGGAAGTGTGAAATTGGGGGACGAGTCAGTGGTGTAGTCTTGGTGGAGTAGGGATTGACAGGCACGAGCAGCTGTTCGCCGTTGTTTCGCCGGACTGACAAAGCACGCATGGAGATTCGTGGAGGTTCGCAAGAGTGTTAAGATTGTTAATCCCTGAGTGATGTAATTATTTCAGAAGTGATGCATGTGATTGTGTACAGTCTAAAACTACGAATGAGATTTGGTATCATGTTGCTACTTTATGCTGAAGGAGCGCCGAGGGATCTAAAAGTCTAGGAAACAACCATTACACAATTATCACAATAGAAATCCTGCGATCGTGAAAAGAGAAGCAAACAAGCCAACGTCGTGTACAAGCATCCTCGGTGCGGCATTGGCAGTCTGCTGAGCAGGACTGGTGCTTGGTGTACCAGTCGCTCCAGCGGCCTCATCGGGACCAGCACTGCTGAGAACAACGGTCGAAGTAGCCAAGCCACCATTTCCATTCCCGCTCGGTGCGGCCACTGCAGTGGTTGTGCGCGTACTTGAGGGTACTGGCGCATTATTGGTGCTGTTGCTGGAGCCATTGCCGCCAGGTATCGTTGAAATAGTGGGTGCTGCACTCGCCGCGGTAGTCGACCGCTGACCCGCAGGCGGCAATGTTGTCGATGGCCTGGAATTGGCAGCTGTTGAAGTAGGCGGCCTTGCGGAAGGTAGGTTGTCCGGAAGTCCGTTTGGCTGATCACCTCCACAGTCGGCTTGTCCTCCTAGCTTGACAACCATTCCGACACCTGCGACAGGCTCTGGCAATCCATTGTCGGTCTGGAACTTTGTGACATCGAACGCCTCGCCTTCTGCAGGTAGTTGTAGTGAATCGATTTGTTTTCTTTGTGGGTTGATGTACAACAAGAAGCTATATTGGCGGTTGTCGCCGGTCTCGCCAAATGATCCTGGAGCCTTGTAGTCCAGTAGTGCCGCAGACTTGGTGTCAATGATGGTCTTGTCGAAGTTGTTCTTGAAGTTGCTCCTGGCGTAGTGCAAAACGCGCTTGCCAGGACATGTTGTATCAACCATAACGATGGTGTGAAGCACTGACGGCGCAATGCCAGAGCTATCACCAAGTGCGAATCTTGGTTCTTGTGCCACAGCTGCCAGCTATCAGCTCAGGTGTCATGTACGTGAATTCTTGAATACTCACCATCTTTGTTGAATGTCGTGCCATCTGTGAAGCCGTTCGCCGGGTCGTTCGTATATGATACTTGAACCTCCGTGCCAGTACCAATGAAACCGCCACGCATATCTTCAGGCACAATATTTGATTGCTGCGCTACTGTCCGAAGTAGTAATGTCGCCGCAACCGTGAGCGTGTATCTTGTGAAAACCATCGTAAAATTGGAGTAGATCAAATGTGAGAGTGGATTAGACAGTACGGAATGATGGATTAGGAATTATGTGCAGGGACTTTCAGCTTTCGGGCAAAAATTCAGGGTGAATCTCGGTGCAGGTGTGTAATGACTTCTACAGCGCCTTGCTGTCCCAGGCTTATGTACAAGAGTACATCGCAGGCTGAGCACAGTCGCTTGCACCGAAACCCCGCCCCAAACGCCCCGGAAAGGCAACATCCTGTGCACGCCAGGAACAATTAGGCCGAATTGTAGCTATTTCCTGCCACTCAGACGACAAGCGCGCGAGAATTGCTTGTAAGGTGTTCTCAGAGATCTTGTCGTCCGTTTCGGTTTCAGGATCGTTTCGGGTGCATGATACCCGGGCGGTTCAGCGTTCAGGAACACCAAAAGTGCACCGCGCCACAACTAAATGAACGCTGGGGATTTTCTGTCGAATAGAATAACTCGCTCGTTCATGTCAGCCTTGCTGGCGTTAATGCAAAAGTGTGGTTCAGCAAAAGCAGCTCGACACAAAGTCCCAGACCGTGCCACAACGCCGCATACTCACGGCGGTTCGATTGAGTGAACATCGATGGCTGTGCCGGAACAATTTGAAATACGAGGCATTCGACTCAAGGAATAAACCAGTCCGTTCTGTTTGTGTGCGCGTTCTGTTTCAGCGCCGATCGCCATGCTTGGAGCCGTCACTTGGCGAGGCAGCATTGAGGGACCAGGTCCGACATACCAAGACCGATGCTGCCTGCATGTAACCAGACTTACGTGTCCACCGGGCAAATATCTGGACATCGAGGCGGCACAGGAATCTGGAGCGTCGCAGTGCCGGTCGAACGCAGTCGTAATGCGACGAGACGTCAGCTTCCTGACATTCACAAGACTTCTCGTCCTACGTGAATCGTTGCTGACATGACAAAGAGCCTTGCAGTAGGCCTATAGAAGACTTTTACACATGGAGAAATCATCAGAAGCGATACGTTATAGGCTCAGAAAGCTTCGTTGGACGCAGAGTATTCGTGGAAGGAGCGATTGTGGGCGCATGCTCAGATAGAACCTAGGAACTACCTTTAAAGCTCTTGTATCTGAGTTTTTGCAATCGATCTTGATTCGAAGTATATCGCGATAACGTAAAAGAGCAATGATACCAGCAACTTTGTTCTGGCGGTGGACAGCATTGGCGAGCCTCAATGTTGCTCCAGAGCACGGCCCCATCACGTGAGACGTTAAGCGAAGACTTGGCGGCGCACCGCCAGGGACCTCGAATTCCAACTTTGCTATCCAACCAGCGAAACACCCATCTCCAACCACACACAACACCGCCAAAATGACCAAGCGTACGTCGGCCTCGCTGTTCGAATGGGACAATTATTGATTGCGATATAGGCACTAAGAAGGTCGGCATCACCGGAAAGTACGGTACCCGTTACGGTGCCTCGCTCCGAAAGCAGGTCAAGAAGATGGAGGTGCGCACGCTCGGATAAAACTCCTCGCACGCTGAACGAGTGCTCACAACGATATTCAGATCACACAACACGCCCGCTACGTGTGCCAGTTCTGCGGAAAGAACGCCGTCAAGCGCACTGCTGTTGGCATCTGGAACTGCCGATCTTGCAAGAAGACCACCGCTGGAGGCGCCTACACCGTCGCGTAAGCACACCACCACCCCATCGCGAATCCGACCAATATTCGAAGAGAATTATTGTACACACGAATCTGGGCTGGGACGCTGCTAACATGTCCTTCACAGAACCCCCGCTGCCGCCGCCACAAGGTCAACCATCCGTCGTCTTCGCGAGATTGCTGAGGTCTAAGGGAGCATTGGGCACTGGTTCGGTGGAGTTATTCGAGCGTCTTTCTCTGCATCGGCGGCCATTATCCGAATAAGATGGCTCTCAGAAGCATCCGGATGCCGGTCCTGTAACGATCATGGGTTTATCAGGATTCTCATACAAAAGAAATGGCACGATCATGACAACAAACAACTCTTATACTTGCGCGTGATTCTTCTTGGGTGGTAACACTTCAGTGCAATGGTTCTACCACTGGATATGTGAATACACTATTCTGGCATCACGATCGATTCCCGTCCACAGATCCTCCCACTCACATAAATCCTGGTCTGCCACCATCCCGCCACAGTCAAAGTCTATTGATGATTTTTTACATGATGGGAAGATACTTCGGTACCACACTAAAAGAAGGATGTTGTACTCTTACATTCCTTGCCTTGGGATACGTCAGTAAGGTCTACTAATATCCAAAATACAGCTGTGGGCACAATTTCTTTTCAGGTGTGAACTTCTTTCAGTGGCACACATTTTGCAGAACTTCATCTCAGACTACATGTATTGTACGATTCATTGATTTATCATGATCTACAAAGACTACCTGAACTCCTCACAGTCTAGTGACAGTAAGTAATACGGAAGCTACCTCATCAAACAAGACCTATTTGGCGTTGTTGAGAGGAGCCTCGGTGGGCGGGCCCTCGGGTGTTGTGTAGCACCTCGTCATGCCACCATCGACCACGAAGTCAGTACCGTTGACGAAGCTGCTCTCATCGCTGGCGAGGAAGAGTACTGCCTGAGCCTGCTCGACAGCCTCGCCAAAGCGGCCAGAAGGGAAGTGAACTTCGCGGCGGTGGCGCTTGGCTGCGTCGTCGCCGAGCCAGTCCTGAAGCAGGGGAGTGCTGTTGCATGTTAGCTTGACTCTAGTCACGTGAGGTGTAGAGGTGAATGGACGTACTTCAATGGCGCTGGGCACAGGGCATTGAACCTGAATCCCTCACGAGCATGCACCATAGCCAACTCTCGCGTCATGGCCAATACCGCGCCCTTGCTGGCAGTGTATGCGAGCTGGGGTGTGGCACTACCCACAAGCGCCACAACACTCGCTGTGTTGATGACGCTCGTCTTGTTCTTCTTGTGCTTGCGGAAGCTCAATACAGCGTGCTTGCTTCCGAACCACACTCCCTTGACATTGATTGCTTGCGTCAAATCCCAGATCTTTTCGGGGGTGTTGACGGAATCATCGTCAGCGGCGTGCATAATTCCTGCGTTGTTGAAGAGGACATCGACGCCGCCCCATGAGTCTACGTGCGCGATCATGGCTTCCACATCGGCTTCCTTGGAGACATCGCAAATGTTGGTCTCTACTTTCTTGGCGTTCGGGACCACTTCCTTTAACCTCGCCACTGCTTTTTCAAGAGCTGGGCCGGAGATGTCGGAGAGGAGCACATTTGCGCCTTCTCGGGAGAAGAGAATGGCTGTTTCCAGACCAATTCCTCTGCATTATGTTAGGTGTTGAACCTGGATGCTGAAATGTAACAGAACAATGCGATCTAGCAACAACGAGCAGGGGACCGGGGCATGATGATATGCAGGCGACAAGATGATTCAGAACTTAAAGCACTGAAACATGCCGTGCTGATGCTTTGAAAAGACCAGATATTTCAAAAGTGGATGGTCGTGACGAATGGGGAAGACTGTGGCTTACCCAGCGCCGCCGGTGATGATGCAGTTCTTGCCTTCGAGACGGCCCATGTGGACTGTATTTGTGCGGTTATGTGGTAGTTGAGCTTCTTGTACTGCTAGTAGAGTGTGAGTATTGTTCTTTGTGCACGAGGCGATGTCTTATATCAAAGCTTGAAAATATGACTAATATTAACTAGCACCAGCGTCATGATACACGCTGGCCGACCGTGGAAGAGGAAGGTTTGCCCGGTGACTTACAAGAATTCACAGAGATCGTTGCTGTATCGGACAATGATTGTGCGTCGGACTGGGAATGTAGCTGAGCAGAGGAAGAGCTCGATGGCAATCGGCGATAGAAGACCGAACGTCTAGAGACGGATTGTTGCGGGCGGTGGCATAATGATCACGGGGATCCCGAAGTCGGCCTTGATAGGTAGATATGGCACTCGATAAGAGATCATGCTGCTCCCTGCCGTCCCAAAAGGGCCGTAAAGAGCGGTGGGCAGCTTCACGATGCTTCCGACTCGCTTGGACGCGCCCAGCGCATTCCTGCAGCCGTGCAACACGTCTCACATCGTCGAGATGGGCTTCAAATTACCCCGCTATCGTCATGAGGGGCATTGTTGCTGAAGGTGGATGACACTTGGATTTGTCGCGTTGGAAGGTCACGGTCGCATTGGAGGAGAGTCGCATGGGCAAGATAACGTCTCAGGCGAGGCGTCTGTGTCACTTTAAAGACTGCAAGGTGGGCGGCTCGGTATCTCAGCGATGATGTAGCGTCTTTGCATCCATCCCAGTCCGATCGCCCGTCATTGGCCCAAGCTTCCTGTCGCGTCTCGATTGAGACTACTACCACTTGCTTCACAAACCTGATTGCGTTCGTGAATCTGTTCTTCGTCGACATCGCCTGCAGTCCCTTCAAGTGAATATCACCACAGAAACACTAGACTCAAAAGTCCGCATCAACAGCAGGCATAACCGAGAAGATGCCCGAAGAGCCCCCCGCCTCGACCCTCACGGCTGAACAGCTTCCGGAGCTTCTGAAGAATGACCTCGCCGTCAAGGTGGCCGGCATAGACGTCGATGGCATGCTGCGCGGCAAACTCATGGCCAAGAAGAAGTTCCTCTCCATCGCAAAAGAAGGCTTCGGCTTCTGTAGCGTCATCTTTGGCTGGGACATGCACGACCAAACATACTTCCGCGAGCTCGCCATATCAAACAAGGAGAACGGATATCGCGACTTGATCGCCATACCAGATCTGTCGAGCTTCCGGAGAATACCATGGGAAGACAACGTACCCTTCTTCCTCATCAGCTTCTACGACCCGGACACGAAATCGAGCTTGAGCGCATGTCCCAGGAGCTTGCTGAAGCGCGCAGTAGACAAGCTCAAGGACAACGGCTATGGCGCGATGGCTGGAGGTAAGCATGCAATTCCTGGTGGTGCTGAAGAGCAGGTACTACTCGTGTCGTCTGAAACTAATTGTCTTGTGTGAGCAGCCGAGTATGAATTCTACCAGTTCCGCGCACCGCAAACCCACGATGGGACCGAGAGAAATACATCAAGCACCGCAGCTTTCCTGCGCGACAACCCGGTCAACTCGCTCCCAAGTCTTACAGAGGGCATGTTCGGCTACAGCATAACGCGACCGGTCCACAACCAAGATTACTACTACGGCATATTTGACGCCTGCGCCAAATTCAACTGCGGAATCGAAGGATGGCATACAGAATCAGGACCCGGTGTCTTCGAGGCAGTAAGCGCATACATCTCACCTATTACCTAGGCAGTCGGAGTCTAACAATCAACAGGCCCTCGAATTCGGCGAAATCTCCCAAATGGCAGACAAAGCATCTCTCTTTAAACTCGTTGTCAAGTCCCTAGGCTCAAAACACGGCATCACGCCCTGCTTCATGGCCAAGCCGCGCGAAGGCCTGCCCGGCAACAGCGGACACATGCACGTCTCCATCGTCGACAAAGGTGGCAAGAACTTGTTCGCGCGTGAGACAGAGGACAAGGACGCCGCATACCCAGACATTCGGTTCCTCTCTGATCTCGGTCGCCACTTTCTTGCCGGCTTGATCGAAGGACTGCCTGACATCATGCCTATACTCGCACCGAATGTCAACAGCTACAAGCGCTTGGTCGAGAACTTCTGGGCGCCCGTGACTGTCTCGTGGGGCCTGGAACATCGCGCTGCGTCGATCCGCCTCATTGCGCCGCCCACGGCTTCAGCGAAAGCGACGCGTTTCGAAGTCCGCGTACCCGGCGCAGATACGAATCCGCATTTTGTGCTCGCGGCTATTCTCGCGCTGGGATGGCGAGGAATCGAGAAGAAGATGGAGATTGCGATACCACCGCTGGGCAAGGGCGAGGATGTAGGTGGTTCAGCGGACAAGGGCGAGCGTCTAGCGAAGAGCCTGAAGGAAGCGACGGAGCGATTCATGCGTAAAGAAAGCGTGGCGAGAGAAGTTTTTGGCGATGAATTCGTCGACCACTTCGGTGGCACACGACAGCATGAGATCAGGTTGTGGGACGAGGCGGTTACGGACTGGGAGGTGAAGAGGTACATCGAGACCGTGTAATCTATTGGATGTTGTGCTGAGTTGGATATAATACGATACCACTTCTCTGTACACGACGTAGTATAGTACCTTTTACATGCCCATCACGCCTTTCAGTCCCTTTCCGAGATCCTTCCACCTACCATATCCCAGCCACACGACGCCCTGCGCCATGCCCCACGCCTTCTGCATTGCTCGATCTCCACTCAGCGGCACATCCATCGGCGGCGGAATGGCTGTCTTGATGCCCGCCCAAGCAAAACTATCGCGTGTGATGCTCTTCTGATTGCACAGACTTCGCAATCCTTCTTGGCCTGCGAATCTGCCGTATCCACTGCCCTTCCTGCCTCCAAATGGCAGCTGGACCATGTAGAAAACGGCAAAGTCGTTCACTGCAACCATGCCTGCGTGGACTTCACTTACGACGCGCTCCAGGTCCTGCGTGCTAGAGCCATACACCGAGGCTCCAAGGGCATAGATAGTGCTGTTTGCGATGGCAATGGCATCGTCGACTGTATCGGCGCGCATGAGCATAAAGACTGGGGCGAAGAGCTCCGTCTGTGCAATTGCCATGTTGGGCGTGACATCGACGAGAAGCGTGGGTGTGAAGTAGTGACCGTTGGGGTGCTCTGGGTGAGTATATCGCGTTCCTCCTGCGAGGAGGCGGGCGCCGTTCTTGACCGCATCGGCGATGAGGTCTTCGAGTTTGGAAAAATTGGCATCGGAAATTGATGCGCCCACATCGATGATGGTCTCAGGGGAGCTCGTGAGAACTGAGCCGGGTCGAAGAGCACGGATCTTGGGGGTTAGGTGCTCTATGAGACGGGTGTATACGTTGGGGAGGGCAATGACACGCTCAATTCCGATGCAGTTCTGACCAGCAGATTGGAAGACGCCCCGCATGAGGATGCTGGCCACACGCTTGAAGTCGCTGTTCGATAGATCGTCAAGGACAATCGCTGGGTCTTTTCCGCCGAGCTCCACGCAGACTGGTGTCAAGGCCTTCGCAGCGGAAGCACAGACATGGTGTGCGACTGGTCTGGAGCCGATGAACGTGATGTGCGATATCGATGGGTGGGATGTGAGGTGATCAGCGACATTGGGCCAGCAGACTACCGACTGAACAATGTCCGGGCTGTACCCACATGCCTCAAGAGCGCGGGTCGCAATCGATGCGAAGTATGATGAGGACCAGGCCGTGGCTTCGGAGCCTTTGACTATGATGGCGTTACCGGCGAAGATGGAGGCTATGACAGGACTTATGAGATTGTGGAACTAGACAGCGTCAGACTCATGGTATTTTCAAAAGTTTCATGTAGCTTACTGGGTAGCTAGAGAATGGTCAGCAATGGTATACAAATCGGACGATTGTGAAGTACTCACTTCCAGCTCACACAAGCTGCCACAACACCAAGCGGCTCCCAAATGACCTCGTTCGACTTGTACATCATCAAGAAGCTGGTATCCCTCTTCTCACTCTTCAGACTCGCCTCTCCATGCTTGATCGTCCACCTCAGCTTCTCAGCCGTAACCAGGATCTCTCCCAGACTGGCATCCACCATGGTCTTACCAGAGTCTAAGCAAGCCACCCGCGCAATATCTTCTTGGTTCTCAAGGATAAATTTCAACATGGTCCTTAGCACCCTGCGGCGCTGTATGAAGCTCGTTTGTGCCCATTTGACCTGTGCCGCTTTCGCCTTTGCAATTGCGCGATCGATGCCGTCTGCTGTGGAGGGGTTGATGCGCCCGAGGGCTTCACCGGTTGCGGGTGCGTAGCATTGGATGAGAGAAGAGCCAGTAACCTAGAGAGAAAGTCAATTGATGCTCCAACCAAGATTGTCCCTCAATCACCTTCAAGGTCGGCTTGTCCAGCACCTCGCCCTTCCACCCAGGCTTCGCTTGCTCGGGCAGCTCGACAACATACTTCTCGGGCGCCTCGGGGTCGGCGCGGCAGAAGAACCAAATAACGCTCAATGCAGCAACCCAAAGACTGCCGTACAGAACAGTATAGAAGTCGCCCTCTGAGCGTGCGGTGATGCGCTCCATGATTAGCGCTTACGTTGCGTCGCGAAAAGTCGCAAAGTCGCGATCGAGGGCCATTGGACCCTGAAACCCTTCATTCAAGGCTAGCGTTACGACGCGCCATCACCTGCCCCATCGATGTTTCCTGAGCGGACACTTGGGAATTCGTCCGATGAGCTATTTAACAACAACGATTAGTTTAAGACAAGGGCTTTTGTTCTGATAGGCTTTGCAGATACCAAACGCAGTATGCGTGTTTGACTTTACGCTGCCAGACGGACACACATGCATGCACCAATCACTGCCCCTCCTGGGTGTGGAAGTAGATGCCCAGGGTGATCGATTTCAGCTTCACGTGAAGGCAAAATTATCACACATGGTGGCGTCCGCGGACGTCGACATAGATCGGCGTCTTCTGCACACTAGTGTAGCAACCATCTGCTTCGTATCGAGATGCTCACGAACGCATTCAGCCAATGACATTTAGTCGCAGGATTTTATGCAATCAAGGTTACATGTAGGTCTCGACTCTTGTTAGCCTTAAAAGGGAAAGTATGCGGGCAAGTGTAGATTGCAGCTACAATCTCGATTCGACGATGCGTTACAGCTGACACGGTTTGCCCGAAGGCCAATGATAATGCTGCCGCAACTTGCTTCATCAGGAAACTTTGTGGCAGCTGTCAATTACCCTGGAATACTTTTCCGGTCCAGTTAACAATCAGGACACGCCGTGTTGCAGCACTTAGCGATCCGTGCCTCTTCCGATACTTGTCATAACATATGCATTTGCTAGCAGGCACTAATCCACACCTGACCACATCCCTCATTCCTTAACCGCTTCAGCGTAGGACTTGTCCAACGAGCCGTGCTTCTTGATCAGCTCGCCTACAACAAACGGAATCGCATCCTTCGGCCCGTAGTACTTCAGCTCGAACTGATCCCACTCCCCAGCATCCCGCAAGAAGTCTGCAGTATGTCGCTGAAGCTCGCACCCTCCCATGAAGAAGGGCCAGCCTAGGAGCGTATATACTACCTGCATGAGGCGGGCTAGCATAGTGCCCTCTGTCCTCCAGGGATTGGCGACATGCTCACAGACGACCATTCTGCCTCCGGGCTTGAGCAAGCTGTACAGACTCTTGATTGTCTGTTGGGGGTGCGGAACACCGCAAAGCACGCGGGTACAGCAGATCTCGTCAAAAACGCCATCTTCCGCGGAGCCTCCCTTGCCACTGACTTCAATGATACCTGCTTTGTGCAATGCTGGGATCAAGCTCTCCGGCTCAGCGCCACATAGCAGGGGATGGAAGTTGCTTGTGAAGCCTCGCTTCGCGGCGTTCTTAACAAGGCCAGGATGTAGGTCTTTTGCGGGTTCGGCACCGTACAGGGCTGTAATAAGTTCTGGGTTGAAGCGCGACAGCATCTCGCCCGATCCTGGTCCAATGTCGAGAATGGTCCCTTTGCAACGAGAGAGGAGTTCAAAAGTTGGCCCTGGCATCTCAGCGGACATGGCTTCGCCAGCATTCTTCCATAAACGAGCGAACGACTGGAAGCGGACTTCCGTGATGTTGAAAAGTTTGAAAGGTCTCCATTCCAGGAATATGATCTCAAGAATTGTCATACAGAAATCTGTCAATGCCAGTATCAGTAAATAGTCGACGCATGAGGTGAAAAGTTATCATACGATAGAGAGACGTCAACAGTAGGATGGAGGGGCGCAACAAGGTTGGGACACTGTCACCCAGCCATTGCGAGAGAGTCATATTGGCTGTTAATGGTAAAACTGATTGTCCTATCGCTTAGTCTGGTGTGGTTGTGTATGAGAGTGCTTTATAAGAGATGATGCTTGTTGAGTTGTAACGATGTTTGTGATTGCTCGTGATGATATGAGATGAGGTCAGGTGACGCAGCTGAAGTCAGGAAGGATTTTTGCGTTTCGTTAGCTCTTGGGAATAATTGTCGATCAGGCACGACCTCCGGAAGGAAAGTTTGAGGCATGACGTAACCGCAAACCAGTGGAGCTCGGAACGTGCAGCTGCCATCTGGACCGAGGACTTCGAGGGCTGGCCCGAGCGTAACATTTTCATGTGCCTTCGTTCAGACAACTCAAGGCTCAGTGATCGATCTAACAAGCTCAGATAGGACTGTCACAGACTGAAATGTCTTCCGCACAGAGCAAAAAATATGCGCTGATCACTGGGTAAGCGTACTTGGAGCGGTGCGGCTTATCACCAAAATCCCAGGATATCGAGCTGACGCCAGCAGTTGCACACCAGGCGGTATTGGACATTTTCTCGCACTTGAGTTTGCTGCGAAGGGTAAGTGCAACAGTTACGCCAATCACGTGGATTTACTCATAGTCCTATGCTGCAGGCTTTCAGGTTCTCGGAACTGTTCGCCAACCTTCGAAATACGCTGCACCCAACAGTAGCATTACCTACCTCCCCCTCGAGCTCACGAGCAATGAATCGATACGCGAACTGCGCAATCAAGTTACTGAGATCACTGGCGGAAAGCTAGACATCCTCTACAACAATGCAGGCCGAAACTATGTCGTCCCTGCGCTCGACTATGACGAGGACGAGTTGCACGAGCTCTTCCAGGCAAACGTCTTCTCCGTGATGCGCATGTGCAAAGAGTTCACACCTTTGCTCATAGAGGGGAAAGGGACTATAGTGCAGACGGGTTCTGTAGCAGGACTGATGCCGTACGCTTGGGGCGCGCCATACAACGCTTCGAAGGCTGCTTTACACGCCTACTCGGACACGCTTCGCGTCGAACTCGCGCCCCTTGGTGTACGTGTAGTCAATGTTGTGACTGGCGGCGTCAAGTCGAACATTGCACGAACGCACCGCACCCTGCCGCCGAACTCGTATAACCAGCCTCTCGCGGACGACTACGAGAGGAGATTGACGCACAGCCAGCAGGTGGGCATGGACACGGAGCAGTATGCACGAAGCTGCGTGCGGCAAGTACTGGTTGGTGATGGACTTATCATGAAGCAAAGGTGGATATGGGAAGGCAAAATGAGCTGGATCGTGTGGTTTGTTTGGTCATACTTGCCCACTGCGGCTTTTGATTTATACTTCACCACAAAGTTCAAGCTGGGCAAGCTGAAAGGAACAGTTGGTCCGGACAAGAAGAGAATATAATTGCCGTTAGGCATTCGGCATGAGCACAAGGTTCAAAACGGGGCCCAGCCTAGCAACGACGATGTGGTTCATATTATTTGGCCAACTTATTTATGGTCGGTGTCAGACTTGGTCAGGAAGGGAGTGTGAAAGAAGCTGGAGAGAAATGGAAATGGCAGCCTGGATAAACCTCAGTGATGCATGTCGCGACGAAACCCCGAAATCAAGAACGGCCCTCAGTTATGCCGTGCAATTCCAAGAACTGGCTTCTGGCTCGGGTCAGGCAACATCAACGTGGATTGGCACTTTAGCGCGACGTTGCGCGTCAGATCAGGCAGCCATATTCGATGTTGCAGAAAAGCCGCAAAATATCCCTAATATACCAAGTCTTGCTCAGCAACATCCCAACCTTTCGAATTTCCTTCTCTTTCGGTACAGGTATACATGCGGATTTGTCCACAAGGGAAGTGCTTACTCAAAATCGGTCTTGGCACTGTAGCTGGTTTCCTCGCAATGAACATCATACGCAGATTCAAGGAGCGACAAAAACAGGCGAAGCAAATCGACAGGGTTCCAGATTGCATATACACATGTACGATACCATCAAACTCAGACACCGTCGTAGAACCTCGACCGACCCGGATCGACGCGCTTCCTGTCGAGGTATGGGGCATAATAATAGATCATCTGGTGACTGAGCAGCTGGGACACCGCAATATGCAATGCTGGATCTTACCCATGATCTTACAGAACAGATATGTCTGCCGTGAGTACGCCTCATGTAACGCTTGTGTCCGGTCACTGAATGATAGCAGAAACCTTCAAGAAAGAGGTCGATCGCGCACTGCATCAAAAAATCTTGTTGCCCCAAGTCCCTCACATTCCTGTCATGCGTACAATGAGGCTGTGGCAGGCAGGTAAAAGCAGCGACACCGCTCTACCTACATCACTCTTGGCATCAGCAATATGCAATTCCGCGCGTGCTCCAACTCGCCGCCGACGTCGTGCTGTGGCATGGCCAATAGTAGAGCGAATTCGAAACTGCGTCATGATCGCAAGCCATCTCGGTCCTGATGTCTTGAACGCACCCAAGGAAACACCTTTCGAATACGCTTGGTTCCAGCCTCGAGACTTTATGCAGCTCTTTTGCACAGCTGCCTCGACGTCGACGTACTGCCAAGAATACATGTACATGCATTCATCCTACGTACAGTATTTTGCTACCTATGCCGAGGGCGACATATATCTCGAAGTCGCACTGCTTGTAGCGTGTGGCTTCTGTCCTAGACAGGTGGTATCGACCATGGTGGAATTTGTGAAGGAGGGGAAATTGAGGCCTTATGTGGGTGGCAAGGTCTGGGGGCATACAAAGAGTGGGAGAAGATGGCCATCGGGGGTTAACGAGCAACACGATCCTGACAGGAAATGGAACTGTGGTCGCTGTGGAAAATCTTTCGGGGATACACGGGGAGGGTCTACTCAAAGCGTGTCGACAGAAGAGTACATTTTGAACTAGTAACCAGCGATGCACCACAGTAAACACCATCTGCAAGAAACATGCTTTGTGGGGCTAACTTTAAATACTGTAAAGATTTGAAAATGTTCAAGTCTCTCGTGATTAGTCCTTCAAGATATTCGGGGCGAAATAATGATAGTCCCCATTGTGATACAGAAGTCTCGTTGGATGGTGCACGGTCATGACCAGGCTTCCTTGAGCTTTGTGACTGCTATCGACCTTCCAAGGATGTGTATAACATACATTGCTATCTTTCCAATTGCTTCAGAGGTACAAGTAGAGTAGAGTGAACAACAGCCATATCGGAGGTGCTCGGTAAGTCGACCTTGGACGCTGCGGCTTAGGACGACCAGGGCAGGAGTAGCCGACCTTGGACCTGCCGCGGGTGATGCGGGGTAACAAAAGCCTCTCGAGAGCACGCGCGGGGAGACATTCACGTACACAGTGACAATGCGACTAGCTTCACGCGACGGTCGCAGTGATAGCTATGAGTCTGTAGGCATCAAGTAGAGATGCATATGTGTTAGGATGGGCCACGCGACGCATACTGAGCGTCGAGCACGGGTATGTCAACCCGCATGCATCCTCGGTTGACGACGGCGTGTCCCTCCTCCCGAATTCTGCAAGCCGAGAAGCTCAAACACTGCTTTATTTTCTTTCACGAGCCATTACTCCCTTCAAACACGCGTAGTACGACTCTCCCCTTCTTCTAGAGCTTGCATTGAGGTCGTCAGGCACGGCAGAAGCTAATTGAAGATGTCGTCCTTCAGTCGCAACCTGTGCAGCACCGCTTCACGAAACCTTCGCCAGCGGTCTAGCGTCATAAGCAGAGCCGTGAGGCCAATTGCTCTCCGATCTACTCAGTCGAACCTCTTCGCCCAACGGACAGCGACAGCATCAGCCTTCTCCACCATGTCGTCCCTCAAGAGCGCTGCCCCGCCTGTCCAGAGCAAGCGTGAATACGACCCTGAGATCAAGGACATTGCTAGCTACGTTCACAACACTGCCATCGACTCCGAGCTCGCGGTATGATTTAGATCTCCGTGAAGGGAGAAATTAGCTAACTTGAATTCTGTAGTTTGACACTGCACGATGGGTTTTCGTTGACACTCTGGGTTGCGGTCTCGAGGGCCTCCAGTTCCAGCAGTGCAAGAACCTGCTCGGTCCCACCGTTCCTGGCACCGTCGTCCCGAACGGTGCCAAAGTACCCGGCACAAACTACCAGCTTGACCCCATTAATGCTGCTTTCAACATTGGTGCCATGATTCGATGGCTCGACTTCAACGACTGCTGGCTGGCTGCTGAGTGGGGTCATCCCTCCGACAACTTGGGAGCCATTCTCGCGACCGCTGACTGGATCACCCGCACAAACAAGAACGGAGGAAACCTCGGCAACGGCAAGATCTTCAAGGTCCGGGATGTTCTCGAGGCCATGATCAGGGCACACGAGATCCAGGGCTGCATGGCTCTCGAGAACTCGTTCAACAAGGTTGGCCTTGACCACGTTATTCTCGTCAAGCTTGCCTCCACTGCAGTCGTCTCGAAGATGATGGGCCTCAACGAGTCTCAGACCCGTGACGCCATTTCGCAGGCTTTCGTCGATGGTCAGTCCATGCGAACCTACAGGCACTCGCCCAACACCATGTCCCGCAAGTCTTGGGCTGCTGGTGACGCGTGTCAAACCGCTGTCAACCTCGTTCTGAAGGTCCTCAAGGGCGAGCAGGGTCTCCCCACCGTTCTGTCTGCCCCCACCTGGGGTTTCTACGATGTCAACTTTGGCGGCAAGCCGTTCCAGTTCCAGAGAGGCTATGGCAGCTACGTCATGGAGAACGTTCTCTTCAAGGTTTCTTACCCCGGTAAGCTATTCACCAAGCTCAAACATTCGTGTGTATACTGACTTGTGATGTAGCTGAGTTCCACTCGCAAACTGCTGTCGAAGCCGCTCAGCGCCTGAACAAGAAGCTCAAGGCCATGGGCAAGACCGCGGAAGACATTGAGGGTGTCGTTAACAGGACACACGAGGCCTGCATTCGCATCATCGACAAGCAGTTCAAGCCCATGGAGAACTTTGCCGACCGTGACCACTGCGTCCAGTACATGGTTTCAACCATGTTCGTCTTCAACCGCCTCGAGGCGACCGACTACCCCGATGACAGCGAGGCTGCCAACTCGGCGCTCGTCGAGTCTCTCCGCCAGCGCATCAGCTGTGTCGAGGACCCACAGTTCACCAAGGACTACCATGACCCCGCCAAGCGCACCATCTCCAACGCGCTCACCGTTACGCTCAAGGACGGCACCGTTCTCGAGGAGGAGGTAGTTGAGGCACCGCTCGGCCACCGATTGCGCCGCGAGGAGGCGAAACCCGAGATCCTGGCCAAGTTCAAGAGGCATCTGGGCCCACACTACCCTGCGGACAAGGTCGACAAGCTTGTCAAGCTGGCTGAGGATGGCAAGACGCTGGACAACATGGACATTGACGAGTACGTTGACCTGTACGTCCAGAAATAAGTATCGTGTGTATGTGATAGACGAATCAGCATTATGTTAAATGGACAACGATCTGTGGTGAAGCGTGTCTAGCGGGCTACGTCATACTAATGAAACATGGGTGACCCTAATTGTCAAACATTGCGGCTCTGAAGCACTGCATGTTCCACGTGCGCGATTACCAGTTCCTCACTGCGAACGTGCCAGCATTGAGTAGTGTGGCAGTGCCGGCAGTCGGCAAGCCTGCTGTCTGCATGGTGTAAGATGATGTCTTGGCGACCTGCCGTTTGTGGTTCCACTCGGTCGGGTTGCACCAGCCCTCACTGACGTCTCCTTCACCAACACCGCCATCCGCCATTTCGCAATAAGTGGCAAGTCTCCACGCGGCCCGCTAGTCCAACGCCTGCACTCGCGCATTCACGCCGCAGTCGAGGGTGACTGCAGTGCCTACATGTGCTGCCTAATCGCTGCACGCCGTACGACCCCCCTCTGAGCTGGAGACTTCGAGGCCCGAGACGCCTGCACGCACCCATTCTTCACCATTCTTAGCTCGAGTCCGCGACACCCGCCGCCATGCCGTCGATTCTCTCGGACGAGGACAAGCAGACAGTGAAGCGCACTGTGCCCAAGTCGGCCAACAAGATTCACGCTGTTGCCGTCGCCAAGCTGTACATTGCCTACCCGGACAGGCACCGATGGACCTACACCGGGTTCCAGGGCGCCGCCGTCCTGGCCAACGACTTGGTGGGCAATACATTCTGGCTGAAGCTGGTAGACATTTCGGTATGTGGACACTGGGGCTGCAGGGAAGCACAAGACTGACAAATGCAGCCGTCCAACCGCGGTGTCATCTGGGACCAGGAAATATACGACACCTTTTCCTACAACCAGGATCGCGTCTTTTTCCACACTTTTGAACTCGAGGACTGCTTAGCTGCATTTTCGTTTGCCGACGAGAAGGAGGCCAAGACCTTCAAGAAGAAACTGGACGATCGCGAAAAGAACGCACACAAGAACACGAAGAACAAGCCCTTTGGATCGGCTGCTGGAGTCAGCAGAGCACCAACCAACGGCAAGAGCTCAGGACATGGCCATGGCCTGCTGGGCGGTATCTTCGGGCACCGCAACTCCTCGCAATCCGGACCGCCGCCGCAGTCCATTATTCCGCCGGCCAGCATGACTCTGACGTCGCCGTCGCAAAGCACCTTCTCCAATGCTCCCAGCTCAAGAAGCTCCGCAATCGACACAACGGACCCGTCATGGCAGCCGCTCCTAAAGGAACTGTTGGCTATGGGCATCACAGAAGACCAGATTGAGGAGAATGCAGACTTCATCAAGATGTACATTGAGCAGCGGAAGAGTGAGGAGAAATTACAGGCAGAGAACAATGAGAAGAAGTCCAGGGCTCCTCCGCCTCCACCGCCTAGCGCTCCTCCTGTCAGAGGGCCCATCAGTCCGCAGAATACAGGCAGTACAACCACGTCAAAACGAGGGCCGCCCCCGGCGCCACCGCCAGCTCGCAGAACGAAAACCGAAGCACCTGGCATCACTCGCAACTCCTCCGCAAGCCCAGCACCGCCGTCACCGCCCCGAGAGCCATCTCCTCCTCCTGGGCCGCCGAAGCCTGTATTCAGAGCACCTCCCCCAATCGCAGATGCCGGCAAGTTCGCCAATCTTCCACCAGCTCCTCCGAACAGAGCGCGAGCATCATCGAATGCTGCAAATCCAGGGCCCCCACCTCCACCACGGCCACCGAAGACGCCTGCGAACGACGAAGAGAAGCCAAGCGGTACAAAGTTCGGCGTGCCTCCACCGTTCGCTGGCAATCGTGTGCCCTCTGGCGCACCACCTCCACCACCGAGCAGAGGGCCCGTTCCTCCACCTCCTCCAGCGCGAGACACACCCTCGGCACCTCCGCCCCTCCCGCCGAAGACTCCGAACCCAGTCCCTCCTCCTCCGCCACCCGTGCACGCCGCACCTCCTCCTTTACCGCCGTCAGCATCTCGTCCCGTCCCACCACCGCCCGCGGGAGGAGCCCCTCCTCCACCTCCACTTCCACCAACTTCTGCCATTCCTCCACCTCCTCCCATGCCAAACAAAGCTGTTCCACCCCCGCCACCGATGCCTGGCAACGCAGTTCCTCCACCTCCACCAATGCCAAACAGCGGCGCGCCGCCTCCTCCACCTCCTATGCCAGCAGGTTCCGGACCGCCCCCACCTCCGCCAATGCCTCCGAGGGACGCCGGTCCGCCTCCTCCGCCCGCTGGTGGACCGCCTCTGCCAAAGCCCGCGGCTGGACGAGATGGATTGCTTGCAGATATCCGTGGTGGTGCGAGGTTGAAGAAGGTTGCAGATTCAGAGAAGAGGGATCGAAGTCAGGCGGCTGTACCTGGCGTAGAGCCAGCTGCTGGTGCTTCTGGTGGAAGTGGTCCGGCCACGCCTGGAGCAGATGCTGGTTTGGCGGGCGCATTGGCTAGTGCGCTCGCAGCGCGGAAGGCTAAAGTGAGCCATAGCGGTAAGTGAACACGTGCCTGGATATCAGATTTCGTATGCTAACATTGTTGCAGATGATGAGTCCGATAAGGATGATTGGTAGATGAAGAAAATTCAAAGACACTGCTACGTTGACGAAGCGATTGATTGAAAGCCATCCAATTGATACTTGCTTTGCGTCTGGACTACACTTTCAAGGAGCCGACATGCCACGTTGTGGAGGTCCACGGCAGAGGCAATTTAAAAAGGTGAAAGCGAAGAAGGGAGGTTGACCGATGGTGTTTGGTGGCAGAAGGCTGGTCATAAGATTGTGCGATGCTACATCAACATTGATAAGTGTGATCATAGCTAGACAAGTCAATACAGCTTGAGCTGGACATAATGACCGAGCATCACGACCATATACACTCATGTATCAGACCATGCTCTTGCCCTTTAACGCGTCAATCTCCAGCGGCGCAAACGTCCGGCCCCTCATGCCCTTCCAACTCTCTAACAACATCTCACACCTCTGCACCGTCATTTCCATCATCTCCTCATGCTTCTCAAGCGTTCTCTCCACCCAGCCTTCACGTTCATCCGCCACCATGATCACTTCATCGCCTTTGCCAGTATACTTGTACTCACTCCACGGCGCTGTTCCATTTGCGACATCGATCCAGAGCCGCGCGTGTTGCGTCGATATGTCCTTGAGACGCTGCGAAGGGAAGCGAAATTGCAGTGTTTTGAAGACAAAGTACTTGTCGACCCAGTGATGAGGCAGCTGGTAGAGAGGATGAGAAGGAAAGGGATTGCGGACGTCGAAGACGTAGCTGTATATTTTCTTCGAGGTGTGTGTGGAGAGGTATTTGGACCAGGCGTGGATGGGTGCTGTGTTTGTTAGTTGAGAGGAACATACAGGGGACAGGCAAGCTACCGTCGAAGATGGCATCGCCGATCCAGCGGAGCGCAGAGGTCGTGAAAAGATTGTGGTCCATGTCTGGAGTGACGTTATATGCTTTACATAGTAAGTCTGCATTTTCTTGCCCGAGTTGAGTCGCCAGGCTTGAGATCCATTCTTTGGGGGAGATGCCGGCGACTCGAGACATGAATGTCGTGCCCTAAACATATATATGTCAGCACTGCAAATTGTTCTCGCGAAGTCAGGAAACATACCTCGAAACTCGTCAACCCCAACACAATCTCTTCAACCCACTCGTTCCTCCCTATCGCTTCCGGGATTATATCCCAACTCAGATCCTCAAACCCCTCACCAAGCCACTCCTCTGTCCTCACAGTCCTCAACAACAAGCCTTCATTGGTAAAATCCTCCGTCGCCCTCACAATTCTATCCAGATCTACCTTTCTCATCTCCTCCAATCCCCTCTCTCCCCTCTTCTCGATCCCCAACTTGCGTAGAAACATCTCATACACCACATCCGCCTCCTCCCTCGTGCCCGGCGCCGTCCCCGGCCCCAATACGCCTGACATGAGAATCGCACGCCGAAATAAACGTCCAGAAGCTGGCGCGGGGAACAGCATCTGCGCGCAAATGGACATGGCGCCGCCTGATTCGCCAAAGAGCGTGACGTTATCGCTGGCGCCGCCAAAGCCGTCCACGAAGCGTTGGATCCATTGAAGTGCATTTCGCTGATCATTCAGTGCCAAATTCGCATGTTCGGGGTCAGGGGACGGATGCAGATACCCCAGTGCGCCGAGACGATACTGCATGCTAATACCGATGACGGGTTGCGCGTCGGCGATGGATTGCTGCACCATGAGCGCAGTGTTGTGTTGCTCGTCGATGCGGCCCAGGACGAAGCCGCCGCCGTGGATGTAGACAAGAATGGGGAGTTTGGACACGGACGAGGGAGGGGATTGGAGGGTGTTGAGGGGCACATTGATTTGGAGGATCAGACATTTGAATTCGTCGGCGATGGGAGTCGAGTGGTCGCCAGGCGTGGGACCGCCTGCTGCGGCGGTGGGAGGGAAGGTTTGCGGACATGCGTAGCTGGTGTCGATGATTAGGAAGTGGGTTGAAGCAAGGAGTTCTTGGATTGTCCCCTACCCGTGTTTGGTGAAGTCTGTTTCGCCACCTAGATCTGTTTTTAGGATGGATTGCTTGAAGCGGGTTGGAATGGAAGCTGCAAAACCGCAAAGTAGGATGTTAGTGACGTCTTACATCAGTCTCTAAATCGGTAACTGACCATAGGGAATTGCACGGAACTGAACGACATTGTCTGGTGTGATAAGCCCCGTCATAGGTCCTGCATGGTCAGTGAATTAGCATATTGTGAATTTCCAATATAGAGGTGGAAACTCAAGGAGAAGGACGAGATCTTCTTGAGTCGCATCTAGCTCATGGACTAAAGGAGTCAAAGTCTTAGATTGACATACTACTCACATGTCAGTACACTCTGATCATCTTAACTTTATGTCTACTAGCTTACCCGAGCTGGGGATGGTTGAAGGTGAATGTTGGCGACATTTTGATGATGGAAGTTTGAATTAGCAGTTAATCTTGTATAACGTTTGAGGAAATATGATGTCCTTTGGACTTGGATGCCTCGGTATATATACCAAATTTTTCGACAGTCATTGTCAGCTCTACATCATACGAGTATAACATCTTTTAATTCATGGCGGCTAGGACCGTGTTTCCGGTCTGACAGACGGACGAAATCGCCTGGCAGGAGGTAAGTACTGCATGATTGAAGCGATAACTGGAAGGGCGCTATCATGGTGTTCAAGGGCGGTGTTTTCTGTTCTTGACATAGAGCCGGTGGGTGGAGGAGGTGGCTTACTGTGTGGGGTAATCCGCAACAAGTCCTGCCGATATGTCAGCGAGTTCTTAGACTACCTACGTCCGTATGCTCACCATTATATCCTCAAAGCCTTTTCGAGACAGAGGGCGCTCATCTTGCTAAGAGAAGATCAGTCATTAATTGGACATGTTCTTCTTGAAAGAGAATAAAACTTCAATTTATGTACATTCTTGGTCTCTCAATGAAAGATATCTCTTACAGAGTCCATTAAAATTCTAACCTGAAGCTTCTGCCATGAAGCAAAAAAGAGTTGAGTTTGGTGGAGCATCTCCCTCAACTTCAGCTCACTAGAGTTTGTGAGACCCTCCATACCTAGACACAAACAGCTTGTGTCCGAAACGAAAGGCCCATTTGGGTGAAGCATCTCCATTAAATCCACGACGCTACTGTTCTTCTCACATATATCTGTCTTGAAATTCATTGGCCAAGTTCTCGGTGATAAGTATGACATGAAAGCGTCAGGTATGGGGTCCCTGACGCTGCGCAGGAAGGCAAGTAGGAGGTGACTCAATCAACTGAGAACAATGATGTTCTGCACCAGAACAAAGTAACAATAGTATATGCACTCTCGTAGAGGTCATGAATCACCTTTGTTTTGCACAATTTGCACAGCACCAGAGGGCGTAGACACACGTATTCATCTTGCGAATCGTTCAGCCTTGTGAGCCGATCGAGTGATGGCCAGCACCAATGACATGCAGGCTCCACACGTGATGTTCAGCCTTTTGACGCCCCAAAATCCTTCGTACATGCTTATCAATCCAATAGAAGAATGCCACATGCTATTGAGGCTCTGCGGCAGGGGTGTCTCACCCATAAGAGGCACAACGGAACTCACCTCTCCACATTAGGTCCCTGAGAGCCGTGAGACAATCGGGTAAAATCTCTTCGAAATTATTTCACCAAACATTCTCTACGACGAAATGTCTCTGGACGACTGGTCGTGTCTGGCGAACGAGTGTGTGGAACCTGTGCCATCTTACTCGGACAGTACTGGCACCAGCAACCAAGCAGACAACACGGCCAATGCACAGCCACAGGTTGAATTGCCATATATCAAATTGGGCTACATCCTCTGGGATCTGGGGTCGACATTGCGTGTTGGCTTCATCGATGGGGAACCATGGCAACAACAGCTCGTTGAGCAGACCGCACAGGAATGGTGCGAGTGGGCCAACATCAAATTCGAATTCAATACTTACCGCCAGTATGGGCTGCTCGAAGATACATACGATATAATTGTCGGATTCGTTCCCAAAGCTGGATGCTGGTCTCAAATCGGAACTGATTCGCGCAAGGCAGCACACAAGCTCCAAGCGTCGATGAACCTCGACGCCTTGACATCCAAGATTAATCCAGAGGTACAACGTCGCAAGATACTTCATGAATTTGGCCACGCTCTCGGCCTGATTCATCAGCATCAAAACAAGTTTGGCAATAGCTACGAAGAAGTCGCCTGGAATAAAGACGCGATATACGCGCAAAATGGTCAGCACGGATGGACCCGGGCGAAAACAGAGCACAATGTCTTCAAGAAGTTCGCGGTTGACTCGGATAAAGTCAATCAGCATGCAGCAAGGCTGAACTCCGCTGGTGCAACGGCGCAAATGCTTTGGAGCCAGATGTCACAGGTGATCAACCCGACGTTCGACAAGTGGTCGATTATGATGTATCCATACTCGTCGGATCTGGCCGGTGTCGCGACTTCACAAAGCCTCGAGCTCTCGGTTCTTGACAAGATGTGGATAGTCAGAACGTATCCTGGGCGCGCAGATTATAGGACCCTATATGAGGAGTTCGAGAGAACGGAGTGTTACCAAGATTGGATGAAAAAAAGGCAGGACTGAGGCACAATCGAAAGGCAAACGCGCTCTGATGGAAGCCTAACTTGGAGAGTGGTATTTACTTGAAGGACTGTATGGGCCACTATGATCAAGCCGGTATTCGGTGGTATATCGCACTAATAGCCATCTAAAATCTCATGATTTTACTTGTAGTACTACAACGCGTTGCTGTGACCCAATATTCTTGGCACCTGCGTATGAGGCGTAAACACAAAGAGCTCTAATTCTCTTGTGAGATATGTTATATACCTCCTCTACATCATTCTCTTCACAGGTGTGTACCCACTCCATTCATCCACTTACATGCACCCAGCCTTCCCACTAACCACCTCTCCAGACATCTGAAACATCATCCAAAATAACTTCGGCACCCGCAGCATCATCATCCTTCAGGGTGTGACAGTTGATGAGATCCGGTTCCGGGCTGCAGATTGCTGGGTGCTTCTGAAGATTGAGACAGTCTACTATGCGCTGAGGGGGAAGCGAGGCACGAGGTTGTATATAAAATTTGGGGGAAGGTGGCATGGGGGAAGATCGCAGGCTGAAGAGGGCGTTGCTGGAGGGTTGGAGGGGTGTTTGTGGAGTTTGTTGCGTGGCGTTCTGGCGCTAGGGGGAGTTGGGCTGGGGCATGAGATGAATGAGAGAGAATGTTTGAGACTTGACTAGGAGGCGAGACGAGATGAGATGAGGGGAGATGATGCGGTAGCGTATCTAACCATTCCACCATCACACGAACCATGGAATACATTAATTCTTCACATCTACACTCCATCTCCTATGCATACCATTACCAGCCTACCTGCAATTCTCTCTGACTCCCACGTTCAACATCCAGCAAATCCCAATACTTCCAATCCCCTGCCCATTTATTCCCAGTTTCTTCCCCCGTGTAACCTTCCACAACATCCCCACCATACCCAATTCAACTTTCCTCGCATGTCCGCCCGTTGCACAGCGGCTGAAACACGACCAACGGTCCGACCGAGCGTGACATATCGGGCGTGGACTCGAACACGCGGAGGGTAGCATTTGTGCGAGCGAGAGCATGTGGGGCGCCTATGCTGTGTGAGGGAGGTGAGGTTGCACGACGTTTCTTGGGTGATGACGGTCATGTGAGAATGTGAGATTTGGGGGTTCAGTGGTTGAACTTGGGCGTGGGAAGGAGATAGGATGTGATTAGAGTTACCCCGGTTGATGGATGGGAAGGTATATTCGATTTGTGAAAAGAAGGGACGTGGCACGGGTCTTTGGCAGGGAACGAAGGTCGTGTAACTTCAGCTTCTCAATTTTCTGAAGAAGAAACGAAATTAAAGGAGGATAAAGTGACTATTCAACACGGGTATTTAACAACAGAAAGTTCCACAGTACGATAACATAGCAAAACGCCAAATAGCCGTGAGGCTCTCAATCTGTCCGTCCATCCTAACATGTTTTTCCAGCCGTGAGGCTCCTTTCTTAATATATCAAATATCCGTCCGCGAGGACAAGGGGTATGTCTGTTCCAGTGCCGTATCGTATAGTATGTAGGGTTCGAAGTGTCCAAAATAGTAAGGGAAAAAGAGGTCGACAAGGTCAAAGGTACCAGTCGGTGTGGGTGGTCCAATCTGCCGGTAGAGCACGCCGCATGCGATCAAGTGCTATATGCGCCGATTCAAGCGATCAACGCGCGACTTGAAGCCCTTTACAATCTCGCCAATGCGGCGCACCTTATCAAATTCGACCTGAAGCTCGTCGATTTCGCGCAGAATGGCACGAAAGCGCGCGATTTCGGCATCGGCCATTTGCATTGCGTTACCCGCGCGGTCGTACTGCACCTGGGTTGCGGTTTGGGTTTGTTGGGTCAACTACAACTGTCATTAGTATGATCATTGACATGAAATTACTACCTTGAAAGCAGGTAGAAAGGAAAGAATGAAAAGAGAAAGACTAACATAGTGCCATCGCTGCTGAATCGAATACATCAAACGATCAAAGTGGGCGCTGAGCGCCTGTAAGCTGGTGGGATCCAGGAGGAGACGGCCCTGGGAAGAAGCGTGGGAAGCTGCGCGGCTCGAATTGCTGCCCTGCTGGGACGCGGCGATTTGCTGCTGGAGATAACGCGCTTCGCTCGAGTTGAGGCCCAGTTCAGACACTGGGATCGCGCCGGCGGACATGTGCACATATTATCAGGACGGACATGACATGGTTCGGGCGCGGGCGGGCGTGGTGCGAGCGTGGTGGCTGCTGTTGCTGCTGCTGCAACACTGCTGTGCTGCACACGCGATGGACGGAATGAGCGGTGGGCAGGATGCAGGCAGGCAATTGCGAGGTTTGAGCAACGTTACGCGTGCTGCTTTTACGAGCAGCGGTGTCGCGGAGCTGCTGGCGGAGGCGGATGGGGATAGCGCTATGAGAGTGAAGGCCCGCCAAGCGCAGATGCATTTGTGCACACACTTGCCGCCATGCCATGCGAGACGCCAGACAAAAGCAACCACCAACACCCCCGTACAAACACTTTATCCCGCACATCTTCCTCCTGGCCGGCTGCAGCCCTACTGCGCGTTGACTGCGCTGGCCCGCGACGCTGCTGCGCGCCATTTCCTTCCGCTGCACAGCTTGCATCATATACTGCGCGCCGCGACGATCCTCGCAGACAACATCAAGCATCACGAATCCACCGTGCCCTGACCCTGTGTTTCTTCGTCTTGTTGCTTTTTGGTGCTTCTCCTGTCCGTGCCGCCCTCAATCACAAGTCCTCTTCAGGCGCGGGTTATTATCTCCGTCGGCGCACCCTCCTCTCCCCTTGACGAACAGGGGGTTGTAATTGTGCCGCCTCCATGCTCACAGACTCGACCGTCTGTCTACCCCACCAGCTCGCATGGAGGGGTAGCCCGGCTGTCGTGGTTGGACCGGATCAAGAAGGTGACATACATGTCAATTGTGATGGGACGTACTGCTGACCACGACCGCCTGTTCCTGGTCGGCGATCCTGTGTATTCATCCAGCAGAGCGCGTGATACTGTTTACAAGCGGATATCACGTGTAGTAAGTAACTACCACTCAAGCCACGGGCAAGGTTTGCTTTTGACATGGTCATTTCTTTTATGTACTTGGCCATCTCAATGCCGGATATCTTGCTGAGATAATGAAAAGCGACCGAGCAGGCGTTGCATGAGGTCGTGATATAGGTACAGTAGAAGAAAAGGAAAGGGGTATATACATGTCCAAACCATATCCACGCTATGCACAAAACTAAGGAAAGGCCTGACGGGCCGCCGTGTCCGACAGACACACTACAACGCGTAATTCTCCGCGTGTAGGAAAATCTCATCGCGATTGCTGTCGCTCCACACTGACCTCTGCAGTTCGGCGACTGTCTCGCTAACGTTCACACGCATGGTGGGGGGTCCACAAACAAAGACGCATGTTCGTCGTCCAAAGTTCTTGCTCATCCCTCTCAGCAAGTATGGTATGTCTGGACGACCATATTCTGTGCTCCACCCGTCCTTCTTCTTGACTGCGGCAGGCAGGAAAGCAAATCGCATCAAGTTCTTTTGGAACTCTGTCGGTGTTGACGGGAAGCCAAAGTCGAAGCCCTGAACCGCGTTGGGGTCTTGACCAGCTTGATACACATCGGGGTTGATAGCACCTGTGCCAGCAGCTACAGCTTGCGATATGTCAAGGGACAGGTTGCGGTCCTGACGGCGGGCTGCAAGTGACCGCGGGGCAGGTGCGATCATATCGGGATCTGACTGATGCGAGGAGCCAGAGTGGTGACTCTGGAAGCTCGGGCGAGGTGGTGCCAGGTGTCCACGGTTGATTGGGACCATATGTGCTTGTGGTAGAGCAGTGATACTATCTTCATTCTCGCGACGGAGCTCGCTCTCTTTCTCAGGATTGCCTTGTGCCTCATCCCTGATCAATGCAGAGTGGCGCTTGGTCGAAATGCCCGACAGACGGTGGTCTGCGATGTTCTGGAATGCGTCGTTGACTTTGTCGTGGAAGAAGAGTGAAACCGGACGAGTCGGTGTTTTGGCACTGACAAGGTTGCCACCCGGGTTGCGTTTAGCGGCTGTGATGTAGAACTGGCATTCGACTGTCTCGGGCGGAGCAAACTCGCGACAGATTCGCAGCTCTTCCTTGAACCATTCCATAGTCTCTGGACGCTTTAGGGCCCAGATGACATGGACTTTGCGCGTTACGGCTTTGCCGTCGCGCATCTTCTTGATGAGTGTAAGCAATTGTGAAATGATGGCAGTGATTCCACTGCCACCAGCGATGAGAACAACATCGTCGAAAGCTTCAATACGCCGTTGCATGCCGCCGTATGGTCCATCGATAAACGCTCTGTATGTGTGCCACGGACCGTGTTCGAGTGCACTCTGGCGCACTTTGTTGGTGAAGCCACCGAACGGTCTGAAGACGATGACCATATCTCTGTAGCCTTCGCCATATTCAGAAGGGAAGTCCTCATCACAGAGTGATGCCACAGTGAAGGGATGATTCTCGAAGACCGAGATGCCTGGCATTCGAAGATAGATGTACTGTCCTGGTCTCCATCGAACTTGCGTTGGAATGGTGATCTTGATTGCATTTTCTGGCATGAGGGTGATGGCTGCCTCGTCTCCAATGAGCCAAGAAAGCCTTCCTGGGCGCGTCCAGTTGAGGTAGAACAACCGTGTGAAATAAGACAGGAGCCATATCGCCAGCGTGGTGTAAAGGTAGTGCCAAGAGGTAAGATAGTTGTGACAATGCCAGAACATCATACCGAGAAAGACCATGGCGACAGGAACGTGAAGTGTCACGAACAATTCGTACATGCGGTGACGTAGGGGTCCAATAGAGTGCAGGCATAGGAAGCCCAAGGGTACAAGAGCGGCGATTCCGGTACCATAGGCATAGAAGCCGTCTTGTTTGAATAAGTCCTCGAACACACGACGCGCGCCCTTGTCCCACACCGGACTGATATAAAATGGCACTGTGTGGAGAATGCTAAGTACCAGACAGATGTAAGCGGCCCATCGATGCAGTACGTTGAGTCGCTCGTGTCCGATGCCAGTGATCAATGTGATGAAGTTTGCCTTCATCGACAGCGCCACGATCCAAGGCAGGAGTGCTACTGCTAGCATGCCGGACCGTACGGCGAGGGGAGGTGATCCGTAGGCAATGCTCTCCCAGAAGAGCGGTTGCGGCAAGCAGGAGTAGAGAATGCCCACCAGTAAAGCTCCAATAACAATAACGATGACACTTAATGAAGGAAACACCAGCGGTCTCCATCCTTTTCGAATATTGATCTGACGAATCGGCCGGTAGAAGATGAAGCGAAAGAAAGCCACCAGGTTGTTGATGGGTCCAACCGAAGAGACACTTGATTGTGTCTTCGGTCCGCTTGGTAATGGGCCTTCGCGTGGGAAGAACTTCATGGTAGACTTGTCAGTATACAAGACCGACATTTCGTAGTCTGTGTCGGGAGAGGAAGTCGTTGAGGATTGCAATACCTCTTCTTGGTGTAGTGCTGTCCGGATCTTGTCCGTGAATAGATGGTAGTAGCGCATAAGGGCCGCGAAGACCAGCAGTGGTATACAAAAGTAAACGTAGGCCAGCGCATATTTGCCGCTCTTGCTCCATGGATCCACAGTGTTGGCCTCAATTAAACCAGCAGGGCTTGAACTGTTGAATGGTATGTTCACTCGCCGGGTGAGAGTCGCAACAACGTCCAGAACACCGCGCTCAGTTAGCGTCCCTAATTGACCCAAGGCGACGCCAGCCTGTTCCACCATCGCTTCTCTGACTGCCGGCATTGTCGAGTCCCGATTCTGTATCTCTTTGGTCAAGTGCTTTAGCTTGTACAACACTGCTTCCAGCAAAGGCTGAAAACAGCAGCAAAGCCTCCTAGGTTGGTTGCTGAAAAGACCGGGACAGTAATCGCTTGAAGAACATTCGGAAATCTAGTGCTGCATGTATACGAGAGTATAACTTGGCGGACCGTGTCGATGCGGTGTGAATATGCAGCGGAAACTTGTCTGGGGTTTATTGTTGTGCTGTGGCACACTTGCGAAGCCCAGATTGTCGTGTAGCGATGCGCCAGGTGCGCCTCTCTGCGTGGCGATAAGAGTGCCTGGATAGCAATATCGATACTGCCAGCCCGACAGCAAGGTAAGTAGACGTGCGACAGTGGGTCTCCGAAGGTCAAATACCGTGCGTGAGCAGGAGCCGGCGTGTTCCTTATGTCCCTTGCGCGAGGTGGAAGATGGGTCACAAGCAGGGATCAAGGTCCGTATTGCGGCAGCAAATGGTAAGTGATATTCTGCCGCTCACCTCGACCCGCACTATTGGGCCAAGATGTGATAGCGAGGTAGAGCAGGGTAGCCTGATAGGGAAGTGACGAGACCAGGGCATAATCACGCCGAGCCTGGCTGCATGCATTGCTAACTCGTGAATTCATCTAACGGTGGCTTCGCAAGTATCGGCGCGCTGTCCATCGTGCATGATCCACACCGTGACTGGAGGGACAGCAACCGTCGCCAATGAGGTTGGAGCGGCACGGCTTGGATCATCGCCCATTCAAGCGGGAGGCGTCCTCGGTTGCAGCGGGACTTCCTCTCCATCCGCTGCCGTTTCTGACGTGCTGTGCGAAAGGGCGACGCTTTGAAGTGTTACACAACGTCATCTTTTTCCAGCTCTTCATCAGGCACATGCTCCGTCTCATGTCAGACAAATCGACCACGGCAATCATAGCAGCGCAGATTCTTCTTGCACCTGAGTCGCAAAGGCGCTTTTGGTGGAATCCAAGAGTTCGCGGGAAGCCACCTCGTGGGTTTCGCAATCGAATCACAAGCCCCAGGGTCCTTGCTCTCGGAAGCCCGAGTTCACGCTGCCCAACCCACAATGCGGCTGGCCGAGTTCGCATGACTCTTGGACGGACGAATTGGAGATATGGCTGGTGTTGCACTGACTGCGAGGTCTTGCAGCGATGCGTGGGAAAACAGAAGTGTGGAGCGGGGTTGGGTCGAGGACGGGAGCCATTCGTTGGCTGTTGTTCACTCTGCACGCGCCCTGCTACACGAATCGAAACTAGGGGCTCACCAAGCTTTCGATAAGCCGCTGATCAGCCACGGGAGCTTCTGGTTGGCTCCAAAGCTTCCCTTAACATGATTTTCCTGAAAATGCACTTGATGTATCGAATCGGGACAGTTCAAGGTCGAAAAAGCGGCAAAAGCCTCTCGATCTGGACAGATTATGGCGCAAAGCATGGCATGGCTCGGTCCTTCTTCCCGCCCTTCATCGCATCGAGTCTAGAATCGTGCCCAGTGCCAAACATCATCGTCGTCAATAACAGCTCAAGCACTGAGCGCATGTATATTCAATCTTCGGTCTAGGTTCTGTTACAAAACTTGAATGTTCCAGCAACCCCTCGAACCTCAAGTTTCATGTCAGAATATCACACAGATTCCCCTGCTGGTCACCGCAACCATCACATCAGCACTCCCAATCCAGAGCCCCTCCATACACATGCAAACAACCCCTCCATCTGCTAGCAACGGCTAGGCGCCCTCGACCCTTTTCGCGACCCGCCCCGCACGTCAACATGCCTAACCGCCAGCCCTATGACCCTTTTCATGCAGCAAACTGCCGGATCCTCAGGCACGACCTCGTTCTCCGAGGGTGGATACGCGCTGGAGTATCTCTCGTGGCTGCAACTCTAATCGGACGTGAAGTGACATCAGCCCTGAGCCCGGCAAAGTGGGCGAGTATACTCTGGCGCCCAGACGTGGGCGTCTCTAAGAAGGCCCGGAGACGCCGGTGTGAAAATGCAGTGCAGACCCGCCATTGACTTGCACAAGCGAGGCGCGTGGCAGTCTCCTTAGGGCCGTGACATATGTTCTCGAAGCGCCCGCTTAGAGGCCGCTGATACACATTTGCAGAGGCTAGATGTATGTAGATGCAAGTGACAGACAAGCTGCTCAAGTGCCGAAACCTCCTGAACTGCGATCGTCGAAGTGACCCACGCGGTTCCGTACCGATTACTATGTTTGAAGTACACATGTCCTTGTCTGCCTTGGAGCTTACTTCCTAAAGAGTGTGGACGAGGAACTCCATGTGGATAGACTTTAGTGTCTTACTTGCAGGAAACGTTTCGAAACATCCACCAAATCAGAAGGCGGGCCTGAAATAATCCCGGCTTGTGTGACGACCTCGCGTATGCATACTCATATATATCCGTCTCTTGGGGATGCCTTATCGCACCTTTCGAACAGCTGTTCTTTCTCGCTACCTTGATCGAGACTGACAACCTTGGATAAGCCTGAATGATTTGTTATTTTTAGGTTATTTGGACATTTTGAATTCTAATGCTGTACACAGGAGATTCAAAAAGCGAACTATGAATGTCTACAGAATGACGCATGGAAGGATGAAGGGATGGGGGAATGAAGCGTTCAGTACCGGCAGATTCCAGGCTATGTTGTAGTGCGTAATCATCAACACGATACTTGTCAATGCACAAAGACTTTCGCGTTGACAATTCTTATTTTAGAACATCAACGCAATGTGTGAACAAAAAGATGTCATGCGGATGAACGGATTGATTGATCACTGATAGAGACAAGATGGACTACACAATTCCAGCATAATATAGAAGATTTCCTACAACTCTGCGTGTGTCGTGATTCCCCACTTGCGAAGCAGATTGTGCCTGCTCCAATAGCTTCGATACCTCTTTCCAAAGAAGAAAAAGAAGGGTGTCGTGAAGACCATGCCTGCGGCTACAGCTCCAAAGGTATAGAACACAATGGCCGGACCGGCCTCCGCTGTCCAGTCATTGACAAAGTAGGAGAAGCCATAGAACAAAAAGTTCTTAAACACCATGTTCATGATGAAGATCTCACCACTGATGTCGCGGAATGCGTCGAGAACGTAGGCTGAGGCAGAGATGGCGGCACAGACGATACCGAACAAATCCATGCCATGGAAGAAGGCGGTGAGGTAGAATGAAGCTCCCTTCTCGGCGAAGTAGCCAAAGAGACACAGACCAATGATGATGGTGACCGAGGGGATCATGCCTAGCAGACGATACTCAGGCTCGTATACACCCTTGTTCTTCTTTGCACACCACTTGGCGAGCGGGTCGATTGTGGCACCGAGAACGAGAGAGCCGAGAAGTCCTCCGATAAAAGGACCGAGCGATAAGTAACCGACCCCAGCAGCTGAGAGCAGGTAAGGGGGCGCCATGAAGATCTGAGCCATGTCGTAGGATTGCGCGACAAAGAAGGCGGTCAATCCACCAGTGACAATGACCATCCAGAGAACAGCCAGGTTGGCGCACACGGCAAAGGGCGCAATGGTCAGTTGCAACAGGTTGTCGTTGCTGTACGTGCCCGTGAAGATGGCAAGTTCTTGTACAAAGGTCTTCTTTGGTCGGTGAGCGGGCGGCGTGCTCGTTGCTGTTTCGATTTTGACCATGTCATCGTTTCCTTTCTCGCCCATGTTTGCGTGCCTCTTCTCGACAGCCGCCAGGTCCTGTAAGTTGTCCTGGGACAGCTCATCGATATCGTAGCGATGGTCGCGGTTGTAACATGTTTCAGGAACGAAGAAGAACAGCAGGATGACCTCGAGAGCCGTGAAAGGGATGAGGATATGGAAGAGCCATCTCCATCCGAGGTTTGTCGCAATGGGTCCTACGATGATGGCCGAGAAGTTCGATGCGGCGCCGAGAATGAACTGAATAAGAGTCATGAAGACTCCTCGCTGATGCACGAAGAAGAGGTCGCCAATCATCGAGACAACGAGTGATTCGAAAGCCGAGCTGTAACCATGTCAACACCACTGCGCAAGTGGCCGAAGTAAGCGTAGACATACATCGATCCTCCTTGAATGATTCGGCCTGCCATCAAGCCATTGTAGCTGTAGGCAGCACTACCAATCACCGTTCCAAGCAACCCGAAGACTGAAGCGATGAGAAGCATCGGTCGCTTTCCATACTTGCGCGCGCATGCACTGACGAGAGGTCCAACGCCACCAGTGACTAGCAGCATGTAGCCACTGATGACAGTAATATCCGATACCTTCTTCCCGAAGTCGGCAGCAATGACCACCAGGGCAGGCGACAGAAGAGGTGCCAGCACGGCGGCGTACAGCACTGACCCATATGCGACAATGATCATGATAGTCCATTTCTTCGTTGTGCTCCAGTTGAGGGGATCATTTGGGTCCTCGGATCTATGATAATGTCAGTCAAGATGACCAAACATATCCCAGTAGCCAATGCTGACCACCGCGGGAAGTTTGATAACTTACGGTTGAGGAATGAGGACAATGTCTGCATCTTTGCCACTTCCGCGCTTCAAGCCAACGGTGTTTTCGTTTGTTGTATTCTCTTCCTCACTGAGGATGACAGTGGCTGGTACGTGTGCCAACTTCTTGTCTTCAAGGATACCGAGGAACCCCATGGTGGTGACACTCTATGGAAGTCCTAGGAGATGAAAGAGACGATTTTTTCGATGGAATTGCCCCGAGGAGGTAAGGTGCAAGATACCGGACGACAGGTGCGACAAAACGTCCGCTTAAGAACGATCGGCGTGCCTCAAAACTGCGAGACCAGGTATCCACTCGCCTACGACATTTAAACCAAGGATGTTCACCTGTGCCCTCTCCGCACGGCCAGCATCCTTCACAAAGGCCCCACAGGGTCCGGCATGTGTTGCCATGATTGCAGGTCGAGATTGGGGAAGCCCCGTCGTCCAGGTTATTCGCCTGGGCCCGTTGGGAATCCATGCCTAAAACGGTTCCTCATGGGGCAAGGCTGGAACTTCATGCACAACAGCACATGCAGCCTGAATCCTTTCATACATGCATCATCTGACTTGAGATCTAGCAATAGAATTCGCATGCTTTGAAGCTGTACATTGTAATCATTGTCGTCTGTTTGACATACTTGAACACTTCATCTGAAGCCAGACCGACTTCGCAACGTGGAGAAAGCACGCTACCCCGCAAGCCCCACAGGGGCTGACTTGACTGACATGCACACGAGTCGCGCTACCGAGATACCCCAGATCATATCCCCAACTTCTTGGTCGACTACTCAAAACACAAGAGATGGCTGTTGCGGATATGGTGGACCTTTCGCTAAAGCTAGAGAGCATTGTGAGACGAAGACCACCTTCACCGGCCACGCATATCCTGCTAAGAGCGCCACGATAGGCGCCACATCTGATCCTACACCAATGGCTCCTTCGATCCAGTCATGTATTGAATCGAGGCCTTGATAATTGTCATCGCGACCTCGAGTTCCGCGTCGTCCCGTGGGGCATATACAAGGACGTAGTTGATCGGAATGGAAAACCCTGCGATGCGCTTCAAGCTCTCGGCGCCCGACAGTGCGTGACGTTGTCCCCATTTCTTCTCCAGGACCGTCATACAGTCTTTTGGATGCAGCACGACATGGATACTTCCATCCTTTCCGGCGTGGATGTGTGAGATCTCCCCACGACTCTGATGCGCAATGGGCTGCCACTCCACATTCTCCGACACGAAAAGGGCCGAGTGTTGGCGCTCGTAGAGGCTCATCTTGACGTCTACCAGTCCTCTTTCCTTTGCCACGCTACCCAAGGCTTCGAAGCGGGTGATCAGTCTCTGGCGCATCTCCACACTCGGTAGTTGGGACAGCTGGCGCTGAGGTACTGGATGCGACCCAAGTCTTGGTCTAGATGAGTCTCGCTCAGGTAAACGCAGTGGGAGAAAGCCTGCCTCGCCACTTGACAGGAGTTCTGGATCTTCGTAGGGGCGTGTTGACAGTTGTTCGCGGGACATTAGACGCATAAAGCTAGTTACTAGCCATCCGAGTGCATTGTATGGCAGCCCGCCCGGACCGTAAGACAAATATTTGAAGTAGTCTTGGATCACCAATGGTATGAATATCATGGCAGCAGTAACTGCCAGGATAGGCGTGCGGTTGTGAGCCACATAGTTCCTGACGTTAAAATTGCGCAGGTTGTACGGTAGATTGAAGAGACTCATTGAGGATGCCATGATTGAAGTTGTGGTATGGTGAAGATTTTGGTGTAGTAATTTAAATCATTTGCGTCCGAATTATCATACGAGATCGACTGATATCGACATAACGCATTTATGGATCTCGTCAACACCCTTACTTGGTGGCCTGAGACTATCGCTTTCGTGCGTAAAAGCAGGATCAACAAAATAAGGGTCCTGCGGACATCTAGGAGAAAAGTTTCGTGCGATCCGAATATCCGAGCTCCGAATAATTGTCCAGATCTTTGCTTGTTGCGGTGGCTATTGCGAACGCGATTGGAGTTGTGTCTTTGCTACGTCCGAGAGGTTTCCAGAGTGGGGCGGGATGATCACGTGTACGTAAGCACCATCTTGCGAAACGAGGAAAGCACCGCTCACAGATACAAGTTCCAATTCTGTTATGTGAGACAAATGATGTTCCTAGGAAATCTAGAAGTTCACCAAACTTCCGAGCCCGATCCCACAACAGATTGTACTTGCTCACAAAACTGGCATAGTTCACCAGATTGCATATAATGGCTGCACTAACATAATTCCGCCACAAAGCTTTTCAAGTGAATACGTGCAAACAGTACACCAGATTCTGTCACAATGCATTGACCGTCAAACACGGCATCTCCAAATCAAATACCTGCAAACATGCACAATTGTAGCAACAAATCCCTGCACAGCAAGCAAACACGCAGAAGCCATTAACACCGTATAGTCTCAACAAAGCAAATGTCTCTGCTAATCCCCAAATTTACACTCGCTCAATCCAGCCATTCGCATTCCTACTCCCATTACAACAATGTACACCCCACCCTACATGTACACCATTATCCACAGCACGCACCGCGGTCCAAGCGGCGCTTCCCGAACCCACTTCACCACAGCCTCGGAACCCACAACACTCGTCATCGCTAAATCGCACGAAATGGATATGGAAATGCTCGGGAGATACAAAAAAGACATGACGAGCCGTGAGAGCATTGCCAAGTATGCATTGGCCATGTGGAGGGATCGGGAAGACGGCTGGATGTGATGCTCACGCCGTGCGAGGGGAGGTTCACGACGGAGGTGAGATTGAGGATTCAGAAGGCGGAGGTGATGGGCGACATGGAGGGGTGAGGGGGTGAGCGAGAGGGTCACGAAGGATGGACGACTGGCGAGGACGGAGGGTGGCGGAAGGAGGTAGAGTATGGTACGGTCAGTCGGTGAAGGGTTTGGAAGCTGTACTGAGAAGGGAGGTGTCATTCTCATATTACATACAGCGTCATGTCGTGCTGCTGCTCACAAGGGCTAGATATTCCGTCGATCCTGTATACCACTAGATTTACTAGATCGTATAAGGCTCCTGCTTCCAACTCACCCTCCTCTCATCCCTCATGCGATCAAACCTGATCACACTTTGCAGCAGCACCTGAGCTCCTAGCGCGCAATCCTCCTCTTTACAGAATTCTCTTGGGTTATGGCTGACACCCTCTCTACAGGGTACGAAAATCATGCTTGTAGGACATCGCTTGCTTGCATACACACTATCATGACCAGCTCCAGATGTCATCTCCATAACGAGGTTGTGTCCATTCGACCCAAGTACACTGTGTGCAGATTGCCGTACTGACGTGATACAATCGGGGTGGAAGTTGGTCGCGGGTGACGAGAAGTCCTCGACAATTTCCACGGATAACGGGAGACCAGATGTACAGCCAAGGTTCGAGTCAAGGACATCTTCACCAGCAGCAATCTTAGGGAAATCTTGCTTGATAAGCTCTGTCATTTTGGCAACAGTCTCATCTTTGGGTGAACGAATGTCCAGGCTGAATGTCACAGATCCTGGCACTGTGTTGGTCGATCCGGGCTTCAGATGCAGAATGCCTGTGGATGCAAGAGCGTTGTTGAGAGTCGCCAGACGATGTGAGTGCAGAATCATCTTTGATGCTGTGAGGAGAGCATCTGCGCGAGACTTTAAGTCTGTTGTCCCTGTGTGCGTGTCGCGACCTTTAACATTGATCGTAAACCATTTGTATGCCTGCACGCCTTTGACAACGCCGATCTTCTTATTGGACATCTCGAGCAGCGGACCCTGCTCAATATGAAGTTCGAAATGCCCTGCCATGGGGATAGCTTCGTGGCTCGCTGGTGTTTCTCCTAGATATCCGATGCGTTTGAGCTCTTCGGCCATGGTTGCTGTTCCGGGATGGACCTCACGGAGATTGTGTGCAGTCTCAACGGGAATGTCGCCAGCCCACACACCTGACGAGACCATTGATTTGGGGAAACGCGCTCCTTCCTCGTTGGTCCAATTGACGACACCGACGGGATATTCAGTCTCGGTCCAATTATCCGCGAGCACTCTTAGCATTTCTACGCCGGCAGTGACACCGAGAATTCCGTCATAACGGCCGCCGGTTGGTTGAGTATCCAGATGGCTTCCAACAAAGGTAGGTGGCTTGTCATTTCGTAGTCCGGGCCGGACGGCAAATGTGTTTCCCATGGCGTCTACGGTGACCTTGCAACCCAGGGCCTCTGTCGTTGAGACGAACCAGTCGCGAGCAGCTTTGTCCGCGTCGGAAAGTGCTAAGCGCGACATTCCAGTCTCAGTCGGAGCACTATAAATGTTAAACAAATTTACGCCGACATGATGAGAATTACATACTCTCCCCATCTCTCACCCATACCCCATTGACAAGTATGATGAATATCCTCCATCAGCCTCGCCTGATTGACCTTCAAATCTTTCAACATATCATCGTTCATCTCTTTCGTCCGTATTAACCATCTCGGGCTACTCGCGAAGCTCCTTGCTTGGCTGTACCTCAATGCACTTCGACATGGAGCCGTTGGTCTCCATGCGGGGTAGCGGCTCCCTGCAACACGGAGCGCTGAAGCGCATCGACTGGCAGGAAGCGCCATTGTGTTGATGTAAGAATGGAGGGGAGAGGAGACATGTCTCGGATGATCAAAGGGTATTCGGCATCAGAGAGTCGGACTAGACGTACAATGGCATGACATGCGCCCAGTGAGACGCCCTGCGCCCGCGCCTGATAACGGCATGGATCGTTAGCGCGAAGGCATCCCGCGTGTGACAAAGTGGGTTATCCGTCGGCGAACACCGTTGACTTTTGAGGAATGAGGATGAGAAAAGGGCTGTCTATCTTGTGCGTAGCTTATGGACTTCTTTGTTGTCTGGTTGGACTTTTGGCTTGATTGAGGAGCCACTGGACGGGGACTATTTTCTAAATCTTGACAAGGACTTCAAATTGGGTATCTGCAACTACATAAGGATGCTACCGTAACGCCTGAGAATGCTCCGAAAATCATAAGGAATCCGCTCTTGTACATTTTAGACGAAAGCAATCAAGCTGCTTTGCCCTTTCCCTTCCCTTCGAACTGCAGTGGCTTGACATCTTCTTCTGACACATCCTCATCCTCCTCGCTATCACTCATGAACTCGTCATCCTCGTCCCAGCCAAACATCTGCCGTTGCTGCACCGGTCTCGACGAAGAGGCTGCCGGCTTGCTGTCCTCATCCTCTTCCTCATCAGAGCTTCCTCTCTGTGCCATAAGCATCTTCTCGATAGCCTCTCTCGTCTTGTTCTCTGCCTCCTCCTTGTCTTCTACCCATTTGCCATCTAGACGAGCTGTGCCACGGCTGTTCATGAGCTCATCCTGTTTGCGCTCTGTGCTCTCGACAATATCTTCCCATCGTTTGCGTCGCTCCTCTTTCTCCCGCTGCTCCATTTCTGGTTTGATCGCGAGGTATTCGGCGAGAGCCTTTGCTTCTGTCACAGTTCGCAACCTTCGTCCATCAAGATTTCGGGAGGATGCGTTTGCGTCACCCCCTTGCTTCTTGCGCGACGACATGCGGCCGCCTTGAGCGCGCAGGATGGATCCAAAACCACCCTTGCCACCACACAGAGGCACAGTCAGGCGCAGCGATACGAAGGTGTCGGATGGCGATGAGAGGAGGGTGGATACGGGCGTCGCGTCATGGCGCACAGCTCGGCGCGAGTTGGTGGTAAGAATGTAGGATGAGTTCTGGATCCATGGCGCGCGTTCGTAGAGTGTGTCGTAGATAGAAGTGAGCGGTGCATCTTTGAGCGATGTGAAGGCGATGTCGTGCCCTTTGATGCTGTTGACGATGACTGTGATCGGATACTGCCCGGTGGAGTCCATGTTTGCAAGAGTGTGATCCTTAAGATATCTTCGGCAATAGGCTTTATGATAGAGCCTCACGGTCTCTCGAGGTGAGCTGACTGGGTTGACGTGGGTCGTGTTCGAGCGTGAGGAGAGAATGAAGTTCGTTGGTGGCCAGGTCGAGAGCGCAATGGCACTTCAGTCCATCGACGCTAATGTGACGGCGCCGCGCTAGCGATAGCCGAGCACAACACGTGACCCGCACTCGCTCTCCAAAATGGTTGTCTATCGCGAACTTCACTTTCTCCATCGCCAACCACCAACCCACGACAGCATCCCCGACTCTTCTCGCAACCGTCAAGATGCTTATCCCCAAGGCCGATCGCAAGAAGATCCACGAGTTAGTCTACCTCTACACCACTCCTCACTGCGGCGCAATCGAGAACTGGACATTCGCATGCACGAAATATCCAACCTTGACCTTGAGCTTCATTTGATCCCTCTATACCATTTTTTTACTGAACTCTGCTAACAATTTTTCTTCAGGTACCTCTTCCGAGGTTAGTATCCCTTACCATATTCGAGCCATGGCTATGGCACAATTGCACGAATTCGCGGCTTTGCTGCATACAAGGATAGGCTGACACACGGTCACCACAGAGGGCGTTCTCGTCGCAAAGAAGGACTTCAACCTTCCCAAGCACGGCGACATCGACACCAAGAACCTTTTCGTCGTTAAGGCTTGTCAGTAGCCCCGCTTCGTGCTCCTATTAGGGCGTCACATTCTAACACATTCCAGGCCAGTCATTGACCTCGCGCGGTTACCTCAAGACCCGCTTCTCATGGCAATACTACTACTACACCCTCACCCCTGAGGGTCTCGACTACCTCCGCGAGTGGCTCCACCTCCCCGCCGAGATTGTGCCCCAGACGCACATCAAGCAGCAGCGCTCTGCTCCTCCCCGGGGTATGCTCGGTGGTGGTGACGACCGCGAGAGGCGCGGTGGCGGCCGTGGTGGACGTGGCGGTGACCGTGACGGATACCGACGACGTGACCAGGGCGAGAAGACCGAGGGCGGTGCCCCCGGTGAGTTCAAGCCTGAGTTCCGTGGTGGCTTCGGCCGTGGACGTGGTGCTGCCCCTGCTTCTTAAGCGGATTAGGCTCGCATAAGGAGTAACGGTTCAGGGTCATCTTCATGTCGCAACTTTACTGCATCACAAAAAGGGATCGGTCACGGTGGCATACGGCGAAATGAAAGGATGATACTACGAATCCAATGTCCGCCCAGGTCGCGCTTTCGCACCTGGAGCAGGTCATGTTCTCAAATGATACCCAGTACACTTCAGTGGCTGTCCTCTCGTGATTCTGTTGACATGATGACATGATGACTTTGACTTTCACTTGTTGCCTATCTGTTAATGACCCCCCTTACCAGGCTTCACCAACTCCCCTCCACTCCTCATCCACATCAACCCAACCTGCTCAATCGTCGTAGCACCACCCATCTCCCTCTCCACCACCTCACTCGCAAACCTCATCCTTTCTTCCAGCTCTTCCTCCTCGCCCCTACCACCACTTTCCGTCTCCACCCTCGTCCTTGTCCTCCCCAAAATGGCAATATTCCTTGTCGACGGAATTCTCAAATGCTCCTTCTCTACCACATACCCCATCGCCTCAGTCAAGTGACTAACCCAACTACAAAGACTTGCATACGCCGAGGGCTGTTTATTCTTCTCCTTGCCTGTGGCATTCGGATCTTCCGTGATATACTTCCTATGCACCGGCGAGCGAAAACGGGTGCCGCCAAAGTCGTGGCTGCAACATGGGATCGCGATGAATGGCGAAGTTGACAGGTGTGCGAGTAAGGGTGTCCAGGGCGTGAGTTCGTCGGCGTGGTTGCTTATTATGAATGTGCCTTTTGGAAAGATACCGGCATGTGAAGGTGGGGTGTGGAATACGGAGGAGGAGGTCGATGGGGATGTGGCAGGTACGAGGATGCTGGGAACAAGTAACATCTCAGCCAACTTCTCGGTATATGCGTCGCCGAACGTCGTCCATGTCTTGCGGCGCCGTGCGTCGAAGCCCCATCCGTCCCAGCCTTCAGTGTTGAGAATGTAGACTAGCAAGCCGTTGCCGCAGCCTATGTCGACGAATCCTGGGAAAGTTGTTTGCGTCTCGTTGGTGCTGTCTTTGGTACTGTACATGTCCCGCCAAAGCTCGATCAGAAACGCAGCAATGCCCAAATCTTCAAAGACGTGTTTTTCAGGCGGCGTTTGCTCGACCCAGCCTTCAATCAACTCTTTCGCATACTTCCCCTTGAGATAAGCATACGTATCCTGAAATCTTTTCTGTGGTATGATCTGATCGTGATGTACGCGCTTCTTGTATCCTGCTTGTCGACCCTTCGAGTGTTTGTGGATGATTTCGAGCAGTTTGAGAGCGGTACGCGTGAGCCGGTTATCTTGGGGGTGGGAGGGGAAGAAGTCGAAGTATATTGAGAGAGTACCCGGGCTCGGGAGTATGGAGCTGGATTCGTGAGAGGGGACGTAGGTGTATAAGATTCCAAGAGAGCGTACAGTGGGGTGGTAGAATGGTATGTCTTCGGGAGATTCAGTATGGGGAATGTACACGACCAGATAGCGTTCAGCTTCGACAGCCTCCTCTGTGCCTTTGGTATCTGAAACGGTGATGGGAACTGCGGACTTGAATAAATGACACGTCTGCATCAAAGAGTCGTCCAATTTCGGATTTCTCGGAATCAGCTTCCTCACAACCGTCCACTCAAGATCATAGCCAGGTATCCCGCCTTCCACAAGACGCGGCCGACATTCTGGACGCAGGTGCTTTATGATGCTCGCCAACTCGTCAGGTGTCTGCGCCTTTGGATTGAATGTAGCGTCTGTAAAACTCTGGTAGGATAGCTCTGCGCGAGCCAAATGTGTCGCAGTCAAATTTGGGTTCTCAAGCAGATTTCGACTGACGTCAAGGAAATACTGGGGTGGAAAGTATGCAGGCGCTGATTGCACAATGGTCCATATTTCCGACGGCAGGTCTGATTGAATCTGCGGGGCGTTGGAAAGATCATATGGTGCGAATTTGTGGCCTGGGACTTCTGGAGACGCCACTGTTGAGCTCGTCGTCTTGGTCTCGTCAATCTTTATGTTCTGGACAGAGTCTATTACCGTTTCTTCCTGGCTCTTAATCTCGTCGTTCGATGCCATATTTGATGTTGTGCCTGGTTCCTAATCTCTTGCTCTTCTATCGTGATAATGTGGTGATCTAACACTTCGATGAGTCACGCAACTTCTAACCTAACAAATATCAACTCCTTAGACACCTTGCAGCTTTGCTCAAGGTCTTGTCTTGGTCCCGGTCGCGACTCAATGTGGGTGGTGACGATTGCGAGAATGACTGTGTCAGATCATCGGCGAACGTGAAGCGAGAAAAACGACGGCTGTACCTGCAGTAGCGCGCAAGTTGTATCAGAAGCTATCATGCAACATACTTTTTCACCATGTCCTTCTACCATTTTCGAATATCAGTCTTGCATAGTCATCATATGATTGTAGTGAAGACATCACATGCTCACGCTCCGCTATAGTTTGCATGATGCCTGTGCGCATCGTGTGCTATCTTGAAGTGTATGTTCTATCACTCTCTATACTCCACCATAAATCCGTGCAACAACGCCTTGTATGTGCTCACAGCTTCCCTCTATCCAACTTCAGCACATCATTTCTAACCTCGCCCATTCAACACCTTACCGGCCGTAGTAATGCGCCATCTCCAAACCCGCCCTCTTGAACCCACACTTGACATAGAACCCCTCATTCGCCTCGGAGCAGTCCAGAATCGTCTGCAATCACAGACACGTCAGCAAATCATCTCTACCACTCCCATTCTCCCTCGTGCACTCTCCTCCTCCTGTTCCTACCCCACCCCGCAAATCGATACATTACGTACCTTATAACACCCCACTTTCTCCGCCACAAAATCCAGCGCCTGAATAATCCTCAACCCCAACTTCTTGCCCTGCTGATCCTTCGCGACCGCAATGTCCTCAATATGTCCGACCAGACCCAGCTGGTGTATGAATTTGCGCTCGACGATTAGCGCGCCGGTGCCGACGATGGCGGAGGACGAGTCTGTGATGCAGAGGAGGAAGTATTCATCGTTGCGGCGGGACATCCAGTCGTAGCGCTCGTTCCATTGCTAGATACCGCCTACGTATTAGCGATTGTCGTGCTGTTAGGCAATGTGGTTGTGGTCATGGGCATGGGCAGTGGGGATTTGGTGCAAGCTAGTAGACATGACATGATTTTGCATACCTCTTCAGTAACATCTCCAACCGTCGTCAGGACGCGTAATACATCGAGGAAGCCGTTGTGGTAGTCGCTGCGCTGGATGGGTCGGCAGCTGTAGCCTTCGGGCAACTGCTTGAGGACTTCGGGGGAGATGAGTTCAGAGCCGAAAAGTGGCGCGGAGGAGGAGTCGGAAGCCATAGTCGTCGTTGGTCTGCTATAGCTGTGAAACTTGTAGAGGCGTTTGCAATTGCAATTGTTGAGTGACGCGGCGGAGGGGTGTTTCGTGTCTTCGGAATGGCTTATCGATAAGATGGCGGTGAGGAGGGGAAGGATGGAGAGGGTACACTGTGTTTAGGGGCAAAAGACGACTGAAGCGACTGTAGGTTTTAGTTGAGAATCTTGTCCCTGATGCGGCTTGCTCGCTGACAAGCTGAAGAGCTCAGAGCTCGTGGCTCAGGGACCAAGGTCTATATATAGCTCACACGTCATAATCGCCCTCTGTTCAAGGATCATCTTCACGAAAACAAGCAAGGTACATGTACTGTAATGATAGATATTGAACATTAGAAAATAGGTATGTGTGGGTACATCGGCCGTGATAAGGAACAATCGTAACGATGGACAAACTGTCATGCTTCACCCTTTTGTACTTAGCGCTGCAGCTCCCTTCAGCCGCCGAAAGGCTTCGAGTACCTCGTCGCTCTTCAGGTCTCCATCTTCCAGCTCCAGACCTACAATCTTCGCCAACGCTTCAGCAAGCTGTGTGTTCTGGCGTTGTAATTGAATGACTCTGTCCTCGAGGAGACCCATCTTGTTGGCAGGATTTTCTTCTTGCAAAATCTCTTCTTGCGATTGGTCTGCTTGGTGAGCATATTCTACCAAAGTATTTCCTCGCAAGGTATCTCCCTGCAGACTATCTTCTTCAACAATAGGCTCTGGACTAGGTTGAGGCGTATGTGCCGGCGTCGGCAAGTCAGCTACCGTGGTATTCTTGTCCAAAGAACAAGGAACCGGCTTGCGCTTGATGCGCTGCAAATCTCGCAACTTGCGTGCTCGGGTTAGGTCATCTCGTGTGGGCGTCGACTGCAAAGGATGATCGTCCACTGGCACCGCCTTTGGTGATCTCTTCGGGCTACGTGGTGACCGTGGGAGAGGTGCAGAGACTGACCGGTCCGGAATGTTGAGCGTCTCAAAATTGGCTAGCATGTTTTCCACTGCAGCGCTTCCGAGAGGGTTAAGCATTTCCTCTGTGAAAGAAATGGCAATGGGGCGTGAGCGTCGTTGGGCTCTTTGCTTGGCTAGTGGTAAGGTGGTGACCACTCCAGTCGTTGATTCGGGGACGACAATCTTGAGATGTCGCGCACCCCCGGACGTCGTCATCTCTCTTGTGCATGATGGAAACTTTGGGAGATTGCGCACTCGCTCTGGTGAGCCTTCGATAGAGCCGACGCGGGCGGCAAGAGGCCTCCGCTGTTTGGCCTTGAACAATTTCATGCTCTTTCTTTGTTGTGTGAGCTTTGATTGAGGATTCGGTGGTGGGCCAGTATGTCTGAGAAAGTAAGCAATCTCATTGAGACACAGATCGCTGCTGGCAGTGATTGCATCATGGCAGAGGATTGGTGGCGCGAGTTTGCCAATAGTAGGTGAGCCAATCCAAATATGATGTTCCGCTGCTGAGGACTCTTGCGTCCGCTCCTTGGAACCGTGCAACGTATCCCCGTCATAAGGTGAGTACTGACCCTCGGCAGCAATCGCGAAGTCACTGTCGCGAGTCTTGCTGGGTGTTAGTGGTGTCGGGAAACTTGGGTTAGTGAGGCGTTTCGGACTGCGATGTGGTACCGGAGGTGGATGATTCGGCATTTCCAGCTCATCGACAGGGAATATGGCGATAGGCTCCTTCAATGGGCGGGGTGAATCTGGGAGAGGTGATGTAGGAGGTGTGTCGTTGAATGAGGTGTCAGGAATGATCGCGGGTGCTATTACAGGACCACCGCCCTGGCTATCAAAATATCGTTGGATGACACCGAAAGTACCCATCTCAGCAGAGACCTCACGATCCATGTCGACGGGCACGTCGCCAATCGTCTCAATCGGCTGGGGCGTGCCTTTGCGTCGATGTTTAGCCACGAAAGGCTCTAGTGGCGCATGTCGGCCGGAAGTGACAATCTTGTACGGGGTCTGTCGGCGCTGGCGCTTCTGCTCCTTTGGTTGCCGATCTGTAAAGCTTGTGCTACGGAGGCTTGCATCTCGGTTCGACTCCTTGCTCGATTCGGTACCTCCGGGACGACGTGTAGGATCCTGAATCAGTGGCGCAGAAAGTGACCTTCGGTGTACTTTTGAGGACGGCACATATGCTTCTGGAGTAGCCGATGCAACACCAACCTCAGTAGAGTCCAGCTCTGCCACATCATCGTGGTTGAGGATCGAACGGTTTCCAAAGGTGCCAGAGTTCGCTGACGGACTGTGGCCATGTTGACTCGTGCTACCCAGACTTCCGCTGGCCATGCTGCTTTGTCGAGATAGCGGACGAGAGTAATTCTCACTCTCAGCCCGAGTAGGTCGATACACCTCGATGGTCTGGCTTGACCGCATCTCAAAGTTTCTTGGCGTATGGTTGACGAACGTTCCTCTCCGCCGCTGCTGAAAGCCAAACTCGTCAATGTAATGCAACGGCGACGACAGCTCACCAGCCTCGGTCTCCGGATTTGCAGATGTCGACAGGTCTGGCTGTTGATCGACTGTGCTCGTTCCGGACTTGCGTTTCAATGATGCTTGACTCAACCTCACACTCTCTTCCTTGATGGCCTCGACCTGACCAGCATACTCGAGCGCACTGATTCCAGGATGACCAAACATAGGGAAAGAATTGAGAAGGTTATCTGTAGAGTTGTTGGAAGTCATCTTCGCAACCCGGGTCCCCAGCAAGCTTAAAAGAACCGAAACGCAACGCACCCCACGGTTACGTCGTCAGCCGCCCAATGTCCAAAGCTCAGAGCGCGAGCGAGAACAAACACCCGTCAAGCACTGTTTGGTCGAGAGAACGTGGCACAACCACGACACTGGTACGCGACAGGTACCTCAGCAGACAGGTGCATATGCAGTTGTCGTTGTACCTCGTGAAGACTTCGTTGCAACGTTAGCCAGGGGCGTGGTGGCGACGTTCATGCAAGTGTCCTGCAAGTAAGAAAATCTCCTGGATCTGAAGGGAGGAGAGGGCCTGCAGTGCGACCAAGGGCGGTAATCGATGTTGGGATCAGTTGGCGAGGCTCGTGATCAAGGTGACACGATGTGATACGGCAGCCTATTGATCGCTCCTGGGAGCTGGTGACAGCGAGGCGGGGTATGATCGAGCTGACGTTTCCCCACAGCTGAAGGTCCGGTCGGTGAGGTTGCCAGCTAATCAATTCAAGGTGGTGGGTATCGTACACCGTATGTCATGAGAATCGTGGATGGTGAGCCTCCAGACATGTCATTGTGTTAGTGTTGCGCTGCGTTCCGGCCCGTAGCTCTAGGCCAGGTCTCGAGTCGAGGTGTGGCTGTAGTCGACGACAGAAGGTTGTTGGCGCCTTCAGTGTCGCACAGAAGGAATGTGGTCGAACAAGGCTGTAGTGCAACCAACAGAAACGCTGAAGGGAGGAATGTGGTTCCGATTTCATGCACAACGAAGATAGGAGTCCGGGGTCACGATGATCACAGATCGAGCTGCAGAGGCCGTTGCATCGGCGAAGGCAAACAGGGCGAAGCACGGTCAGAAAACTTTTGAGGATTATGATGGTTTTGTGCACGTCTTGAGTCGAGGAAGTTGTGATCTGCAAATCCCCACAGCCAATGGGAATGCACACACAATGCTAAACGCGGGCGAACCTCCACTCACGAAAAAGGAGGCTTGCTTTAGTCCACGGCACTTCCTCGTTGCGCGCTGACGGCTACGCCTGTTTAGACGCAGCCACGAACGCCTCAGCCTTCGAGGCCGACCTGTTCCCGAGCCCTAAATCAGGGGTCTTCGGTTTGAATGCACCGATAGTCAGCAGCAATGCTGCTACTTCAGACGTCATGATACTAAGAGGCAAGAGCCACAGCTATGATAAACTACAAGAAATATGGTGTCGAGTCAAAACGCCGAAAAATGCTGAGCTGAATCCAGCCGCGGCCCGCAAACGCCAAGTATGTAGTAAATATGCAAAACGCCAGTTATGCAAGATGCGACTTCATACTTCTCCTCCATGTTGCCTGGCTTCCCCCCATCTTACTCAGTTTTCGGCCTTTTCTTCTTTTTGATGAACGGACTGGCAGGCTTACGTGCGGCCTGGATCCTGATCTTGGGCTTCGCCATGGCGCTCATTACATGAACTGGTTCAGTACTCGTGTCGGCCCCATTCAACGGGTTTGGTTCCACGCCGGGCGTAGCGCTGTGTCGTGGAGCGTCAGACGAGGCTGCCGGTGTGGAGCGACTGCTATCGCCGTTGAGCGTATTCGATGCGGAGTCTGACGAGGCATCCTCCATGTCGACATCGCCAGTCTCATCGTCCTTAAATAGGTCGAACTCGCCGGTACTTTCGGCTTTGCGCTTAGGATGGTGTACCAGTGCTGGCTCCTCCTTTATCTCGCGCTTGATCTCCTGCTTGATAGTCTTGCGATCTGAATCATTGGACTGACCGCTCCCCGAGCGACTCATTGGTTCCGATTTGACTTCAACAGACGGCCTGTGGGGCTGTATGTATCCTTCTTTCGGCGCAGGGAACTTGCTCGAATGCTGGTTGAGCATCTTGTGGAGGTCGCCCGTAGTGTAGCGTTTCCTGTCCTTTGCGTCTTCCACCAACTTGCGCCAGAACTCGCCACGGACAAGCGATTGCGAATTTCCAAGCACCCATAAGGATGACTTTGCACGGGTGAGACCGACGTTCATACGTCGGATATCTTGGAGGAAACCGATGCCACCCGCCGGAGAAGCTCGCACGCAAGAAAAGATGATAACTTCACTCTCTCGGCCCTGGAAGGCGTCCGTGGTGTTGAACTCGATGTCTTCTATGATATTGGGACCATACGAGGACATGAATCGTGTCTTGAGCTCCCGCAATTGACTCTTATAAGGTGTGATGATACCCACCTTGCCTTTGAAATTGTAGTTGGGAAAGTCGGACGTGAGACGCTTATATAGCTTCATCGCAATTTCAATCTCAGCCAGATTGATGAGGGAGTGCCCTTTGGGTGCTGCTTGATGCTGACCCTGCACATCGAAGAAGCGATATGGTCCAAGTAGCATGCTCTTGTGCCAATCTTGTTTGCGCAAAGCAGCCATATCACCACCGTCCAAAAGGCGGCCATCGTAGAACGTCTGGCTAGGGAATAGACTGATTTCGGGATGCATTCGATATTGCGTGTCGAGGAGGTGTACATCGTTGGGATGATTCTTCTGCATACGCACGAACAAACTTTGCTCAAGGTTAAAGCGTGCCGCATCTTTCGAGAAAACAGTGGGTGGCAGTTGCTTAGGATCTCCGACCAAGATGCATTTGGCGCAGCCATACTTGAGAGGAATAAGGGCGCTCATTTCGACACACTGTGCAGCCTCGTCCACAATGACAGTCTCGAACTCGATGCTGAGCCTCTGAAACATGTCATGTCCAGCACCGCTGAGAGTTGCACAAATGACATGAGCCTCTGACAGAACCGCTTCTTGTGCTCTAAGGCGATTGAGGTCCGCAATCCGGCCAGCGGAGCTCTCGGCGTCCTTTGTGTTGTCGATCTTCGTCCCTAGTATTTGTTTTTGCTTCTTCAACTGCCTTATGTCGTCATCAAGCTTGGACAAGTCATCGCCCTTGACTTCGCCACTGTCACGCTGCTCGAACATCTGTCTGATTCTCGCAGATACTTCTTTGTGATCATCAAACAGCTTTCGCTTCGCAGCTTGGTCGTCATCAGTCGTCTTTGAGCTCACGCCGAGTTTCGCGCTGACCAGTTCTTCCAAACACACATCTTGCACGTTCGCGTTGATGGCATCACTGCGGCCAAGGCGGACGATCTTGATCTTGCGCTCCTCCCCGTTCAATGTCTTGATACCATTTTTGAATCGCATTACTAATTCATCAACGGCGGCGTTACTGGGTGCGCACACGAGCAGCTTCTTTGGGGCTGCATCAGAAGGCTTCTGACCAGGAACAGAGACGGTTGTGCCACGATTGCGGAGCGTATCCGATAAAACGGCTCCAACGATAGCAGTGATGGTTTTAGTTTTGCCAGAACCGGGTGGACTGCACGCCGTTAGCATATGTATCGCCAGATCATTAATGAAAGACACACCCTTGAATCAACGTAAAGGCGTCGTTGTCGATAGCAGACTTGATTGCTTTCGCCTGCGCCTTGTTCACGTTGTAGTTCTGTATAAGCGGCGCGGTTTGCTTGTCACTGTACGTTAAGAGTGGTGATGGCTTGGCCCGGATGATTTCGTCGCACAGGTCATAATACTGAAGACCTTTCAAGGCACCATACTCCCGCTCCAAGGGCGTGATAGACTGGATCTTGGTACCATAAACTGCATTGTTCGGATTAAGCGAGGACGAGAGTGGGTTGGCAGGTACCACACGATACGACACTTCGATGTGCTGCTGCTTTCTCTTGACTCTGAAGATCCTAGCAAGACACGAGGGCTCGTTGGCTGAAGGATTTCTTGTCCCGGACAAGAGAATGACATCGCCCTCGGAGACAGAGATATCGCGATTCTCGGCATGGGTCATGGTACTTCCAACTTCCTGGAAAGCATCAACGCTCGCTCGAGACGTGATTCGTACTTCGTAAGGTTTGTTCTGGTTCTCTTCGCGAGCTTTCACAAAGTTCTGCCATGCCTCGAGAATGAGTAGAGGCTCGAAAGTCGACTGGTAGTCATTCGGAGTACGAAAGACGCCGAGAACTTTAGAGTACATGTGAGGGTTCGACTTCGGCGGGAAGTCACCTTCGTGGAAATAATCCCACCCGAGGATTACTCGATGCAGTGGGGACAGGTCAGGCGCAAGACGAGCGCGCATGTCGCGAATCGATCGCACAACCTTTTTCTTCTTGGTAGGCATCTGGATCTTGACTTCATTGATGATGTTCGTCTTTGCTCCAGCGTTGCCTTTGGATTTCTTGATGCCAAAGATCTCTTCGTCAAAGTCGCCATCATCAGACTCAGACTCGTCAGAAGAATGCATAATCCCTTCTCCTTTTGCAGCCTGATCTTTACCTAGAACACCAAGACCTTCGAGGCCAGAACCAGCTTCAGCGATATGACTTGGGATGCCACGGGCTTGCCTGGCCTTGGCGATGGCCGCTTGCTTTTCCTGTTCGCGCTTCTGCTTCTCCTGGGCACGCTTCTTTCTGAACTCCTCTTGTTGGATATTTTTCTGCGCTTCAAGCGCTTTCTGTTGCGCCAACTTCGCCTCAGAGGCCTTCATCTGTTCACGTTTCTGTTGGAAAGCACTTGCGCCGGACGTCAAGTTGGCCATTAACTTCGCCTTCTGGTCGGCAGGTGACGGCCGATCGGTGGAAGACGTGCCAGTGGACATCCATTTGCTCAATGAGCCCTGCTTGGGTTTGACAGGCTCTTCCTCCTTCACAAGTGGACGACCTAGGTGTGTTTCCAGAGCTTGCTGCAGCTCGGCCTCTTGCGTCGAGCTAAGTTTTGCGCGAACCTCGCCAGACAAGACCCTCTCCATATAAGAAAGAGTGTCAGCTGTGATCTCGATAGACACATTATGGAGTCGGATCAGGAGCTTGCTGATTAGGGTCACAGACTTGCTCGACAGGAATTCATCGCGAAGACGAAGCCAGCGAGCCAATCCATCCATGGCACCAGCTGGCTCGGCAAGTAACTCCTTCAAAAAGTCGGACTTATCATCACCATCTTGATCACCCGTTGTGGAGCCCTTCAGTGCGGTCGCGAAGATGCTGTACTGGTCGAACAGCTGATCCGCAAATTGCATCGTGTCTCTGCAAAAGTCCATCATCATGTGCTTCTCGTAAAAGCCCAAATTGCTCCATGCCTCTGTGGTGGCAAAGATCATTGTGAGCATGTCCCACAGATATCTCCAGAAGGTCATCGTTGTTCCAAGTTCGCCAGATTCAAGGTTCCGAGACCGCAGGATACCATCTTGAGAATTGCACATGACATCGATAATATCTGAGCAAGTCTTGATCATGCTCGGCGCAGGAGCGAAAGCCTTCTTTTGCTTGACTTGTCGCACCGAATCTGAGATACCATTAAGCGCGTTCCGGTAATGTTTTCTCAATATGTGCTGTAGAGCATTTCGACGTTCGTCTTCTGAGCTAATGACCTTGAGAAGCTCGATTACTGAGCTCCTCGAATCTTCAGTGGACGAGAAGAGAAGGGAGACGATGGCGCTGGCAGCACTGGGCCGCTCGAAAAGAGCTTGTAGTTGACCAGGGTCAAAATCTGATAGCCGCTCAACAACGTCGGTGATGGATTGCGAAAGAAGTTTGAACCGGTCATTGAAATGCCGTACAGTGGCAGGCACTTTCTCAACCCCTGCCTTCATAGACAAGGGTTCCAGTCCAATGAGTGTTCGGCCTGCAATCAGTAGATGTACTGCGAGGTCAAGATTGCTGGCATCTATCGCTCTCAGAACAGTTTTCCAGATTGCGGTTGATGAAGGTGTCTCGGTAGGGGACGGCTGCTTGTTGGTAATGAGGTGTCTCTCTACGACCAACGACTTTGCCTCGAGCTGGAAGGCGTATTGTATAACAGCGAGAGCCAGCTGCAACTCTTCTTCCATGCCTGGGGTACGCTTGAAATCCTTCAGTTTGGTAACAAGTAACTCAATATATGTGGTGAGCATTTCTAACATGCCATTCACGGTTGGCTGTCCGACGAAGTCGGAGGTCTGCTTGTTTTCGCCCATTGTTTTGAAAGAATAGACCAAGACTTTCATGCCCTGTTTGAGGCAAAAGGCTCTGGCAGTTGGCGAAAAATGATCGGTCTGAAAGCGACCAAAAAGCGCATGGGCAAATGGTCGAACAGCAGGTCCAAGGTTGGAGACCTTGATGGATGCGAGGAATGGCTGTGTCCAGTCAAAGGCGGCCTCGAGATTGTGCATGTCGTCTGAACTATCTGTAGCTGCGGCCAGGACCTGCTTCATTACGGGGCTGTTGAAGACTTGCTCCACAACATTCGCGATCGACGGAGTGATCGCATTCATGCCATCCCAGAAGTCCACTGGCGCCTTTTCGAGCAGTAACTTCATGGTGGCCAGCAGTTCAAAGAAACCTTCCGACCTTAACGAGAGGTGGTCGAGCATCAATCTATAAAAGTCGCCGTCAAGACCACGGATATACTCTGTCACGAGCTCGCGGTCCATTCTCTCGATGATGAGACGTACCCCACCCCAGAAAAGCGGTACGTACGATAGATCGAGGTTCGTCATCTGAACCTTCATCATTACGTTGATGAGATGATCGCGGACAGCCCATTCAAACTCTGACTTGAGCAGGTTCCGCTTGAATCCAACCCATGACTTCGATGCCCAGTCTAGGCGTCTGGGGTTTTTGCTGAACAAAAACCGTGTCATGGCAGGGAGGTATGTTTGAAGCTTCAATCGCTTCTTGGTTTGGACCATGTCGAAAGGGGCGTCAAAGTATTGCTGGAGCTGGACTTCGTCGCATAGCATGGCATCGCAGCTCAAGGCCTCAAAGAAGGCGTATGTGCATTCGGACGGCAAGAGGCGCATCGTCCTGGCCTTTGGCTCAGCGTTGCTGAGCAAGTTGTTAGCCTCCTCCAAGCCTTTACGGATGCGCCCAAGCGAGGTATCGTCGACCAGCCGCAGGAACTCGCCGATGTTCTCTTCGTCATACGAGTCCATCAGCCGTATCTTCCACTCGGCCCTCGACATATAGAAGACCCGAACGCATACATCACACGACTGCATGTATTTGTTGTGCTGTTCGACCAGCCATTCCTTATGTGGTGCCGCCTCGTCGCCATCGAAGGCGAGGATCTCCATAGCTTTCAGCGCCATCCATCTGCGCTGCTCGGCATCTTGTATTTTGAGCTTGCGGTTTTCGAGTTCGGCTGGGTCGGTTTCGGGCGGGAAGCCAGCGATATCTTCGTCGAAGTAAGTGTCGCCATCATCGCCGATTCGTGGGCAGAAGAGATGTTGCTCTTCTGGTAACGCTCGTAGCTCACTGTATGCACAATCGTGGTCAGTCCTGGTTGGTGAAGCATGCTTGGGCAGAAGCATCGGTTTCGTAGACAACGAAGGTAGAGCTCTACCGAGAACGTGAGAGTTCCTAAAGCCAAGAAAAGTTGCCATGTTCTGAACGAACTTACCTGATCTTCTCGAGAATCTCCGCCATGGTCTGTTACGCCGAAATGCACTGCTGCACGGAGCTAGCTTGCATGCACCTCTCTCTGCGCGGCGGTCAAGAGCAATCAGGCATTGCCTGCTTCCAGTGCTTTGTAAAGACACAGAGCAGTGCGGCAATTGTCTAACTAGGTGCAGATGCTATATAGACCCAGGCCACTCTGTGCCTCCCCGGTGCTGGTGGCTGATGGTGGTGGAGCGGGAGTGTTAAGAACGGAGGGAGCGGAGAGCCTATATATAGGCTGCAAATAAAGAACTATGGAGGGTACGGCAACAGGTGAGAGAGCGTGGGGCCCGACGGTGAGATGTCGGGCGTGAAAGTGGTGCTTTCGAGCAGGTAAAGGACGTCAGAGGGCTGCATCTCGGCTCAAAGAATCGCAAACGCGACGCGGCTGACTAGTCTAGCGCCACGGACGCGTGCATGGACATCTACCGCCAAGCCAATTACGCTTCCTCTTCCAGCACCATGCAATTCACCCATACTGTGTATTTATTCGACGAAGCAGTCTTTGCTTCCTGTTCTTAAAATCATCACATGCACTGTACACACTTGCTAAAAGTAAGGACCAGCAAGAGCCGGCCGTAAGATTAATATCTACACTCAATACGAACACCTCCATATTCATCAGCATCTATCATGTCCATGATCTTGCTCTGCTCCGTTGCCCAAAAAGAAATGCTGAAAGAGGGAATTCCGACTTATACACCTTAAAGAAACGCCAGCTTTGCTCCGCGGTATGGCAAGCTATTGATGGGTGACAAACAAAAAACGCTAGATAAGGAGATGATATCTTTTATGTACAAGTGTCGTGGTCAAAATTAATTTATGCCCATTGCATCTTTTCATTACCAAGTCACCACCAATGCTACCGTGGGGGGCTTTGCGGTGCATTCTTGGGCGGACTCCTAGGCGGGCTCTTGGGCGCAGGCATTGGTGGTGCCTCTCGGAGATCGGTGGGGGCGTCGTCATGCGTCAAGGTCGCTCTCCGAATGGCGTTCCGTAAACGACTTCCCAGGTTGGGTACGGTGCTCTGATGTCCTTGGCCCATGCCCTGCACACTAGCTCGATTTCCATGGAAGCTGTTTCGGCTGTGGGCAGACTCCATGCGCGTCAACATTGCTGCTGATGTGAAGTCGTTGCTAGCTTCAAAACTGGGGCGCACACGGTCCATGGACATCCTCGCCCGGTCAAAGCTGGGTCGTACGCGGTATTCGGTCGACACGCGTGTAGCGGGAGGCAGGCCCTCCATCGAGCGGCGGTAGGTATAATCCGTACTGTTAGATCCGTTCTGGCTTCGAGGGTTATGTGTTGTGGCTGTAGGAGCGACGGAAGGCGGATAGATTGGTCGCACGTCTTCATCTGCCACATCCGCATTGGCTGCCTTATACTTTGTCGGATCCACTTCTGCGGGAGGTGGCTTGGTAGCGACCTTGTCTGGCGGTGGAGGAATGTAGTTGTTGTTCTCCCGGAGGTAGTCAAACTTTCCTAGCTTGACTTGCTCGCGAATAATGTCCACATCGAGAGGGAAATACAACTTCTGAACAACTTTGAAAATGAAACGGGGTAGCAAGGCACTTATGACAGCAACCAAAAGATAAACCCAAAAGTTCAAGTTGCCGTAGACCTCGGCACCGGCTTTGTAGAACTGTGCGCTCGAGGTGAAGGACGTGTAGACGCCGGTCCAGAACCAGACTAGAAGTGTACTGATCACGATGATGAGCAGCATCAGCCAGTCCCAGCGGTAGGAGTTGTACAACACATAAATGTTGGCGGCACAGACTGCCGCAGTAAGGGCATAGATACCCATACGTCGGTACTCGGCCAGGTCCAGACCATTCGAGGACGCGAATATGCCATTGGCAAAAATCTCGTAGCAGAAGTAGAACGCTATTAGAGACTGGTAGAGACCGTCGATCATGTACGCCCTGTAGAAAATTAGTAGAGCCACACGATATGCGACAGTAACACATACCAGAACTTTGGCTGGGTCCACTCTTTCCGCTCAATGCCGCGGCGGTAGAGTTGAGGAACTGCCAAAGAGACCCTGTCGTCGACATCTTGATCGAGAACACCCATAACAATGACGGGAAGGGAGGTGAATGCAAGATTGAAGAAGATGATGTAGGAGTAGTCGAAGAGATACTGGATGTCAAAATCGGTGTAAATCTGGTACCAGAATAGGGCAAATACCCAGACAATGTTCTATCTTCATTAGCGTCTTATGTTCAAGGGACAAGTTGTCGTGCTTACTTTGTAGAAGAAATTCGCAATGGTCTCTCCCAGCCGCCGGTACGACCATCGACCGTGGACAAGCACCAGGCGGGTCAGGAATCTGAATTGGCCGATGGCGTAATCCGAAGACATTACGGCGGCGCGACCTTCGACACCGGCAATACCGACACCGACGTGCGCTTCTTGAATCATGGCAACATCGTTGGCGCCATCGCCAATAGCCAGAGTAAGGCAGTCCAAACCATTCTTGACCATGTTGACGACAGCAGCCTTCTGGCTGGGACTGACACGGCAGCAAAGAACGGATCGGCATCGTCGACACAAGAGCAAAAACTTGCGCTTCACTGAATCGTCCAGGGCAAGCTTAAGGGTATCGCCATCAATGATGATTGCATGTGTTGGTGGAGGTGGTTCGTGGTCAGTTTGCGCGGCGGCCAGCTCCTCCTCTGAGCCAGTCAGACCAAACAACTTCAGCTTCTCGTCGATTTGTGCCTCAACAGAAGCAAGACTGTCGTCAGTAACTTTAAGGATGATGAGATCCATGTCGTTGTCCAGAAGGTTGCACGAGAAGCCAATGTTGATAGCTGTCTCAACCTTGTCACCGGTCAACACCCAGAGCTTTATGCCAGCCTGTCCTAGCAATGAGATTGACTCGGGCACTCCATCCTGTAGTCGATCTTCGATGGCAGTGCCTCCCACTAACCACAGTTGGCTTTCGATTCGGTCGGAGACTTCTTCCAATTTCTCTTCGCGGCCAACGACGGCATTTGCAGCGACGTCGTAGTCTCTGTTCCATTCCTGATATTCTTCTTCAGAGATTTCCCTTTGGCCTATGCACAGAGTTCGAAGTCCTTCCCGAGCGAACATCTCGAGGTGCTCACCAGTGCTTGCACGGAGTTGGCGCTGTTCGTCAGGGATAAGGCGCGAATAGATCATGCTGTCAGCTCCTTTGCAGAAAAGCATAATCTTGCCATCTGGCATTCTGATGATGGCACTCATTCGCTTCCTCGTCGAGTTGAATTCGAGGGTATTTAGGACTTGATACCTGCGTTCTTCTCCCATCACGTTGAGGATCAAGCGATCATCTTCACGGCCCACGAATGTGAAGCCGACGTCGCGCGCAGTGGCCACGAGAGCCGCCTCGTCGGGAGACTGGGCCTTGAACTCGATCTTTGGTGGATCACCGGGGGTTCGTTCGGTCACAACAGTATGACAGAGGGCCAAAGCGATCATGAATTCTTCGTTTGCCGCTTTTTGTTCCATGCCGGATTCACCGGCGAGATCGTCAATGTAGTCCGGGGCAACAAAAGTTAGATCGTCGTCCCACAGGTAAGGGTTGTTGTGCAATTTGCGAATACCCTCGATCATTCGAACGCGATCGCGAGCGATTTGTTCGCGCGCTCGAGCGCCTTCGACCTCGACATCCACACCTTGTCTACGCTGCATACCAGCCTGGGCCTCAGTATACGCCTCTCCATAAGGAACGCCATTGATTGTGCATTTCTTGAACTCCATCACGTTCTGAGTGAGTGTGCCAGTTTTGTCTGAAAAGATGTACTCGATCTGTCCTAGGTCATCCGAGATATTCCAGGACTTGGGTGTACACGGGTAGTCGATCTTTTCGTAGTACATCTGCACATCGCTGTAGATGAAGAGAGCCTGCAGGGTGCGGATGATTTCGAGCGTGATGTAGAGAGAAATGGGTACCAAGTTCTGGAACAGAATGACACCTGCCCAAAAAGAGATAACACCGTCCGTGGCTGGGTTACCGCCATATGATCCGTACTCGAAGATGGCATGTGAGGTGTCGTCCCTAGCCCAAGTAACACCGAGAACGATTCCAGCAATTAAGCATAAGACGAAGAGGACAATGAAGTTGTAGATGACATTCCAGTTGAGTTCTTTCGAGATCCTGGCGCGTTTGCTAGGTGTAATGCCAGAATTGATCACGATCTTTGTCTCATCGCCGGTAAAGACCACCACGCCGAGAACCCATTCTGTGTTTCGAAGCTGACATCCACGAAGAAGCAGGTTGTTGATCGAGACTGGTTCAGCCATTTCGTAACTTGGCGTTTCGGGGTCCTTGGGGTTGTGCTGCTGCCATCTGATAACAGCACTGTACGAGTAGAGATTCGAGTGCGGACCTTCGCTTTCGACGACGAACTCTGCGCGTTCGCAGTGGCGGGCGTGACGAACATCGCGAGTCGAATGTAGGGCGTTGCGCACTTTTAGGTTCGTCTCGCCGTCCAAGTTCTTGGTTTCAACGTAGCAAGCACCGTCATCAGACGAGGTCGACAGCACGATCATGTCGGCTGGAATTTCTTCGTCGTTGTACAGACGAATGAAGTCGCCGACTTGCACATTCTTCCAGGCATCCTTCTTGAATCGTGCCTTCTCCGGCGCTGTCTTGTACGGGTTCAGAACGCTGCCCCAGAACTTCTTCTGGGTGATTCCTTTCGTGTCTGCGCCTCGAATCATGTCATTCTCGCCGGGACCACTCGGTGGAGGCGGAGAATGGCTTGGGGACTGGCCTGGTAGTGGGGATGGGACCGGGGTCATTTGGATGCCCGGCTCGGTGCCAAAGTACGACTCCCTGCGAGTCGCGACGGATGCCCGCCGTGTTTCGATCGAGGGGCGTGAGCCGTCTATGCCTCGCTCGTCACCCTCCTTGCCCTGAGCACCCTTTCCTTTCAAGCTCTTCGCCTTCTGGAATCCGCGCCATGTGGTAACAATGGCTTTAGTGGTCGCTTTCTTGATCCTGCGCCACAAGGAGATGGTGTCTTCGGCGGTATTGACGTTGTTGAAATCGACAAGCCTGTGCACGGGTGCATTGTTCAGCTCAGCGTCGAGCACCGTTCTTCGCCAGTCCTCTATAGCGTCCTTGACCGCTGTCACAGCGAGAATGACGATGAGAGGCGCGGCGTTCAGCGCAGGATTACTGACGCCAAAGATTGAAAAGATCTGCAAGACATGTTAATCAGTGTGTTGCCGGATGCAGCATGCGGAGTGAGACATACGCCCAGGATAATAATGAACAGAAAGTAGATGTTCGCAATGTTGTGGAACTGGAACCACAAATTCTTGGGCACGAAAGATAGCGGCGTGTACTTGGCGGTTCTTATCTTGTTGCGCGCGAAGTGTGCAATGGGATGGCCGTCGTCGTCGCGCTCCGCCTGCGACACAGGCACGTTTACGTAGACCCGCCGTCCGCCGTCTGGCTCGTCGCTGCCCGCATCTGAACTGTCCACCGAGTGGTCGCCCGGTACTTCTCCTTCTTTGCCCAGCGAGTCCCGCTTCTCTCCCGAGCCTATCCTCCGGTGCAACCTGGCCTTGAGGCTCTCCCTCTTATTCTGCGCCTTTGCACCCGTCGCCCGGTGCGTCGCCCAACGTATCCGCTTTTGAGGATGCGACGTCTCTACGCGCTCGATGGGCATCAGCTCGTCATTGGCGGGTTGCTGTGCCATGGCGGACGTGTTGTCGCTCGCCGCGGAGGCGTGCGAGGGCTACGAAGCTCCAAAGGGCCGGGCGGCCTCAGCCGGAAAGGCCTTTCACGCGACAGGCAGAGCCAATTTGCTGCGGGAAGCAAATAGAGGTGCGCGGAGGAACGTGTTGGCGGTGTCCGGATGGTGTCGGCGTGGTGGGTGGTGGTGATGAAGGGGGTTGAGGCCAGAGATGGGCGTCGTAAACGGATATTATGGAACACCCCGGTCAGCGAAAGCGTAGCGGGTGCAATGCCAACAGCACCAAGAACGGGGCTCAGCAGGTGAGATTGTACGAAAGCTTCTGCGGAGGTGGAGGTGGAGGACGCTGCGAGCGCGCGCGTTAATCCATTCGCAGCGGAGGACGAGGGAAGTGGCGGCTGGTAATGATGCTCTACTTTCTGTCTGCTTACACACAGAGCGGCCCGTACGAAGCTTCGGCGATAGGTACACCTAAGACGCGGCGCTAGGACTGCTAGACCCCCGATGCGATGCTCCACTTGCAGACGACGCGAAGAAGATTCAGAAGAAAAAAGCCAGTTGTGCTTGCGACTCGTGCGCGGGGCGGAACCTTTGGAAATGAGCTTGTCGTTGCTGTCATTATGAGCCACGGCGGCCCTTGTCCGCACTGTTGCTAATAATCCCCAAGACACAGCTTCTCACAGCCTGGTCAGACTCAGCCCGTCAGCAAATAACACTGCGCCGCTACTGTATATAGGGCGTCTTGTTACATGCGACCGCGGCACGGTCAGCAGCACTTCTAAGCATCACACTGCCCTCGTTGGACTCCGCTGCCCTCTTGCGGACAGCCGCACGCGTCCTCGCATAGGTGAACAAAGCAACTGCGCGCAAACATGGTCTTTCATCAATTCTTCGAATGCAAATGGCCTCTTCGCGCATTGGCAGTTTCATGCACTCAAATTGGCCAAGTACGACGGGTTTAAGGCACCTCATATAGCTGTACGGTGTTCGGGCATGCCTTGCGACAGGGAAGGCAGATCTGTGCTGGCCGCGCAAGGCCGAGCGCAGATCATGCGAAACACGCGAAACACAGAGAGCGCTGCGGACTGGCGCTATTCATGCGTGCTCTTCTCAGCGTTGTGCGGTGTGAGTTGAGGCTGAAACAATTGGTTGCAGATGCGATTGACATGACGGCGAGATCGCGCTCTGTTTGTGTGTGAAGTCCACCGTGAGGTATCGCATGCACCGGAAGCGTGCGGCAGCCAGGCGGATGCGCTGGTTGCGGGACCCTTCTCCACCTGCATCATTTCAGGGCTTGTGGCGCACACATGTGACATCGCGGACGAAAATACACGCGACGAGAGCGCTCGATACGCGCCAAGCATCCGAGCATCAACACCAACCCCACTATCTCATTGTCGCGTTCTGCTGCGGACATGAAGCCGCCCAAGAAGCCGAGTATACTAGACTTCTTCGCGCCTGTCGCTCGCCGTCCGCAGGCGCAGGTTAATGCAAATGCCACACCGCAATCGAGAGGTATTGCACACGACCTCATCGCGTCCCAAATGCACGAGGCTAACATCCCATACTGTCTTAGGCGCAAGCACTGCACTTTCGAGTCCACAGGACGACATTTTATCTTCCACAACAGATGCCTCTGATGTGCAGCCCAGAAAGTCTGCCCCCACAGCGCCGCCTGCGCCAACCAGCACGCATACCGTAAGCCTCGATGCGCAGCCGCCAACCACGTCGCAAACCTCAGTCAATTCTGGTGCGAGCAAGAGAGTCGTCACCAATGGCGAGCAAGTGGTACTCAACTCGGATTCCGACAGCGACTCGCTACCAGAGCTTGACTTTGGGGTGCTGACCACAGGTTTCAAGACTGTGGCCCCAGCAACACGCTCCAAGCGTACCGCGGAACATGACGATGATGGACTTCGCAAGCCTGAGAAAAGGGCAAAGAGCAAGAGTCGGCACTTTGACCAAGTCATTCAGACGGCGAAGAAGAGTAGAGAGGTCGAGCAGATCATTGCTGAGCATAAAGCCGATTTGGAAAACGCTGTGAATGGAGCGTCAAATGCCGATTTTGTGTTCAATGAATATGCTCTAGGCCAGGTGGTCCAGAATGACGAAGACCCCGATCAAGCACATCGTCTCTTTCTAGCCATGCAGCGGACCAATGCCACACATGTCGAACGCGTTTACCATTTATTCGACTATCCTCAAAGTTTGTCAGTCGCCTCAGCGAACTTCCCCATGCACAGTTTGCCAGAACATCGCTGGACCACGAGTTTCCGAGGCACGCGCACTACAAGAATGCTGAAGTGGACCTACTGACAGTGCCTAGACGCGGCCACTCGAGACCAGGCTTTCTATACTGGCTTTGCACAACAAGTATTTCGACTGCAAGAACTTCCTCAGGAACTTGCTTCCTGGATGATAGACGAGAGTATGTTGCTGAAAGTAGTTGTCGGAGTACTCATTGACGTTTGCAGTCTGCCTGAGTCGCAGCGATGCCTTGACCTCAAAATATCTCGAGATCTTAGAGGTCCGCAATTGGTCCTATATACAATCGGTATGCAACTAATTATTATAGTTAAACGAACAGTACCTGCGAAATTTGCTCGATCGTGAGAGGTTGAACAGAATCTTCATGGAAATTGGTGCCAAAGTGCCCAACACCAGATCCGAAGCTGAGCTGGTTCCGGACCGTGAAAGCCAGTCGGCAAGCGCTGCGCCTCTTCCAGCGTCGTTGAGATCGATTGCGAGACTCCTGCAAAAAGCAGCTCCATTGCAAGTTGTCTGATGGAGAATTACTGAGCTGTACTAACACTGTCAGCTTACGACCAAAAGCTAGGAGCTATGCCTGTCATATTCTTTGCCATGTTTGCATAGACGCGCGTTTACACGCCGTTGCCGACGTCTTAGCTGCTATTCAAGATGCTTTAGAGGCCATAATCTGCAATTTTGTCGACAACCAAAAGCTGATTCAGGGCGTAGGGAGTCCCCATCCTAAGGATGAGGCTCAATTTCTAATCTCCTCACAGCTCAGCAGTCTCTTGCCGCATTTGCTTTCGTCTGTCACTCATCCGCTCTTACAGCGAGATCTCGTCTGTGCTCTGCCAGCTACATCTCCCTTGACTGCTTACTTCCGAAGACATCTAGCGTTGTCGTTCTTGCTTCATCCCGAGGCTCTGACCGTACCTCTAACAGATCGAGAGGTTCCGGCACTGGTACACAAGCTTCTGCAAACTTCTCAAGGGTTCCGTATCAACAAAGGAACGAATTATCACCACCTCACAGCCCGAATGGCCGTATTAGACATCGCTATTGGTCCAGGTCTTCTTGTGGTGCCCTACCAGCCACTGATAAGCCCAGCGCCATCTCAGTCAGGCTCATCACCTCTCTTAGCGCCTACACCAGCATCAGACGATGTCAAAGAATTCAATAAAGTCGTAGACGCCCTCGCACAACACATTAAATTGCTCGGTAACTCCATCATGGAGGCGGGAGCGGTAGCCGACCTTACCATCCTGGACGCAAAGGATAGCGTCGAGCGGCTTTGTGCGCGCCTCGAGCATGCTGTGCGCATCGGTGGCAAGAAGTCTGTTGATGTCTTCGGCAACGATGACGAGGGGAAACAACTCAAGGTCACAGACATCTTTCGCAGAGCCGCCATGGTGCGTAAGTCTGCGCCTGTGCCTGCGAACGGCATCTTCGACAATGATGACGACGATGATAGCGCCGTCGCTGCTCAGATAGAGGCCGAGACGGCGACGTAGTACGAGCGCTACGGACAATCTGAAGCTGCGTGCTGGATGTCTACAAGTGCCTAGAGTTGGAGCACGTGGATATCGTACACATCAGTACAATGCCTATAGGTCTGTACATACTATCATCCAGCATCGTCACTATTTCGAGAAGCAAAGCCAACTGTATGGTTCTCATAAGGTGTGAACCTCTCGACCCAATTTCACCTATCAAAGCGCTTCCCTGCTTCTCCCCGCATAACAATACAAAACCCAAATCTTAACACCACACCTCATCCCCTTGCCTCACCTGCAAGGGAATAATATCCGCATAACCCATCCATGCACCTAACCACCAAACCATCACATTGATCCCGAAGCACGTAGCCGCACATCGCATGATCAATTCGCACCAGATTTCGTAGCTCACACACCGTATCCCATCCCGCCCACGTAAGCACGCCCACCACAATTCCGCAGCCGAAATTAGCTCTCGTTCGATGTCCCCTACCAATTGCTTACTGCGCATCTGTGCGATCCCTGCAGCGACCCGTCAGGCAAGTTTGCCAAGGAGTCTAGATGAGGCAAAATCTCACAGTAGTTGGCACCTGGTGCGTGGTAGGGCCGCGTCTTGGCAATTGGATAGCAAGGCTGGCACGGCTTGCGCGGGACAGGGCTGCGGGACCGGGAGGGTTTTGTACGGTAGGTAATTTGGGGGCTGGGTTGGATTGGATTGAATTGAGGGGATGGGTAGATGCGGCATTGAGCTGGATTGGGTTGCATTGATGATTGATGATTGGGAATGAGCACTACGATACCTGGGTCCTGTAAATTGACTAAACTGTCCTACGCATTGCCATTGTGACTGTTATCGACTCTATTTCAGAGATTGTGTAGAAAATGATACAGCACACGACAAAATCCACAACCACTTGAATCACGAATCAAAACCCGTTGCAGTGCACATGATCCATCCAAGCCTTTTCTAGTACTTCCTCCGTGGACGGATGTCCTCTTCCGCCTGTTTCAGACCTGATCCTTGCAGCGCTGCCGACCGAACGGTTTTGCGGCGGTCGGGACACGCGCGCGGACTAAACTCTCTTCAGCAGACCCTGGAGCTTTTCAGAATACGGAATCTAGGGCTTGGAATCCGGTAGTAGGAAAAGCTAGACAGATGTATGGCGTATGTACACAGTAGGGTTCGAATGAGACTTTGATAAGTGGTATGATTTGATGGCTTTTCGATCTATGTTGTTGTAGTTATTGTAGGGGAACAAACGCTAAATGCAGAATCGACGCCAAAAGAACAAAAGTTGTGATGGTGTATCCTTTCCTATGACCACACTCTTCACCATTGTGCCTGCTTCATTACACACCACGGCGCCCGGCCTGAGATATGGATGACGTTCACGCTGCATCACTCCTCGTGCCATCCATCCACTGCTCCACTCATCCTACTTTTCACCCAGCCTTAAATACCACCCAGACCATTCTTCTCGTCAATGTGGCGGTAACGCTCTTGCTCCATCCTGAACTTGAGGACCATGGCGACGCAAAGAACGAGCATGACATCGATTCCGACGATTCCAAAGGCAGCAGTGAAGACCTTGTCAAGGTAGCTGTTGGCAAAGGACGAGAACTTGCCAATGCATCCACCCTTTTGCGCTGCAACGAGGGGGTTGAGGCAGGTGCTGTCCTGAACAAAGGGAGGTGTAGTGGAGTTTGTGTAGCCGCAGCAATCAAACTAGTCTTGGTCAGCATCTGAGTTGCATGCGGCGGTGTTCGGCTGGTCCGAGATGTTGCACAGTAGGCTCCATAAGCCTCTCCACGTGGACCAATCTGCAGACTAAACCCGTCCTAGCGCTTACGGCAGGTACGCACCTTTTGTTGTAGGAGACTCTGAATCTGAGGTGTCTCACGCCCCCACAAGTCGCTGAGATGTCTGCGTGTCTCTAGCGTCTCTGCCCAGACCGCAAGACCGAGACCCAGCGTGAAGGTTGCACAGGCGACTACCAGCCAGCCCTGGGCACGCAGCCAGCCTCGATTGGTGGGCAGGAAAAGAGCCGGCAGTGACAGGAGGAACGTGACAAAGATGAAGATTGAATTGACGACGCCGGCTACACAATAGTCAGTACTCTTGTTGATGTATTGTGTGGTGCGTGGCACGAGTTGCGCCACAGTGGTGCGGCAATATCGAAGACTTGAAGTCACTCTTTTTGCAATGCGAGGCTGTCGTACCTGTCAAGGGACACTGTCCAAGCAGTAGATTCTGCGTGACGTTTTCTGTGGTAGGAGTGTTCCGCATCGACTGCTCAGACATGAGAGAGAAGCCCAGCAGCAGCCCTCCGCACCCGGCGAAGAGGAAGTCCAGTCCCACGAAGACCATCATGAGCTTAGTCGGCATGGTGGCGGCTTGGTGCGCTGCAGCGCTCTGTTCAATGAAGGGATTGGATAGAAAGAAAAGAGTGGAAGTCGAGCGCAGCGGAGCCGTCCGGCGTGCTCTGGCAACTGTGTCGATCTACGCCACGAAAGCAATTATTAAAAGATACAGAGAAACGAAGTGAAGACGAAGAGAGAACGGCAGGGACAGACTGAGCGGTGGCTACATGGCATTAGCAGACGGGTGCGTCGAGCATTAAGAGGGCATGGCAGGGCGCGTCGCAGTAGTGTGTCAAAAGCGTTTGGGCGGACGGGCGAATCACGTTGCAGGATTCCATTGTGGTTCGATATTCTGGCGCTGCGACGCTCGGCAGTGGGAACGTCGAGGCGCGGTGGAGTTTGGTGTTTCCTGTCGAGCGCAGAGCCTGACAGGCGACGATGAGGCAATGCAGCGCGACTACTATCACGAGCTGACGGGCGTGGTGTTGAGCCTGAGCTCCCTCGGTCGTGGTGAAGGGTTGGTGGCTTGCTCTCGCAGCTGCACGGCCGCCGAAGCGAGAGACGAAAGGGGAAGGCGGCAAGTAAAGCTGCAGGCGTCTTCGCTCTCGCTCCCTGTGCATGCATGCAATTCGAGGCGCGTGCGATGGCTGCTCATTTCAAGATTGCTGGGCTGGAGATAGCACAGTAAATCGTGACACTCGCCAGTATGCGTCCTCTGTGGATGTAGTTGTAGACCTCACACACGGCTAGACAACCTCAGAACAGAACAGGCGCAAGAGGTGTCCGGCCTCGGTGGTGGCCCGTCCGATGAAGGGCGCGGATAGCCAGTGTCTCGCGTGATAGGCCGACGCGCAGCGCCTAGTCTGGATCGGACCCACCGCGCAGCCAGTCATTGGTGGAAGGCGAGCGGCCCAAGCATCCATCGATCCATCTCAGGGTGTCGCTGTCCCGCTGTTCGCTGCTCAAAGCAGACTGACAGCTTCATTGCTGAGCTCCCACGCTCGCCGTGCATGGGGCGGCGGCGCAGACGGTGAGTCTGTCTTGTGCTGCTCCATCTGCAGTGGCATGCTCCACGCACACAGCGACACGGGCGGGCAGGTCCTCGACGGCCTGCAACTGTAGCCGATCTGCATGATTCGAAAGGCGGCGACCAGGGTGCTCAATGGTTGCATTGCCCCATGCTCCAGCCCGTTTCCCTGCGAGTGCCGTCAGCTGCTCCCTAATAAGCCAGCCGTTACTGCCTTTCTCGTCCAAAAAGCACCTTCCCTTCTTCAGTCAGACACCCTCAACTTGCGTCTGGTTACCGTCTACCCTGCATTGACTTTGCGCATATCTCTGCCTCTTCCGTGGCCGCCTGGACAACTTGAGGCTCACTGCAAAGCGTTCACTCGCCTCGACGCTCTGCCCGCGCCCGCGCCAACCAGACCCGCCGCCCGTGAAACTATTCTCTCTGGTACGTACCCATCCCAGCCTCCGCTTCAGCTTAGTGCCTGCGCTTCCTTGCATTCCTCCGCCCGCCGCGAAAGCTTTGAACTCCCGCGCCAAACGTTTTTCCTGTTAAGACCTAAGCTTGCCTTCTCCCTTTGGCCTTCACTAAACCCTCCTCGACAGAACTTGCGCGTGCGCCAGCTCCCCCACAAAACATCGCTGCCACAGGCTACAACCTACAAGCAGTTAGCCCTCTTTTCGCGCAACACCACCACCACTCATCCACCACTCACCATGTCCGACCTGGCCCAACACGACGCATCGCCAAATCTCGACGACGGCAATGGCACCCTTGACCTGCAAGAGTCCAACCGCGGCACCAAGCGCCCGCGCCCTGCGGCCGACGACGATGATGATGACGATGACAAGCCCGGCCGCGAGCGCAGGAAGATCGAGATCAAGTTCATCCAGGACAAGTCGCGTCGACACATCACCTTTTCCAAGCGCAAGGCTGGTATCATGAAGAAGGTACGTCTGTCAATGTTTCGCGTTCAGTGCAGCGCATCCCCGCCTATAGCTGCGCTCGCGCTCCACTCGCGTCGCATGATAAACACCGTCGCGTCGCAGCCCTCGCTAACAACGCATCCCAGGCTTATGAGCTCTCCGTCTTGACCGGCACCCAAGTCCTGCTTCTCGTCGTGTCCGAGACGGGTCTGGTCTACACCTTCACCACGCCCAAGCTGCAGCCGCTCGTCACCAAGCCCGAGGGCAAGAACCTCATCCAGGTACGTTGCTGCACGACGCCAATGTCGCGTCGCATTACTGACCGCATCCTCGCAGGCCTGTTTGAACGCGCCGGAACCTTCCAGCGGCGACGCAAATGGCGTGGACGCTGACAACTCGGTCGAGTCGCCTGAGGACAACCACGCCCAGGTCCCCCCAGGCCAGCCACGCGGAATGCCGCCCAACAACAACGCCATTCCCCAGGCATACATGACCCCGGAGGCTGCGCTGCACTACCAGAGCTACCTCCAGCAGCAGCAACAACAGACGAACCAATACCCAATGGCGCAACAGGCGATGCCCCGTCATCCCGGTGGCCACTACCCCCAGGAGAAGCTGGGCTAGTAGCCGCATAGCCTCTATATCGGCAGACTTGGCTTCTGCCGGCGCGCAGTATTGGAATCAGAATACCCCTCATAATGGTGAAAAGTAATAACAGTGTAGCTCCACGAGCAAAGCTTGGGTGTACAGCATGTGTCGCATTCACTTCAGATGCATGGCGTCACGACACCACTTGTTACGGAATGCGGTGTTGGGAGCTAAGCGGTTGGCAGTTCGGAAGGAACGATTGTACGTCTTAACGTGGACATCGGCGTGGTGTGGTGTTTTCCTTGGTTTTCCTCAGTCCTCTCACTCTCAACATATTTATCGATCTCGTGCCACATCACAGGAGTACCTTGTAGCTTGCGTACTTTGACTATCGATCACATCGATCTGAACACAGGACGAATAAAATCCAATCATCTATAATCTTGTGCCGCTACGCCTTATTCAGGTTCTTGGCGTATCTGCCCGATTTGATGCAGGTGTAGCTTTCAATTCCGATTTGCCACACCGAGAGCGAAAACAGCTTAGCATCAACTCAGTAACGATTCCGTCGTTTTGTGTTGTCGCGCTACTATTTCGGATACCGCATGCATGCGCGATGGTGCAGCAATGGATGTGGGGAGTTGGGAGTGCTATGGAGATCCAGACGAGCACCAGTCATGCTCAATGCGGACGGGCAGCAACTCCTTCTGGTCCAAGATTGCAACACTTTAAGCACGTCTGGTACACATGACGCTACTTCACACTTGCTTCTGTTGGAGATAGACTGATCTGGTGGCTAGTCTACCAGTTGCATGGCGACACCCGACCACGCAACAGACACGAAGTAGTAAGTTCAATGCCTAACAGAAATTCACGGATAACCACAGGCGCAGAGAGGGACACAGATCACGTCGCAATCGACACATTGGACAGGAACGAAAACAGGACTCGAGACTTGTGTATCACCGTGATGGTGGTACTGGCCGATGATCCACCCACCTTTCTACGTTGCTTCCGCAAGGCTTCGAGTCCTGGGTCCACCGCCCCGAACCGAGTGCAGGTGGCACAAGTGTGACTGCGTGACCGCTGCAGATAGAGAGGCTGTCGTACGGCGCCGCAGGTGGTAATACACGATACCTTGCGGCTTGAGCCACCTACTGCTTTCGAGCGAGTGAGCATTGGATCCTGGACACTTCACAAGACGCAGGAAACGTCACAGCTGTCAGGATAAGCCAACGAGATGACCTTTAGACGATATAGACATCTCGCGATATGCGCATTTGACTTTGAATCTCAATGAAAGGGAAGTGTTCGATCAACTTTGCGATGCGCAGCCAGCTACTATCGCCATCTCCTCCCATCTCACCCATACAGCAATGCACGCCAGCCTCCCATTCGATACCAAACAACCAGCTGCACTGGACCGCCAAAAATCCCCGACAGTAGACGAACGTCTGTACTGCAGCGACACGACATGCCTGCTGTGCAATGCAGAGCAATCACGTTCTCCGTACCCCTCTTCTGCACGCCAGCGTCATTGCTTTTTTCTGCTACCTAGCCGAAGTGCAGGCAGTTGGACTTGCCCTTGCCCTGTCGCTCCCACCCGTCTCTGAGGCCGTACCGCGGTCATCCCACACCGCTGCGAAATTGCGGTGGCTTCGCTCATATCTTGCTTTCCCAGGTCAATCGTTGTTACCGGCGCACCTGATATCCCAATACGATTGACCCTGGTTCGCGGATGCGGATACATCCTTTCCCGTTGGTGGGACGTCTTACTTCATTGAGCTCTCCCCGCAGGTCCAGCATTCCATCCCAGCGTCGGACCGAATCTTGGGTGATCAACAGCCGGTCCAAAGAGACATTGCCAGCGGAGGTTGGTAAGCGACGCGACTGCAGCCAGCATAGTTCAAGTAGACTGATGATGCATCTATGTGGACTATGAATCTATTCGCTTGACGTCGCAGGCCTCGACGTGCGCCGAACCCAGCGTTCTGGCACCGTGCGGACCCAGCCCACCAACTCTGGTGTAGCGCGTGGTGCTCTCCGCATCTCTTCACCTGGGCAAACAACCGAGTGAATCAGCGTGCACGATCACTCAAAGATATCCAGGTCTGCCGCGCATACTCATGCCACGTTCTCAGCGGCGATATTTCACGGCTCCAAGGTTCCAATCAGACTCATGGGCGCGCCTGTTATGTCTACCGCCTGAGCTCGCAAATGCCTCGTCAGCCTGCCATTGGTTGTCTCTTATCTTGAGGCAACCCCCCATGCATATATCCCCTTCGCGCGTTGGTTGCCCTTGTCGTTGAAAGTCAAACATTGATAAGACTTCGGGAATCCCGCAATGTCAACTTGGCAGGTGTTCAAGCTTTGCGCCAAGTTCATGTCCTTCAGCAAGGAGTCGATTTGGTGAACTAGAAGCCCCGTCACATTCCCGCTGTTCGCCCTTGTTCTCTCGACTCGCCTCACCGTCCCAATTGTAGCAACATGGACTCCCCACCGGAGAAGGAGCTGTCGCCGGTGATCTCTCCAGATATGGAGAGATCGCAGAAATCCTCAATCGACGCCGATGCTCTTAAGCTAGCGGAGATGGGATATACGCAGGACATGAGCAGGAACTTCTCGGTCTGGTCAGTCCTCGGTGTGGGGTTCTCGCTCACAAACTCCTGGTTTGGGATTTCGGCAGCCTTGATCACAGGAATCAATTCTGGAGGACCCTTGCTCATCATATATGGGATCATCCTGATAGCACTGATCTCCACCTGCGTTGGCATCAGCTTGAGTGAGTTGGCTTCAGCATTGCCCAACGCAGGTGGGCAATACTTCTGGGCGAATGAATTGGCACCGAAGAGATTTGCGAATGTCGCGAGTTATCTGACGGGATGGCTGGCTTGGTGGGGATCCATGTTTACAAGTGCATCTGTTGCATTGGCAATGGGAAGTGCCATGGTAGGCTGTTATCAACTCAGCCATCCCGATTTGTAAGAAACCTTTGCTACGTCTGAGCCAGTGCTGCTAATAACAGACTAAACATAAAGGTTACACATAGCTAACAGTAACACAGCGTAATTCTACCCTGGCACGTTTTTGTAGCCTACCAAATAGCCAACATCTTCTGCTTCTTCTTCAACTGCTACGGCAAGACCCTCCCCCTCGTCGCCAAAGGAACCCTCTGGACCTCCCTCCTTTCCTTTGCCATCATCCTCATCACTGTTCCGTCCGTGGCGCCCACCCACCAACATGCCAAATTCGTCTTCGCAACCTTCATCAACAACACGGGCTGGCAACAAGGCGGTATCGCCTTCATCGTCGGCCTCGTCAACACAAACTGGAGCTTTGCCTGCCTCGACTGCGCCACCCATCTGGCCGAGGAAGTCCATCGCCCTGAGAAAATGGTCCCAATAGCCATCATGGGCACAGTCGGTATCGGCTTCGTAACGAGCTGGTTCTTCAGCATGGCCATGTTCTTCTCCATCGTCGGCGACTTTACAGACATCCTCACGACCGCGACTCTCGTCCCCATCCTCGAAGTCTTCTACCAAGCCCTCGGCAACAGGGCCGGCGCCATCGTGCTCGAGGCGCTCATCATCGCCACGGGGCTGGGCTGCCTGATCGCATCCCATACGTGGCAGAGCAGGCTGTGCTGGAGCTTTGCGCGCGACAGGGGATTACCTGCGCATCGCTGGCTGGCACAAGTGCATAAGGGCCTGGATGTGCCGCTCAATGCGCACTTTGTGAGCTGTGTGATTGTGGCGATCATGGGGTGTCTGTATCTTGCTTCATTGACGGCTTTTAATTCGTAAGTCATCTTACTTCTCTATCTTCCCTGATGTCTGGGAAAAGTTGGATTGGGGCTAATGCAACATAGGATGATCACAGCCTGCATCGTCCTCCTCTACCTCAGCTACGCCATCCCAGTCATCTGCCTCCTCATCCGCGGGCGCTCGTCCATCAAGCCCGGCCCGTTCTGGCTCGGTCCCGTCGGCTTCTTCGCGAACATCGTGTTGTTGCTGTGGACCCTGTTCACGCTTGTCATGTACTCGTTTCCATATGCGAAGCCGGTGGAGGCGGGGAATATGAATTGTAAGTCCTTACTAACTACGATGGTGCGATAGTGGCTAATACGGTGTGATAGATGTGTGCGTCGTATACGCAGTCATTGCGTCGATCACGGGCATTGATTACGTCTTCAGAGGCAGGAAGAGCTTCAGAGGCGTGGGCGAGCGGAAGGCGGATGCGATAATTGTAGATGTACCTGGGAATGGGAGGATTGCTTGATTAGGGGCGCCGTCGAGAATCACATTCGTTCGCGTGCAGAGTAGGGAAGGGATGTATTGATACTATCTCATATAGCCTTTTTGATCGTATATACTACAAATCTTCAAAGAGATGGATCAGTCCCACTGCTCGTTTCGTGAAGTAGTTCACAGCATGATACAGTGACTTTCTTGGTGCTCGAACACAGTTCAATGGAAAACATCACCGGAATGATAACACTCAACAAATGACAAAGATACGTCTCGGACTTCAAGTCGTTACACCCCCCCAATATCACTGGAAACAACCGTACGTGGCAATCGACAAGACAATAAGCTCTCACTATCACAATGTGACGTAGTAGATATATCAGACATGCAACACAAGGTACATATTATCGAAACCCATCGACTTCTTGCCCCCAATTTTTCTTCACAACTGATTCACGATACGCCCGTACAGGACAGAGGCATATATGAGATGGTCTGCACACGGTAATTCGGGCATATCAACCAGATTGAATACAGAACCAGGAACAACAGAAAAGCCATGAGCTTAGAGTAATTACGAGACCTGATATATTTCCCACTGCCTCTCACGTTGACGTGTGGTCGCATCCGAATAAGAAAGACTAAAAACGTTTTCATGAAGACTTCGAGATCTAGTCTCAGTCAAGTAGAATTTCGTCCTCTGTTTCCCTCGCAACTATAGTCTCTCACCTTCCTCTCCTCAATATCAGCACAAAACACCTCCAAACCTTCTTTAGTATTTAACTTACATTGTCCCCTCCATCATCACCAAGTTCCTCAACCACCTTCCCGTTTACTACCCCATCTATCTGACATCGTGTAAAATAGCATCACCCCGTTCGAACCGGCTCCACCTTCTTGTATTGCGCCGGTGTCTTAATGACATGATGTAGTAGTCTGTGGCCAAAGTACGAACTTGCAAGGAAGAAAATGATGATGCCGACTGTGGCTTTGTCGAACATGATGGCAGATTGTCGGCAGCCACTTGTAGTGGTGATGTAACTGTATGTCAAGAGGTTTGACGCTGATTTAGACGATGCTGATTGGATTCGATGTTGGTTTACCAGGAACTTGATAGATTCTTGTTGTTCACAGAGTCGATGAGACGGACACAGGTACACATTGCAAGATCAAGGGGTTCGCACGTGATATGTCAGCATGTTCTTATTGCGGCGCAGCCTTCACCAAGACTTGTCACACGTGTTGGGCTGATTGCGACCGTGCTGACATGGTGTAAATGGTCAGGCAAGCGTAAGCACTTGTCGATTTTGAGAAATTTGACAGTCAAGGAGACATGGGTCAGAGAGAAGACTGTAAGATTTTTCCAGAATCTGGCGCAAGTTGTGGGTATCATATTCGCATATACAAGAATGACGCTAAAACGCATGTATACAAAACCCGGCTTTTTTTTTCAACCTTCACATACCACCTAATCGTCCAATTCGGGGCGCAGCTCGTCGTCTTCGACTAGGTCAGGATCAACTTTTGTGCCCAGGTCCAGATCCTCGAGGAAGTTTCGGCCCCTCAGCTCCTCTGGCAAGTACTCTTGCTTCACTTTACCGTCCAGATAGTTTGGATTGTACTTGTAGTCTTCGCCATAGCCCATTTCTTTCATAAGCTTGGTCGGAGCGTTGCGAAGGTGGAACGGTATGGGTAACGCGGCAACACCCGGTTCTTTCAATGCCTGCATGGCATTGTTCAAGCCACGATATGCGCGTGTCGACTTGGGGGCTAGCGATAGGGCAGTCACGGCATGTGCAAGATTTATGCGACATTCTGGCATGCCTATCTTCTCACAAGCAGAGTAGGTCGCAGTCGCAAGTTGTAGTAATGTATTGTCCGCCAGTCCGACGTCTTCCGAAGCGACTACGATAAGTCGACGAGCAATGTATCGCGGGTCTTCGCCCGACTCAAGCATACGTGCGAGATAGTAGAGGGCAGCGTCTGCATCGGACCCCCTGATTGACTTGTGCATCGCAGATATACTGTCGTAGTGTTGGTCGCCGGCGCGGTCGTACACGAGTGTCTTTGTAAGGCTCTGTTGTATCTTCTCTTTCGTCATGTCGGGGCTTTTAGAGAGGTTCATAGCCAAATCGAGGAGATTCAAAGCGGTTCGGGCATCGCCGTCGGAGAAGCGGGCAAAATACTGCAGCATTTCTTTGTCGATGAGAGGCGAGTCGCAGTTTTCTGCGGCCACTGCTCGTTCTAGTATGCGCACAAGGTCGGGCTCCTTGAGGTCGTCGAGGGTGAAGGTTCGACATCGCGAGAGCAGGGCGGAAATGACCTTAAAAGACGGGTTTTCGGTTGTTGCGGCGATGAGGGTTATCGTACCGGACTCGACTGGGCCGAGGAAGGCGTCTTGCTGGGTCTTGGAGAAGCGATGAAGCTCATCACAGAAGACGATGGTCTTGCGCCCAGTGAGCTGCAGATCGCGCGCTGCCTCTCCAAATATCCTTCTGACTTCCTCCAGCTTTGTGCTTGTACTGTTGATCTCGACAAACCGGGCGCCAGATGTGTTCGCGATCAGTCGTGCAATGGTGGTTTTGCCGGTGCCAGGTCGTCCCCAGAGCACCATGGACGGTAGCTTCCCTTCGTTCACCATTCCGCGAAGGATACCATGTGGACCCACAAGTTCTTGTCCACATACATGGTCGAGTGAAGTCGGTCTCATGCGCTCAGCAAGTGGCATTGCAGCCTCTACAGCTTTGAGCCTCTTCGCCTTTTTGACGGCTGTAGGCGACCGGATGTCGCCATTGGACTGTCCTTCTGGGACGTCTTCGAGAGGTCTTTTCGTCCCTGCTGGCGGTGTCTTTGGGCGTTCTACGATGCGCTGTGTTGCTTGTGCAAACGGCGGCGAAGATGTCGGATTGCCATTTCGCTGCGTTGCTGGTGGCTTGCGGGTGCCGGGGGTGAAGAAGCTGTGTGTCTTGCTGGGATTTGGCGTGTTCTCTGGCTCTTGCTCCAGCAAATGCTCTTTGCAGTCGCTGTCGAGATGCTCGTTGATGCGATTATCTTTTACGGGCTTGCTGCAAACGGGGCATTCAACCATCGCGAAGATGAGTGGACGAGTAATTTACGCGACGCGAGGGAACGCGACTGCCGCAATCGGCCAAAGTTCGGAGGCATGCCCGCTTGATGACGGCATACCACGGAGCTGGCGAGCGCGGTAACAGAGCACGCAATTAATGCTTATGATAGCATTGTCGCTGGCTGTGTATTGGGAACCCACTTCTATCGCGACCTGCCATGCGAAGTTCGGTGACTCTAGCTTCTCGACACTTCCGACCGCTGGCTGTCAAAGCGACAGGAGCTCGCTACCCCACCACCTTCACCCCTCTCCGAACCATGTCCACGACCACAAGACGCGAGGATCCCTTCAAGCCAGCGGCCAGAGTCGCGGGGCAGAGGCAGGATGTTTGGTATGTCTCATGAGCAAGTTTTGACTCACCACCATACTGATGCGACCAGGACTATTGTCAATGAGGCCGCTGCAGCTTCGCCTATTAAGCCCATCGTGAACATGGGCCAGGGCTTCTTTGGCTATAATCCCCCAAAGTTCGTCCTCGATGCTGCCAAATCCGCCCTCGACTCGGTAGACTGTAATCAGTACTCGCCTACGAAGGGTCGCCCACGCTTGAAGAAGGCCATCGCCGACGCCTACTCGCCATTCTTTGGTCGCACGTTGGATCCTGAAAAGGAGGTCACAATCACCACAGGTGCCAATGAGGGCATGCTCTCGGCTTTCATGGGCTTCTTGGAGCAAGGGGACGAGGTCATTGTGTTTGAGCCCTTCTTCGACCAGTATATTAGCAACATCGAAATGCCTGGTGGAAAGGTCGTCTATGTGCCTCTTCATCCTCCAAAGGACGGCGCAACCAAGACCACCTCAGCAGCAGAATGGACGTTGGACATGAAAGAGTTCGAAGCCGCCATAACCCCAAAGACGCGCATGATTGTTCTTAACACCCCACACAACCCCATCGGCAAGGTCTTTTCGAGAGAAGAGTTACAAGCTATCGCCGACGTCTGCGTCAAGCACAACATCATCATCCTCTCCGATGAGGTCTACGACAGGCTCTACTATGTTCCCTTCACCCGAGTAGCCACATTATCCCCAGAAGTTGCGAAGCTCACATTGACCGTTGGCTCAGGAGGGAAGAACTTCTATGCGACAGGCTGGAGAGTGGGTTGGCTGATCGGTCCGGAGCACTTGATTAAATACGTCAGTGCAGCACATACTCGCATTTGCTACAGCAGTGTGTCGCCTTTACAAGAAGCCACAGCTATTGGATTCGAGCAAGCCGATGCTAATAACTTCTGGGAGGAGTCTAAGAAGGAGATGAAGGCGAAAATGGACAAATTCACTGCCATTTTTGACGAGCTCGGTCTGCCTTACTCGGATCCAGAAGGCGGATACTTCGTATTGGCAAACATGTCGAAGGTCAAGCTTCCAGAGGACTATCACTTCCCTCCTCATGTTGCCGAACGGCCGAGAGATTTCAAGCTCAGCTGGTTCCTGATCATGGAAGCTGGTGTTGCTGCCATTCCGCCAACCGAATTCTTCACTCCGGAGAACGCACACATTGTCGAGGACTGGTTACGATTTGCGGTATGCAAGAATGATGATGTGCTAGAGACAGCCATGGAGAGGTTACGTGGGTTGAAGAAGTACATTCAGTGATCGCAATCCTTTATGTGGGCACGCTGCTGAATAGGGGCTTTGCAGCACGGCCTAAGTAGCATACTCATACAGAACAAGCAAGGCCTCGGCGTTCACGCATGCGCGTGGACACCGAGTGAATTCTAGCGATGGGTACTACTCAAACGAATACTGTTTTCAATCATTGGGATGTGTTTGCCTCGTGTTGGTTTATCATCCAGGCGAGACGCGCGCTTAGAGCATGCGAGTGATCGAGCGCCAGCCAACTCATACCCCTGCAGCAACAAGTAGAAGAGTACTTTTTAATATGGACGGGTAGCCATCTGGATGGAGTGCCATATCTTGATCAAATTCTACTCCATAATTTACACTTAGCCTCTGTGGTCTTCAAGAAGCCTGAGATCAACAAGCATGTCATCCACAAGCTCCACCAACACATCCATCTCAGACTCCGAAGACACCGCCATCAACACACCTACCGCAACATCAATAGTCCCTACCGCCTACGTTCCCATAGACCGCTCTCTGTCTAGCTGGATTCCTTCCAACGGCCGCACAACCATCATCCGCTCCATCTCTTGCGGGAGTTTTCTAACCCTGCTCGATGGGGAAGTTGTTCTGGCTCCGCTAACTGGGCGTGGCAGCATCCACTGGACATGCGTCGAGTTTCAGGGATGGTTCGGCTTCCGTAACACGACGTCGAATAAGTTTTTGTGTCACATTCATGGTGGCAGGTTGAAGTGCAAGGCTGGGGAGGGCGAAAAGTGGAGGCACTTCACGATTACGCCTGTAGCAGGGAAGGGGTATATTATGCAGATGTGCGATTGGTGGGATTTGATGTCTGTGGTTGCTGTTGAAGAGCATGGGACGAAGACATTGGCTAGGTGGGGCAAGAAGTTGGCTGATGGAGTGGTTTGGGAATTTATAGAGGTTTCGTAGGAGGCAGTTGAAAAACGTGCGGATCCCAGAGCGGTCTTGTACTCGTTAACGGAACGACAATCCAGTAACACTTCCCAAGTGATGAAATAGATGTATTGATGCTTCAGAGCAAGAACATTCACACGCCCACAAAAGAGCCTGTGGGCCTGGGACAGCCGTCCTTCTTTCCTCCAGCCAGCCATCCTCCTCAAAAATATATCGAAAACAGTAGAACATAAATCTACATCAACGTTCAAGAAAGAACATCACTCCCTCGTCGCATCCCACCCCTTCGCCGCATCCCCCACCGGATTCGCATTCTTCAAACTCCCGTCTGCATTCTTCGTACAGCCTCCCGGGCCCTGCACCCCATCGCAATTATCATCACTGCACGTCCAACTCGCAACCCTATTATCAAACCTTCGTCCCCTCATATTCCCGCTCCCAGGCCACCTTATCCAATCACTATCTCCGACACAATTATCCTCGGCATAGAACTGACACATCTGGTTCTTATCCGGTCGAATCGATGTCAACTCGTGCCGGAACTTGGGCGCGAGGTTGTAGCAGTTGTACGTCAGTGCATGGAAGTACTCGCACTCGCCGGAGAATTGGCTATCAGTGCAGACGTAGAGGTCGCCCGGTGTGGACTCGGGTTTGATCTCGGGAGGGGAGAGGTTGTTCGGGTCGATTCCAGGCTGGAATTGTACGTTGTTGGGGTCGATGTTAGTGTCAACGTGTTCGAGGGGTTCTTCGGGGGCAGATGGGTCTTCGGGGACGGGCGTCTGATCGCCAGCAGGGGAGCCGTGGGCTTGCGCGGAGGTCAGAGTGGCGAGGAAGGGGAGAAGGAGAAGTATTGGTAGCATTTTGTGGTGTTGGAGTATTGACTTCTGGATATTCCGAATTTGTGTTATTTGTGTTTTATATATGCTTACGGAAAGGCATGATATGATTGTTTATCGTCACTCGTCCCACCGGCATGGTGTTGGCTGCAGTAACAAGGAGGAGATCGTCTTTCTGTATCAACAAAGAGAGCCAAGGAGGTCGAAGCTGCACGGCCTTGTCTGCACAGGAATAGCAACAACAATTCTTTGTCTCTGCACGAAGTAATTGAGGATTTACAGTGCAATGTTTCATTAGCATCCAAGTGACTCGGGTGGCGCAGTGATTTTGTTGGCATGATTGATCTCTTTGTATTCACTTGCTATTATCTGGCAATACCGAGTCGCCGTTGAGTTCTAGGCCGAACCAACGCGTGACCCTATGCGTGCCCAACCCTATTAATCGTCATCGTCATACACCTCTCTGTCCTGGAACACCAAGAAGTCACCAGCATCATCGCCCATTATCTTTGCCCACACATCTTTGACGCGCTCGAACAGTGTGTCGTCAAAGGCAAGATCGAACGAGGGAGGCGGGAACTGCAAGACATGCCCACTGGCATCAGCTGGTAGCGACTCAGTGCCTGAACTTGGTCGTTGTGCATATCGCGTGGACCACAACACGCTCGGACTGGGAGAGGTGTCGACGGATGCTAAGAGGGCGTCCACGGCTGCGTTGAGTAGCTCGAATCCCTGCTTGCCACTCAAGGAAGTGGTAGCATAGAGAACACCTGAACACTAGTCAGAACATGTAGCGAGAATAGTGTGTTGACAAAAGTTGGGTGAGTGCCGTCATCAGGTTGTCAGAGGATAATTATCGTCAAAGGAATTCAGACAATGTAGATAAGTATTCGTAAAGTGTATCATCAGAACAGCAGGAGAAAGAAGAAAGATAGACTTACTCTGACCAGATGGGCATTCGCCGGTGTCGCTGGAGTGCACAAAAATCTGAACCGGAGGAATGTCCTCAGCGTCAGAGTCGATTTCTAACAAACCGGACGGAAACACAACCACAGCGGTTGCAGGCGTTGGAGCTTCCTCGGCGATTGGCGGGAACAGGGTAGTGAGTGGAGAGGAGACGACAGTCGTCGATCTACAGTACGAGTCTTGGGGTGCCGTAGACGTCTTCCCACCAACTATCCACTTCGACGTAACGACTTCGCCATCTTTCAGGCGAAGCTTTGTGCCTGCCTCTGTGGTACTCGTAGTCTCATTGTTGCCGTGTAGACCTTTTCCAAGGACGTACACTCCGCCACCAACAGCACAAGCGCGGCAAGCTACCTGACTGATCTCAGCCAGACCGCCCCATTTGGGTATGATAGCGCCGAACCCGGCTCCAAAGACGCCAATAGATTGCAAATGTCTTGCGATTCGCGGCAGCGCATACTCGGTAGTTGTCAGGCTTGAGGACAATGGCGAGAGAGTGAGTGCCAGCAATGGACCTTGCAATGCAGGCGGAACCTTGAATTGTTCAGAGAGGAATTCTGGAAATGCCTGCTGACGGTGCTGGTGCCATATGTCAGGCTGCTCCTCGTATTCACCCATGAAGCGTAGAAACTTCATCAGGGCACGCTTCGCCTTGAAATCAAGATCCTGGTCTTGAAAGACATCTTCCCGGCCGTTAGGTACCTTGAGAAGTTGTCCAGGTCGGCGTTTGCTCTCAGATGCAAGGGTTTCATCCCCTGTAGCTGGAGTATACACCCACCAGCTGCCAACAGCCAAAAAGTCAAGTTGACGATAGGTTCGTGAAGAGACCAGGTATTGAAGCAGAGACGAGCGAGCGTAAATGAGCTGCGGGCTCAACGATAAGCTGTATGCTCGCGAAGACGACAGCTTTGGCTGGGGGCCATCTGCTTCCGTAGCATCAGGCTTAAAGACAGTCACTTCGGAGAAGGCAGCAGTGGTTGGATCTAACAACCTGTCAATTGCTGGCAGCGACCTGAAACGGAGATATCTTACCTTCATTCATCCTCTGCGCCCACTCTTCAACTTCTTGCAGACTGAAGGCAGCCTCTGCGCCGCCATAATAGTCATTCTCGTCAATATGGAGGACTTTCTTGTCTGAGCGCGAAAGAGCTCTTCATACACTGCGTCAGTCAGATCGCGTCTATCAGTTACACGTGAGAGGGGAACATACAAAGCAAGCAGCGACTGCTGCAGACCCGTGCCGACGATCAGCACATCCCATTCAGTGTTGTCAAGAGTGTCCATGTTGTGCGTGCAGAAAAGTGAGTTGAGAAAGAAGTGTCCATGCGCACGCTAAAGCATGGGCATGACTAAGCTAGCTCCATGACAAAATCTGCGAGCTGACGCCGAGGAGCTTTCCTTCAACATCGCGCACGCTGAGGGCATGGCTGCATCACACGTCATGTTCGCAAAGCACCAGATCTTCACTGATCTGAGCATGTGCGCGAGAGATCAACTCTCGTCCGGTATCTACTGCTTCGGATTTTACCTGAATTAGCGGCTCGAATGTGGCGATACATACTCCTGTGAGGCAAGCAATCTTAAAGATATGCTGCTTTGAAACGATAGACCAAGTAAGATGGGATAGGATGGACTGAGATCTGCTCCATTGTAATGCTTCACGTAATTGCAATTACCGCGAAAGCAAGGTGTAAAGACTCGCGGCAAATACCATGCTTCACACCTACGGCTTGCGTCTTCCAGCTTCTCTCGTAGGTCTTTCATCATGCAATTGTCGTTCCCCTTACTATCTTGAATGGTTCCTCATGATTCTTCCTAAGCAAAGCATGTCGTGGTTGCACCCTGCTCTGGTCACGCAACGAAGCTCGTTTGCATGTAAGACTGCGTTTGGCATTGTCTTGATCGTTTCCAGTTGAAAGAAAGATCTCGCAAGAAGGCGATGGCTTGCTTGTATAGCAAGCATGCGTTCGTGGCCTACATCATACGGTCGGGGCTAATCAGTAGAACTCCCCAGGTGCAAAGTCTGGAGCACTTGCCATTCAGAATGCCTACCGAACAAGAACGACCGGGAATGTTCGCACGACCTCAGAAAGCGCCCTCAATATTGCAGCGTGGTTCCGCGTACGATGACTCCACGACCTTATGCGCAGCATCCAGAAACCAGGCTGTTGGCGATGCAACAAATTCGAACGTGCAACACGGAGAGCTCTCACAGCGGCGATACCTGGTTCCGGTGCCACAGCGTTCGAGAAAGGTTGGCACTGTTGTCTCTACTACCGGAATCAAACCACAAGCATCAGTTCTTTCAGATGCGTCAGACAGACCGCACAACCATGCCGAGCAGCATTCACATAGGGTCCTTGGTATCAAGCAACAGCATGCAGAGCCTCTTCACAGCCATCCTACCACAAGTGTACACATTGGATCACAGCTTCCACGTCACCAGAACGAACTGAAATCGCTGCCATTGGATCCAGACGATCAGAATGCGCTAGACACGATCGAAGGTATGATCTCGCCCGCCCAACGTGCAGACTCACCTCTGGAAGTCTGCTCGAGCCAAAATATGGCTTCCTCAGTCGAGCTCGCAAACTGGAATATCGTCAACAAAGGGCCAGTTGTGCTCTGTCCAACACCACCGCCAGCTATGCGTGGCGACGAGCTCTTTTTTGATACCGACCTTTCCTCACAAGAGCCAGGAACATGGTCTCACGTCCAAAGTCATTCACCAGAAGTATCGGACGCAGGAAGTCTAAAACAGCCACTATTAGCTGACATGATAGATTGGGACGAAGGTGTGCCAGAGAAGAGAAAGGCATCTGTTGAGACTCGCAAGATATCTGAGTTCCACCCATTGGTGTTGCACCTTCCCCACGGCCCATCTCTGCACGAGGAGATATTTGGTCGACCTTTGGATGAAGATCTCAAGACATGTGGTAGTGGGGAAGGGGTCGCAGACAACTTGGAGGAGTACGCGAAGTACACAGGCTGGATCGAACGTAAGTAAGCGAATGAAGGTGGCGTGCAATTCGATGGACAACGCACACCCCTCTACAGTAGCGGTTCAATAGTTGCTTAGCATACATCGGAATTTATCTCAATGTTCTTCAATGCCTCCAGTACCCATGGCGTGATGTATATCTAACTTGAAGGAGTATCTCTTCCGGCCAACGACGATCCGGTCGACTTTTACCCGGCTTTGAGGCTCTCGGTAGAAGGAACCTCATAATTCCACCATTAACACACCCTGCCATTCTTCTTGGTGCCCCGCAAATGCTGCGTTCGCGTCATAGCGGGACATTAGTTTGTTTATCATACATGTTCAGATCCGGGGTAGCAGGTAGCGACCGGTTCAACATGTAGGTACATAAGACCCGACTTAACGGCGGAGGCGCTCATTGGCGTTTCTGTCGACCTCACAGAAATTCTAGAAACATGAAGAGCTTCTCGTGGCTTTCGGCGCTGTCGTTGGTAGCGACAATTCCGAACGGTGCTGGCGTCTACGCACAGAATAGTTCTGTGGGACGGTGGCCGTTGCATGATAATGGGTTGAATCAGGTTGTGCAGTGGGATCACTACAGCTTCAAGGTCAATGGCAAACGACTTTTTGTCTTTAGTGGTGAGATCCATTACTGGAGAATACGGTACGTATGTCTTGGTGCGAAAAGAGAAAGTTTCTCCTGGGTCGTCCGGTCTAAGAACCTTCCCATAACTACAACCACAACTCTCCAAGCAGAATCGTACTGACAAGTTTTAGTACGTAATCATCGAAACCAAATACCTGACCCGACATCCAAACCTGAAGCTAACATTGATCTCTCTATTTAGCTGTACCTGAAGTCTGGGAAGACCTATTGCAAAAGATCAAAGCTGCCGGATTTACTGCTTTCGCGTTCTATGGTAATTGGGCTTACCACAGCGCCAACAACCACACAACAGACTTCGAAACAGGCGCTCACGACTTCACGAAGCTCTTCGAGATTGCTCATAAAGTAGGATTGTACGTAATCACGCGCCCTGGGCCATACGTGAACGCCGAGGCAAATGCTGGTGGTTTCCCCCTCTGGGTCACAAGCGGAGCGTATGGCGCCCTGCGAAACAACGACAGCCGGTATCTCGAGGCCTTGGATCCTTACTTCTCGAAGTTCTCATCGCTCACGAGCGAACACCAAGTGACCAAAGGTGGCAATGGCCTTGTGTATCAAATCGAGAACGAGTATGGAGAGCAGTGGAAAGACAGGAAAGCAAAGATTCCAAATCTGGCTGCCGGGCAGTATATGGACGCTCTGGAGGATTCGGCTCGTGCAAACGGCATCGATACACCTCTCATACACAATGATCCAAACATGAACACCAGGTCGTGGTCGAAGGACTATGCACCCGGCGCTCTTGGTAATGTCGATGTTGCTGGTCTCGACAGTTACCCGTCGTGCTGGTCGTGCAATCTCGACGAGTGTACGGGCACGAATGGAGAATATGTGTAAGTCACAGAACACAACATCACAAAGCCACGATGAACATGTACTGAGATCGCGTAGAGCGTACCAAGTCATCGACTACTACGACCACTTTGTCGAGGTTTCGCCAACGCAGCCCAGCTTCTTCCCTGAGTTCCAGGGCGGATCCTACAACCCATGGGGGGGACCCGAAGGTGGCTGCCCTGCTGATATTGGTGCTGACTTCGCGAACATGTATGTTTTCCTTCAGTAGTTTCACTTACACAAGCTAACATTTGATCAGCTTCTACCGTAATCTCATAGCGCAACGAGTTACAGCCGTCAGTTTGTACATGATGTACGGCGGAACAAATTGGGGCGCCTTAGCAGCTCCTGTGGTCGCAACATCATACGATTACAGCAGTCCGATCAGCGAGAATCGCAAGATTGACAGCAAATTTTATGAGACGAAGAATTTGGCTTTGTTCACACGGGTCGCGGGCGACTTGACAGTAACGGACCGCTTGGGCAACAACACTGGCTATACGACCAACTCAGCTGTGGAAGCTAGTGAGCTTCGCAATCCTGAGACAAGTGCCGCTTTCTATGTCACCATCCACTCCGAGTCATCATCTAGTACCACCGAATCTTTCAAGCTACACGTCAGCACTTCAGTCGGCAATTTGACGATCCCACAGCATGCCGGATCAATCGTTCTGAAGGGCCATCAGTCCAAGATTCTGGTGACAGACTTCGTCATCGGAAACCATACTTTGACATACTCGACAGCAGAAGTTCTGACATATGCGCTCATCGACTCGCAACCCGTTCTGATCTTGACCGCTGGCATAGGAGAGTCGATCGAATTCCACGTCAAGGGCACTAAGAAGGGCTCCTTGGTCGGTCCTGGATCTAGCGGTAACGCGACCTTTCACTCGGAGGCTGGGGGAGTCACGACAAACATTGCAAGTGTATTTGGTATGAGTGTGTATCACTTTGACAATGGTGTCAAAGTCATCGTCGCGGACAAGCCCACCGCATACTTGTTCTGGGCACCCAATTTGTCCAATGACCCGTTCGCTCCAGTGGATCAGTCTGGTAAGCTTTTCCGTTTCGTACGACATGTATATCGCTGACAGATCGCAGTTCTTGTTCAGGGACCATATCTGGTCCGTAGCGTGAGCTTGGACGGAGAGACCATTTCGCTCACAGGTGATATTGTGAACACCACGCACATCGAAGTCTTTGCGTGTGCAAGCGCAAAGACACTGTCCTGGAACGGGAAGGAAATCGAAACTTCCCGCACGGCATATGGCGGCCTCAAAGCAAGTATCGAAGCCTTCGATGGTAAAATTCAACTTCCATCGCTCGACAGCTGGAAGGGTCGGGACACCCTTCCAGAGAAGCAACCCAGCTACAATGACACCGGCATCGCCTGGGTTGTCGCCGACCACACGACAACGCCCAACCCAAACAAGCCTGACACACTACCTGTCCTTTACGTCGACGAGTATGGCTTCCACAACAGCTTCCATCTCTTCCGAGGATACTTCGAAGGCGCAGCCAAAGGCGTCAAGCTATCCGTCCAAGGCGGTCAAGCCTTTGGCTGGAGCGCCTGGCTCAACGGCGACTTCATCGGCTCCTATCTCGGCAACTCCTCAGTTGGTAGCGGAAACATGACTCTGTCGTTCCAGAACGCGACTCTGAACACTAACGGTACAAATGTCTTACTCGTCGCACAAGACAACACTGGCCACGACCTCCGCGCTGATGCCGTCAAGCCTCGAGGCATTCTCGGCGCCACTCTTGACGGCAATAATTTCACGCAGTGGAAGATTGCTGGTGAAGCCGGCGGTGAGGACGTCCAGCTCGATCCTGTTCGTGGTACTCTCGCCGAAGGCGGGCTCACTGCTGAGCGTCTTGGTTGGCATCTTCCTGGCTTTGATGACTCGGCTTGGAACTCAAGCTCGCCTTCCACGGGCATTGAAGATGCTGGCATCCATTTCTACCGCACTACGTTCCCGCTTGATGTGCCTGCGGAGGTAGACGCGTCGTTTGCTTTCATCCTCGATGCGCCCGCTTCGAAGCACGTTAGGGTGCAGCTCTTCGTCAATGGATACCAGTATGCCCGCTTCAACCCGTATGTTGGTAACGAGAAGAAATTTCCGATACCGCCGGGTGTGCTGAACTACGCGGGAGAGAATGTGATTGGCTTGAGTGTGTGGGCGCAATCGGAAGAGGGCGCGAAGATCGACGTTCAGATGGTGCAGGAGTACGCGATAGAGAGCAGCTGGAGTTCGAGGTTCGATTCAGAGTACTTGAGGCCTGGGTGGACCAAGGAGAGGCTGGCTTATGCTTGAGATATCTTGCATATCAGATAGGATGTAGTGGTTGAACGATTAATGTACTCCTCGCAATTTGCTCAATTGGATCATCTAGAATTGTGGTGTCTTCATATTACAATAGAACTCAGCACTGGAGAGTCATGTAGTCACTGATCATGCGTATCGCTGACATTTATATTCATGTAATATACTGAATTCAACTAATGGTGCAAAGCGACCTAAGCATCCTGAAGCATGCTAACAACACCAGCCCAAGTCTCAATGACCGTAGGCTGGATCTGGTTCGCGGGCAGGGTGAAGCCGTATGTGCCCTTGTCACGAAGCTCATACGTGAATGAGTATGTAGCGTTTCCGGTAACATCGGTATAGTCGGTTGAACTACCAGTGGTGGCGTACAGAGTTGAACAACTAGGTCCATAGGTGTACTGGGTTCCAGAGACAGCGCGGATAGCAGCCGCTGCGCGCTGTGCTAGTGACTGGTGCTGTGCGTTGTTCTCCGGTCGCAGGCTGCAGTCGTAGCCATATGGCGAGAGGATGTACTGACCATACGAATGAATGTCGAGGTAAAGTCTGATGCCACGAGAGTCTCGGAGTTGGTTCACCTGGGCGACAAGACCACGGTTCTCTGGTGCGTCACCGGCCGCCTGTCCCTTGTAGGTCTCAGAGCACGGGTTTGTGGAAGCGCCACCGGTAGCCGACCACTGGTATGGCCAGTTCCTGTTGATGTCTCTTCCCACACAGGAGTTGCCGCTGACTGTTTGACGGTTCTTGCGCCAGAGACGGTCTGTAGTCTGGCTGTAGACAAAGCCATCAGGGTTGACAATCGGGGTGATATAGAAGTCTGTAAGAGTAGGAAGTCAGTAATGTCTTATATATGGTCGAATATCGTTAACTCACCGAACTTGTCGACAAGAGCTCTGATCGAGGCATCGGAAGCATACTTTGTCAGTAGCTGCCATGCAAAGTATTCGCTAGTCATGGATGTAATCCATTCACGAGCATGCACGTTTCCGTGAATAATAACAGCTGGTCTGGAACCACGACCACCAGCACCCCAGATTTGGATACCAGTCAATGTTCGGCCTTGAACTGACGTGCCAACAGTGTAAACAGCCGAGTTACTGGTGAAACCGGCTTGAAGGTCCCGGAGGAATTGCAAGTGATCTGCGTATGGGTGGTATGCAGTGAACCACGATTCGGACGGAACTATGCACGTCAGATATGGTGTGCGAACAGGTGCTGAAATAACTAACCAGCATAAGTGCTCATCTCGCCTTCCTCAGCGAGGGCAGCGCCAACATCCTCGTTGATGACCTTGCTGTCTGAAACCAGGGCATTGAGCGCTTCAACATCTTGAGGTGCAACGACGACGTCAAGCTCAGATTGACCAGGGTTCAAGACATGCGCAACAAGGTCTTCAATTTGAGACTTGACCTCCGCGGAGCCTTCCGGGAGAGTGACACGAAGAGCCTTGAAGCCATTGTAGTCGACCTTTTGGCCAGTTCTTGGCACCACTGAGGCGAAGGTTGCGGACGCAAGAAGCGCCGAAGTAAGGATATACTTCATGGTGTTGGAAAGATGTAGGATAACCACGGAACTTCTGAAGAGTTGCGCCTTTCAGCATAAGGACCTCCGTTCCGTCTTATACCCCGTGATAACAGCCATGAGCTATGCGCCCACCTGCCCAACTTGTCGTGCGTCCGCAGGCTTGTGTTGCCCAGCAAGGTACCATTTCGAATAGGCAGGTCGCCTCTCCAGACTCCTGGAAATTTCCGATCTGGGCGGGAGATGGACATACGGGGCAGTAGCGAAGATCTCCTGGCATATGTATGGCTGTGTAATATATGAAACGGCTTGGCACCTTGAGGGCGGAAGGTCTGTGGAGGAGAGTTGATTGGTCCGGAATGTTGAAGCTAGGCCGCGCTAGGTAGGTAGAATGAACGATATCAATTGGCGCGTCTTGGCTAGCGATAGGACCGAATCGAGACTTACAAAGACAATAATATTGGATCTCGTGGCAACTATACATATGACGTGCTTTCATGTTGGCGTTCATGCGGCCGAAGCGAGCGTGTGTTTTGGGAAGGAAGGCAATGATTGGGATGCCACCTTTTGACGTTTATGCCTTGGGGAAGATGGCAGACGCCATTGAGATGATCAATGCTGATACCAGGCTGATTGTCGAACTGTGATGTACTTTTTGATGAATTCATTGTGATGGTCAGAAGTAATACATGTGGTTCGAAACACGTTGAGAAGAAAATGGCGTTGCAAACGAGGAACATACTCGAAAATCGCTCTGCGAAATAAGAAGCAAACAGATCAGGCCGAAAGCGCGTTTCGCCATTTCGAACATCGTACATACTGAAGCCAAAGACATCCCCAGTAGCCTCCGCCATTCGAACAATCACCGGCATTTCATGCCGCTCAATAAATCCGCCTAGGCAGACTCATTCCCTTCCTTCCTCTCTCCAGCTCGTCATCCTCGTCCCACGTCGCGTTCCACCCGTCCCAAGAAGCTACCATATCTCTCGTGCTCTCATCATCATCCACCACAATTTCAACACGGCTTTCAAGCACCATGTTGTCCTTGCTTGCTCCAAATGCTTCGCTTTGAGACCCAGTGGCTTTCCGCATCTCAGTGCCGCGCTCAACTTCTTCTACGGCGCGCTGCATGGCACGCGTGCGTCGGCGGTTCTGAATATAGGGGATGCCGACGAGAAGAAGTGCGACGAGGAGAAGGGTAGCGAAGACGCCGACGGCGATACCAACTCTGGCCCCAACGCTCAGTCCGTGGATGGAGGAGTGAGTATGTTCGTTGTTTTCGTTTGATGATACTCCCGGTGGAGTTGAGGTTGAGGCTGCGTATGGTTCAAGCACAGTTGCAGACGGCGACGACGCCAGAATAGGCATCTCAAACGAAGTTGTAGCCGATGCTTCGTTATGGACTGCGCTGGAGTGACAATCCTACACAAGACTGTTCAGTGATCTGGATCTACATCGAGAAGCTACTCGCGTGCCCACCTCACAGATGCCAGGTACACTGGCTCGAGGAACCAATCCAACGCCATACACGGCCCAGATATTACTCGCGAAAAGCATGACAGACACCCACAGAGTAATTGTGTTCTTCATTGTAATCAACAGAGACTATAGTATGAAAAGAGGAGAAGAACGACAAGAGAGAGAGAGAAAAAGAGTGGTGAGGATAGAAGACTGCGCAAGAGAGGGGCAAAAGGGAGGTCATATCGCGTGTAGAGACAAATATCCGCATGCGTATTGTTTTGCATACAGTAGTGTCATCTGTAGTATCACGTTCGCGCGTCGACAGCTCGAATCTGATGGGTCCGAGCTATAGTACGGCAACGCAGACAGATGCGCGATGAGCTGGCACACGAGTTATCAGCACTTCATTAGAATCATACTCGAAGAAGACATCAAATCACAGAAGAATCGTCTATGATATAAACGCGGGATGGGGCATGGCAATAATGTTCATCAAAATTCTAGTTGTTTGTTGTCAGTGGGGAGAGACTACGATGAAACGGTGGAAAAGCCACTGCGCGCACAACAGATGTTGTGTTGTGTGACTAGCTACAAAGCGTATCAACGGCTGGCGATCCTTCCCCGCCTTATCATTACCACAACAACGACAGACGCTAAATAGACGCGAGGAGAAAGTCTGGTTCGCACTATTGCGTAGTTTGACCTTCGGGTAGTCTATCCCTCGAAAACTGTTACAATGCTTCGGAAGCCTGCTTTACAACTGATGAGATTCGACCTATCCGTTCCATCATTCTATACCTAGTCGCCAATCGATCAAAGACATAGAAATCACATCCACCCACCCCTTACATTCCATCTCCATTCTGTAACCCCAAACCAGCTAACAACCCCTCACTTCCACTCCTCCCCCAATCCTCTCAATCCCCACCTCCAACTCCTGATCTACACTCAAATAGCTCTTCAACTGACACTTCAATCCATCAAACGGCCTCCCCTCAATACACGTCAAATAACTACTCTCCTCCCCCGGATCATTCGCCGTAACCGCCTTTTGTCCCCAATAAAACACATCCGCCGCCCTTGTCTCTTCATTATAATTGATCGCGCTCGTGACATCGAGCCAGAAGCTCATTTCCGGGCGGCGCGGACCGAGGTTTGTGTACGCGTAGAGCTCGAAGAAGAGGACTTCGGTGGGCGAGGGAGAGGTGCAGGAGATGGGACCGGAAGGTAGGGTTCCATTTGGAAAGGAGGCCTGACAGTTCATGATGATGATGGGTGATGAGGGGGTGGTGGAGTTGAGGGTCGCGGTGTGGTTGGGCATCAGGATGTCGAAGTCGATGGTGGAGTTGAAGGTCGTGCCTGGCAGCCAGTTGTCGCCTGGGAGGCCGGTATGGATGGACATCATGTGCATGTCGAGACGGGGGATGGTCCAGTGTTCGGATATGGGGTTGGTCTCATCTTGGCGTTTGTTGGTGTTTGTGCTCGTAGGTAGAGCGCAGATGAGGTGAATTTTGCCCGTGAAGAGAAAGAAGAGAATCTGAGACAACATGTTGATCGAGTAATCTCACTTATGTAGAGATAGATGACATTTCTCAGAGCGGTTTGAATCATCCCGCAGACTGCCGTGCACTCTATATGTACCCGACTCCAAAATGTTTGACGTGTGCTATCAAACCCACGATGCAACGTCGCATGTAATTGCACCACCGCAACGATACATCTGACTGACGATCGCGGTCCCACTTCATGCTCGTGGTCCGAAGCTTGTGCGCTCTTCCAGATGATTTTCCTCGTTGCTTGTGCATCGTAAGTGGGCAACATCGTGGCGTACGTTACACATGACGAATCCGAACCGTGCCCGGGTACGACCAGCCAAGGCCAGTTTGCAACCCAAGGTCACCGACAATAGATCAAAATTCCAAGTGTGATTGGATACTGTGTGTCTTTATCGCTGTTATGAACGTGACAGAGTGGAAGGACAGCTGTGGTGCACGGAGCCATCACTTATGGTTACTCTTGTACAATCGAAGCAAATCATCGCGGCGAGACAGTGATCGAACCGGAAAAGGTATTGAACTGATCAAAGGGTATCATTGCGTGTAGTTGATCGTACTTGTGCGACATATCCCATGCCGTGAACACGATCATGCTTTTGCCGCCACAGCAGAAGCTGGAAAAGCCCGACTCCCGGCAAGCACACCCTCGGTACATGCATGGTATCATATAGGACAATGAACTCCACCCATCATGATATCCGTCGTTCGATGGAACTCTTACCAGGCGGCCCAAAGTAAGACAAGTTTGAACGCCGGTACCACATTCCAGTGAAGTACTCCTACGCGACCTCGATACCTTTCCTAGCTCTCAGTGCGATCTTGGCAAACTGGCGCATGTTCCACGTTCCCTGAGCCTCGGCTGCATTCGGGACATGCTCACCACTGTTGATGATATGAACCTTCATCTTGGGATGATACTTCAGTCCGGGTAATAACTTCGGCGTCACCAAGAAGTATTGACTTGTACGTTCTTGGCATGCGATATCCACCATGCGTTCGTGCACCATACGCTCGTTGCGCGGGTCCATACCTTGATTGATTTCGTCCACGACTCGAAATGGTGACTGCGCAAGGTCTTGCAGAGCCATGAGGTAGAAAATAGTCGACACGGCACGTTCGCCACCAGACTGCCGGTGCGAGTTCAGGATGGACAGAGTCTCGCCTTCCCTAGATTGTATTGTCAGTACGCAATGAAAAAAAGGCAGAACGAAGACGCTTACCGGAAACGGACCGAAATCTGGATCGACCACCGATCAAAGTCTTCCTCGTCTTTGTAGACCTTAACTTCACCGGCACACCCTATCTGCTCGAAATTGTGTGCAAAAGCATCGCTAATCTTAGAGATGAGAGCATCAAGCTCAGGCTCCCACTCGTTGCGAACCTCGAGGATCTTGGCCTTCGTATTCTCGAGATCGGCGACGTGCTGCTCAAGCTTCTCTTGTGTCTTTGCTATGTCTTCCTTGCGCTTCTCGAAAGCTCGTATAGTACCGGAATTGCCCTCAACCATCATGCCAAGGCGCGCGGACACGGCATGGACCTCTAACTCGAGAGCTTCGAGGGTAGAGAGCTCGCGGTACTCAAGGACCATTGCCTTCTCCTCCACAGACAGATTGTTCAGGCGCGTTTGAGTAGCTGCTGCAAGCTGCTTGTACTCCTGGCGGCGTCGTGTGTTCGCCCTGTCCAATTCTTGGATCTCAGCCTCCTTCTTTTGCAATCTGTCCAGAACCTCACGATTCTCAATCTTCAGGGCGTTGAACTCCGACTTGGCCTCGAGGAGACGTATTTCTGCTTCCACAAGCGCTTCGTGGATTGTGCGTAACTGAGTTACGGTTTTCTATCATCGGTCAGCAATACCATCACACAGCTCCCGTATTACACATACAGCATATTCGAGTGTCAGTTCCGCGACGGATAGAAGTGCTTGTTGCGCGTTGGCCTTGATGCTTCTTATACGATTGCTAGTGTCGGCATTGGCTCGAGACAGTCTGTTACAATCATCCTGCTTCTGCTCAATCTTGGCTGGCAAGGCTCGCCACTCAGCCATGGCCTTGCTCATGCGATTTTGCTCCGCCTGAATGTCGTCTTTGACTTGCTGCAAGTCATCTATCTGCTGTTTGAGGTCCAATTTCATTTGCTTGCACTCTTTCATCTCCTCTTGCATCTCAAGTCCCTGACGCTGAAGGTCCTTGATCTCGTCATCTAGTTTGCGTTTCTCCTCGGTGTTCGCAGGCTGATCAACGAAGCATCGAGCGGGCCGCACCTGTGTGACAGCTGTAGAAGAAGCACCATACTCCCTACGTGTAGTGATCTGAAAGATGTCTCGGCCACTAACCCACTTCTGAATAGCACTGCTTGACACGGCCGCATGTTGCTCATCTGAGATAGGCTGTGCCGCATACGCGATTTGATGTAGACGGGTATTTGCGCAGAGCATCGACAGCACGGCGTCGGGGCCTTGAATGTAGTCAATCATATAGCCTTCAAATCCCATGCTCGGTATATTCGTAGTCGGTACGGGGGATTTGTGGGTGGAAAGCGGGACCGGACATGTTCGCAAATGTACGTCGTGTAGCTTTTTCTGGCCCAAAAGATGGTTCCCGAGCGTACCCTGGTCACCTGAGTGTGTGCAAGTGATGGCCAAGAGATCACCCTTCCTCAACAGGCTCTCAATTGCGTCTGCGAACCGCGGGTCTGAAATTGAGCACTCTAAGACTGGTGGCCCGTACACTTCACCTTTGAGTTGAAGTTCGTGTTTGTGGTCCTGGATCCATTTCCAAGCTTCAGCTGTGTCGCGAGAAAGGTTTTGTAAGACGGCCTCTCGTTTACCGTCTTGCGTATCCAGCCTTGCGCGTTGTGTCCGTTTCTCCTTCATTTCACCGCTCAACGGCAAAGCGCGTTCGCGTATGGCTGAATACGTGTGGTCACACTCGACGAGGCGACCTCGAGCAGCTCGCTGCTGAGTCCCTATGTCACTCTTCCGGGCCTCGAATGATTCTGCGTCGTAGTCTACTGGCTGTTCCTGTCTTTGGCGCTCAAGCCTCTGGATGTCGGCATTCATACGAGCTATGTCCCGCTCTCGTTCTCGTTTCGACTTGACTTCTGCCTCAATCTGAGTATCAAAAGCTGCGACGGTTTGCCTGTCCTTATCGAGTTTGGTGTAGATTTTATCAGCTTGGACTTTGATCACATCAACCCGATTCCTGCGTAGCTTGACCACATTCTCGACTTGATCCTTGTAAGCCTCTGCGTCATCCTGCGCTTGACGCACCGGCTCCACATCAGCTTTGATTTGATCGAGCTCCCGTCTAGCGAGTTGGAGGTCCTTCTTCGCTTCATTGAGTTCATTCTTGCGGATGGTGAGCTCGATGATTGGCCGGACTTGCTCTAGACACCTGGACTTTTGTAGTAGACCCTCACGCTGGTGAAAACGCTCGACATCATCTCTATCTGCATTTTGCTGTCTCTCCAAGCCATCCAAGTGCCGCTTTTCATTTTGTTGTTTCGTCTCCAAGTCCTTCTCCTCCGCGCGAAGCTCCTTCAACTGGTCGTGCCATTCTACCATATGTCTTGGTGCTGCCGCACGTTGAGTCTCCCTCAAGCGTTCCACATCAGACATCTTGGCGAATTCCACGACTCGATCCTGGGGCAAGAATTGGCATAAATTGTCGATTTGGATTGAATACTGCTTGCACAGCGCCAGAACAGCATTCTTGCCACAAATCTTGTCGTTGATATAGAAGACGGACTTGCCGTCGGACCTGCGAATAATTCGTCGCACGACCGGGTTTGTCGACATTTCAGGTGCAGCGGCAAGCTCAATCTCGATTGTTGCTTGTTCGCTGCCGTTTTTGACGAATAGATTGAGTTCTTTTGCTCTGCCCAAATGCTCACTGGACCAACCTAATCCAAGACAGATCGCGCACACGAGTGTGCTTTTCCCTGTTCCGTTCGGTCCAATGATCATGTTGAGGCTCGGTCCTAAGTGAAATTCTGCGGCGGTATAAGTCACGAAATTCTCGAGTTTGACTCTGACAAGTGTCCCAGGCTGGAACTCGTCATTGCCTTCTCCATGCCGGCGGCCATTCGTTCGGATGTGTCCACTGGACGCGTCGAGAGCGTGGCGCGCGCGTTTGCTGCCCGCAGATACTGAGGAGTGATCGGAGGCATCGTTCTCGTCGTCTTCGCTGAGCTCGATGGGGGGCCGTTTTCGCCGTTGCTGTAAGAGACCAGGCATGGTAGCAATTTTGCGGGTGATCTCTACCCTTGGGACGACTGTGAGGAGTGTGGAGTGCGGGCAGTTGTGTAAAGTGGAGCCGGGAATCTACACTGCTTTCGGGTGACGCGAAGCGCGATCATGTGATCACGCGATTCGACGGAAGCTCGTTTTAGGTGATGGACGGCACAGTCCGGCTTACCAGAATCGTCTCTCTCCACCACAATGAAGCCAAAGGTAATGTTTCACAACTGGCTCTGTGGTGCCTCACAAGCTCATTAAGATAGTTTAATAGACTGATGATAGGTTGCAGTGCTCCTGGTCCAAATTTGCAAACGTGGATGTCCAGGTGGTCCTTGCGATGCATTACCCAGGACGAGACTCCTCCGTACATATTCACATATCCTTCAACATCACCTTGAAACGTGCATCACGGCGAAGCAACTGGCGTACCAAAAATGTGCTTTAATGGCATGGAGCTACTGTTGACTATTTACACTTTTCTATATACTTTTCATCCTGGCGTAGTTTACATTTTTGGCTTGTATGGCGCCGGCGCAATCATCAACTCTGGTCGAACATACTTGTCGAAGTCCGCCTCGCTGATGACCTTGAGCTCTAGCGCAGCGGCTTTCAAGGTCAGGCCGTTCTTGTGCGCGTACTTAGCAGTCTTACTTGCTGCATCGTAGCCGATGACGGGGTTGAGGCAGGTCACCAACATCAAACTGGAAGGCGCATCAGCAATAAGCGAGACATTAGTCGTAGTAGTTCACTCACCTCTCAGTCAAAAGAGAACCAATGCGCTTCTCGTCAGCATCGAGGCCTGCCACGAGGTTCTTCTCGAAGCTCTTCATGCCGTCTGCCAATAGGCGCGAGCTGTGCAGAAGGTTGCGGATCATCACGGGCTTGAAGACATTGAGCTCAAAGTTGCCCTGCGACCCAGCAAAAGTTGTCGCGGCCTGGTTACCGAAGACCTGAGCGCAGACCATAGTCAAAGACTCGCACTGTGTGGGGTTGACCTTTCCGGGCATGATCGAAGAGCCGGGCTCGTTTTCTGGGAGCTTCAGCTCACCGAGACCGCATCGAGGTCCCGAACCAAGGAAGCGGATGTCCTGAGCGATCTTGAAAAGCGAAGTGGCAAGAGTGTTGAGCTGGCCATGTGCCTCAACAATGGCGTCGTGAGCGGCGAGAGCCTCGAACTTGTTGGGTGCGGTGACAAATTCGTGGCCAGTCATCTTGCTTACTTCGGACGCGATGTCCTCTGCGAAACCGACAAAGGTGTTGATTCCGGTGCCAACGGCTGTTCCTCCCTGGGCAAGCATCTTCAGGCGAGGTAGGCAAGACTGTATCCTCTCAATACCGAAGTCAAGCTGCTGGACGTATCCCGAGAACTCCTGACCCAGAGTCAACGGAGTAGCATCCTGCAGATGTGTCCTGCCAATCTTGATCAAGTTCTCCCACTGGTCACTCTTCTTTTTCAGGGCATCGCGGAGGCTCTTCAGCGCGGGCAGTAGCGACTCTTCAAAGTCGAGTACGGCGGCGATGTGCATTACGGTCGGGAAGGTGTCGTTCGAGGAGGCGGACATGTTGACGTGGTCGTTGGGGTGGACAGGCTTCTTGCTGCCCATTGTTCCGCCGAGGATCTCAATGGCACGGTTCGAGATGACTTCGTTGGCGTTCATGTTGGACTGGGTGCCAGAACCAGTCTGCCAGACGACGAGCGGGAAGTGGTCAATGAGCTTGAGGGAAGCTACCTCATCAGCAGCCTGTTGGATGGCCTTTCCGAGCTTGGGATCTGCGTCCTGTCAGCCAGGTAGCTCGAAGCCCGCGCGAGCAGCCGTACCCAGTCCAAACTTCATGTTCACGGTTGCAGCGGCACCTTTCAAGATACCAAAGGCGCGCACGATGGGTGGAGGCATGCGGTCTTGTGGCTGGTTGATCTTGAAGTTCTCCAGCGAGCGCTCGGTCTGAGCTCCCCAGTACTTGTCTGCAGAGACCTGAATCTCGCCAAAGGCATCGCTCTCGGTTCGTGTGTTGGCCATGGTGCGGGTGGCGCTGAACTGGCGGTACTGGAAGAAGCTCTGGGAGCTCAATGGTGTGTATCTGGTGGGCTGGCGGGCAGCTGTAGAGAGGGGACGTGCTTTAGAGGAACAGCAGATGATTGAGGGGCTGGTCTTCGCATGTGCCAGTGAGCGCATGGCGCCGGCCTCGGCACGCCGGAGGCTGGTGCGGGCAGTACGGAACATGGTGGAGGAAGTGTGGGGTGACGGTGTGATGGGATTTGGGACAATTGGCAAAGTTGAGCAACTGCCAGCTACCAGACACGACGCGAGTAACCAGACTCTTCGGGTAGCAGTTGAGTGTGTCGAGTTGTGAGCTCAAGACCGAGCAAAATGTTGTCGCGGAAGAAGTCGGACCTGGTGGTCAAAAATCCCGAGCGCTTGGCGTCTCTTCATCCCGCCAGGTCTTCCCCAGACGAATTTCGAATTTCTTCAAATTTCGAAACGGAGCTCGAAAGGAATCAGACTCCGCCGTGAAGACGCACTGCGCCTTTCCCCAACGACAGGACCTTCTCCCAAATCCATCTTGCATGCTCGGGCCGATGTCCGGCTCACTTCCCGTTCTTAACCAGCGCGCTCTGAGGGCATCTGCATGCAATGGCGAGTGATTGTCTTCCGTTTGCGTGGGCACCGCGGACCACTGCAGCACACACTGTGGCCAAATCACTCGGGCCCATTCATCTGCGACAGGGAAACGTTGTATTGACTTGCAGCACTGCGAGCCCTTTGCATGCCAGGGATGAGTCCTGGCAATGATGCTGAGAATGGATTTGCCCTCTTGAGGCGATTGTCAATGCACCGCGGGCTACTCCACGTCGCTGCATTGATGCATCGTCCAGGAAGTTCTTGAGGCTCCGTGTCCTACGTCAGCATCTTCGCCTGTGGTGAGACAAGCTCGATGAGCTGGCCTGGACTGCCTGCTATTAACTTCCGGAGGCGTTGATGCTTGTCGTTTTCGGCTGGGGATCCAGGCCATTGGTCCAGGTCGTGAGGCACGGCAATCATGCTTCGCCATGTTGGAGTTGGAGAGGGCGACGACTCAAGGTAAGGTTGATCTCGAGATGGTAGTCCTCCTCGGCGTGACCTTCGCTCCAGCAGCCTGTTTGGGTAGCTGCCTCCTTGCGCTGTCATGCTCGACACAGGGCACCCGCTTCCGAGCGTGGCGGCGCGAGGCCGTCTTTAGATTGATTGCTTGCTCGCTCGCTCGCAGCAGAGTCACCTGCTCTCCACTTATTGATTCGGAATGGCTGGCCTTGGAAGCCTACGTTACCGATGTTCCTGCACGGGATTGCATCGACGGGGCGTGCCAACCGCGTCGCATTAACTAGTTAACACCCACGGTCCTACCTCCTTCCCCCGCAGTCGGGCGCTTTCAACATTCTCGTCATCCTCCTCAGCAAACGCTCCTTCGTGTCACGCTTTTCACCGGGACGCTTCAGCCTGCAGCGACTATTGACCGTCTTTAGGCCTGTGCCTTGTACGTGAATCACCGGATCCAACGGTCCACAGCCTCTCCACCCAAGGCAACAGATAAGGTTTCTCAGTTTCGTCAACGTCGTCGATCCTTGGTTCATTCACCACCTTTGGGGCCAGAAGCCAATGTTCGACTGTTTCCATGGTTATATCGTATCGCCAGCTACTCCGAAGCTACATCATCTACAACGATTGCGATAAGCACAGCTTTGCCGATCTCTGTCCGGTCACCAGACACGCAGCACGGCTCGACTGGTCGAAAAGATCCACCACGAACTGAGCGCTGGGAGAACGCATGTCCGACTCCGACTATCACCCTCCCTCATGGGGTCCGACGGTGACAAGCACAGTATCTCCAAATCCGGCCTTGTCAGCCACAAGATTCAATGCACAGGCAGACCCGTTTGTTCAACCGGCTCGACATGCACCCCGTGACTTGCCATACAGCTCATACCTCGATTATCCAGCGAACCATTACCCAGCCAACACGCTGCCAGATCTATTTCCTCCGCCAGTCGGTTATCAAGTGCCAACAGCGTTTCCAAATCCATACGATGCAGGCCCGTACAGACCACCCAGACATTACCCACCCTTCCCGAGCACCTTTCAGTACATGCACACTCAGCCTCCAGTGCCAAGACCGCCTGTCTTCTCCCCAGACAGACCAACAGGAGGACCTGCAGATATGACTGGCTTTGTTGGATCTGGCAACCTGCCGCCTCTGCCCAATTATCCCGTGATGCGAGGTGCCCCATTGTCATCAATGCCCTATCCCCAACCTTATGGTGGGAACTTCGCGCCTAATTCCGCCTCTTCGCCTATGAGACCGTATCAGAACAGAGCAATAGATTCGCAGCCACCAGTGCGGTATAGTGGTGGACAAGACTTCGAAGCAGCACTCAGACAAAACCAAGAGCGCTCTCGGCAATACCCCTCCGTTGCACGAAGGTCCTCTCAGCAGGGCCCACGCTCACACAACGGTGGTAGCAGCAGCCACACTAGCAATAGATCCTACGATCTGGCAGAGCGCCGTGCTGTCCGACTTTTAAACGCACAAGGTCGCTTTCCGGAGGGCAACGTCTCGCCGCCTACATCTGGACGTCGAACTTACGATAGTTTCATACACGATGTTTCACGAGCAACCACTTCTTCAGATGCAGAAGAAGCTGCCGCTCGTGTTCCTCCACAGTTCCGTGCTCGGCGCATGCCTAGGGAGCCTCGCCTACGATTCGGACATACCCAGCATCATGATCCGAATGTAGCGACGGACGAGCAGATCAAAGACCTCAAGAACAAGCTGCCGCGGCGTCTACCCAGCGAGCTCGTGGAGGGAACGTCGAGCATGTGTGACATCTGTGCCAAAGATTATTCGAGTACCCATGTGAAAGCCTCGGAAGAGGAGGAGATAGCAATCGAGTTGCCATGTGGGCATTGCTTTGGTGAATTCTGCATCTTTGAATGGGTATGTGACGCATATTTGGTCCTCTTGATGACAGATCTGGCTAACCAACATTCAGTTCGATACTTGCAAGAAACACAAGAACAAGATATCGTGTCCGATGTGCCGGAAGCTTCTCATTGAGCCATCGCAATCGCCATCACGATACCACCATGCGCTACTCATGAGCTCCATGCGTTCAGAGGCGGCATTCCAGGAAATGCTTGCCAGCGCCGAGCTCCGAGGAGATTTTGCACACATGTGAAGGGGACGGTGGTGAGAGATAGGGCGGGTTTGGGCACCGGGAGTAGACTGTCACACGTAATGATTAACGACTTTGGATGATACGATAATGTTTTTCTCCATATGCAGCATTGGAGCAGGTGGGCTGTTTGGGTTTGGTGGAATGTTTGTTATTGTTTTGCATGATCCTTTATGACCACGGATCTTCGAGGGCATGGCTAGCCGGCGTTGGGATCATTCGAGCGTTGTTTGTCTCCATGGTCGATAGTAGTGGAACCCAGATTGTATAGGATAATCAATATTCATTCCAAGACACGATTATGATGCTGGTTGCAGGTAGAAGGTGTTGCGGCACAAGGACCCACTATTATGATGCGGGCTGGAATGATTGGTTGCCATGACAGACTGGTACACCCCGCGCGAAGCATCAACAAGTTTACGTGCAATCGAGCTTCCACGCAACATCGGTAGCGCACCTCCACGCACTCGTCAAACCAAGTCCTCAAGTTGCACATCGAGTCGATTGTGTGCATTCGATTGCAGTCGAAGTCTTGTGTCGCTCCTGCCTTCTCTGGTAGCAGCCCGCAGTCGCACCTGCTCGTTGCCCAACGCTGCATGTTTTCAAGACGACACCACTGACACGCAACATGGCCACCGACTCCCAGCGAGACGGCTTCCAGCTGCCAGCCCCTCCGCCAGCGCTGCACACTCGAGGCATCGACATGGGCCGTCCTGGTACGCCCTCACAGGAGGGCTTCACGAGCCCACAGCAGACACCACAGGGCAGTCCCAGCAAGCATCACCAGCCGCCGGGCGCGTTCGATCTACCACATGTCTTTGAGAATGCCATGCGGTTGCTCCCCACCATGGGTTCGCCCTCTAAGTCGAAGCCCGGAACGCCGACGTCCCCCAACAAGGCAAAACTGCAGGGCGCCGACGACTCAGATCCCTTCGCCCATGATGCCACGACATTGACGCCCGGCAGTCCCACCCGCAGGTCGAACCAGGAGAACACGCCGCCCAATGGCCGCCCAGGCCTGCACAAGGAAAGCAGCTACATCACTCATGCGGCACAGTCGCGGCAGGAGCCATACCGCACGCAGGGAGCCGACCAGTCGACACGCTACTATCCTGGGCCACAGCGGCTCTCCGCCGAAGACCTCGAGAAGGCAAGAAAACCGTCGGTCAAGCGCCTGGCCAATGTCACGCAGCTGTGTACGTAGCACGCTACAATTGTCTCCCATGCATCTAACCTGTCGCCAGACTTCCTCGACTACTACTTCGATCTCCTGACATATGTCCACACACGCCAGAACCGCCTGACACAGTTCAAGTCCCAGTACCCTCCCCCGCCTGCCACGCCAGAGACCGAGTACAACGACGCCCTTACACAGTACCTTGGCCGCGAACGAGCCAACCTACGCAAGCGCCGCACGCGTCTAAGGCAAGGCGACTTCCAAATACTTACACAAGTCGGCCAGGGAGGATATGGCCAGGTCTACTTGGCGCAGAAGAAGGACACCAAGGAAGTTTGCGCCCTCAAGGTCATGAGCAAGAAGCTGCTGTTCAAGCTCGACGAGATCCGCCACGTTTTGACCGAGCGAGATATTCTGACCACTGCTAAGAGCGAGTGGCTGGTACGACTTCTTTACGCCTTCCAGGACGATAAGAGCATATATCTTGCCATGGTATGTGTATCATTCACAACTTCATCCTCGTGAGCTAATGCAACGCAGGAGTACGTCCCTGGTGGTGACTTCCGCACATTGCTGAACAACACTGGCGTCCTGCACAACCGACATGCACGATTTTATATTGCTGAGATGTTCATGTGTGTCGACTCTCTCCACCAACTTGGTTATATTCATCGTGATCTGAAGCCGGAGAACTTCTTGATTGACAGCACGGGTCATGTCAAGCTGACCGACTTTGGATTGGCGGCAGGAATCCTTGCCCCTTCCAAGATCGAGTCGATGCGCATTAAGCTGGAGTCTGTCAGCGACGCCGTTTCGCCTTTCGGAAGACCTATCGAAGAGCGTTCGGCAGCACAGCGTCGCGAGAACTACCGGTCGCTGCGTGAACGAGATGTGAACTACGCCAAGAGTATTGTCGGAAGCCCAGATTACATGGCACCTGAAGTTCTGAAGGGCGATGAGTATGATTTCACTGTCGACTACTGGAGCTTGGGTTGTATGCTTTTCGAGGCCCTCGCCGGCTACCCGCCTTTTGCTGGCGCCACGGTAGACGAGACCTGGCAGAACTTGAAGCAATGGAAGAAGGTCTTGAGAAAGCCGGTCTATGAGGATCCTTCGTACTTCTTGTCAAAGAGGACATGGGACTTGATTACACGTCTTGTCGCATCAAAGACGTCGCGCTTCCGGGGCATCTCCGAGATTCGTGGCCACGCGTACTTCGCTGAGGTAGATTGGTCAAAGCTGCGTGAGCAAAAGGCGCCCTTTGTACCAGAATTGGATAGCGAGACTGATGCCGGTTACTTTGACGATTTTGGCAACGAAGCCGACATGGCCAAGTACAAGGAAGTGCACGAGAAGCAGGCCGCCTTGGAGGCCATGCAAGACCGCGACGACAAGATGAACAAGGGCGTTTTCGTTGGATGTAAGTATCAAACTTTCAAGCTCAAGGTTCATGTCTAACATGCCCCAGTTACATTCCGCCACAAGAACCCGACCGACGACAAGGGTAAACCCTCAAGCCCCCGCAAACCGCTTCCCATGATGGCGGAGGAGGAAAGCTTTGGTACAATCTTTTAAACGGACCGCTCGTGCTGCTCTTGAGCGACCGGTCAGCACTGGCTTGCTGTGACCTTATACTACCTTTCGAGCTCGATCCTTTGGGCATTACTTGAAGCATACAACTGCACATTTGAGATGATTAATGAGTTGCGGACGACTATACGCGGGTGGAAATCTGCAACATGTCGGCGTTGACACTTTTCTTGCGGGGACACTGCATGGGGTATCGGGGCGCATTGCATTGGCTTTTTTTTTCAAAGGCGCCGCGTGTATTAGTAGCAAGCATAGTCGGATGAAACCACTTGACGGATCTATCGATTTGTTTGGTCCTTTGGCAATAATGTGAAGGGCCTGACGTGTCGTTGTACCCACGACATGGCATCACATTGTACGTCTGAGTAGGGATAATTGGAAGGGCTTTGTGATGACTTTTAATTTCAAAGACACCTGCTATTCCACGAATCGTGCAAACACCCACCCACGCTTGATTGAGACATCAGTGGTTACGTTGAACTCAGACGAGCTGAAATGAGTATGTGCCAGGACCGCAGGTACATAGAGAAATGACTGACATACCATGTACTAGGTCGTCGCCGGGACAGAGCCTGAGTCAAAAAAATCTTTTTGGAGACCATAACGGATCGCAGGGTATATTTCGTGATACAGATACTGAGTGTACGGGCTCAGTCAAGAGCAGAACGGAAGTCCTGCAAACTGGTCCGAGAGCTGGAGTGCTTCTTGAAAAGGTCGTGAGTCTCGTTCGTTTGTGAATCAGTTGTAATGCCGAAATATGTGCTCAGCTCAAAAGGTACCGAGGTTCCCGGGGAAGGGACAAATGAACCGGCGCTTTTCGATAGTGTCGTGAATGTCTTGAAGTCGCGCAATTCCCGCTGTGACACTACCCCAGGAGATTCCCAACATTTCCATACTCTGTATCGCATTCGGCCGGATCAGAAGGTCGCGGGAATATACTGAGGCCATGGCCTGCACATGGCTGATTGACAGCGTGCATATCCACAGGCTGAGAAGCATTTTGCACACCAGGCTGACGCGGTGAACCTAATTGCGCATCGCTTTGCTGAGGAGGAAGGGACAGCGAAGTAGAGTATGTGGGCATCCGCTCTTTCAGCTTTAGAGGATTGGGACTTTCGGGGAATTCTACTTGCTTCAACATCGTAGCAAGGTGGACGTAGTAGTGTTGTCTGGACTCAGGATCGACGTGTGTGGTCCAGCCTTCAGGTAGCTGGGCTCGCAATGTTGGACTGCCACAAGAAGTGCTTTGATATTGACCCGTTCGAACTGCTTGTTTCTGAACAGGCTGATTCGACTGATTTTGCATTGGTCTTGGTGCTGTCGCCGTTGCAGGCTGCAAAGGTTGTATTTGCTGGTACACATGGTTCTGTGTGTGGTCTCGATGCCGGCCGACCATAGGGATGTAGTTACCTCGCGGAGAGAGAGGCGGATTAGACCCTGGTCTTCGAAAGGGTTGTGAAGTTGAAGCTGGTGGCTGCGCAAATTGCGGACCAGACATACGCGGTGCTTGATGCTGCCCATCATATGGTTTTGTGTGGTTGGAGTGTGAGTTCGGCGGCATAGATTTCTGGTATAGTTGAGCGCTAGGTTCAGAGGCGCAATTCAAATGAGACATCTGAGGCCGGGACTGCTCAGACACATGCTGCTTACCAGGGCCGTAGGTATGACCAGGCCCTGATGATGATGGATGTTGTTGCGCAGCGAGGGTCGAATATTGCGCCGTGCTTGAGTGGGCTGGCCGATGATTCGATTCCTGCAGCGGATGTCGCAAACCTGAATTCGAGAGCTGAAATGTTCTGTCCATATGTGGACTTTGCGATGGCGAGAGTGGATATAGGTTATCGATGGAAACGTAGTTGCCAGGTTGCTATGGGACGGTCAATGACGGCAATCCTCTCAAGGATACACAGGGATTAGAACTTACGGAACGCGCAAGTAGTGAGACTGTTCGCTCCAGACTCTCAATGCGCCGCTTTAGTTCATCATTTTCCTCGCAATTCTTACAACTCTGTTCTGTTGCACCGGGCTCGAACTCTGCTTCTTTCTGAGGCGCAGTAAGATGCTTCCCTGTTGCAGCCAATTCATTTCCCAGCTGCTGGATAGACGAATGCAGCTCTTTTTGTGTTCGTTCGATTCCGTCCACTTACTGGTGTTGCAGCTGATGCTTGGCTTTAAGGTCTAGAAGTTCAGCAACCTGCCCCTTGAGCTGTGTATTGTCTTTCTCAAGCTCGATATATCGGTTATCAGTCCGGTCTTGGATGACCTGTAGGTCTTTACCCCAATCTTTTGCCATATTTGCATTACTGATATTGCGTTGCGTATCGTAAAAGGCGAATAGTCCCTCCGCGGCCCCCTTCGTTAGGAAGCCTTGATCATACATGTATGTGCGCATAGCTGTCCTAGCTTTCTCGAGGATCTCAATCTCGCGTGCATCAATTACGACCGAGGCGATATCCTTTTGCTCATCTAGCATCTTGACCGTTAGGTTCTGGAACTTGCCATCGTAGTCGGTACGCGTTTTTGTAATCTCATGAGCCAATTCGGTTTCATTCTTCTTCTTCTGATCGGCGATAAGTTGGTGCATTTCCACCCTCAGGACCTCCATCTGCTCTTCAACGTGTTCTGTCATATTCGAACACTTGCGTTCGAGATTGGACATCTGATCAGCCTGCATCTTGACGATTGACTCCTTCAACTTGCTATCGAACTCGTCACAGATCTTGGTGATCTCATGCGCTGGGTAGGCCTCATTGTTCTTCGGACAGTCGACGGCAAGTTGTTGCATGTCCGACCTCAAGACCTCTAGCTGCTCCTGGAAATGATCCAGCCTACCAGACCATGTGTCTTCGTGGGTACCTGCGACGACTGTAGCCTGCGTTTGCTCCGCCTGCTCCTTGTTGGTATCGCGTCCCTCAGGAGGCACCGCTTCCAACCTCGAGATAGTTTCCTGGAACTCTTGTCGACCTAATGCTCCCTGCAAGGCGAGTCTCATCTCGTTGACGTCGCGCTGATGTGCTTCGTTCTGAGACTTGAGCAATTTCACCTCTTTTTTGAGTGCATCCATCTCCGACAGTGCATATTTCGATCTCCTCTCTGCATATTGGGTGTTTTCCAGCTTACGCTTCTTAGGAGCCGGCATCGTAGTTCAACTGCAGGGCAGAATGTGAGGTGATGGGGTGAAGGTGGTTGGACAAGACCTTGTCTGCCTGGCTGAGACTTAGTAACTGTTCATATGTTCGTGGTAATCTGAACATACTGTTTGTCTCTGCGCTCTCCTCGCGCTTTAGCAACAGGGTCGATAAAGGTTATGCTACTCAAGGATGTTGCGACAAGACTTAGCGGACGCTTCTTAAGTCCTGTATAGCTGAATTGAGTCCGCAGTCGCACAAGAATTCCAAGCGCTGGACATGAAGAAACGACAAAGTGAGGTTCAGTGAGCTCGAGAGCACGAGACACTAGGCGCAAGTAAAAACCGTTCCGAGTTTCACCAGAGGAGAAACTGGGTAGAGGCGTTGGGAAGAAAGAGGAAGAGCAGGATGAGTTGACAATAGTTCAAGGCACAGAGCTAGATGCAGATTGGAGCGTGCGTTTGTGCTACAACGACAAACAAGCTGCTGGGTGTGGGGATGTGTGAAGAAGCTGCATGCTGCCTGCGCAATCAAGCAATACGAGCCCTTACCGCCATTGTCCAATCTGCTTCGTTACAGGGACTCTTCGTCCGCAAACCCAAACTACCTGTCGTTTCGTCGAGGCAAATGCTTCCAGCGTCTCGCTATTCTGCAGTGAGACGTTGCACCTGCAGCACTAGCTTACATTTGATTGGTCCCGCTAGTTTAGGAAGAGTATACCGTGAATGACCCCACACACACACACACGACAACGGGAGAGCGGTCCCCCGCGAACCATTGCCAACAAGTTTGAACGTAATCTGGAGTTGTTCAGATTGTGGAAAGTAGCATTCCTCGTAATGTTACTACATATACACGAGTCATAATTTCCGCGTGAATACTCAAGACATCTGCTGTTGCGGGAGATCTAAAATGCTCTGTCGCCTCGCCAATGCAAGTGATTCCGACATGCATGCATGTGCCCAAAACCGCGGTATTCACTTCTCTTTTTCGACAAAGCTCAGAATGCGACCACGCGCATACCGTATGTCCTTGTACACCCCCAGACTGACCATGCAGCTACTCAATCTATCGTCGGCAATTGCACGGACTGTGACATAAAACTTTACGCTGTGAGCATCATACTACTTGCAGACCAACTATCCTGACGAACCCTTGCGAACAATCATACTCACGTTGCAGTTAACATTGGCAGATCGTTACGGGAATGGAACGCATCCCCAGCATTAGATTTGAGAAGTACCTGGTCTCCCTGACTCCTTCTATACTAGTGGAGAAAAATTACAGTCAGCAGCCCATGTGTGTTAGTGCCGAAGGTTCACCAGTAGCGCTTTTACCATCACTTGCAGTATCATGCTTGCCATTTCCAAACCCCTGGATGCTAGACTTGCCTCAATTTGGCAGATATGTGTGCGAATGAGTGCAGATAACAGCTTCAGCTCCGCACTACAACCTTGAGGGGTTTACGATCCGGTTGAGAAAAAGTTGGATGTAGCTGCCTTGGGTGCAGCGCTGAGAGCCTTGTTTCTGGCCTCCATCTCGCGGTTGACGATGTTGTAGTACGTGGTTGGGTCTTTGGTCGCTGCTCGCACTTTATCGATGTGAGAGAGCTGGTGGACTGGGTCTTTGGTTGCCGCTCGAACTTGGTCAATGTGAGAGAGCTGGTGAGTGAAAGAGCCGGAAGCATGGCCATGACCGGTATAGTCTTCACTTGCTTCAGCAATCTGGGGCTTTGAAGTACCGGCTTCTGCTTGCACAGCTGTTGCACTCTTCTTCTTCTTGTTCTTGTTTTTCTTCTTCTTACGCTTTGGGAGCTCGTCCTGCTGCGGCGTAGATGCAATCGTAGGAGTTTGCAGCGGGGTATGGTAGTCTTCTGCTTCTGGAGATGGTGAAGGTTGACGATCGGCAGGAGCATGCAGAGTGGCTGAGCTCGCAACGGAGGCGCCGTCAGAATCAGGGCGAGAGTCGAGCTCTGACTTGGAGACAGTGGAGAGAACCTCCTGCGGTTCGCTAGTGATACCTGAGCCTGGATACTCCGACCCATCTTCGGTGCTGCCTGTGTTTGGGACTTTCACTTGAGCCTCTTCCGGGACCTCAATCGACGAAGCAGCATTCGTCCCTTGAGCCGATGTCGCATCTTGGACCACGTCTGTCTGAGCATTCTTGTTTTCACGCTTCTGCTCCTTCTTCTTCATTTTCTTAGTCTTTTCGCGCTGAGATTTACTGGGCTTCGCGAAAGGATGAAGCGACTGCGCCTGTGGTGGGCCCTGTTGTTTTACTGCATCAGCATAAGATGTTGATTTTGCTACCTCCACGGGCCGCTGGGGGTCGCCCAGAACAACTTTGATGTCCGGGGACGATACGGGTGCGGCAGCCTGCAAAGCCACAGGCTCAGCTGTACCCTCAGAATCTGTCTTGGTGGCCTCGTGGTCTTCCTTCGATGGCTCCGATACCTTCATAATAGCGGCTTCGACTGCCTTGAGTTCCTCGGTGCTGCTCTCAGTCTCCTCAAATGTTGCCTTGGTCGGTGATTCTACGCGAGCATGTCCTGCAGTAGTTGTTGGCTGTGGCGATGAAGCACGTGAAAGGGGCTTCTCAGCATCCACATGCGGCTCCGCAGCGATGGTTTTCGAATCATGGTCATCCTCACTAGATAACGATTCTGTAGCCTCTTCGACAGTCTTGGATGATTGCGGATTCGACTGTATAGGCGATTCAGCTTTCTCCGCAATCGCATCGATAACAGGCGTCTTGACCTCAGGACTCAGCTCTGGAGAGGGCGCCTTTTGTGTTTCCGTGGTCTTGCGCATCTCAGTTTCCTTGCCCTCAGCATGGGAAGGTACTTGTTGTGTGCCCATAGTCTTGTGCATCTCGGTAGCCTCTTTCTGCAAATCGCTCCTAGCGTCCTGAGAAGTGTACAGCGGCTGAGTGGCAGAGGTAGAACTCGTGACAGCGGTGCCAGTTGGCTTCAAGGTCGTTGAAGGAACGCGTTGAGGCGGATGGGAATAATCGTCAGCCTTCTGGAAGAAGCGTCGGGGCACAGTTATTCTTAAGCGCGTGCCATGAATGTGTGGCTCACTATCGTTAGCTCTCAGGGCCAATTTTGCGTCCGATGCGTCGTTGAACATCACGAATGCGTGGCCTCGCTGGGCTCCCGGCTGAATTTTGATAACGGCCCGCACCGGAGTGACGTTTACCAAGTGCAAGAACATGGATTCAATCTGGTTTGGCTGAGTATTTTCCGGCAATTCGCCAATGAAGAGTTCGGTAACGTCGTGGTTCTCTGGGCCTATCCAAGTCTGACCGCACCCGCGCACGGCATCGTTGGTTATGATTGGATCGTCCTTCATGTGGTGCCGTGAATAGCGATAGTCGGAGAAGCGGTTGCTGTTAGAAGCTGTTTCTCCCCAGTCGGTCCCGTTGCTCCCGATGCGCGGGCGAGGACCCTGTACCGATGCCTTGCGACCTGGTTGCTCCGTGAAGCTACCTCGACTGGTCTTTCTACCTCCGCCATAATCGTTGAAAGCAGGTCTAGATCCATTGTAGGGATCGTATAGGGACCTCTCACGGCGACCTGATCGGCCTGCATCCATGTATGGTGGACGGGGGTTCGCGGAGTAAGCGGCATTGGTCATATCGCGCATAGAAACTCCTCGTAGACCACGATGAACAGGTACTTGCTGCGTATAGCCTGGATGAATGTGGTGCGGAGGCAGCATACCAGAGTGCATGGTCCCAGGGTGTGGAAGGTGAGCAGGATGATGTTGAAACGAGGCCATATGCAGTTGCCCAGGGCCCATTGTTGGACCCATTGTGATAGCTATATGGTTCATGTGAGGAGGATGTACCGGAGGAAAAGGGCCTGATGGAACCCTCGGCGCATGAACACCGCGCGGGAAATTCTCAACGTGAGGTATTGGAAGTTCCTGGCGACGATCCTGGCGCGCAGCGGGCTCTGTCGACACTGTCAGTGTTTGGGGCCGGGATCGCGATTTCTTCCGGTTCTTCTTACTAGCTGACAGCGCTTCGACTGCTTCTTGCTGCTTATCGGGCACGATCGATGCGACAGGCGGCGACGTAATGTTGGGTGTCGCTACGAGACAGTTCTTACGCGCCTCGTCTTCTAGCATAGCAGTGCGCAGCATATCGGCTGCATAGTATAAGAATTGCCGAGGAAAGAGATTGGCTTCGCCAAATATGAAGATGTTATCGACCAGGTCCAGTGGCTGCGCTGGGTCATACATGGCGGCCATGCTACTCTTTCCGAATGTCGCAGCAAGGTGCTCCGGGTGAGCACGAGCCCAGTCCTCTGCGAACTTCTTTGCTGTCCATACATTATCGTGCCCGAGGAATTGGAGAGCTTCGCTACACAGCTTTGGGGTGTATATGTGAATGTCCTCGGCGTCCCAGAGATCCTCAATCTCCCACGCGCAATCTGGGAAAACACACCAGCCGACACGAGGATACTTGCTGCGCCAGTAGTTGGCCATCTGTACAGCTGCTTGGATCAAATCAGAGTAGGCAACGGATGGTGTGTGTGGCGCCGAGGGAGCTTTGCGCGCAGGTCGGCGGCCCTAATGTGTGAGGTTTCAGTATGTGCTCAACTGAAATGTGGCACCATCCTGAGGCATTGAAGAGAATACATACTGTACAATGTCAGTTGAATTCTTGCTGAAGTTTGCATGAAGCACATGAGGATTTACTTACCCTCCTGTGTCGAAAACAAAGCCTGTTTCGACCCAAGCACTACCACTGGCTCATTGCCATCGTTAACAGAAGAGGCTGCAGCCATTTGGTCGGCGCCATTGGCGGACTGAGATAGCTGATGCTCGCTTGCAGGCAATGCCGTCGCTGGCGCCGACATTGTCGTGACGCGCGAGCGCTATGCGACTGGTGTGGAAAGAGCTTGAATACACTTGGGGAGGAGCAAATGCGATGGCGCTTTGTTGGGTTGGAAGCAAATGGACGCCGCAACGCCAGTAGAACAGAATAACGAAAGTGCGCGCAGTCAATCAGAGGAGTGGGAGATGGTGTGAGCAGGCAAAAGAGAAGCTCTGAGCTGGTCGAGTGCTGAGGAGGGAAAGAGCGGTTCTTGGCGTTTAGGAAATGGTGGTGAAAGTGAGAGAAGTGACGCAGGACCACATCACTCGTTTTACTACACACAGCTCAGTATAAGTCAGCGGCAGGGAGCAACGAGTTGTTGCAATCATGCTGCTAATTGGTGGACCAGACTCTTCTCAAACTTTAACGGGGCATACCTACACCCTCCAACACCTACCCAACTGGTGCAGCCCGTGTCACTAGGTGTTGACCGCCCAATTCCCAATGATCTGCTCTTATAGAACTGTTGTTCGCACTGGCCAAGGTAAAGCGGGGTTATGGTAAGAAACATTGTACTTAGCAACGGCACCGTCCCAATGCAAATAGAGGCAGAAAAGAACAGAAGCACCAAATCCGCGATTGGATCACAAGTAGAGGCAATCAAGTAGCACTGAGCTGAGATTGTTCTGTATGCTTAAATTGGGATTAGACGCCTACCAATCGCAGCCTCTCTCCGTTTGTCACTGCGTTCGAGTTAACGCGCTTCTCGGTGCTGTTGCGCGGCCGTACTATCCGGAGAGGACTCTTTTCTGCTTGAACATCGAGACATACCCCGTCAGATAAGATCAATGAAAGCGATCGTGGGATGTAGGTGTATTTCTTTATGCCTTTCCAGTCTCCTTAGGAATCGCCCGCACCAACTTCAAGATCTCTGATTCGTTCTCTCCAACGACTGTATATGTCAGATTCTGAGGGTAAATATTACTCAGGACGTAACGCGGTAACTTACCTGCCTTGCCTTGGTTCCAGTCCACGACCTGCAACAATTAGCATTTGCTCTACATAAGCAATCCAAAGAAACATACCAAAGGTCGCTGGAATGTGTTGGCATCCGCCTTGAGCCGCCTCAGCGCATCAGACTCATCAGACGCTCCCTGGATGACGTTGCTCGGAGATCCACCTAGGTACTCCATGATGCTCTTAAGCTGGTCGCCCGTCGGCGGCTCTTCTGTGACTTCGAGGTCGAACTCGGTTCTCTCTGCCTTATTTTGTGCCTGATGAGAGCTAGCCTGGTCTTCGGTCGCGTGGGCTACAGATTGAGCATTGGCTTGTTTGAGAAGGGTGAGGACACGTGTGGATGCCTCGTTGCTGGGCTTATGAAAGAGGGTCACGACGTTCTTCGCCCCGTGCTGTCAGGCAGTCAGTACCCTGTTGCATTCATTTGTATGAGCGTAGTACGCACCTCTCCAAAGATTCGCTTGAACATGCTTATTAGGTTGAGTAAGGGACCAGTTGGGGTTGTAATGTGGTGTTCAGGTCGTTGTTTAGCTGAGGTGAGGTCGAGAACCAGTGACGTCGATCCGGCTCGCTTCCGCCCATGCGGAGCTCATGCTGAGCGCGACGCCAACCAGACTCGCGTACAGAGCTCCGTTCTTATGTATGGAATTTGGGAATTCATACTTTGGCATATACCGTGACGGTCATTACATGATCCGGACCTCAAGAAGAACATACTGTTAAGAGAAAGGCAGAGAACGACACGATAAGTCACACATAGAACAATGTTGAGACACGAGCATTTATGATTCGTGATGTAGCCGTGCAGAAAGCCGAATGTACATTGCGCCATGGATATGCTCCCTTCATCCCAAAGTGTGAGATCCTCTCGCAGAAGAAGAATGTGCCGTGGCTACATCCATCCCACATCACGATCCCCACTCTCTCTGATCCGAGGTCATAGCCATCCCGAGAAAACCGAATCCATGACCGAAAATCTTTAGCTCATCGTGCTCGTTCCAAACGCCCTCCTTTTACAGATTGGCTTATGAGGTGGGGTTAGGGTTCATCTATTTCCGTCAGTATGGGCGCAGCATTACGACGGGTGCGTCAATGTCACTGACCTTCCTCTTGCCACCAGTCATGGTGACGTTGACGAAGCGGCGGGTGTAAGTGAGCCTCTTCTTCGCGCGACCCTTGGGGGTCTTCTTCTTCTCTTGGGGCTCAACCTAAAGCCGGTGTGTCAGTCTCCGTACCAGTCATTGCTATCAAAGCCCCATTTCCACTGCGACGCTTCCAAAAATCATGTTGTGGTCTCGAATAATGTGTCGCGCTCGGATGGGAAAAAGGACGTCGTGGCTTCTAGCGCAGATGTGCTTACCTTGGCTGCGACATGTTAGCTGCTGTACTTTGCTAGTGTAGGGTTGGAATACGTACGAGTCTGAGACTTGACCTTTCCGGCACGAGCGAGGGATCCGTGAACCTTACCCATGATTGCGGTTGATGGGTTTGATGAGGGTGTTGTGTCGACGACGGGGTTTTCTGTGTGGCAAAGTCCAGTCAGCGAGCTGTTCTGAGCGTCGAATTTGAGGGAAGCGAGGTTTCGTTGTCGCAATAGGTGGAGTGTGGATTTTGGGCAGATCGTGCGGGCTGCGTACGTACAGTTTGCGTTGGCGGTCGTGGGTTGTCGATGACTCTAACGGCGGCGATGAGGAGGTGATTTCGACATGGCAGGTGCGGTCGAGCGGCTAACCGAGATCACGTGCTGGCTAGCTTGGCAGCCCGCGCAACATGAACCTCACATTGATGAGGCCGGGTCGACTGTCTTAGAGGATGGTCATGCAACAGAACTTGTGAGATAAATGCTTCCTGACTCTGATTTGTGTTGTTGCATAGCTTTACAACGCTTTTGCAGATTGTTGTGGGCAGTGTTGATTCAATATCCCATGAACCACATGCTTGGCACTGATCATCAGATAAGATCAATGGAGCTGTACCATTGGAAAGGACCGCATATTTCGTGCGACCCGCAACAGCTCTCAGACCCAGAACACAAAGTATAGAGTCACCTGGGGTGCAACATACTCACTCGACAAGCCGTCCTTCACCATGATCTTCTTATCTGTTCACGTGCCAGACAATGGCCTTGGCCGGCTATCGCAGCCGAGGATCGTGTGATGTGCTGCACGCGTTTCAACTGACCTCACTGTTTGCGATCCCCGCAACTGCTCCAACTACAGCGTGGCGTACTTCACTTCATCAAACACCGCGTTTCTCAGAGCGTATAAGACATCGCGCAGTATCTCACGCGTCTAACCACCTTCCTTTAACAGCTTCATCAACATGCGTCTCCCATCCGCCAGCGTTATCGGCCTCATCACCACCACCTCAGCATTCAACCTCCCATCTCCCAAGCACCTCTTCTCGAACCCTACCGACGTATCCAGCAATGACTTCAAGATCCCCACCGTCCACGAATCCGCCGTTCAAGCCCGCCGCATCCTCCAACTAGAAAGCATTGGCACCCTCTCAACCGTCTTCCCAACCACGCCTCACGCCACCGAGCGACGACCCTCAGACGTTGGTGGTGCTCCTATTGGTTTGATGGACTATTTCGGAAACTGCGAGCCCGACACCGGCAACCCCACCATCCTCGCAATCACCATTGCCACCTCCTTCAAGAACGTAGACGCCGGCTCAAACATCACGCTCAGTCTCCGCTGGCACCCCCAAGACTCGCAATGGCGCAGTCCCGCCTCCCTACCGCGCTTCAGCCTTGTCGGACGCCTCGAAGACTTGACTGCGGATGACTTGAAGCAGAACCCGCTTGTGCCTGCGTGTTATCTCAAGTACCATCCTGATGCCGTGGCGTGGCTGCCTGGCAACCGTATTCATGAGAGCAAGTGGGTACGATTGGTGGTTGAGGAGGTATATTGGATTGGTGGATTCGGAGACCGTGCGTACATTGGGTGGATCCCTAAGGAGGAGTGGCAGAGCGTTACAAAGGAGGAGATCGAGAGTATTAGGTTGCCTGGAGAGAAGAAGGGATGGGCTGGGTGGAGGGAGTGGGTTGGACTTGGGGAGGCGCAGGAGGCTTTTGAGTTGTGAAAAGCGTTCCCTGATGTGAAGTGGTTATAGCTGTTCTGCATGTTGGCGCATACGATGATGCTTTCTAGCATATTGATAATCTTTCATAAATGCGATGATGTGCTTGCAAGTAAACTCAGCCCTGATACATTACTTACTTATGCATCACTGCGTACGCCTTGCTGCAACATTATGCAAAACCGAGTGAGGTAGCACCTTTAGGTCAGAGGTGACACATGCTCATAATGTTCATTTATTGTATCATACTAGCTACAACTTTTATTCATCCTCGACTCTTCTATGCGCCGACTTGGTTCAGGATACCCTGGAGGTTGATAGACTTGGGGCGCTCAATGGGCAGACCCAATGCCCTGTCCCAGATGAGCTGTGCAAGTGGGCCAAGACCACGGCTGACACCGAAGGTGGCAGTGTAGTAGAGCGTCTCCTTGAAGCCGTAGTGGTGGAAGAGCACGCCAGACGATGAGTCGACGTTGGGGTAGGGGTTCTTGGTCTATAAATCATGTTAGCATCAATCCAGGTCCCTAAGAAATAAGGCTGACGTACCTTTCCATGCTCAGTAAGCACACCAGGAGCGACTTCCGAGTTCTTCTTGACCAGCTGGTAAACGGGGTTGGCCGCGATATCTGGCCGGGCGTTGGCAAAGTCCATGAGCGCCTCGAAACGTGGGTCGGGCTTCCTCAGGACAGCGTGGCCGTAGCCAGGAATGACACGGCCAGACTTGAGTACGCCCCACAGGAAGTCGGTGACGTCCTTCTCAGAGAACTTGGTGCCGACGCTCTTCTGCATGTCCAGGATGAAGCGGAGCACTTCCTGCGCAGCCAAGCCGTGAAGGGGTCCAGCAAGACCTTGCAGACCGGCACTGTAGCTGAGGAAGGGATCGCTGAGCGCGGAACCAACCAAGTGCGTTGCGTGGGCAGAGACGTTGCCACCCTCATGGTCGCCGTGAAGAGCGAGGTACAGACGGAGGAGATCTTGGAAGCCCTCGTTCTCCTTGCCTGACTTACCAAGCATGGCAGCGAAATTGTATGCCCAATCTTGTTCAAGATCGACTTGAGCAGGGAGAGCACCTCCACCACGGTATGCATTCTGGTAGATCTTCGCAGCAATGGTAGGCAATTTCGCGAGCAGGCTGATGCTGTCATCGAAAGTGGGCTCCCAGTAGTCGGCCTTGTTGATACCCTTCTCGTACGCCTTTGCGAACTTGGACTCGTAGTTGAGAGCTGAGACGGCGCATGCGAATTGTGTCATTGGGTGGAGGTCCTTGGGGAAGTCGTCCAGCATCTTCTCGACGAACTTGGGAATGCCAGCCTTCTCGGCAAGCTCTCGCGACAGAACACGGGTCTGCGCTACTGAAGGGACCTCGCCGGTGAGGAGAAGCCAGAACATGGCCTCGGGGAGCATCTCGGTGCCTGAAGTGCCCTTGGGAAGCTCCTTTTGGCAGTCTTTGATGGTTTTTCCGTGGAATCGGATACCCTCGTTGGCGTCGAGAACTGAGCCTTCCCAGACCATGGCTTTCAGACCTCTGGAACGTTGTCAGATCGCATGTTCCAGTTCAGCGATTATTGCATACCTCATTCCGCCCAAGGCATTCTCAACCTTGACGTCGCCGAGCTTCTTGTCGGATTGGGCCTTGACTTTCTTCAAGAGTTCGCGCTTGGCTGGTAGCACCTTCTTGAAGGTCTCCTTGAGGTCCGGCTCAGAGGAGGAAGAATAGCTGCATGTTTGGACTGTACAAACAAAGCGTCAACGATGCGACCTGAGCTCGAAAGTGAACAATTGCATACCAGAAGCAAATGGACGCACTGCTGAGGGCTGCAGAACAACCAATTAGCTTCGTCTTTGATGTTCTAATGTTTTTGAAGCATACCTTAGCTGCCCGCAGTGCGCGTGAAGCTGTTCGTGCGCTCAACGCCATTGTTTGGAGGGGTAGCTGGGGTAAGGATTGCGGGGAACACTGTTCTTCTTCGCACTTCACAGCACTTGACTGCAAGGTTCAATGTTTTAACAAAATAGTGTCAGATTTCAGAAGCTCGAAGCCAGGGAGAAAAAATACCACGGCAACCCTCGGCGGTCAGATTTCACAAGGCACGCGTAACCCCGTCCATACGACCGCGACGTCAAGCTACCGAGGGGCAGCGCTGGAACATGCCTAGCGCACGTTTACCCTCGGCTTGTTCGGAGGTGAGGAGAAGCATTGCCGCAGAACACAATGCCAGAAACACACGCTGCCATTTTATGCGCCGAACGAGTCGCGGTCCGCGTGCGGGAACAGACCCTGGGTAAGGCCACAGACTGCGCAGGTGGCAAACATCGTCACCGAGCTCGCTCCGAGTCATAGCAACTGCTTACCAACACCCCTCCCTACGTCAAATTCTTTTGAGTGAAGAATTGGACTCCTCTGGATCGAGTCTCTTTCTTCATCCTAAATCGCCATGTTGCGAACAGTGTCACGCTCAGTTGCGCGCCAGAGCCGATCAGTACGAACATCGAGCACAGCACCAAGACTCCTCCGCCCAATATCAACGACCGTATACCGCATGTCCAGCTCCACGCTCAAAGCTGTAGATCCTCCCGTCTCCACATCTCTACCTGGAGACTCGTTTCAATTGCTGCCAGAAGCGTCAAAGGCTGGCCAAGCTGAAGATGCATTATTCGAAGAGCAAGTCCAGGCCGTGAACGACTGGTGGGCGTCACCGCGCTACAAAGGCATCAAGCGACCATACTCGGCGGAAGATGTTGTCAGCAAGCGTGGTGCGCTACAACAGTCCTACCCCAGCTCGTTGATGGCCAGGAAGCTCTTCAACCTGCTCGAGGAGAAGGCTGCAAAGGGCGAGCCAGTACATACCAGTGCGTTCATTCTAGTCCCTATAGCTAGTGTAATGACTGATCTTTTGGCTCTTGAATGTAGTGGGCGCGATTGACCCCGTGCAAATGTCCCAACAAGCTCCGAACCAAGAAGTCCTATACATCTCGGGATGGGCATGTTCCTCCGTCCTGACAACCACAAACGAAGTCTCAGCCGACTTTGGCGACTACCCTTATAATACCGTACCAAATCAGGTGCAACGAATGTTTAAGGCACAACAGCTACATGACCGCAAGAATTGGGACAACCGGCGGAAGATGAGTGCAGAAGAGCGGGCTAAGACACCATACTTGGACTACATGCGGCCAATAATTGCAGACGGTGATACTGGGTACGTCGCCTGAGTTGTTTTGGGAAGGTTCATGCTGACAATATATAGCCACGGAGGTCTTTCAGCTGTCATCAAGCTCGCGAAACTCTTTGCCGAAAATGGCGCCGCCGGTGTCCACTTTGAGGACCAACTTCATGGTGGAAAGAAGTGTGGACATCTTGCAGGAAAGGTCCTCGTACCAGTTGGCGATCACATCAACCGCCTCGTAGCTGCTCGCTTCCAGTGGGACATGATGGGCTGCGAGAATCTCGTCATTGCACGAACAGATTCGGAAAGTGGCAAGCTCATCTCGAGCGCGGTTGATGTGCGAGATCATGAGTTTATCAAGGGCGTTACAGAAGAGTCGGAGCCCCTCGCAGAGACTTTGCAAAACATGGAAGCATCGGGTGCACCTGGAAAAGAGATTGATGCATACGAAGCGGCTTGGGTGAAGAAGCACAAGCTCGTGACCTTCGACGAAGCAGTCGTTCAACATCTCGAGAAGGAGGGCGCATCGAAGTCCACAATCGACGAATACCTCCAAGAGACCAAATCGAACCCTGACTTTTCGCTACTGAAACGCCGAAAGGTTGCCGAGAAATACACAAAGTCACCAGTCTACTTCAACTGGGACATTCCCCGCACGCGCGAAGGTTTCTACCACTACAAAGCCGGCATGGAAGCAGCCACCAAGCGCGGGAAAGAGTTCGCACCCTATGCAGACCTTCTATGGGTCGAGACAGGCGACCCAAGCGTTGAAAAGGCCGCTCAATTCGCCGGTGAGATCAGACAACAATACCCTGGCAAGAAATTCGTCTACAACCTCTCTCCATCCTTCAATTGGATGGGTCAGGGTTTCAGCGAAGAAGCCCTCAAGTCTTTCGTGTGGGACCTAGCCAAGCACGGCTTTGTCTTCCAACTCATCTCTTTGGCGGGTATTCACTCCACTGCAACGATCACGTGCGAGCTATCGAAAGCATTCAAGGACGAAGGTATGCTTGCTTACGTTAAACTGGTACAAGCGAGGGAAAAGGCACTGGGCTGTGATGTCCTAACGCACCAGAAGTGGAGCGGAGCGGGATACATTGACGGCATTCTGGGCGCAATTCAGTCTGGAAGCTCAGGGAGCAAGAGCATGGGCGAGGGAAATACTGAGACAGGATTCTAGATGTTCGAATCGAAATTACATCATTACAAGCGATTTTCTATCTTCGGTTCAAATTCCGAGATCGTAAAATCGATGCGCTAACTCAAACAAGTTTGGTCAATGGATCGAAAGGGCAAGTATGCCATCATCGATCGAGTCTCCACTACTCCAGCTCGCTACATAAGATATGTAGCTTTTCAATATTGCAACAATTTAGGTTATTTATCCTTGCTACATCGATATGCCGCCTTGGTCTTTGATATCACCTGCATCACGAGGCATCGGATTTTCTCTTGCAAAACGGATTCTACAAACAACGAATGCACCTGTTGTTGTCACAGCGCGCAAAGACCTTGACAAGACCAAAGAGGAATTACTCAATGGCACAGATATAGCCGAATCACGACTCACGGTGCTCAAACTTGACGTCCTAGGTACAATGTTCCACACCATCTTATCGCCAACACACCTAACTAACTTTCACAGACGAATCAACTATCTCCGACGCAGCAGCACAATGCAAGAAACACTTCCCCTCCCCTAACACCCACCCCCTCCAACTCTCCTTCATCGTCCCCGGCCTCCTCTTTCCCGAAAAATCCCCCTCCCAAATCAACGCCGATGACGCGCTGCTCACCTTCCGCACCAACACGCTCGGCCCCATGCTCATGCTCAAGCACTTTTCTCCCTTCCTCCCCAAAAAGAACGCATCATCAAATTTCACCGCAGAAGAAATGTCCGGTCTTCCCCAGGTCTCCACCACGGCAGTAATGTCCGCGCGTGTTGGCAGCATCAGCGATAACCGCTTGGGTGGGTGGTATAGTTACCGCGCGTCAAAGGCGGGGGTCAATCAGCTTGTCAAGACGTTTGATAATCATCTTAGGACGGCAGCGGGGGAAAATGCGGTGGCGGTGGCGTTGCATCCGGGGACGGTGAAGACGGATTTGAGTAAAGAGTTCTGGGGGAATGTCAAGGAGGGGAAATTGTTTGAGAGGGAGTGGGTGGCGGAACGGTTAGTGCAGGTTGTGAATGGGGTTGGGACGGAAGGGCGGGGGAGGTGTTGGGATTGGGAGGGAAAGGAGGTTTTGCCTTGAGTTGTGGAGGGATTTGGAGGAAGTAGATGTGGAGAGGACTTGAAAGAGATCTATTTGACTTGGTCTATCTATATGAAAAGCTAGAACACAATGATTTGTATGCGCCGGTCAGATATGAAAGATGTTGCCAATCTACTTGTTGAAAACGCTCATAGCTCACTTTTCTCCTCGTCTGGTCTCCGTCCCTTCGCGATCAGAATTGTGCGCCACAGCCTTTTGCCTGCGAACTCCATGTAACTCCTCTCATCGAGCGTGATCACATCCACATCGACAAACCCAGCTTCGGTAAAGAACTTCTTCACGCCGTCGATAGTGAAATGTGGTACGACGATCGAGTCATTCATCTTCTTCGTGAACTCGGGTGATGTGTCGGACACATCATGTTTCTCCTCGTGGCCATGGTGGTGGTGCTCGTGCTTGTGTCCGTGGTCATGCCCATGACCATGATTGTGCCCATGTGAGTGCACCGCATGATTGCCCCCAGTTCCCTCGATCGGGTTACCCTGCTCATCAGCCTGCAAGTCGCCTCCCTCCAGAAAATCGTTGATGACCAGGACACCGCCTGGCCTCAGCCTCTCTTTCAGTTGGCGCGCACTATGCACTACGTCCTCAAAGTGATGGAATCCGAAACCCACAGTCGCGATGTCGAAGCCTTGCCACTCTTTGCCTGAAAATTCCGCAGGCGCTGGGTCAGCTTTGTCGAAAAGATTGCCCACAACAGCATGTATCGCCGTCTCGGAAAGTCCAGCTTCGCGCGCACGGTTGTTGTACGTCGAAACCATATTGGGAGAGACATCGATGCCCTTAGTGACCGTGACATAAGGGCCAAATGTCCGCGTCATCAACCCCGTTCCGCAGGCATAGTCTAGGAGAGACACCTCTTTGACATCGCTGCTTGATCCGGTGTTGGCGAAGGGAATGCCAACCCAGTCTAGGCGTGAGCGGAGGGTGTCCGTGACTTGCGCATTGACTTTAGCGAACCAGGGCTTGGAGTCGTAGGAGCCTGAAATTGAGCTGAACTTAATTAGCAATTTTCTCCTCATGCGAATCTGTGGTAGAAGAGTCTTACTCGAAGTATCTTCGGTTCGCCGCTGCGTTGGTGGATGCCATGGTTGGTTTCTGGAATGTGTGCAATCTTCAGATTTGTCTTTGGTTGCTGGAATAGCATATATGAGCAGGGCTGAGAATGTTGAGAGTGATGTTGGAGATGTTTGTCGAAGATTTGGGCGAACTTATATGTCTACGATGGCTGGTGTTTGTTCAATGTCGCCGATCTGCCGTCGGAGACTTCCCCAAAGTTCCCACCTCAACGCTCCTATTGGCTGTAAGCTTACGACGATTGCCAAATCGAGGAGATGGCGATCCAACATATTACACATCACAAACATGGTGCCATAGTCGTGTATTTGATCGGTAGCTTTATTCAGAATCAGTATTATGAATGAAGATGTTGTCGTCTTCCAGGTCCACATTCTCGTGTAGTGCCGCCGTCGATACTCTCTGGCTCGGAGACTTTACATCCTACACACAATGACTCATTCTGAACACTTCATGTGTATGTATCCGGAGGTGCATCAGTGTCCGGACGAATTTGCTTCAGTCCATTGTATGTACGGCTTCTTGAGAGATTGCAGTGACTCAGACTGCGTTATGGAGCATGGATGAACTATCATTGAAACAGATCGTCCACGCTACACTCGCCCAATTGATCCGCTTGCACGGAACTATCTGAACGTGGTTGCTCTACTTGGAGGGCTTTTTGCCGTGCCAAACCCTCCTCTCGTTTTCTCTGCTTGCGAACCTCTGCATCTTCCCAGTCTAAATTCTTCGAGCCCCCAACGACAGCACAAGGACGGAATGCATCCATGAGTGCTTTTCGAAAACGTGCTATCCGCTCAGCGTTGATCCTGAAACGGTCGTTTGCAAGTGCAACCAGAGTCTCTAGGTACCTCTCGTCTACGAGGAGTACGTTCTCACCGTGCTCGTTCTGATAGCCAATAATCGAATCAAATGAATAGCCGGTTGATCGAACTGCTACCATGGGAGACGTCTCTCCATTTTTGGCTGCACCGAGGCCCACCGCGCCGCTTTCTCGAAGCCCAGCACTCAAAGCGGCTGTGAGAGCAAGTTGTGCATTCGTTATAGATGCCGTCAAGATGTGGAGAATCTGCCACAATCAGCGCATAACCTGTTGTGGCTTGCATTGAGCTTACCATCGGCTCGAATTTGAGATGTATGTAACGACTATCCACCCCGGGCGCTTTTGAATCATGCGAAGTGCTCTCAGCAAGCCCAAACCGTGCTGAGAGTGCTGCTGGCTCATTTGCCTGTGGTGTCTCTATAGAAGCATGAGAAATGTACAACCACGCGCCTCCGCCACCCTTCCCTCCAGGACCAGCACGAGGGTCTCCGCTCTCATCATTTACATCCGCACTGTTTGTTTTGCGCCCCTCGAGAAAGACGCTAATCCTGCCAGAGCAGCTACTGGTGGTGACGAGGCCAGTAAGACGATTGATCTCGTTTATCAGCTCGCGAATTGGCTCATCCACTGAGCCTTTGGGTGAAAGATCATGGTACTCGCCATCAGGAGCTCCTAGTTGCGCAAGAATGTTTTGTTTGCGAAGCTCGAAGCGGTTGGTCATGGCGCGGGGGCGTTGGAGATGAAGGATTGGCTAATTTTCGCGTGCGTGATCTCGCGACGCGATCGTGCGGCGAGGATCGCGCTTTCGCGCGCGCAACTGCGTCATCTCCAACATCCGTGCTCGGAGCTGCCGTCAGCCTTCATTGTCAACGTTCTGAATATCTATTTCATCGGGTTCTTGGAATAGCAGTATGCCACGAAAATCGACCAAATCCGCCGGGCCGGCTTCGGCATCGCGAAGTTCGTCCAAAAGGCCAGCGCAGGACACTCCCACGCGCCAGTCCAAGAGGGCAAGAGCAACAGCAAGGCAGTCATATGCTGAACCAGACTCTGACGACGATGGCGGGCCAGCCGAAGAGAGCTCACAAAATTCCGATGAAGACGATGGCTCTGCAGCCTCGGACTTTAATGAGACTGCTGAGCCATCTTCCGAATCCGAACCAGAGGAAGCAGCCACCAGTGACGAGGACGACAGACCCAAGAAGTCGGCGAAAGCAAAGAAGACCCTTCCCTTGCATCGCAAACAGGGCGATGAGAAAGAGCTTTGGAAACAGGGAGCAAAACTAGCTCCAGGTACCCAACTCATTATCAAGGCATGTCTATAGACGCGTCACATGCAAGGCGTACACTGATTGCGTCGCTCAACAGAAGCCGAAAGCGCGCGAAGCTGGCGATACGCCGTACACGGATGATACCATCCATCCAAACACCCTGTTGTTCCTCAAGGATCTTGCCGCAAATAACGATCGCCAGTGGCTGAAGTGTAAGTACCTGCTTTCAGTATGTCACACGGGCTTATGCTGGTGCTACTTGATGAGAAACGTCGATGCCTCCAAATCCTATCGTATTGGATGTCCAAATCGTTAGGATCATTACATTGAAGATGTAGCTGCGCCTGCATCAATTGGTGCCTTTAGTGGATGATGATGCACGCTTGGGCAGTCAAATGGTGACATAGAGGTGGAGATATGGCTACATCACGGGCCAAGACTCTGTTCTACACCACCTGATATTCCCACGCCCTGTCAAGAGCTCAACTTAGACTGGGGCCCCCTCCGATATATCTGCCAGCCCGCAGGCATCATCAGGACTTTGTGCTACATCACTACCTGTCGCCAACGGTATCTGTCAGACACGCGGCTTACATGATGATAGTGCATGATCCAGATTATCGAACCTCATTCGAAGACTTCAGCACATTCACCGGAGAAGTTTCCCAAAAGATTGTGGAAGCTGACGAAACGATTCCCGAGTTGCCAGTGAAAGATGTAGTAAGTATCTGAATTCCTCAGCCGCAACCATGCCAGACACTAATGGTATAGATCTATCGCATTTATCGAGGTCAGTCTCATTTTGGTACATAACATCTAAATCTCAGTTAGAAGCTGACAATAGTAGACGTGCGATTTAGTAAAGGTCAGTAGTCGATCTCTGAACTTTGGGTGAGACGTCTAACTCGTTCGGAAATAGATCCTACGCCCTACAAAACATGGTACGAAGCTCATTATACAAAGCTTAATTGGCTTTCAAGGTGACCGCTTTTGGCAGCCTTCAAGGGCCATTTGGGAAAACCTTCTCTCTTCATATTTTGCTCTGCTAACGTATCGCAGTATGTACATTAACGGAGGCGGGGTCTTTTGTCTTTCTTTCTAACGTAGACTGACATGGCGATCCCCCTGCAGACTTCTCAGCTGCCTGGTCCAGGACCGGACGGAAAGGTCCTTACGCACATTACTACGTTCAGATACAACCAAAAGGTGGTAGCTTTGTTGGTAAGTCTGTCTCTCTCCTTGCATACCACAGAAGGCAGTCAGCTGCATATGATGAGACATGAACTCGCATGAGTACTGCCGCCCTTGCTTCATGCTTCGATTCTTGTGCAACACGGAGTGCGGGGACACGTGAGGTTTCTGCAACCACGGACTTTCACCATACATGTGGTGTCGGGATTGCATGAGCATCGGTAGCGAGCTGCAAGGCAGTGCTGCGTCGGCCTACGAGAATCTGCATATCCCCTCCATGCACGACATGCTCACTCGCGTGCGACGTAAAACAACTTCGATCGCTCTGGCCTGCGCGGCAATACCATGGTGTGGCGTTAAGCAACCCCTCGCATTCGCCCACCGGGTCTTGTTTCGGATGACTGTAGTCAACGCAACTTGAACGGTGAGTTGGAAGCGGCACTGCTGACACTGCTCGCTATCGACACGAGCGCTGATTTCGCGCGTCGTACATCTGCGCCGTTAGTCTGCAGTGTCGACCCTCAAGCAGGATCCCCAGTAAGGATTCGGTGGAGGTGTCATTGTACGCAGAGCAGTACTGTGCAGTCTCGCCTCGAGGGCGGAGCACCTCGCAGCCGAAAGTCTCAGACTCAAGACGACGTATTCGATGGATGGATTCGCCACTGTCAATTCTCATCAACTTTGTGGTCTGCATGCCAGAGTCTCATCTCCCCACCCTGTGGGACTTTAGTGGCGAGGCGGATCATGCTTCCTCTCTTCCGACCAGGTGGCACGGCATTGATAACTAGATGTCCTTTGTTCTGAGAGGTTTCGTATATGGGCAGATTGGCTAATCATGAACAGGAGGTGGTCTCTGGCAACCTGAAGCTGCCGCTCTGGCCAAATTGCGGCGTAACATCGACCGCAAGCCGCACAAAATTAAAGAAGTGTTGACAAACACTGGGATCCGAACGGCATTCCTGAACAACGTTACGGACGATGAATCGAAAGCCGTGAAAGCGTTTGTCGAGCTACCAATGAACAAGTCAAGCGCCTTGAAGAGGCACCCAAAGGTAAGTCTACGGAGGATCCTCCACTTCCATGCCTAGGCAAGCCCGCAGTGTGCCCATTCGGCTTACATGGGGTCTGTTCGTGTTTGCTAGACGAAATGGGAGATCCTGGGAATAATCGGGCCAGCTGCCCGCAGCTCAGCTTCGATGCCTGCACATAGTGGCACGACGATATGCCTTGACGCCCAACGTCGACGCATGCGGCTCAAGCCCCAATGGTCAATTTACTAACGACATGTTCAGGGCTACGATCAGAGTCATCAAGACATTGCTCTGCTTCGACTCCGCAATTTCACCATTGGCAGGAAGATTGCAGACCACGAGATTGTCGGTCCGAGCGGCCTGGGCCGCGTTGCGGAACTCGTAGCGTCTATGGTGCCTTTTGTAAGTTCCACAACCCTTGCCTGATATAGCAATATGTACAAGGAGGGGTGATGCGCTTGCTGCCGCTCAATGTGTTGGCAGTGCAGCAGGCCAGACTAGATTCACCGACGGCTTGCAGTCGGATGATGAGATGACGCGGAGCAGCATTGGGGGGTCATTACGATGCAGGCAGATTGTGATGGACCCGGAGCTAATACATGATACAGATTACCTATCTGAACAGCGTAGTCATGCCTGACGAGGAGTCGTCCGACTCTAGCGAGGACGACAGCGATGACCACGAGAACAACGACGAGGAGGAAGACGACGGCGCTCTTGTTGAGGCGTGATAGTCCACCTTGGGCCGTCGCGACGCTTCTCTGCGGCGCGGTCGTTGCATCGGAAAAGACTCCCGCTGGCAAAGGAGCGTACGAGCTCGATGGGATTGGTGGAGTTGTGGAGATGGCTGTGGGAGGCCTGGGATTGCAGGCGCGAGGTCCGCCAATGGCGGCGTGTACCACGAGCGGCAGTGGCGCCAAATGGATGATATAAGCGAGGGGCCCATAGAGCGATTAAATGCCTGCCGTCGCCCGCACTTGGGTGCAGTAGCACGGCTTGGCTGCATGAGGATTTGGTCACGTTACCTGCACGCTACTGTACGATCTCAGCCGGAGCCAGTGTGTTTCTGGCAAGGACTTTCCGACGCCCCTGGTCCCAGTTCCCAGGCCACGCAACTCGCGCGGGCCGCCGCCTTTCCTCGCTTTGCTCGCTGGGCTCGAAGAGTGGCACCCACGGCTGAGCCCAGACAGCGACATTTCCCGCCGCCCCTGTCCTCTTGTGATGGTGTCGATGCGAAGCTGACTGCGTCGAAGCGACGCTTTAACCGATGACAGTGCAGCAGCACCGCGCTGGGGTGTCATGCTGCTCGCCCTATGCAGTAATTGTACTGCACCCGCGGCCGATCAGCTGCCCTCCTGCCGCCCTGTTTTTGCAATGACATACTGTCGCAACGGGCCGTGGCGCGTTCGTTCAGGCGCCTCGGTGTCCGCCTAATGCGTTGCCCAGCATCCAGTTGCGTTCAACCAGCTGCTGCTGCCACCACGCTGCTGAAGAGAGGGAGAAAGAGAAAGCGTTGGGTTGCAGGCCGTCGGCTGCTGCATCGCTCCGTGCCGCCGTTATGCAGGCTGACTGACTGCGAAGCGTTGTGGAGTGAGATCCAGCAAGACTTACGGTGCAGCGCTGTTTGCGAGTGATTCAGCGGCGCTCACTACTGTAGCCAGAGGGCGAAATAAGTTCAACGCCCGGATCGCAAGCTCGATTGCACCTCAGACAGCAAGCTTCGTCAATACTCGACGAGGTTGCATCATGAGGAGCAGCGGTGTGTGTGCGGGCATGCAGACATATCCCGTGCATCGTCTTGCGACTTTGCAATCACACCGATGCTCGTCTAATCATCATCTCATGGGCGAATGGGCATTGCCCGAGACGAAGCAAGGCCCACCATGACTTACGATCCGCACATCACACCCTAAAGAACCTCCCGACGGTTGTACTGTACGCCCACACGCGTACTCCCGTTAAGCATGGTTGCACAACGACCGCCATGGGTCGAGAACGGCTGCAAGCGGTTGAATGCTTCCACGATGCTTCATAACACTCCTGCCTTATGCAATCTCCAGCGACAGGATGGTATGAATCTTGCTGACCATCTCGCATGGGCGAGCCGGGAGCTGCGAGCTGGTTGCCTCATTGAATACGATATGATACACGCCACGCTGCGGCACAAACGGACCTTGGTGCTGTAAGAGTACCTCTGGCCTGCGGTCGCACGGCGCGCGGTCTATGTATATCACCAATGCACGCAAGTATATGCTGCAATGCAGTGCCGTCACAAGACTAACAGGCTTTCGACACTAGAGCACTTGTCAACATCGGTGAGTCGACCTAGATCACCTTATCGCCTAGTGTCTAATGTCTTGATAGATTGATTGTCTGCCGTTCACCTGTCTGACACTGACAGCGTGGCACAAAACATGGCTCGGGATCATCAACGATAAGTATGCCACCTGATGATCCTGCTTTGGATTCTGCCTGCAGATATCGCGGGGACACAACGCGCGTGTACGACCGCTGGTCCAGTTCGCTACCCGCAGTCTGACAGAGCTGCATGCTCCACATCTCTCATCTATGCCATGCATATCCGCTCCCGGGTGTGTCAAAGCCCTCGGTGACACGAACCTTCGTTAATCTAACCTCGACCCACGGCCTCGACGTGACGTCCCGAGCCGTCTGGGTTTTATTTGGTATAATGTGCGGAACAAAAGAATTCATTTGGGTGCTTGTTTGTGACCCAACCCGCGGGCTGCATGGGCGCAACTGTTTGCGCTTCGTCCCGCAGTCACAAAGTGTGTCGGGTGCTGCTATCCGTGTTGATGCTAGGCCCCAGGCGGCTGAGGATCATACCCTGGACGCTCTCTCTACCCCACAATGTGCACCATCCAGTCGGTGTAACAACAGAACGTGACTGCGCGAATTCGGACAGCAGTTCGGGTTGCGATCGCGACAAGGCTGCTGACATGGCATGATTTTATCTTGTGGAATCATCAAAACTCTCCGGCCTGGTCTCCGGCGCGAATTTCCTCCAGGCTGACTGCTTCAGACCGCTCACAACATCTGCGCTCATCTATCGTGCACTCGTGACAGGCCTCGGCCATTGAATTGCGGTGTGCCAGACAATCAAACTACAACCACAGCCTAGCATACGCGATTGGTCACGGCAGGTCAGCTCGCTGCAGACAACGCTGCATCACTGTGCGAGAGGGTTCGACCACGATGAGGACGGCTTTGACCGGTGCTAGCACGTCTTGTGACCTACTGACCACGCAAGGTTTTTTTCTTGCGCATGGCACGACGAGGATTTACCCGTCACCCATCGGCTCTATGCAAGGGACAGCAGCTGAAGCAAGTGGAATATTGTCAAAAGAAATGAAGGCGGTGCGCATGATTGGTCAAATTGTAATTCATGAACCTGGGTAATGGGCCATCCAGATTGTGTATCAGCGGGCCGAGCAGAGCCACACCAAAAAGTCGTTTGGCGTTCTATCGATAGTGGAACCATAAGGGAACGCCGAACACGCCTCTGAGCTCGGCGACTACTAGAAAGGTGGTCGCGGCTGTAAGCCAGTCAAAGACAGATGCAAGCTGCCGAGGGTCGCAAAAAACTTGACAGCAACGCAGCGCTGAGCGACGAGAATGGCAGCGTCGCTATTCTCCATGGCCTAAGACGCGTACATCCGCACTTCTCCGACCTGTCGTCATTCAGCGGGCTGACCGGCAGTGCGCAGTCGTTCGCCGCTCTTTACTTGGGTGCAAGGCCGGTGTGGAGCCAGCGAATCAGACAGGCGAGCCAGGAGGTGACCATGGGTAGCAGTTCGCGAGCCGTCGCCGGCGCAAGGGATGAACGATCTGCTAAATTGTGGCTGTCAGATTTTGGACGATGATTTGATGGCCGTGTGGATGCACTCGCCAGCTGGCTTTGTGCGGTAGCACGCAATGGCAGCTCAGAAGCGACCCAAGGATTGAAGGCGAAGTTTTTGTTGCAAGCGTTCAGCGGGCCAGCATCGGCTCCATTATTCAGTGGTGCTGAAGGCGACGACTGGAGTTGGTTTGCTGTTCACGGCGGGCAAGGTTTCACAAGACGTGGGCTCCCGTCATTCCGTTACAACGCCCCGCTGACCTGACGGATTGCCTGAAGCGTGCGATTGACTCGGTCGTACAGCGAGCGTGCTGACCCTGTCGGTGCTAACAAGGCTGCTCACGTCACTGGCTACGGCTGCGCATCCAACAATGACCGTTTTCGCCAGGACAGGGTTTGGGCAAAAGTCCTCCAACAGGAAAACGACCGATGCAGGAGCGGACCAGCCCTATAAGCAAATTACGACAGATGGAGAGTCATGATGCAGGACAGGCCGGCATGCCCCTGCAAGGCCAGATGAAATTATTGACTTGAAGGATGTGGGCGTGCTGCGCCAGCATGTGAGAAGGAACGGCTATCGTCACGTCGGCATTGTTTGGCCGGCCTTGTGCAGCAGCAGGGCTCACCGGATGGCAGGACGCTTGCGTGCGAGCCTGTGTGCATCGAGGCAGGCTCGTGCCGTGGTTCGTGAGGTGTCGAAAGAGACATGGTTGTCAAACGAACGGCGCGACGCAGAGACGGCCCGCCAACGAATCGTGCAGCAGTCAACTGCCCGAGGAAGTCGATAGTGTGCGCTTGGCTGGCCCATGGGACGGATGAGCGACAGCTGCGAAGCACCGTGGACCATGGGCCGGCCGCCAGTGAGCAAGCGCCGTGCGCATGCAGCCGTGTGGCACAGTCGACAACAAAGAGAAGACGGGCACGGGAAGAGCAAGAGGGGGAGTTGGGTGCGTGTGAATTGTGACGATATTGCGCTGGGCGTGGATAATTAAAGGCCTCTGGTAGATCACAAGCGCGCGAGAACGGCAGCGCCCGTGTCTGATGAGTCCGGGCCGCTGCAAAGCCATGCAGAGGCCTTGACCCCAGCTTGGCTCATTCCAAAGAAGTCATCCGCCCCCAAGAACGAGGCCGCCAGCAGCCGCGCCAGCACAGGGCAGAAAGGGGATGGACGAGTGCGTGCAACGACGGCGACACAAAGCGTGGCATGCGGGACAGCACCACACGCATACGCTCGCCGCTGGAGAGCACGGCGGGCGTCGCACAAGCGCTCGCGTAGACGCATGCTGTACCCGCGCCTCTCTGCGGCGGCGGTGGCACAGGACTGCTGAGGACTGTCATGCCATGTGCAGCAGCAGCAGCAGCAGCAGCAGCAGCAGCAGCATGGGCTCCTCGTGTGGCCGCACGTCGAGTGTCTGTGGGCGTGTGCCGCATCATCACGCTGGCCGCCAACCGCGCTACGCACACTACTGCGGTAAAAAAGGCGGACCGCTCGGTGTCGCTGCATTCGCACTTGCAGGGATTAGCGCCATGCCATGGCAGTGAAAGCGGCGAGCGTCCTTTGGGTTTGGGCACTCGAACATGCCAGTCGCAGCAGTCGGGCGTCCGCTGTGGGTAGTAAAAGTAGCGGCCACGGCCATCCCGCTGAATCTCCTTTTCGCTTCCATACCTTCGGGCCTCCTCCACGCGCTTCGAGAAGCCCTCTTGCACCGCAGCCTCTCACCACCACAACCTCGTCTGACGAGCTGCTCTTCTACACGCTGCCCTCTGCCCTCACCCACCCTCGCTGGGCCTCTCCAACAACTGCCGCCGCGCCTCCCCGTCCCCGCCGCATCCACCGCCCTTGCTTCGTGCGCGGCTGCTCGTGTGCCTTGGCCCGCCCGTTTGCACTGCCTTTCTCTGACCTGCAGCAACCGTCCTTGCGGCCCGCCAGAACTTGTGACACCTCACCCGCGCCCCAGCCCACCACCGCCCTCACCACCGCTCGTCTCGTCCGAGGCAGCCTTTCTGCGTTGCACTGGTTCATGACGGCGTGACAGCTGCACGTTGCGTGGTGGATTTCTATTAGACAGGACGTCAACCACTCTTTGCCCCAACACCATGTTTCCTCACCACCAGGGCGGCCAGGGCCAGCTCCCCACCCATTGGCAGCCGCCAACTTCGCAGCAGCCTGCCAACGGTGCATACCATCCCTCTGCCCATGTGAGTCTGCCTGCTTACCAATGCCCGCCCGCCACAGCGCGCGCGGCGCATCCAGGCGCATGTTTTATATCCTCGACATCTCGCTGACATTGCACCTCAACTCAGATGGGCTCTGCTCTCCCTCCACCACCAGCCCAGGAGCCACGCCCAGACATGGCCGCTCGCCAACATCCTCAGTACCAGCAGCCCCAATACCGCCTTCCAGGCCCCAATGAGTGGCCCCGCGGTCCACCCCCTCAAGATCCCTACGCGCAACAGCAACCACCGCCGCAGTATGTGCAGCAGCATCACCAGCCACCAGCTCCACGTCAGCGCACCGCCATCGCCTGTCGCTACTGCAGACGTCGCAAGGTAGATTCCATGTTACACAAAAGCTTTCAGACATGCCTGCTCACACAACACAGATTCGCTGCTCCGGCTTTGAGGCCACCGAAGACGGCCGCTGCTCCAATTGCATGCGTTTCAACCAAGACTGTATTTTCACACCTGTGTCCGCCCAGACGCAGGCTTTTGTTCCCGCGCACACTGTTTGGCGGGGTGTGGGACAGCCACCACCCATGTATGGCGCCTATGGACAGCCGCTGCCGCCTGCAAATCACGGTGATGCGTACGGCCAACCGCCGCCACCGCCGCGCCAGCAGGGCTATTTGCCTAGCCCAACTGCAGGTCCGTACCCAGTTCATTCTGAATATGGTCCACCCAGTGCTCCCCAAGATGAGGGAGGACGTGAACAGCTGAATGGCAGGAAGAGGCCTCATCCAGAGCCTCATACTCCTACACTGCCTCCGCCAACTCCTGGCGCAGCAGCTTCACATGCCCCTCATCGCGGTGCTGCAGCAGACTATACATACCCAGAGCCACCTTCTCTAACACCAGGTGCTCCTACAGGCGCCCCTACACCTCCCTACTCGAGCGCTCCCCCACCTCAAACCCAACCTTATTACACTGCACAGCCCCCGCGTCAGTCCTCTCCTCCGGGCGCATACCGATATGAGCCGAGCCGCGCCTCCTCATCTCCACACTCCAATGCGCCCACCACCCCAGGCGCCGCTCCTGGACCTTACTACAACACGCCTTTACAGCCCCCACCACCTCGCAGCGATGGCAGAACGCCTCCGCCCACAACACAGGCTGGAGGCGCGCGGCCAAGCATGCGCATCAACGACCTCGTGAGCGATAATGGAGCAGGGCGCAGCTCGACTGATTCGAGCATGCTCAACATGCTCAACCGGCGCCCAATGTAATAGCACCACCACCAAAGGGTTAAGTCTCAGAGCCGGTCTCTGCAGGAGCTTCCCCTATACTGGCGTTCCTGAGCGCATTTTCCCGACCATTGCGCTTGGTCGCCTTACTATACTGTACAAACTCGCGAACTATCGCCATTGTCATCCGGCGTCTCATTCAGGGAATCCCATGTCGGCAGCTGCGTCTCTTCAGCAGGCCCTCGAAAATATTTCATAGCAGCGAGGAGTAGTAACCTATTCTCCTGATACCCTCTTCCTCTCTGTCCTTTCCGGTTTCTCCTTTCCAATCAGAAGTGTTCCGGAAGTGTTTTCCAATGTCTGATTGCGCAAAAGAGTGTTTGGTGACATCTGAACGCTGAATTCCGAGCGCTATTATTCCCTGCCGTCATGTTTCCTTTAGTTTTGGGCGGCAAGCGCTTGATATTTAATCTCTCCTTTTCCTACTTTACTACTACTACGAATTTGGGTGGTGTCTGCAAACTCTTTCTATTTGATTGTATTGCGAAACATTAGATCACGGGGTTGCATCTCGGGAGGCTGTTCTGAAATTCGGTTTTCAAGCATCTCTCTATCACACCGAGATTGGGTTGGGCCAGCATTGAGTGCTTCATTGCATCTTGCTGCGATATAAGTGGTTGCCTGTGCTTTTTGGATACATTTCTTTGTTTTCGCGCATGTTATCCACGTATACTCCTCGAAGTCTACCGTTCTCTCCTGTCTCTACCGCGCATATTCTCTGGGGGCTAGGGGGCATTACTTCGCCAGAACTGGACGAAACTGGGAAAAGGGCTTTTGGGGCGGCAATCTGACTTTTTTTGAACTACTGTTCTTCCGCGTTGCGCGTGCATTAAAGCTTGCCTACCACATAGTAGTAGTTTTTGTTTATTCAAAACGCTTCATGCTCAACCTCATCCTTTCCCCGGCATATGCGTCACATCAAACAAGGGTTCGATCATTCGCTGACGGCTAAATCCATGTCACTCATGTCATGCTTATTGAGCCTCAAACTTCCGGATGATACCCCAGCCAACTACCAAGATCTTACACGCATTACTGATCGCCGCCCTTACACGGAGAATTTACTTTCTCGCCAAGGCATGTCAGCTCACTACCGTCTTATGCACAATCTCCACATCACATCACACTGATCTCACTCCATCTCAAGGCGTTCGTTCATTTGTGCATGTCTGCCTTGGACGAGAAGCTGGGGCTAGCTCCACACACACACACTCTCAAACACTTGCTCATCAAACGAACTCAGGGTTGGCCATGTGACCCCGCTACAGCACACCGCATTTGCTTATCATGTGTCCGGACGCTCAATAGTCTAGTTGCACGTGGTCAAGACGACTCGACGCATCTGACATGGCTTGAACGCGTGACTTAACAGAAAAAAAAGGAACGGCACCAGGGTCCATGGGAGCCGAAGAAGCGCGGAGAGCAAAGTGCCTAGTTTGGACTGGGTACGCATGTAGGTATCTTACCAATACTATCTGCGTACGTGGCAAAATTCTTCTCACTGTAAACTACTGCTTCACTTTGAAATGGTTGCATGCATTTACAGTATCGCATGTACTTGTCATTTCCAGAACAAACAAGCAAACCAGGACAAAGAAAGCCGTCCATGCCCTGAACCCAACAATGCCACGCAGTACGCCGATCCAGACCACTACCACTTACGCACAACGGGAGGGGATTGAGCCGTAGTGGCACTGCGGAACCAAACCAAGCTGCCTTGCGCACCGCCGTCGGAAGCGGCAGAGAGGGTGTAAGTACGGTGTGAAAAGAGTGAACTACTGCATGCAGGGCTCCGCCACGCTTCGCGGACGCTCCGCGGCTTTCCTTTTCTGGCACATGAGCGCGAACGGGAGAAGGGAAAACGCGTGCAGAATCTGCGTCCTTAGTGTACCAGAGAATAGAAGTGAGCGGTGGGTGGGCACTTGAGACTTAGACTTGTTAGAAACCGAGGAAGTGCGGGATTGCGGGAAGAGAGTGGACGGCTCGTGATGGAACAGGGTAAGTAGGGCTAGAGTAGGCAACAGCAAGCAGTGGTGGTGGCTTGGGTTGCGGGCGGTGTGGTCGGCGAGGTTGAGGGGGGGGAAGGAATGTGCTGGAATGGAATGGAGGGGTATGTGTGTGTGAGCATGAGGGGAGGTTGAGAAAAGATTTCAATGACGGAATATTATTCCTTCAGCTTTGCTGTTATTCCCACGAATACCATATCATCAAACACACCATCTACTTCTCTTCCTCGCATACACAGACACCTGCATATTCACATAACCCCTCGCCCCTTCTTCCCAGTTCCCCCCTCCCTTCCCCTCCCACTTCCCTCCCGCACACACTGTCCCAACATGCAACCTACCCGACCCGCACATCCCGGCATCAAACACGGTTTACATGACTAGCCATTTCAACCCATCCTAGCCCGAAGTCTCGGCTCGCCCGCCAGACTTCTTTCGACACCATTTTAGCGTACCAGACTTCTTTACACTTTCCATCCTAGCAAGAACATGGATGCTGGACAGTGACTGGCCAAGTGGGACGTGGGGACCTGCTTTAGCGCAGGCTATGAGGTCGGCGAGTGCGAGGGGATGGATTTGTAAGTGTGTATGAAAGTGTGTGTAAGTGTGTAGGCGGTAAGGTGAATGAGTCGTCTGGTCTGGAATGTAGGAGGCTTTGACTTTCTTTGTGCAAAATGAACTAGAAAATACTACGCTCGTGAACATCAACGAGTTTGGAAGGGGAGGCGTGAGCTCCGCGGACTCTATACCTCTCCTTCTTCATCACTGGACGTGTTGGCTCACTTCATCGGCGAACATGCAACGCAGTGCGTAGCAGCGCCAGTCAGTGACGCCGGCATGAGGGGTCAACGGGATAAGGACGTTCCCGTGGCAAAGCTTCTACATTCCTCGGATAAAGCTTCCCTTTTCCACTCGCAAACCGGAAAAGTTGTGACGAACTGTTTGCGGCGAAGGGGAAGAGCGGGTAGACTACGGCGCGGCCAGTACCGTGGTAGGTACGTTCGATGCATCTGGATATTCTTTGTCGATGATCGGCTCGAACTCGAGATCGTTATCTTGCTTCCGACATGGTGAAGATGGAATACCGTCTGTCGAATTGCCGATGACGGTGGACTTGGAGGGTGGTAAAGCCAGGTGCTCGATTGATGCTGAAAGCAGTATCCCGCAAGACAATGAACCAGCAGAGAGCGTTACCGCAGCGGGACTGGGGGCGGATGGAGTCTCGCGCGGTCCACGGCTAGACGTTCATACCATTGTTACTGCGTAGGTTCTGATTTGGTCACTCACATCGCAGCGTCGTTTAAGAGAACATGAGCACAGAAAAGCTGTGTCGAGGCGTGGAAGAAGATCTGCAACCTATTAGGTGCACCTTTCTTAGTACGCTTGAAGGAACGAGAAACTCTCATATTCTTCACGAGGAAGTGTAAACTTGTCCAAGCACCATACTGCCCTCAGTCTTCCATGTCCACATCCATTTCAGTGCCTTTTCAATGCTTGACATCTCCCTCCTTCGTTTCCTCACACTCTTTCATATACCTCTTCTCCTCCTCCATGGCCATTTGCGCAGCAGTGTTCTCCTTCATCCTCCTGACATACTCCGCCAATTCATCATGCCGCTTCTTCAGCTGCCTTAGGTTCCGTTGCCCACTGAATTGGGCATTCGTGTACGTTGGCTGGAGCTCATGATGGTACTTCTTTCGAATACGATATACGTTGTTAGAGTGGCGGTGTAGCTAACGTTAAGTGAGAGACAATGGTACTCTAACATGTCATGCGGTATGCCCGTTTGTCACGGGCGCGGGATATTGCTTGGCAGATCGCAGTGAAAGCGTCGTCCTATTAGCTCCAGCTGCCTATATGGTGCATACAGAATACAACATGCTATATGTTGCCTCATTACACGCAAAGAGTAATGTAGGAAGTCACATTTCAGGGTTCAAATGATAGGGAGAGATACTGCATCTTGAATTGCCACGACTTCACTACCTAACCAACTGTTATAGCACCTCAACATATATACTCGACGTCTGAGAAGGAGACGATCATTCTCTAGGCAACTTGGCACCACAAACTCAAATATACCAACCATGCCTAACGATACAATTAACATTTGCTCCGGCCCTTCCCCTCCTCTCCTGATCTTCGTCCTCGGTATGTCCTCTTTCTACTTTCAGATCTTCGCACTGACGACCTCTTCAGGTGCACCATGCTCCGCCAAAAGCACCCCCTGTATCGCCCTCTCTCCTCTCTAGGACCTCGAACATTTCTCGCTCGGCGTCGAAATGCGCCAGCTCATCAGCCTCCACCCTACCAGTCTCGCAGCGCTGATCAAGCCCACCTTCACCACATCAGAAATAGAAATATACACACACAACATGCCTGCCAACGAACTCGCTCCCGTGCACTTGACGCCCAAGTACGTTGCTGAGCCCATCTTCGGGCTACAGGCGAGACAAGGACAAGTGCGTGTGCTCGTTGATGGATTTCCGCGCAATGCAGCACAATTGCGGTGGTTTGTGGATACAGTGAAGGAGAAGTGGAGGCCTGGGAGTGGTGCTGTTGTGCTGGTGTTGCGAGTTGACCAGGAGGTGGCGAGGAAGAGGCATGAGAGGAGACCAAGGGCTGGGGACGAGTTTAAGAAGAGGTTTGATGAGCATGAAGAGAATATTGGAGCGATTGTGGACGCAATGAGATGGGATGGGATGGTGCTTATCGAGGTGGATGCGAATCAGGATATGAGTACGGAGGACTTGATCAGGAGCTTGGAACAGAAGTCAGAGTGGAATATGGTCGTTGGAGGTGGTGTTTGTGCTGCTGATCACATCGAGTGCTTTAGTGAGCGCTAATAATGGTAGAATGATCCCCTTCTAATAATATGTCTATCAGGGCGTATGATATTGCTGTCGTACTTACAAGTCCACCGGCCATCTCCTCCTGATCCGCCCACCCCATTTCATGAACGCAAATGGGGCAGGCGTCACGACCAGAGCCAATATCCCAAGGACTGTATTTCCCATTCCCAAGCCCAATGTTTCATACACTACCGGTCCAACGAGTGGCAAAAATGCCCCAAAGACTGAACGAGTAAACACCAGGACCGCCACAGCTGATGCAGATGTTTCAAGAAAAGCGTCAACAGCGTATGTTTGGCATGGAATGAAGATGCCACCTAGACCGAAGCCAAACGGGAAGAAGGAGAGGCATGGTACGATCCAGTGGATAGACGGGCGGGTAGTCCAACCGTATAGGAACAGCGAAAGGGGCACAAAAGGAGCGGCGTAGATTGTGTTGGCGAGTCGCATTTCAGCTATACGGTAGTCAGGAATCGAAGGGAGTCGGTAAATTGCAGAACTCACGCTCGAATTTGCCTCCATTCTCATCTCGAAGCTTGATAACCTTTTTGTCATTATACTTAACCATGAATCCCAGCGCAGTCTGTTCAACGTTAGTACGAGCGAGTATCAGATCTCGTAGTCTACGCACGAATTGCCCAAAGCCCACTACATACATTGTTAGCTATACACATCGGAAGGTGTTTATGGAGTGTGGGTATAGTTACATCCGAGGTAGGCGAGTCCCGTATATTGTACCTCAAAGTGATAGATGTCCTGGAATACACTTGGAATTGTGGCCAGCATTAGATCTACGAAGCTGTCAGTTTCGTGACGTCTAAATAGGAGAAAGTATCTTACATAGAATACCATATACGGTACTGACATAGAGCGCAACTATAAGAATGATGGGCGACTTGAATAGGAACTTATCGTCCTGTAAGTATGATGCCTGTCAGGCGGGATCGGTATGTGTTTACCTTCATTGGTCTCATGAGACTGCGCACCAGAACTTCTCGAGGCGGAAGTTTCATCTCGAGTTGAGAATGTAGGTCATCTCGTCCCAAGTCTTTCCTCAGACGCCGCGTCTTCCTCTCCAAAATAGTTGGATGATTTGACTCTCGCAAGTACCAGAACATTAACACATTGACGGGGACAGTAACCATCATCACGATCCAATATGCCCATCTCCAGCCAAGATATTGCGATATGAATCCGCCAAGAATCGGCCCCACTGCGACTCGTGAGCGAGAGACGTAGAGCATGAGAGGGTGTACGAACTGACGGGTGATATCGATGGTGTCCCAATGACAATAGCTGACGCCGTTGCACGTTCATGAACCCTGAAGACGTCTCCAATACACGATGAGACGATGGTCATAACGGCTGAGCCCCCAATGCCAGCCAATAGCCTCATAGCAATCAAGGCGGGCATGTTCGGCGCCAGCGAGCATCCCAACAGGAAGGCGTTGAAGAACGCCGTAGACCAGTTTATTACGACAGCCCGCCCGTACATTTCCGAAAGCGGTGCTAGGAACAGTGGCCCCACTGCGTAACCAAGAACGTAGATGGAGATCATGAGCGTTCCGATGGTTCTGGACGTTGTGTCGAACTCTTCGAGCGTGAGACTCGTGCCTGGTGCGCATATGGAGGAGATCATGGGAGAAAAAGTGCACATGATGATGACCCATGTCATAAGTAACCACTTTTGAGAAAAAGTCCAGTTTCTGTGGCTGTTAGTAATGTTTTCAAGCATTCAAGCTCAATGATGGCGAATTACTGAGGGTTCTCTGGATCATCGGCGCTTTCCCATCCGACCAGGCCGTTTTCAAGGTCCATCAAGACAATGGCACGATCACCAGACGCTTGCGCATTCACTTGAGAGCCGCCATTCATATTGTCAACAGTATTGACGGACGCACTCCTCTCTAGTTCAGACATGGGCTTCTCTGAAAAGTCTGGCTCATGCTTCTCAGTATCGGGCATTGTGGTGGTAGGGAGTGTAGCGAGATGGCGAACGGCGAGGGTTCGCAGCTCATAGGGGAGAATGAATTGAGATTTTGACAAGACATTGAAAACAGAGAGAGAGAGAGTGTACTGTGGTACGCAACAAGCATGGGAAGACCTGACTCAAGCATTCATTATCCCCGCAAAGAGGATCAATGTTTGACTCGGTGCTGTGCACCATCGAGGCGGGTAAGATGTTCCGAATACATTCGAGAACAGCTTTGGACTGCACGGCGGCGCCACATCCACATCCGTTGTCCCGACAGATGCTCTTACGGCTTCTCAAAGCCCAATGAAACTCTTACTAGAATTTGTAGTGTTCCGCTTCAAGCTTACAGTCTGGGTGTTATCCTTGACAGTTTCATAATTAGTGTAGATATCGATGGGATCCCGAGCCGACAAAGGGACTTTGTTTCCGACACACTGCCATGCGAGGATGCGTCAATGTTATTCATATTCACTGAAGACCAGCGAGAACAAAGAATGATGGATGTGGAATGATTGCAGTTGTGAGGTGATGGCTGTAGATTTGAAGATGGTGTTGGATACCACGGAGTTTTCGGCTTTAAGAATTAAGCTAGGAACTTTTTGTGCCCCGCCGAACAATCACGACTCGTCCCCGCAACGCGTCGACACAAATTAGACATCATGGAAGACGATCGTGCAGCAACTAACCTGGGGCCGGATATAGATGAGGGAGTGGGAGAAGAGCCAGTAGTAGTACCTAAGCAGCCAAGGAGGAGGTTTGTGGGCAGAAAATTAGCAGAGAAGGGTGGCGAGCAGCCTGTAGATTCTAATGCGAACATCGAGGATTCAAGCGCGATACAAGGTGTGAGGAGCCAGAGTAAATTTCAATGTTGTTCAATATACTAAGAAAAGTAACAGTCGCTCAACCACGTCGTACTGCTCGCGCGCTGAACGCACTTCCCGATTCGATACTCCACGACCAAGAGATCAACGATGCCATCGCCCTCTTACCACCCAATTACAACTTCGAGATTCATAAATGTATACACCGCATACGCACATCGGGGGCCAAATCAATAGCGCTGCAGTTCCCTGAGGGACTTTTGTTGTTTGCGACAACCATATCAGACATCCTCACGCGCTTCTGCCCCGGCACCACCACCCTCATTATGGGCGACGTGACATATGGCGCTTGCTGTATAGACGACTACACCGCACGAGCTCTGGGATGTGATCTATTGATTCACTACGCGCACAGCTGTCTGATCCCTGTCGCTGTCACCAAGATCGCTACGCTGTACATCTTCGTTTCCATCAGCATCGACACCCAGCACCTGATCAACACCATAGTCGAGAATTTTCCTACTGGGCGAACTATTGCGCTAGTGGGAACAATTCAATTCAACGCCACCATACACGGCATTGTGCCTATATTACGAAGAGAAGGATACAACCCCATGGTGCCACAAATTGCGCCTCTGTCCAAGGGTGAGGTTCTTGGTTGCACTTCGCCATCGATGGCTATCAAGCCTGGACAACTGAACGCGAAAGGCAAAGAGGAGGAGGTACCGGACCTGATACTGTACCTCGGTGACGGACGCTTCCATCTCGAGAGCGCCATGATTGCGAACCCGTCATTACCAGCATATCGATACGACCCTTACTCCCGGCGACTTACACACGAGACCTACGAGCACGATTCTCTATATGACTTACGCCGGACAGCGATCTTGACTTCACGAAAAGCGCGAACCTGGGGCATTATCTTGGGTTCACTGGGACGTCAAGGCAATCCACATACACTGACACTCATCGAGAATGAACTGGAGCGGCAAGGTATCAAATGCGTGAATCTGTTAATGTCAGAGATCTTCCCAGGAAAGCTGGCAATGATGTCTGATGTTGAAGCATGGGTCCAGATTGCGTGTCCAAGATTGAGCATCGACTGGGGCTATGCTTTCCCGCGTCCCTTACTGAGCCCTTACGAGGCTCTTGTCGCACTGGGTGTGAGAGATGCGCCGTGGTTGGAAGAAGAGGGAATGCAAAAACAGGTCGAGAACAAGGAAAGAAGGAACCTCTATCCCATGGACTTCTATGCAAAAGAAGGCCTTGGTCGGACGACAATCGAACGTGTGCAAGCAGCGGAGGTTGGAGTGAAAGGCTAGTGCTTAATGACAGTAGCAGGACTTGTTACGTACCGAGAGCTCACAAATACGATCGTTTGCCTCGGATTTCCTCATCCTTTATCGTTACGAAGTGAAAGCTCTTGTAACGTCATAGTCCAATTGTTTGCGGCTGCACTGTCACCCCCAACTCATTGTTCAGCTGAAACAATAGCCTGCAATCTTTCCCACCGCAACAACTTCTTAAGAACAGCGAGTCCCCGCCGTCTGCAATTTTTTCCACAAGAACAACCGCTTTCTCAACGACATCATGTCCAGAATCCGACTCCAGCAGTTCACCCCTCCACTGAAATCTGCTCAAGCTGAGACGACACAGCCTACATCACGGACAACAATGGCTAACAAGCGCAAACGTACGGCTTCGAACGCTGATCACAACCAACCCTTAGAGACTGCGCCTCGCAAGTACCACAAGAAAGGCCAGCTCTCAACCACGGACCCCACCAAACGATATGGTGTATTCCAACACAACAACCTTCTCGATACCATGGGTACAGTTCTATACACAGCTCTGAACTTCAGCGCTGCGCATACACATCTACTCGCACATGCATCGTCGCTGATCAGCGCCAATGCCGCCTGGGGCGCAACTTCAACGCGATCTTCGCACAACACCTTCGAGATACTAGGTTACGATCAGGCCATCCGCATGCGCTTTGACATCGATACCCTTCACTCCACCGCCGACGGCGACTGGGTTCGCGAGCGCGTCTGGCTTGCGACGCACTATGCTGATAGGCCCCGCGAACACTACGCCATGTATGTCGAAGTGAATTGCCAGGACGCTTCACGCCGCGAGGACTATTTTGTCAGCGGTTTCGAGAGTCTGGGTGCAGCAAACAGTGCTATGAAGACGTCTGCGCTGGAACACCTGGCGGCACATCCGGGAGCGCGACTCTTTGAGCGCAGCATCGAGCTCGTGGGTGTGGATGGCGGGGTGGTGCAGCGCTATCTCATCGCCAAAGGACGGTTCATCGATGGCAGGTTTGTACGTGAAGAAAATTGGGTCAAGAAGGAGATTGCGTTGCGGGATGGAGACGAAGCTACTTTGGCAGCGCTTGCAAGCGATGCGGCGAAGAAGAAAGGGATCATGCGTTTGCCTACACCGCCTGCTACGGCAGATGGAGGTGAAGAGGCTGAGGTGACGCCTGCTCTAGTTACAGTTCAACAAGAAGCTCAACAACCCGCGGCTCAAGACGTTCGACAACAGCAACTTGTTCAAGAAGTTCAACAACAGCCAGCTCAAGAGACCCAACAGCAACCCGCTCAAGCCCAAGAGCCAGAATCCAAAGATACCACCGAACAATGGTGCACATGTCGCAAGCCTGACACCGGTGAACTAATGATCGGTTGCGACAATGACGACTGTCCCGTCCAGTGGTATCACGGGCGTTGCTTGGGGCTCGAGACGGCTCCTGAGGGCGACTGGCTGTGCCCCACGTGTGCGCCAGAGAATGCTGTGCCTGCAGCTGCTGCTTCTAAAAAGCCTGGTGCTGCGAAGGGTAAAGGCAAGGCGAAGGGCAAAGGTGGAAAGACGACCAAGACGAAGACGAAGGTAGCGGCTAAGGCGAAGGGTGGGAAGACTAAGAAGACGTGAGCTAAGGCGTGCTAGGCAGTGCTTAGGAGGCGGGAGGCCGTAATGGTCTTTCGCGTTCATTTATTTTGTCTTTTGTAGAACCTTCGAATTTGCGTTGCCGAATTATGGTGATTTGGGACCTTGCGAACGAGAAGTGCACACGCTTCAGCAGCACACTTCTGGGGCAAGAATATGCGAAGATTGAGTGCAGCGTCAAAAGATACAACCGCACTCTTTGGCTTGATCAAAATCGATTGTTCCATTATTTACACGAAGACGTTGCATAGCAACACCTGAACGCCTGTCATGCCGCTAAATGCCAGATAATGCTAAACTACAACGTCAAATCCCACCTCTCCGTCTCGGTATCGATCATCCTCATCCCCATAAACATTATATATTGCTTCTCGGAATGCCTCGATGCCATTCAGCAACATAGCTTTGTTTTCTTCGAAGCTGCCGACATCAAGGACAATCTCCCTCTTCGCATGTCCTTGACCGAAGAAAATAGCTCCTCCACTCTCACTCCAATTTGTCTTCAGACCTTCTTGTAGTCCCTTTCTCGAGAATGCTAGAAGAGCACCATTTTGCCCGCCTGGGTTTCTGGTATAAGCGCTACTTTCGTAATCTGGGAGCGAGTACGGTTCCATTCCAGCAAGCATCGAAATGAGGTATTCAGCGAGATCCTCCATGTAGAGAACAATCGGAGGCTTTCTTTGGCGTATGGATGTCGTGTGTCGGCTACCTATGTACTCTATGATTGGAAGAATGGCGTTTATGACCCCAAGCATTCGAGTAAGCGCGGCAAGGGCGTACGGTTGGTCGAGCAAACTCGGTGTCTCCTTCAACATCCCCGTACCTCGGATGAATGCGTGCAATATGGCGAAGATGGATTCCAGAATGGACGAGACACTGCTGGGATGGGCAATGCGGAGGTCGAAGATCATTGCTTCCACGATTGGTTCGAGCGAGTGCAAGATAGGACGAGCGACGAGTGATGCGACGCTAGAGGAGAATGCGGTCTCGAGATAGGCAGGGAAGATTCCTTGGAACAGAGCCACTCGAAGCAACGCTCGATCCGCAGCTGGGGTCTCGTTCGAGCTGAGCGCGGTAGTAAGCTGATTTACGAGATACGGTTGTTGGTTGTCAGCTGCCGCCTGTTGTGCCACCGTCTGCATGAACACCGAAAGCTGCTTCGCCGTGCCCAATTCCGTTGCTTTGGAGGCGTAACCGCACAGGCGACCCACAACATAAGCTGGGTCTGTTGACGGAAGTGGGAACGCTACCGAATCAGTGAAGAAGGGTAGAACAGGACATATATCGCCCGTGTATTGTTTGAGGAATTGGACGACCTTCTGGACAAACTCAACATATGCCCCAGTGACTTGTGACCCTTGTTGCAGCTGTAGATAGTTGCCCTGCATCCGCACCATGAGTTCTTTCAGCATCGTTGCGTAGACTCTTCGCAGCTCGTTTGCGCCAGTCTGATTCCGGGAAGCAGTAGCATACACATCATCCCTCATATTCGAAAAGAGGCTTGATATGAGTGCAAGGCGGCGCGTGCGCACTGTATCAGATGTGATATCCCAGTCTCTGCGATTCTGATCATAGAAGAATGGAAGGTTCCTCATTAGGGCAGAATCACCCTTGTTCTGGACGATGGCGTGAAGAAGACGGTGCTGAAATCTGAGTAGAGACTCCCGCTCCACCAAAGAGACGAGCAGGGCGGTGTCGATGTCGTGGCGGTATTCTTCGTAAACTGTGCGATCGTTTTCAAGAAGGCAAGCAAGGAAGTAAGGACCGTACTTGCGCGTCTGATCGGTGGCCCGCAGTTGTTGCCAAGAGACCTGACTGAACGACTCTAGGTAGTAAGACCATGACCTGGCGCCAGACTTGACTTGGGCGCCGGCCACCAGGATCCAGGTGTCGATACAAGCCATGAGAAGATTATTGTCTGGTGGCACTTCCGCGCCGAAAGCGTTAGACAAGAGACGCCAAAGAGGAGTCTGTATAAAATCAAATCGGGCGTGCTGCGACACACCTCCTACCGCATCAATGTCGATATCGTCGAGATCTGACACATCCGGGAAGTCACCATAGTCTTGACTATCCTCACTCGACTGCTGTGACTCCTTCTGACTTGATGTTGCCTTTTGCGTTTTGGCATGTTCCTGAAGTAGCATCAGAGTGTCTCTGATCACGCTCACAAGACGGCCATCCTCAAGATGCGGCAATTCCATCAAATGCATGATATCGCAATCGACAAGGAATGCATCCAGACCGTCTAGATCTGATGCTGACTGCATAGCCTTTCGCATTCCTGCAACACAATCACGCAAAGTTGCAATGACCTGTTCCTGGTTGCGCGCCATGGCCTGGCGCACCATCGTTGCAGATATGTCCGAGGTGCCATCAAGCACTCCAGACTTCAAGTAGTCATCTGCCTCCGTAGTGGCGAGACGGTACTGTCTCAACGTATGATGCATGATATCTTTGTGCCACAAAGCGAACGGTTTGGCCGACAGATATGGCTCTTCCGTGGACAATTGAAAGGTCGAGAGATTGGCCCAGGCTCGAACATTGACCCTACAGGCCTCACGATGCGACGAATCGTGGCTCACAAGAGACCGAATCAGCTCAAGCTTTGGACGGCAAGGTGGAGGTGCAGCCCAATACAATGTGCAGAGGAGGTCATGATGATTTCGCAGGGCGGCGAGACTTTCCTCATCAAGAGGCTGATCCTTTGGGTAACTCCGGCCGTGGTTGGGTATCGTTCGAAACACGAAGCTGCGAATTTTCTTCTCGGTATAAGATTCTCTCATTCCACGCAGACCCAGTACAAGACATTTCAGAGCAATGTGAAACGCAGATTCGCTCGGCCCTAGATTCAACGGTGCGTCGAACGTGGTGTGATCGAAGAAGCTCACTGAGCCGCTGGTAGTCTCTCGTGTGAGTTGTCTTAGTCCATTCTTCCCGAAGAAGTCGAACACAGCATTTAGCATCTGTTCTGGTCGCTGCCAATGCCAGTACTTGATCAGTCTGTGGCATCTTGCTAGACTGGTGCGAACATAGTCGTTAAGTGAGCCGCCATGTTTCTTGTACGTGCTCGGGTATAATTCAAAGACTCTTTTCAGCATGCCACTGACACAACCCCAATTGTCCAGGGTAAAGGTTTCTCGCCGATGTTTCATTGGTAGCCCGCAAAGGTCGACTTCGACGAAAGGAAGAAGTGTGAATAGCGAAGCCCAAGCAGATTCGAAGGTGCCGATATTGGTCGCGCCTGACGTCCGTGAAGAGAGCTCCTGGCTTACAATATCCCAGAATCCCATACCAGGTAAACTCGTCCTCTCTAATGCGTGCATGCAGACCACAATGCCTTCGACAAAGACATCGTCATCCTGTATGCCTCGCTCCCTGATCGTATGTCTCCTATTTTGTTCGAGAAAATTACCGAGCTCGGATGTCCCTTTCCGAATGGTGTGTGCAATAAGAAATTGGGCCATCTTGGCAGCGAGGCCTCGTATGTTGGCGATAGCATTGACTTCGATATTGCTGCCTCTGATGACTTCGTACGTTTGTATCGATAATACGAGCAGAAAAGTCACGACTTGCAAGCTGATGCGTTCGACCCCGGGAGCAGTGTTGGACTCTCCGCTCGTGAGGTTGAGAACAGATACTTGTTCGAACGAGGACATCGTAATCTGATGTAGTCTTGTGGCGAAATCCTTTCGATCGATTGGGTCCGAGAAACTCAGATGCTTTGAGACGTAGTTGATCAACGATCGCAGAAAGCCGAGCAAGGACCTCAAAGACTCCTGTAAGGTAGTCAAAGCACGCTCTTCGTGGTGACTGAGGTCGGCGGCCAGAGGTGTTGTAATATCCCTGACGATGTCACATAAAGCAGAGACGGTCTCGTCGTTCCATGGTCCACATCTTACTATTGTCGACTTGTGTGTGATTGTAGTGTACCCCGCGGGCTCATCCAGAGCCCTGCCGTTCGACTCTGTTAACAAAAGAGCACACCGGAGATCCTCTGAACCGATGAGGGTCGATGAGTGGAAATAGGTGTCAGTCTCGAGAGTGCTTATGTCGAAAGTTATGGGATAGTGAGTGCCGTACGGGCCCAGTCCTTGAAGTATAGTCGGATCAGCGGCCTGGCCATCGACTTCTTGCGGATCAGCGGTATTCTTGATTAAGATCTCCTGAACGGTGGGCTCGCTTGGCTGTCTATACTCTCGAGCATCCACGTCAATTCTTTGTGTGCGCAGTGCCTTTCTTACAAGGCGCTTCCTCCTGGGAGCAGGCGACTTGGATACTACCTGTGCGCCCCCTTCATCGATTTCTTCTGCAGAAGGGAGCGGTGGCAGTGGGGCATCGTCATTCTCCAGGAACCGTGCCAGCTGTGGGTTCATGAATGCTTGATTACTGGACGGAAGAGACGGATCCATTTGGCCAGCATGTCGAAGGCCTTGTTCGAATGCGGTCCTCTTATATGCTGTCCGGGAGACATTTTCATCCTCTTGCAGCTGTCCCGGTCTGAAAAGAGCGGCTCCTTGCACTGTTCGTTGCAAAACCTTCCTTGATCCCGATGTTTTTTCCGATCGCTGGGAGGTTTTCGTCGTTGGGCTCCGCCGAAACATTGCTATGGCAGGGGCTTTTGGTGTTCGTATTCTAGTCTCAGGCCTTGACTTTACCACGGGGTTTCTTTGCGCAATATCCTCAATTCGTGTCTGTATTTGGCCATTTTGGTGACTATCGGTCACATTGGTCAATGGTGTTCGCCGGGCCTTTGACCGTTGCGATAGAACATTCACCTTGGGTCTCAGGACACCTTGTTGCCATTGATGGAGGATTGCGTTTACATCGTGAGTGTCGTCGGCATTGTGCAACCGAAGCCGCTTCGTCGCTGGACTCTGCCGAGCTAGATCTGGCCGCCGAACTGCTTGTCGTCTAGCTAGTCTTAGAAAGTGTGGGACGTTACCACTCTGTCTCATAGGCGAAAGATCGACATCGACTACACTTAGAGCAGGCGGAGGTGTCCGTTGCGCTCTTTTCGGCCTGCGCTTGTGTTTCATTCTTGAGGGACCATCGTGCCGGTTTCTAGTTGTATCACCCGACTTCAGTCTCTTCGCCTTTGGAAACGAGTCTGTAAGCTGTGTCTGCTTCTTCCTCTTCCCAGCCGTGCCACCTAGAGTAAATAGGTTTAGTCGATCATTTTCCATGTGGTCCGAATCATCATCAGCGTATCGGCGATCAAAGACTGCAGCCATGGCAGTAGCGTCCTCTATGGAGTGTTGGAGATCGTGAGCCAGAATATGGCCATGGACATCATGCTCAGTGTCGGATTCGTCGGAGATGATCACGACATGGGTTCTTGGTGTGTTCGCAATAGATGTCTTCTGTTTCCGAACTTTTTTAGCAACACCCCGTTGAGGTTCAGAAGGTTCTGGTGACGCAGAACCCAACTGTTGTAATCTTCGCCTCTCTGCTGCCTGCGCTTGTCGTCGTTCTTGTGCTTTTTGATCGAAACGCAACCAAGAAGCAGGTAAAACGCCCTTGATCTTTTTGCCAACTTGACGAAGTTCACCCTCGCTCTGTTCCGCTTCACTGGATGAGGATGACGCCGAAGATGAGTGGTCGCTGATAACAACACGTTTTGGACGATGTTGTCTCGTACTAGCTGGGGTTGAACGACGAGGATTTAAATCCGAATCAGAGTCTCGCAACAGCTGAGGATCCTCAAGCACCACTGAGGATGTGGATGGTGTAGGTAAGCTCGGCTTTCGTGCCGCTGCTGCTGTCACGCCCTCACTGGGGGCCAAATACTGTCCATTGAGGAGAGGACTGCTGGAATATGGAGGCGAGTTTGGAGGAATGGCCCAGACATCGTGGGTTCTTGCTGCGTCGTCGAAGATGCTAGTTGACAGAGTTTGAACTTGCATCAGAGGTACGTTCAGCTTCCTTCTTTTCGCCGCATGCGGGTGTCGTAGCTGGGTTGACGATATCCTGTGTCTTATAGAAGTAGACCGGAGATTTTGGGTAGAGCTGCCACTCGGTCTATCTTCTCGTGGTTTGCGCACCGCCGGCGTGGAAACCGGTATTTCGAGTTCAGGCGGACTGCTATCAGGGGCTGCATTGGGGTCGAAGTCCTGCTCTTGTGTCTCCGTTGTTTGCACAGCAGCTCTCTGCTCGGGAGACCGAGGCCTGGGCACCGGCTTCAGACCTCTGCTCTGGACTTCTCTCCGATAGAGCTCACCTTCAAGAGCATATGGATGCAATTGAATTGGCTTTCGCTGCCTGAACTCGCGCCGTGACTCTTGTTCCAGGATGTGTCGTTGCAACGCAGTCGAAGAAGGTATGACTACCTGGACTGCAGTTCTTCGGTGAGGCTGATATGTGACTCTTTCCGGCGACGGCGATTCCAGGTCCGATGGCGGATCTGATAGATCATCGCTAGAGGATGCATCTGACAAAGGCTCGATACCAAATGCGCCCAGTATAGCAGATGTATTTCGTGGCCCACCAGTCTCTGGATTTTGGATGCTGGTCAGAGGCGATGGGCCACCCAAAATTTGTGAGGATACTGCGATCGCATCTTGCTGACGAAATTCCAGTAACGCGGAGCTGTTCTTCGACTCAGGAGACGTCAGTGGAAGTGAGGAGGCGTTATGTTTGATTCTGCTGAGACTTGATATCGGTGAAGGTTGCAATGGATCTGGGCTCTCGGTAGGCTCTCGGACAGGTCTTTGGGAAGCGATAGGCGTCAATGGAGAAGCGGTAGGACGTGCAATCGACTGCTGTCTCGTTATCGGACTCTGAGGCTCCACCTCTTTTCCTGCTTGGGACGACTGCGGCACACCATGCTCACTATGCTCCTCGATCCCTCTTGTGCCGGCGACATTATCCCCATTCGCCTTTTGGGTCCTCTCTGTTTCTCCAAAATCCTTGACGCGTTCGACGCGTCGCTTTGAGGCAGCATTCCGCTTCGAATTCTGGCTTTCGATCTGTGACTCCTCCTCTTCCTCATCTGAGTCCTGAACAAAACCTTCCTGGCGCCATTTGGACATTTGGCCGTGTCTGCATGTCGGATTACGGTGCGAAGAGGGCGGGGTGAAGTTGCTGGTTGAATGCATTCGAAGTTCGGTAACGCGCGCGTCCACGTGCTGTGGCGACTAGCGTAGACTCGGGCGGAAGTGTGCCGCCGTCGACTTTTGCACGAGCTCAATTATGTCATTCGCATCAATTCACCGAGTTTCCACTCAACACTGATCGGCTGTTGTTACGGCTCAGGATGGCTGGACGTATTCTGCCTCTCGCGGCTGCGGCAGGCATAGGTGTCTCTATTGGCATTGCAACTTTCGATGGCGAGTTCAAAGAACAGCGACGGAAGAGGTTGCAGGAGGAATATGATCGGTATGGCTCGCAGACATTCTGAGCATTACACTTCCACTCATGTTTCGACAGCGAGGTTGCTGCCCTAGCCAGTAAATCTCTCACGCCCATGGCTGCAAACGCGATCGCGCCTCCATCCCCACAGAACAATTCCACACAATTAAAGGCCGGGGAACAAGACTCGAAGGACTCTGGGCAGCAATCGCAACCTTCCTGGTCTTCATATATTGGGCTATGGGCATGGACCAAGAATCCAGACAAACAAAAGGCATCCGAAGGGAATGCACTGGCACCACCGCAGAGCCAAGTGGATGAAAAAGCTGGCAAGCCTTGAACAAGCAAATGCACTACAAATTCAGCCTCTGCTCCAAGTCATCCCAGCGCCCTCGCCTTAGCGGGTCTAAACGCTTAAGCTCGTTGAGCCAGGCCTTCATATCCGCCGATGTCACCCACGCAGTTCCTGCGTCCACCTCTAGATACGCCTCGGCGAGCCCTAGCAACCCCTCGTATATCCAACGGCAGTCCGACTCGTCCTCTAATATCTCCCTGATGTACTCCATCTCATGCTCGTAGTATTTCTGCCGTTCGCCTTTGGACAGATCATGAACGATGAGCTGGTGCGGAGGGCAAGAAGGAGACAAGGTTGAAAGCAGATATTGGTGGTAGAACCAGATAGACTGGTCGAATGGATCCGTGTTTATGGCCTCGCAAATCAGAGACAGCTCTGCGTGCAGGAAGACTCGGCGCGCTTTTGCATCAGCTTTACGCTCGTTCAAGATCTGCGGAATGAGCTGACTGCGGTTGTGCCAGGCAGAGAAGTTGGATAGGTTGCTCTTGATCAATTTGGTTGTGTACTCGAATTCCGACTCGGCGAGGGCTTGTGCTTGACTTTCGGTAGCTAGTGCCAGACGGTCAATCTGCGATACGACAAAGCGTCTGTAACCCCAGGCATGGAAGTTCCGGCTATCCGCGTGCAGCATCTTGTTGATAAGTTGCAGTTCGCCCGACCACAGCTTCTGTGCGGCCCCGGGGCCCAGGAGGGACTCTGCTCGGCGCAGAAGCCAGTCCCTGTGATTCCATATCCAGTAACATTTCGGGAACTTTCTCAATAGTGTAAAGGTGAGGTGTAAATCGCCTTCAATGAGCTCGTCGGATGGCTGTGACGGTGCATCTGCGAAAAGTAGATGGTCCAGAACTCGTCGGCGGTGATTCCATATTGTGTAGAACTCGGGGTTCTCGTTTAGGAGCTTCGTAATGTGGCCTAGAACTTCGACGGTGTACTGTCTTTCTGAAATCTAAAAAATATCCTGTTCAGCTTCTGCAGACCCAGATCACATGGTTGTCGCTATTACCTTAGTGTTGACCAGGTTTACCAGCTCCTTGTATTGGTCGATCTGCTGAAGCTCTTTCTGACGCGCTTCTTCCGAGCGCACTACTGGGCCTGAACCGCGCGAAATGCCGTGCTAGAGACTATGAGCAACTGCAGAATCATACAGCTGTCCAGGTATGTCTGCACTTACACTTGCCATGGTTGTCGTGGTAGTTCCGTGGCGCTACTTCCACGAGCTGCAGCCTCGGAGAGAAATGTTGCCCCACTACGCGTCGCGTGCCTTCCCGCTGCACGTCATGCGCCTAGGAGGTTGCAACTTACACCAACTCCAGCAACTAACCTATGCTTCGAGAATCCTAAAGAGTTCACAATCATTGCTATACTAACCACGCAGCAATAATCAATAGCAAACTACCGCCGGGCACCTATTACCACCCTGCTCCACCTCTGTCTACAGTATCGTTGGGCTTCTCGACATGTGCTGGAGCTCACCATAGCTCACTGACCATCTCGAGAGCTACCCACCATGAGCCATAATGATGATGAGCATTACTCAGACTGTTCTGGATATGTAACGCCGCCTCTGTCGCCTTCAAAGACCGTCAGCACGGAAGGCTTCTTATCACCTAGGACGCCCGGATCTCCTCGCAAAGCTCACAATTGTCATTTGTCCCAAGGATCTGAGATCGACGCAGATCGCGTTTAGTTGACCCCTCCGGCGTCCCCAACTAGATCGAAGGTTGACCTGTATCTCGACTCGGTTATCGTACCAGAAGGCCCCTGCGCTGCTCTCACACATGACGGAACGCAATTTAATGATTCGCCCAAAAAGCGGTCTCCGTCTCCGGGTGGCCGATCTTCTCTACCCTGTCCCTTCACATTCACTCGATGTCACACTCCTTCTAAGGGTATCGAATGTCCTTCCGCGACTGAGGACTCCAATTTACAACATGCGGACTCGCATTCACCGCCAACCTCAAAACACCCGCAGACTGCTTCGGACGATATTAATGATTCACCACATGCCAGTCCTCTTCAACTCCCTCCTAAAGGCGATGAGACCGATGCAGCAACCGATGGCTCAATACCTGCAGTGACAATTCCCGTGGGCAATCAAAGCCCGCGGTTGCAAGCACTTGCTCGACTCCCTATGCGATCGGCTAGTTCACCCTTGCGGTCGAGCCAATGGGTGGCGCGCGGCGGTATGCTGTCCTCTCGCAGAGACCAGGCTGATACACTGGATCGCTTCATCACTAGCCGTCGTCCTCCAGCTGTCACACGAGAAAGCTTCGAATTCATCAAGACCCCCGAGTCTACAGACATGGACCAGATACGTAGTAGGACCCGAACGGTCATTGACCCTTTCTCACGCCGATTGCCTAGAAGCGGGCGTCTCAGTAACGAGTTACGTGGACTACGAGAAGCACACTCACTGCTCCTAGGCAGGACTGGCGCGAACCGGCGAAACCCTCATCTAGCTTTCAGGCGTAGCTTGGGCGCTTCTGGAGCTCGCCAGATCAGTGCTGGCGCTGTTTGGAACGTTGGAGGACCGTCTGCGGTTAGCGACACAGTTGTGGGAGTAGCCACTGGTAGGGGTGGTATCATGGGCACCGGCACAAATGCGCCATTGTACACGTCCACCTTCCTCAAACGCGCAGATCCAGAGGCGGAGCTCGAAGCGTACGAGCGTCGCCTTGCCTTGGCGTTCGACGTCGAGCATACTGAGCGTGTCTTGCAACATTCGCCCTCCCAGCATGGCGACATTGATCTGCATGTGAAGCATACTTGGCGCGACTGTACTTGGATCAAAGACGGAGTTATTAAGTGTTTGTTCATGTCGTTCAAACCCTTCTTATTGCTTTTCGCTGACTTGTGATCAAGCACCGCGTGCTATGCAACAAAGTCTGCGGCGACCCGTACCGATATTGCCTTTCAGATATGTGATTGATCGTTGTCAATCAAAGGTTGCTAATAATAGTTCACAGTCCTTGACGCTCCTCAACTCCGAGACGACTACTATTGCACATTGCTCGCCTATTCTCGTACAGCCAAATGCCTCGCGGTAGGTCTGGGAAATTACGTACATCTCTGGTCCGAAGCCTCTGGTGTGGACACTCCAGAATCACTCAATGGTGTTCCCAATTCTGCTGCTGTGGACGCACGACATGTGACGTCTCTCGACTTCTCTTCGAGCCAAGGCGGGCAAGCCATTCTTGCTGTAGGTCGAGTTGATGGGCGCATCACGCTGTGGAGTCCTTTCGATTCCGAGCCGCGCTTCGATGCTACGCAACCTAAGTCGGTCTCATGCGTGTCCTGGAGGCCGAATATCGTTACCCGGCCTTCACTTCGAGACCGAGCCATGGATGTACCAACAGAAGAACTACTTGTTGGGGACGAGGTGGGTCACATCTACTTCTACAGCGTTGAATGGCCATCAGAGAGCCAAAGCGACCTTTTCGGCTGGCATGGTGCCATGACATTACTCGCGCGAATGACCATTCACACCCAGCAGATATGCGGGTTAGCATGGGCAAGCGATGGCGAGCTCTTTTCCAGTGGTGGGAACGACAACAATTGCTTTCTATTTGAAACGAAAAAGGTATTCCGCACAAGTAATAATAACGGTCACCCCTCAGCCACCCTCGATGTCCGCGAAGGACCAAGCGGCGAGTCCATATACACAGTCACCAATCGATCCGGGCCCGTCGTGCAACTCGAACATTCCGCAGCAAGACACAAGTGGACACTCAACGCAGCTGTGAAAGCCATGGCCTTCTGCCCCTGGCAACGGGGACTCCTCGCCATTGGCGGCGGCTCAAATGATCGCTGCATCCACTTCTACCACACCAGATCCGGCACCTGTCTCGCCACTATCGACTGCGCGGCGCAAGTCACGAGCCTCGTATGGTCACAGACACGACGCGAGATCGCGGCTACGTTTGGCTTCGCGCAGCCAGAGCATCCATACCGCATTGCTGTATTCTCGTGGCCGAGCTGTGAACAAATCGTCGCTGTGCCATGGTGGGATGAGAACCGCGCGCTGTGTGCTGTTGCCTATCCTGGTGGTCCTACAACAAGTCCCACCTCGAATGACGACGAAGCCAGTAGTAGCAGAGCGAGAGGTGAGGATGACTTGTGGCCGCGACGTGGAGTGGAAGATGGGTGCATTGTGGTTGCTGCAAGCGATATGGCGATTCGCTTTCATGAGATCTGGAGCGATAAGAGGAGTGGCGCAGGTATGGGTGGATTGGTAGGTAGCGGGACGGCTGGTCTGTTGGGTGGGAGCGATATCATTGAGGGACTTCATGGTATTGCTAGGGAGGGTGCTGTGATTAGGTGAGGTAGGTATTCTTTTCGTGCACGTCAGTTGGGTTGCAATGATCAATACTTGACCTGGTAATCATGGCAAGAGTGTACGAACAGGTCCAGCAGGGGTGAATTTGACGTGCGCATTGCGACGTGAAGAGTGCGGCATTGGGATACCAAAGAAGGCAAGGGCGCGGAACATGGTCATGTCGAGCACATTTCAAAGGGTTGCGGTCGTGAAGAGATGCAATTGCTTTATTGCAGAGACAACTGCCCCATGCAGTCAGTGGTATGAAGCGCCTATGCCTAGTGACCCGAAGTTTTCGTTCCAGATACAAGAGCCCACACTGTGTTTTCATGCCGACGCCAAAGTAATCATTCCACGACCCCGTCGTACCATCGTGACTTTCTTCTAGTGCCTCATGGATGAAGCCCTCCTCTTCCTGGCCTCGTCGTGGGCAGCCTTGGCCTGGCCAATGCGCTTCTGGAGGATCTGAGCGTACTCGTTCTGCGCATAGTATTAGTGTCAATGTCCAATGATAGGGGATGTGTGGGTGAACGTACGGCAGCATCCTTGGAAGCCTCCGCGCGACGGCGCTTGAGTGCGACGCGGTGACGCTTGTGCTGGAGGCGCTGGGGAGTGACCAGACGCTGGATCTTGGGTGCCTTGGTGTAGGGCTTTGCGCCCTCCTTCTTGGGCTGAACCTCGCGGCGGATGACGAACTTGCGGACCTAGAAAATTATAGTCGTCAGACTCAATCCTTTGCATAGCGAAAAGGATTGGCGAAGAAGCTATGAGAGAACTCACATCATCTTCCTTGCTGAGACCGAAGAAGCGGCGGATCTTGGTGGCACGCTTGGGACCAAGACGCTTGGGGTGGACGAGGTCGGTGAGACCGGGAATGTCAGCGTCGCCCTTCTTGACGATGCTCAGAGCAAGGACAGACAGGTCCATGCCGACGATGCAGCCGCGGACAGACTTCCTCTTGCGCTCTCCGGTGCGACGGGGGCGGTAGCAGGAGTGGCCATCGGCGAGGAGGAGGCGGACACGGGTTGGGTGCATAACACCCTGCTTCATCGGGAAACCCTGCTTGTCGTTGCCGCCGGTGATCCTGAAGATGTAGCCCTTGAACTCGTCGCCGACGCTGTCACCAGGAACCTCATGTCCCATGCGACGCTCCATGAAGACGCGGAGCTTGCGCTCGTCTTCAATCTCGATCAACTTCTGGGTGCCATTGTTGGGGTACGAAATGTTGAGCTTCATCTTGACGGCGGTGTCGAGATGACCGTGTTGTGCTGCAACGTTAGTATTTGTCGACTGTCGAGGTTGAAATTCAGAAGGGCAAATATCGCTAGCGAATGTCGCTTGTGTGGGCGCTTGGGCCCGCTTGGCAGGCGCATCCGAGCTAGCGCGACTGCCATTGTTGACTATCGACAATCGCCCTCACTACCTGCGAGATCACGCGCAAAACTTTACAATTTATACTTATTCAACAATATATCGAACTGGGCCACGACAGCATCCGAACAAGCGTTTCTATCCGTACTTCGTTTTAGCGCAGCATGTTGTTGTTCTTGATTGATCTGGGCACCTTGCACTGCGCTAAAGACGCGTTTCAGGGTCCTCGAAAGGTTGTTGATCATGACCGACGAGTAGAGGCTGTATTTGAGTATTTTCAAGTCACCCAAAGCTATGTTGCTGTTGCTGCATTTGATTCAGTGCATTCTATGCTATATGCAAAAGTCCATGAAATCGACTGATCATGGACTTATCGAATGTCATCAGCTTTGAGACATGTTGGGTCGTCGCGGCCATATCAGCACCTTGCGTATGTGGTGATGGGTTGGTCGCCGATATGACAGGTACTTGCAAGATTAGATGAAACTTTTTGTTCCTTCACGGTGGGGGTCATATGACGAGTAGAGCAATATGGTAAAGTATGTATTTCATGGTATCGAGATCATGTGTGTATCGACACTGGCTGCTCGGTTTGTAGACGAGATGCCTCACGTCACAAAGACCATGCTATGCCTAAGAAGAGCCGTCCCATTCCATCGCTACGCTATATGAGCCCTTAACGCCATTGCCAGCCTTATCTGAGCTGGGTATATCATGCTTTTAACAAAGAAAACAAGGAAAGATGAGCAAGCTTCCAACCAGCTCAGTTCATGAACTCGACGGGCGGCCTTGCGGTGCTGAGCGTCTTTCCCTGTGCTTTCTGTGACGCAATTGGCCCCTCAATACCCTCCATAGCATCGGTAGGCGTCAGGAAACCCGGAGTCTCAGTTGTATCCTCTACTGCGATCGCCGGTAGGTTTGGCGAGTCGCCGTGATCCTCCGGGTGATACACAATCGTCGTGCTGCCTGTTCGTCTCCGTCCAACTGGGCTAAATTCTACATCGGCAGGTGAGAGTCCGTCGTTTTGAGAGGGCGCGTGCAGGCGAGCCAGCGCCGCGGCTAGGTCCTCAGGGTGCACAATCTTGTTTGGCGCATCTTCCTCTTTCATCTCCCAGCCCATGGGTGGCGACGGCGGCGGCGAAATGAAGAACAGCCTGTCAGACTTTGGCAGCGGGAGGTGCTGATCTGAGGGGTTCAGAGGTGTGTTCATGCCGAAGTAGACGCGGACGCGGTAGCCCATGATTGACTCGCCATCGAGGTGCTGCCGTATTTGTATCGCAGACTCGACGTCGAAGAAGGAGACGACTATCCGGCGGAACGACTTGAGCGGCGCCCAAGTGTGGATCTTTGCATGCTGATCTATCGTTTCGCGGAGCTCTGTGAGTGTGGTGAAGTTGAAGAGCTCTGGGGCCAGCAGATTCTGATATTAATGTTAGCGGTGTTTACTGAAGTCCTTTCAAAGACAACATACGGTGATTATGAGAGTGTTAGAAGGAGGCGACGGCTCTACCAGAGGTGGCAGGTCTGAGAGATCGATCGAGAGTGGCGACTTGTTTCCAGATGACGCTCGTGAGCGCTGTGGTGAGGGCGTCGCTGGCTGCATGGTTGCGAGCATTTAGTTGCGCAGTCGTACGTTTCCTTGAGAAGCTGTGTGTGTAAGTTGTTGGTGTTAGTGTTAGAGCAACAAGACAGCTCAAGTCTTATATCAAAGTTCGCCTGTTGACGGCGATGCAACGCGCCAGCTTCCGCAACCAGCGACCATCTCTGGGGCAGTGCATCGGCATGCCAAGTCTGGACCCTCCGACACACCAACCGCGTGCAAGTCCTAATGTCTTGCTGTGCTCGCGCGCTTTCTGGCCACCTGGGCATTGCACAGCCTGCCCCTCAACACTCAAACGCTCTGTGCTTCCAGGGAGTCGCCGGCTCGCGGCGGAAACGTGGGCATTCACTGTCCGCAGCGAAAAGGAGGTGACAGTATGCGCCTCGCTGACGAATGACCGATCGCAGCTCAGCCTTGTCGAGCATTCGTCAACAACCATCCAGGACCTTCCATGACGATACTGCTTCAGAATGTACGAATACGGCGCTGATCTCGGCACAACTATGTTGCACATCGTAGAGCATGCACGTACTTGGACCGATGTATTGGCCGTCTCGGCAAAACGCATGATCGGATCCTTTGTACTGCGGTCCCATTTCCTCAAAGTATCCTTCGTGACTATCCCTTCTCCAGTCCCGAACTGGCGAATAATGAGTGCACGTTAGGCGTTAGACTACGGCAGACATAGCCAAGGCACAATCCGCGCAATATCGACAGATGCATCTGAGTCTCCGGAATGCTCATGTCAGCAGATCGAGTCTGTCTAAGTTTCGCCCGTGATATTTGTCTTATGTGGTTAAGAAAGCCTCGATGTCTCTGAAGGCTTGGCTAACACTTCGTCTGCATTGTTTGCATCGTACTCCTCTGAGGCATATACGGGCGATGATACTAGCGTTTGCGTAGGCAAAATTCTATCAAATAGGCTCACAGTATAGGCTGTGCTGCAAATGATGAACATGGCTCATTTACGTCAACATGGAGTACGTGGTGTGCGCGAGGCTGTGCGACCGTGATGATGCCTTGTCTCGTTAGTGTCTCACTGTCCGCGCACCTGATGCAGACTATATAGCTCGCTGTACGCTTTGTTCATTGTTGCGAAGTGTCATGTTATTACTTGGTAGCTTATACCTATTATGAATATGATTATTGCTCGGCTTGGTGGTGTGAGACTATGCTTCTTGCTCACGACTCTGCTTTCATAGCTTCACTGTAGATTAACACGATACCTTTTCACGTTACCATGTAATTGAATCCACACACATGCCGATGATCAAGTTCGCACAGTCTTAAGAAAACCATGCATGGTAAAGTCTTGCGATTCAGATCATGATGAGAGAGGTGTGGCTGCTGTGGCGCAGGACCCTTGCGCCGCTTCTGTCTTAGCTCCGTCGGCGATTCCATGAGCTTCACTCAAAGAACTTCTAGATTGTTACCTTACCTCGACACCAGCCCACAGCACCCCGCCAACACGTCCCTACCCGCCACCAACCGCGATCGCCGCATCAACTCGAGCTCGCTCGCAAATTCACAACCACACAGCCCGCGCGCTTCGCCAACCAAGACGCGATGGACTACGACCCAGAAGGCGGCGCAATCAACGTGCGCTTCCTCCAGGTACACCGCCCGCTTTGTTGTCGCCGTGCAACATCGAGAAGCATGCACTAACGGAGTTGTCCGCAGGCCGACAATCAGCGCGCCAACTTCATCGTCCAGAACTTCAATCTCGAGACTGCAAACTCGCTGCGGCGTGTGATGCTCTCAGAGGTGCCGACTCTCGCCATCGAAACCGTAGAGGTTCTCGACAACACCTCCGTACTCGCCGATGAATTCGTGTGCCATCGCTTGGGTCTGGTACCGCTCTCGTCAAGAGGCGTGGAAGATGTACTGTACTCGCGCGACTGTGATTGCGAGATGTACTGCGACAACTGCTCAGTCACGCTTGTGCTGAACGCAAAGTGTACAGGCAATGAGATCATGAAGGTCTTCGCGCGAGATCTCGTCATCGAGAGTCAGAGGCCAAACGACCAGGTGGGAATACCGGTAATCACAGACTCGGAAGGCACAGGCAGCTGTATTGTGAAGCTACGGAGAGGACAGTCGATTCATATGCGCTGCATTGCAAAGAAGGGTATAGCGAAGGAACATGCGAAGTGGGCACCATCAGCTGCGATAGGATTCGAGTACGATCCGGCGAACAAGCTACATCACCTGGACTACTGGTACGAGGAGGATCCAGAGAAGGAATGGTATGTCGCTGTCTTGCTGGAACATGTCCCAGTCAGCTAATATGAGGATGATAGGCCAAAGGACCAGGAACGCATCAATCTTGACGGTGGAGACCGAAACCCCGATGAGCCATTCGACTACGACGCAGTTCCAACACGATTCTTTTATGATGTCGAGACAGTTGGCGGACTCGATCCCGACGCGATCGTCACCACAGGCATCAGTACTCTTCAGCACAAGCTCGCGAGTGTCATCCACGCACTACAAGGAACCAGTGGCGATGGTATGGACCTCGGTGGCGCACAAAGCCCAACTATGAACGGTGCAGGCTACGGAGGTGTAGATGCAGGCTATACGACGCCTGGTTATGGCGGAGCAAGTCAGTGGGGAGGTGCTGGTGCGGCGCAGGGCGGAACCACGCCCTATGGAGCCACGCCGTACGGACAGAGCTGGTAGGCAGTACTTGCTAAGAGCAGCTGCGGCTTGTAAAACATTGCATGGGCTGGCGTTCAAAATGGCGGAGGCGTTGCAACACAGCTGCCAGACAAGGCGGCACAGATCGCAGAGACTGAGGAATTTGATGAGGACCATCTGCAACCAGTCTTGGCGTGGCAGAGGAGCAGTGAGAGCGGAACTGAGCTCCGATAGTTTTGATTGCTATCGCAAGTCTAAACCTTGCCGTTCTTGCTACCGTTTCGTCATGACTACTACTAATACAGTATACACCAGCAACCTTTTTCCATCCATGATGCGTGAGAGGGGAATATATATACAAACCACCAAATAAGGAACGCCATGCCCAATGTCTTGGTTTCGTGTCCAAAGCCCCATCATATTTACTCATACAGATGCGATGCATAAATCACATCAAATCAATCCACCATACACCATCCATCTCGATACCTTTTTTTTTTCATGCTTACGCATTCTTCACGACGCCCACCTTGGCTGGCCTCAGCACACGTCCATTAAGCTTGAAGCCCTTCTGCTGCGTATGGAAACAGCTACCATCCTCCTTGTCCGGCTGCGGCGCCTGGAAAACAGCCTCGTGTACATTCGGGTCGAACTTCTCGCCGCCCTCGCTCGGATCAAATCGCTCGAGTCCATGCTTCTTCAGCGTGCTGATCAGGATCGAGTCGGTCATCTTAATACCGTCGTGCAGGGCAATCAAGTCTGAGTTCGCGCCCTCGCCCGCCTTGAGTTTCTCCGCTGGAACAGTGCCGAGCGCGCGGTCGAGGTTATCAACGGACTCGACGAGGTCGCGCGCGAAGCGCTGGATGGCGAAGTCTTTTGCGGCCTGGGTTTCGCGCTTGGTGCGCTCTTGGAGGTTGCGGAAGTCGGCGACGGAGCGGAGGTATTTGTCCTATATCACCCCCATAATCAATTCATGTTCTCCTCTTTCTCCAGGAATTTTGTGTATGGATTATAGCTTACCTTCAAGTCAACAATCTCCTTGTCCTTCTTCTCAATCTCCGATTTCAACTTCGCCGCCTCGTCACTAGGTGCTGCCTCATCTTTCTTCTCGGCTGCCTCGCCCTCCTTAGCTGCGGCAGGGGCGTCTGAATACCATCGAATGGCGGGCTGTGCAGCTGCTCGCGTGCTCGCGAGTGGTTGGCGGAGGGGCGCAAAGGCAGCTGCGGCGCGGCGGGGTGCTGCTTGCCTTGAGGCGCGGAGAATTGTTCTTTGCAGCATTGTGTATGATGTGTGTTTGTGGAGAGTTTGGGGGTTGGAAGGACGGTGGAGGGGCAAATGGTAGGATTAGCGTAGATGTTGGGTGTGGTGCGATGATGTAGAAGCTTCCACAAGTTAGAAAAATTCGGAGCTCTGTTCGGAGCCACTTCGCGGCGGGCCGGGATCAGGGTCCTGCCAGCCTCGGCATGACATCCGACGACAACTATCGTACCCAGCAGTTCTTCATACTCTTTTGTGATTTATTTCCATGCTAATTTCTATTATCTGACTTATTTTTATTTCTGTTTCCCGGCACAATTGCTGAGTAAAGCAGCGCAATGCTGTACATTGAGGTCATGAACATCTACCAAAGGACAAATACTGGTTAGGTGATGGTTATTCCATAGCCTCATCCAGGTTCTGGGAAACAATCAACCGCATTGATGATCTCATCTTGGCTCAACACTCGAATGAGCTGGTGGTGGTGTACACATCATCCTAGTTTGAGCATATGGAAAAGCCGCAAAATAGAAGATTAACTCAACATACCATACCTAGGTAGCAGTAGCATAATTGATGGTTATATGCCTTCAATGGTACCCTTCGTCGATACTTCAAGACTGCGAATGCGATGAAGAATCTTGAAAGCGCCGAGAACGTTTTGGGAGCCTCGAAAATCATTGATCTGATGTGTGTAATTCACGTTCAATCGATAAGTCGAGCAAGAATCGCTGACACCATGTATGACCGGCTTACGATTATGTACCCAATTTTGCTCGGTTATACTTTCCGTTCTTTTGTCCTAACTCATCATGGGATTCAAAAGATGCTAGCAGATGAGCAAGCTCAAAGACATGTATACCTCTGCTGAACTTCCTCATCATGCTATCGTTACAAGCATTATATGCACAGCAATAACACGTAAAACATTTAAACCAGTATCAAAGGCCTTGTATGAGGGTAAGCGCATATTCCTTCAACCAGACTGTGGATGTCGGCAATCTACGTAGCAAAGACACATAGAACATGGTCCCGAAGTGATTCTGAAATGAGACATCTTCAATAACATTCCAATCCTGCGAAATATCCAAAGTAGATGTCTCGCATCAACACTGTGCGAGGTTCCATTGAGTACGACGAACTGTTTCAAAGAGTCCCTACCGTTGTACATTACGCATCTGTACTACGTGGTGATACAGGGCCACAACATATATGTCTCATGGCAAGTATGATACAGGAATATATGCAGTGCTGTCCCCGTTCAGAGCTGCATGTTCGACCAACTCGACAGAGCTGCTCAGTAAGCGATGTTCTCTTGGTTACACAGCCGCAGCCTCATCTTCTTATTTTTGGCAGTGAAGTGCATGACGTACACCGCCGGTCATTAGAGACATGTTTCTCAACAACCGCTCTTATAAGTTGGAAAAGAACACAGCCATGGTGTGCCTCATGTTGTCTTTGGATACTAATAAAAAATGAACTCAGCATTGTTTTCTTAAATGTAGTCACTTTATATGACTTACTCCAAGGATTCAGATCTCAATAGATAACTCAAGGTCTGCATGTACGCTTTACATGACTGACGGATCCGAGAGGGTGAAGCCATGCCTCGTTGTCAATGGTCATTCTGTTGCGATGCTGTTATCACAGCGTCCACATTATGTCAATGCTTGAAGTAAGCTGTGAAGTGTATATGTCGTGTTGGATCGGGATCAGTTCATCTTGGAGTAGAAGTTTTGACTTCGCCCACGTCCGTAGTTTATCTCAATGGCAGTATACATATCATAATGACCGAACATCTATGAATCTACGACATCTTTGTGACATGCGTCCTGATATAACGCACTTCGTGATCCGGGTATACAGAGACCAGAACGATTGCAAGCATACAACGAATAAGTACGTTTCATTGTTCGCGAGTGATGCATATATGATAGTGTCATATAGTCACTGTGGATTCAACGGAAGCGGTCCTCATACGAGCAAGAATATGAGAAGTGCGCATATCAATCACGTCACAATCAACAAGCAGTGAGGAGAAAGGTTGACGAGAGGATTACTCCAGTTGTGAAGGAAAAAGGATGTACACATGCTTATTTACTTGTGTGTACCATTGAGCCACTGAAGAATATCATTGGATTGGGTCTAACGGGGTAGACATATAATCATTGTTGTCATTCAGCAGCTACGAGTACTTCGAGGTACTTGTAGAATGGTTACATGAAATGGACGTATTGGTAGAGAAGAATAGAATAACTGCGTGTTGAAGGGTCCGCAACACTCTGTTCGCTGTGACTGGAAAACATTCCCTATTTCGTACGCAATGCGAACTCTGATCTACGAGGTGGGCTCAAGCTCGCTTGAAACCCTTCGAGCATGACGCTTTCTCTGGTCATGAATTGCGGCAAGAACAACCGAAGGCGTCGATCCAGGCTTCCTCATGAAAGCACTTGCATACAGCTGAATCCTGGGAACTATCTCTCCATCTCGCCTCACCTACCACTTCCAAATTCTCTCCAACCCACACTATATTGACGTCCCCAGATCAAATAGACTTTGCTAGGATTCATCACCATCATGGAATCCCAGCTGAACCCTCCACCCGTTTCCGTCCGAGGTTCACCCCAATACCAATGTCTCCACTGCTGTCGGCCCGCGGCTTTGCGCTCTCTCTAAGCGAACAAGATGTGCGACAAGCATCGCCGCAGTAGGCCCTAGCCGAGTTTAGAGTTACGCCTCCGATCTTGAAGGACCCTGAGTCTAGATCTGCGCCCCTAGTACGAGAGAGACTGTTTTCCCGTGATCCCCGATTTTATAGGGAACCATCAAGAGGCCTTGTAAAGTTTGGATGTATACAAGCAGAGTTCCGGAATCTCCGGCACCCTAGCGGGGACCCGTCGGGGGTGTTCGGTGCTTTTGCTACGCGAGGATATCGGAGGAAAATCGTGATGCTGTAAGTCATGTCGTGCAGATGTAAGGATTCTTGATCAACACTGGGTTTCAAATGTGGATATGACAATATCACGAGACCGTCCCTCAACCTCTAGGTGCATGGAGACAGTGTGGATCATGGTGAAAAGACACAGGCCACAACGCCGCGCTCATCGCATGTGCTCTGTTGGTGGTCGTTAACGGCTGTCGATACCGAAATCCGAAAATCCGAAAGAGCAATCCACGAACCGTGGCTTGCGCCTTCAGGTCCCGGGATAAAAATCTCGCGACTGTGCAGTTCTCGATACCCGTCTGGAGCGCCCGCACGATAAGCGGTAACTTTCCTCATTGTAGACCGGAAATAGTCACTCAGCTCAAACTTGACCGGCAAGGTGAACTCCTTGAAGGGGGGTTTGGGGTCCAGTCTCCGGATTTTTCCTTCCGGTTCAAACGATAGACTCAAAAGAGGTGGAGCGTGCGAAGAAGAGAATTACTCATGTGAAAACTGGAGATGAGGCCCGTAAATAGCCAAGCGATGAGCACATGCAAGCCTCGGTCACTCCCGTTGCATGGAAGAGCTGGAGGAGCCAGAGGGTGATGAAGAACTGTTGACCCGGCCCATGGTGACCATTACTCGTGGGGGCGATCCTCACCGCACGTTCGCAGATCATCAACCATCAAAGCTTGATTGCGTAGCTGCAGGTGAATGCGATTTGGTAGTGGCAGCCCGGGAATGATCCGTAAATAGGTAGTGTATTCGTGACTTTTGCACGGCCTTACCCTCAAGCTGGCACTCAGAGATGCTGTGATGAGTGTACGTAAGGAATTAACTTGACCTGAAAGCTGGGTCTATGAAAATCAGTTTGAGGATGACATAGAGTTCGGCGGTTGCACACTAAAAAATGTGGCTAGTGGTTAGTGCGTGCTGCAGGACATTTCCACCCGCACTACACGTGTGGCTGCAGTGGCTGCAATAGCTGCTTCGCACACGCGGGAAGGGATTGACAGCGGATTACAGGATTTCGTAATCTGTCATGACTTAGCCGAAAGTTACATTTGGACACTAATGCAGGTATTGTGTGACCATGTGGTGCGGCCGTAGCTCTGCATTCTGCAGCGAAAGTGCAAATCAAAGAGTGCTGTAGATCCTCGTGTAGCTCGAAACGGATTGGGAACTTGAAGAGATGTAAATGCTAATAAGTTGACTCCGCCACTCCAAAACGCCGGGGCCCATTGACTCGTGAGCCATATTGTATCAGGGAACACTGCAGGAAGTGCTCAATCAACGGGAGCATGCTTGAAGAGGAACGATACGCTTTCGCCGTTATGCGTTCTTCTGCAAGCCTCGGCAAGCTGTCTGCATTAGTACTTTGGTCTGTCACATAAGATGCGCTCTACTCACAGTTGGGCTGATGTCGATAGTCTCAATGCGGTCGCACAGCTCCTTCTTGTCCTCATGGGGCACGGTATTCGTGACGACGATCTTCTTGAGTTTGCTGCCGTTGAGAGCTTCGATGGCGTTACCGCTCAGGATACCATGGGTGACGATTGCAAGCACGTCCTTTGCGCCTTCGGCGATCAACACATCTGCAGCCTTTACAAGCGTGCCACAAGTGTCCGCCATGTCGTCAACCAAGATGGCGGTCTTGCCCTTAACATCTCCGACTAGTACCATTCTCGAAACCTCGTTGGGACGGGTGCGCTCTTTGTGAATGAGAGCAAAACCCAAATTCAAGCCATCAGCGATGGAAGTTGCCCTGGATCAACATTAGTTCCTGTCTTAAGGTGACCAACAGTGAGACACTTGTAGTGTCTCATGCGATAGCTAGCGCATGACTCCGGAACGTTGCAGACATGGCCATCAATGATTGTGCTCGTGATGAGCTGATTCAATCACCTCCGGTGAAGTGAAATGAGACTTCGTACCTTTTAGCACCTCCTGCATCCGGACTGACGATAACGCAATCCTTGACATCGAGATTTTCGCGAATCCAGCGTAGCGTGCTTGGCTCTGCGTAAAGATTGTCTACCGGAACATTGAAAAATCCTTGAATTTGGCTGGCGTGAAGATCCATCGTAATTACATGGTTGCAGCCCGCCACCTGGAGCATATTGGCCATGAGCTTCGCGGTAATAGGTGCACGGGATTTGTCCTTCTTGTCCTGTCGTGCATATGGAAAGTTGGGGATGACAGCAGTGATCCGTCTCGCGGATGCAGTTTTGCAGGCGTTGATCATGATGAGTAGCTCCATGAGAGCATCGTTGATATCACCTGGGGGAGTTGATTGGAGGATGAAGACTGTGGAGTGGTAAGCTACTCCTCCCGACTTGCACATTCACGCGAGCATGAAGCGTACCATCTTCGTCTCTGACCGACTCGCCGATCGTAACGGATGTCTCCTGGTTCGAATATTGTAGTACAAGGATCTTGGTGAGCTCTATTCCGAGCCTGATGAGTGTTAGTGGGGTCAGTGGTTAGGCTGCTAATCTCAATGAAATTGTCTTTTGACCGTCTGACGACTTTGCTGCTGACAGTGCTAATGTGTATAGCATATGTCACGATAAAGAAAAGGGAACTACGGTGCTGTAACATTCATTGCAAGGCCCTTGCAGGCCTGAACGCCGAAAAGCGGACTGGGAGTGGTTGCGTAGGAGATAGGGCGTACCTGTCCGCGACAAGGCGAGCGAGCTCGGGATAGCTGTTCCCAGTAAGTAGCTTGATGCTGTTGGTCGCCATGGTGGTGAGAGTGTTGTGGAGATATTGTCACATGGGAGTCACTTTGCATGCCCGAGTGCACAACTTTTTCGCGATGAAAGGGCACGAGCCAGGCGGAGAAAGGTGGCGCCTTTTTCCGATCCATGGAACCGCCCAACGGCTGCGGTGACTAAGAACAACCAGCCCTGGAGCCCTCATCCTGCCCCTCGGCCTCTATTCAAGATTCAGACTTGTTTGCAGCAGTTGACGAGACATGCACGGTCTCAATCGTGCTCACTCCAATGGTTCGATTGTGTTAAGCAGTTGCATTCAATCTCCGACAAAAGAAAAGTGCTCGCCTGGGTACGGGTAGCACGGTTGGTGCCGTGACCTGGCTGTGCAATTTGCGCTGACGAACGGCCCTTCATATCTTCTAATCAGTCCACGTTTCCGTGAGGCGAGAAGAACACACTACTCGTGCTTCTGTGCGTGCTTTTGCCCAGCGACTATCGGAAAATACTGCTCTTAGCAAGCCTGCCGTCATTTGGATGAGGCTATCTGCAGCTGGTTGCGTTTCGAGCTAGCTTGTCAATTGCTTTTCGCCCCACTAGTAAATAGTTTCAACGGGGGACAGGCAACTGCTGCAAGCGACCCGTTGCCGCTTGAAACCACTATCGCTACGATAATTTGGCAATGATATGTTCTAGCCCCACTGTTCGTCTCGACACTGACTTCGTCACATTGCAGGTTGCGCAAAGACACTTGCTGCTATCTCCACTTGATATTGATCTGTCACACAGGGTCCGCTCTGAGCTCCGACCAGCGTTGCCGTCGCTGCCGCACTCGCGAACTTACTTGTGGAGTGCAATGCTGATCGATGAATGTCATAGAGCAGCCACAGTGACACTACGGGGCTCAGAAATTAGCGCGCCACACATGACTTGTTCTGGAACAAGGTGGTCATATTGGTCAAGAATGTCATTTCTTCATTCGTCGACCCCTGCAGGTCGTATGTCCATACACGGCGCGCCACAATGCCGTTCTCCTGCCGCTCGTCTCGTCAATCCTGGAAACATGAAACATCCCCTCTGCCGAAGGCCGTCATTGCCCAACAAACAGTTCGAAGAAGAAAGAATATGCAGCAACGTGCCGAAATGATGTACTCAAAACAGCCTGGGTATTTTGGATGCAAATCAGGACATAAAGTAAAAACCCACCAAGCCTCAGAATCCGGTTCTACAAACAAAAAAGTGAAGGTCGAGCAGCTGCCGTTGCAAAAAGAAGTAACAGGAAGCAACATTTACATAGGCCGTTACAAATGCAAAAGAAGGTCATTGAGTGTCGAAGGCGTGAAGAGATTAATGAGGCGCTGCGTGATGCGCTAGTGGTGATGTCGAAGTTGCAGTGGTGGGATGAGGACGATGTGTCGCTAGCAGGTCTGCTCGCACATCTTACCAATGGCCTTTTCGATGTCCGAAAAGAGGTTCAGAACATGACCGTCGGCGTAGATTTTGATTGATTCGGTGGTCTGACGATCAGCTGCGCGTGCGGGACTCGTAGCGATCTTGGTTGGGCTTCGTGGAGGGGTGGATTGGGCGGCGTCTTCGCGAGACGCGCCAGGATTCAGTACGATGGCTGCGGCAACGTGCTCAAGCAACTTCTGGCGAAGGCGTAGGCGGCGGTTCTCAGCTTGTTCTAGCTTAAGAATGAATTCATCAATCGAGACATCCAGCTCTGCTAGTGCCTCCTCCTGCTTGAGCAGAGATTCACGGGAGAAGATGACTGTTTCACCCCTTCGAAGGTAAGAAATCATCCGCCCGTGAAGCTTCTGACGCCCAGCACGCAGAGACTTGTAGGTCTTGCGAAGATAGTCGCAACGTTCATCGAGGGCTCTCAATTCCTGTACTGTGTCAGCGGTGATTTGTATAATGGCTGGGAAGATGCTTACTCGAGACAACGAAGCAACGTCACGCTTGTTTAGGACTTCGAAGTTGCCCGCTTGGTCATATGCCTGCTTGTGCAGTAGCGACTTGTCGGCATCGCTCAGACGGCGCGAGGCTTCAGCTACGCGCATGCCTTGCGGAAGTTGCCATGTATCCTGAGCCGCAGCTTCAATGTTGGTTGTCTCTGACATCGCGCGGTGCCGTGCAGTCTTGCTGGGTCGACGTGATGGCCGACCACGGTCCATGATAGATGACTCGGATTGGTTGCGATTGTGGGATGCCGCCGTCGCAGCAATGGGGTCCTTTCGCTCAACCCTGGGAGAACCACGACTTGAAGCGGGCGATGCTGTATTGAACGGGTTCGTAAAGGCAGTAGGTGGTGTTGAGAGAGGCATGGTATTCGGAGATCGTCGGAAGTCAATCGCGCTCAGAGGGGTGTTTCCGGCAGAGGTCATTGTTGCTGGGGTCATGAGCTGCGTCTTGCTTGCTTTGGAGCTGAGTATTAGAGGTGCAGGGGAGCCTTTGCGTTCACCGGCAGGCGATTTCGGGGGCACTTGGGGCGGCAAATCGAGATCACCCAGAGTGGCGGTATCGAGTTTCAGTGTCGGTCTGGGGCTCGCCATGGGACTGATGATAGGCGACAGTGGCTTTGCAGAAGCCTTGGGAGTCTCTGTTGATGCTGCAGGAGTAGTTTGTTGAGAACTTGTCACGGGTGAGGGGCCTGTCACACAAGAGACCATGGCATCTCCAAAGGGTCCAGCTCGCCAATTTGTGCCTGGGGCGCTGCAAGACCTTTCATGGCCAAAGGTCTCATGTGACAATTGACGCAGTGGTGGTCTACCGGGGATCGTAGCTTGCCGGTATATTAGCTGGGGTTGATATATGTTAAGATGTGTGTGTGGCTTACGTGAATCGATGGACATCTCCTGCACGGTGGTCATGGTGTTCCCAAGTTCTGGTACGCTGACCTTGCGGCGCCTTGCTAATGCGCTTGTGCGTTGCCAGAAAGGTACGCTATCAGGTAGAACAGCAGTGTCACTCAGTGAGGTAGACGAACGGCCAACAGAAAGGGCGGCGATCTTGTCTGCGGAAGCAGTGTTCTTAGGCACTCCGACTGGGCTTCTTGATGCCGGCCAAAGCTGGTAACGAGATGCGGCGGCAGGCTGTGAGAGGTTTGCCAAAGACGGACTCTTGGCTAGAGAGGTCTTCGGCTGGGTAGTGGGTGTCTCTCTGGTGGACTGGATTTCTCTCAGTGAGCGTGATCGACGGGGTAAATGGAAACTCATTTCAACAAAGAGCTGTGTGTCGACTTACACTCATTCTGAAGAAGGATGTTTCGGGGGTTATATAACTGGGACTGCTGTCGCCTTCAGGCCTCATGCAATTGGCGATGTGATTCATGGTAGATGTTTGAGAGTAACGTGGGTCACTGTCTGAGGAGCAAGGTTATGAGACTCGGGCGGGAAGCATCTCAAACCTGACGGCGTTCCCTGCATGAGACCAAGCAAAGGCACTGGAGGGATTTAAGTGTGGCTCGTCCTAGGTGGTATGGCTACCTGCAGCAGCGAGGAGGCACCCTGCTACGGCAAAGTACCAATAACAGCGATGCATCTAGGCTGTCGGGGGCGCATCCCAGGATGGATAGAGCAGGCCTTGGTGTGAAACATGGCCTTACCCCCCCTGTCGGACGATTCGTGGGGAACCTATAACGTCACAATTATAGAACTAGGATGATCTGCGGATTGCTGCAGCGCGGAAACACCCTCGCAACGCACCGCTGCCACGCTTGGAGGTGCATGGCGCCGGCGCACGCAAAGTAACTCGATCTGCAGCGCTGGCGACTCGACTGGACGCGAGCAGCGGCGCGAGTGCATGATGAACGTGTGCTGGATGACTAGTGCACCAAGACGGGCACCTGACGCAGGAAATGATGTGGTTGCAGACAGGCCTGCGGCGAGCGGCGGGCAGTTTTGGCATCAGCGAGGCGAGCGGAGGAGCGCACCAAAAGGGCAGGAACGCCGACCGTTCTTGCTGAGCAAAGCCGCGGGAACGCACCACCAGCGTACGCAGAGTGACCGTCGATTCTGGTAGCCTTCGATGGTGAGGGCGCTGAGCAGCACCTTGCCGCGATCGCAGTGTCACCAGCAGCAGCAACAACCTGTCGTCGCCGTAGCGGCCGGTGTCAACGAGATGCACTGTCTTCGCCCGAGGACCTGCGCCACGCCTTGCGATTCAAGGACTTCGGATGGGGAGCGGCGGAGGGTGGGGAGGGAGGAGTTGCTCAGGAACCAGGGCAGGACCGTTGAAACTGAGGCAGGCGCGGTTGATTGGACGGGATGGTGCTCCCTCGTGGCAACCTGGGCACGAACGGTGGGACCCTTGCGCGCGCACAAGCTGGTGGATACCTTTTGTGCCCTCTACTCATGACGCTGCGTATCAGTCCGATAGCACGCCGGCCGCCGCGAGACAAAGCTCAGCTGCCGTTAGGCTGCTTCGGCGGCATTGACGCAGCTGAGCGCCATCATGTTCCGCCCCGTAGGAGCGCTGCTGCAAACCACAGCCGCGCTAACATCGACATCGTGCAGCTCGATGCTCACACATCTAGGTACACTGCAGCATGTACCTGAATGTACCTAATTACCCCTCACCACCACGCTCACGGCTCACCGTCATTTCCAACCGACGTTCCTATCCTGCTCGACAAACCACACGACGTAATTTCCCAGCACGCAGGACATATAGGCGAGGAACAGCCCTATATAGTGCCGTTCGTCGTCGCTTAGCAAAACTGCCCAGGGTTTTGCGCCGCCCGGCCCTCGCCAAACTCGACGCAGTTTAGATTCGACTCGTCACAATTGGGCACCCGTACTCAGTAACACGCTCGTATCCACTACGCGTTGCTGTGACAGAAACACCGCTATGATCCATCGCAAGAAGTTCTCGCGGCGTTTGGAAATCAAGGCTAGCCAAGCTTCTCTTCTCTCGTTCTCTCCAACACAGTACACCAACACCTGTCTTACTTGCGTATGCAGTCCTGTGACTGTGGGCACACCCACCAACACTCCTGGATGTTGCTGTTGTCTGTAATGTGTAGCTACGGTCCGCATGGGTTGCCGTCTGATTGATTATCGTGCAGCGGTCCTCCAGCTCTCGTTTTACTCCTCCCGCAGCGTTTCATCGCGGCTCGCCCCTCGTAAGCGAACAGTCGCCCACAAGGAAACATCATGCGCAGGCATCCAAACCTGGTCCCTCTCCTGTCTGTCCATGCCATTTTCTGAAGCCTGTCATGATCTCTTCTCCTCGCAGTCAAGCGTAAATAACGCTCTTGCGATCATTACTCGTTTACATGGCACTTGCGGCTTCCTGCTCCGCTCAATGCAAGCTGAATTCCGACATCACGCCAAGGCATGCAGTGACGACTCTAGCACCGTGCTGCTAAATATTTCGCACGGTCACAATCGACCCATCCAATCCGCAAGCGGTTAATCCACTTCCTGTTCCTTCAGTGCCATGTATTCGCGAGCACAATCCTCGGAGACCATAAACGGAATTTTGGGCTTGACATCATGGCGAACTTCCCCCAAATTAAGCACGACTTGCATCAATCACAATTTTAAGGTTCACCGGCAAGGATCCCTATGCCCCTCGCGACAACTGATAAGCCTCTGTAGGCTCTATTTTGATCAGCAGGGTCATTGTCGTGACTACGGACATGATGTTATCGCACATGACTGCTGGGAAGACCAGACCATGGTCACTCATCTCGGATAACAGCTTATCACTATCACAATTCGCTGGGCCATCACAATGCTACCTTGGAAGCGAATGTTTCGATAGCCTGTCTTCATATCAGTGTCACTCGTTCACTCGCCATGCGTTCGTTTGCCCCACCCCATGATCTCCGGATGATTTTCTCCGACCCGCAACAGCGCAGATCTAACGGGAGACGTATGAAGGAGCTTGCCTCTTGCTTGGCGTACGAACATCGTGGTCGATAACTTGCTTTACTGCCTAGGTCGACAACTACAATGTGCTTATCTCGGTAAACTCGGAATCGCTTGGACAGAAGTCCTGAATGGAGTACAAGTCACTATTCACATACAGGTTTTACTCCCTCGTGCTTCATTCTCTACTCGCCAACAATCGGACAATTACTTCGCACCTCTCAAAGCGGAGCTGATGGACGCTCATGGATGGTCCGCATCTTGCAATACGCACATATGCAGGTATAAAGCACCGGTCCTGCCCTAAACTCGCCACAGAACTGCTCAGAGGCAGGACTAGAACGGACAGAGTCCCTTCATACTTTGCACCACCCATGCACATGAAAACCGTATGCTAGGGAGTGCTCGAACAGTGCGAAGCGTCAGGCATGAGTATTAGCTCGAATCACTACTACGAGCCAAGTCCTCGGGGATGCTACAATACGAATCTGAACGGCAGTTCTTGTCACCATTTGGACCAAGAGTACGGCCTACTCTACTACTTAAAAGCTGTCATATTCAACACCTCCCTGCCAAGTTTGAGACAGATATCGGGACACCTTGTCAGACTATGAGCCAATTAGAAAATTATCAACAAGGGAATATCAAGTATCGTGTCTCCTCAGTTGTTGTCAGCTTCAGTGGTTAATATCTGTCTATTCGAGACTTGTCTTGGCATTGTACTGGCCTTGTCCATGTTCGTCTATATGCATATTTGCGGCGCATTTCTCAACGTTATTCATTGAAGTATAGCTTCTATGGTATCGCATACTACTTCATGGGATTGCACTAAGAGCTTGGAACCTGTATGCACTTCACTAACCGGGTCCCTCAGATGACTCCCACTATACTATCGACCAGAATCTCGGAAGTATAATTCTGTAGGTAAGGTAGCGGGAACTGCAAAGCCGAGACAATGATGTGAATTATTGCTGCTGGCTGCATACTCCTGCAGGTCGAGAGCAGTCCATCCAAGGGGGACATGGAAGTTACAGCGCTGTACTTCCGGACCAGGTAACTCTTGTCTGGCCAGACTCGAAGTCCAAAATGCCGACTGAGCAATTGTGGTAAAGGCTCTTATGAGCTAAGAGACCTTAGCAATGCATCGCTAATCGCTCGATAGCCGGAATGTGTCTTCTGCCGAAAGTCAGATCTTGCGTCCGTCTATTGTCACAGCAGCTACCAGCGCTGGCGTCTCCATTTCAGCAGGTGGTCTTAGGAAGAGACGCGCGTGGACCACACGTGGTATCGCATGTTGCATTTGTCACTGCCGACCATCCCTTCTCCTCACTTTGCAGCTTCAACGTCGCCGCAGGTAGACCTGCCGAACCAAAGTCTGGCTCCTCTTCATTCAGCCTTAACGATCCGATTTGTTACCACATTTTGGTACAGCTGCGTTGTCTCCATGCACCTGGCCGGCCCTTATGGTCACTTCTATTATAACCGGAGAACCCTGCCCTTCGCAGCCACCATCGACAAGTCGCAATTGTGCCCGCACCATGACCCCGTCCCAGCAACCAGATCTCCTGACACTTCGTATCTTCATCCACACATTTTCCGTCAATCACCCAGTGGCTCAAACGCAGCCAAGCACGGGGTCGACGATTTCCGCTCAAGCAATGTAGCTTTAGCAGGACGCAAGATCTGTCTCGGCTATTTGCCTACATATCGCGGGGAAAGCTAGTGAATAATATATCGACGTTATTGAAATGCTGCGAGGGACAAAGACCGGGCTAATGGTTGTCGATTGGACCCACGGACTCCCGCCCTCCCGCCTTGTGTAACGTCGTACCACAGTAGCATTATCTGGGGAAACAGCACGACACAAAAATGCCCGGTCGGTAGTTGGGAGCGATGCATCTTGCTTTGATCGCCATAGTACACGGAATAAGGCATGAAAGGTCGTGCAAGTCATACACTACACATGTCTTCATCGGGAAGTTACAACAGGCGAGATGATGGGCTTGCGAGCGGTGATGAAAGATCTAAGACAGCGTCACACTTCCAACGCACCACCACGAGCGAATAGCCTAACACTTCTACAAACAACACATCAGCTGTTATTCCCGTAAACAAGAGGCTACTTTACGGTGCGCCACGCCCAAAGCGTAGCGCCGTCTGTACATCACCAATACATCTCTGCAAGCCTTTTCACCAAGTCACAGCAATTGCACACACACCAAAAAACTTGCGATCCCACACCGCCATTCCACTCCATTCATCTCGCCCACCACTACACTTTCTTTACATTCATCCACTCAGCCCGGGCCCGTTGCCAATCACGTACTCGTTCAACTCCGCAGATACTGCAGCTACTGTAGGCTAAGGCGCAAAACCGCCAGCCCCAGCCTGCCCTGCAACATACATAACGCAATTCCTTAGCGCGACCCTATATCACGCGCCCATTAATGGCGTCAACGACGCATGTATGGCTGCGAGTCTACGGACGTCGACGGACGCAATAATGGCGCCACATGTGGGGACCAGAACCAAAAGCTCATGTGGCTCCCGCTATTTGTTGCGGTAAGTGCCTTTCGTTCTTGCTTTCAAACTACGCTTATGGCGGGTTGCGGTACGGAGCCACATGAGCTAGGGCGGACGGATCACTGGTGGGGCTTGAAGAAGAAAGGAAGAAGGATGATGTGCGCGAAAACCACGTTTCGCGGCGCGCGCGAGCGAACTCTAGGAGCGTGCCATGCCTTGCCTGGTCTGGTCTTGTCTATCTGCTGTAGGTAATTGATGAGCAAGGACCTCGTGCGGGGAAAGATAGTCGCACATGGCATGCGGCGCGCCATGCAGGGATCGCTCTGGGGCAAGACACGTTGTGGCGGTCGCACCAGATGGGCGACCGAGGATTCAATCCCGGGTAGGGTACGGGAGATAAGTATAGAAATGACATGTCTTCGAGACTTTCCGCGATGGAATGAATTGTGGAGAGGGAGGATTTATTCTTGGTACACTGGTGCTTACATCTCATCTTACAGAGTCATTTCAAGACTTTTGTTTTTCTTGGTGGCTAGAGCATGTGCGAAAGTTTAAGTGGCCGGGTGGAGCATGTCAACCTGTCATTTGCGAAGCGTGAACGACTGGTCCGAACTTTACTGGAACGCAACCACTCAATGTGTGTGCCGGCACACTTGCGCGTGCATGCGAATAGACACAGGCCAGGAAATAAAGATAGCCGGCAGTGCAGCGCACATCACCATATCAAAACCACGAGTCCCCTGGGCCACCGTCGGCTCAAATGTTCGGTAACTTTGTGTCATGTTCGTATCGCGACTCCACCCGCTTGACCACACCCCCTTCATCACGTTGCCCCTCTGCAGGCACCAAACCAAGATGCATGGGACTAACGTAGCTCCACGCCCAATCTGTCAACGAGTAGCGTGCGCAGCCGCTCATGCAGCTCATTAGTCTCGTCATTGGTAAGGGTACGCTCTAAGCTTCGGTAATTGATGCGATAGCACATGGACTTGCGGCCAGTTTTTGGGTGCACAAACTCGTCAGTCAGACGCACGTCTTCCACTAGGTCGCCGCAGACTTCGCGTGCTATTTCCATGACATCGTTTTCGTGAAACGTGGAGGGGGCGGGTGCTGCCGGAGGAGGGATCGGTGTAGCGAAGCTCTGATTGCCATTTCCACCTTCTGCAATGGACGCGGAGGACGACGACGAAGATGATCGCCCAGAGGCAACTGCACTAGCGTTCGACGGCGATTCCGAACCTGCCTCAGAGTTTGCACGTACGGTCTGGCTTTGAAATTGACTTTGAGGATGCGAGGTCTTGGTGCTGTTTGGGGATGGTGTTGCTGCAGATGCAGCGGCCGGCGGGTGAATTGGAGAAGCGCCACCTGCTGCACTAGAACTGCTACGGAGCCAAAAGCTCACATCTTTGAAGCATGCCGGGTACTTGCTGAACGGTACAAATCGTTTGATGGGTTCGCCCTCGCTAAATTGCGAGAGAAATCGCGTGTCTTTGGACCAAAATAGACGAATATCCGGGATCGAGTACAGCAACATGGCAATGCGCTCGAGCCCCAACCCGAACGCCCAACCAACCCGGTTCGGCACGGATGCATTGTCGAGAATTGGTTGAGAAACCACGCCGCAGCCCAGAACCTCGAGCCAGTCACCTTGCCAGAAAACCTCTAATTCCCAGCTCGGAGAGGTAAAGGGGAAGTAGGCCTCGACCCATCTTACTTTGAGTGGCTCATCAGGAGTTGCGGAGTCCGCAGCACCTTTGGCAGCGTTGAATATGGTAACGACCATGTCTTCCAGGCTCCGTTTCAGATGAGCTGCAATGGCTTCCGCTTCCTCGGGAGCGTGCCTTGACTGCAGCGGGTTGCGCTCTATGTGATACGGGGGATTCGGATCTTCGACTGCAATGTCATGTTTTGGTAACTTTTCGACGTCTTCCCATATGGCTTGCGCGACCGACTTTCCGTCTCTTCCTGTCTGGAATCTGTCCCATGTGCGTGCTCCCTCCATCTGGTGGAATACAGGGTAATGGCTGCGGTCGATGGCATCTCGCCGGTATACGTCCGCACTGATAAGGTATCCCGCGCTTTCATTGTTGCGGAAGGTGTCAGCTTGATGTGCTGAAGTGTGGGTACGCAGTACTGTGCTTTTGTTGATGTAGTAAGTATCCGTACGATTTCTTCCAACGTGGTCCAGTGGGAAGCCGAGCGAATCAAAATTTTGCCCAGTCGTCACAATGGGAAACAAATCGTTGTGAGTTTTGTAGCCAGGAAATCTTGACTCAATAAGTTTTCGTGTGATTGTCAAGGGGTGGTCTGGCTGAACGTGAAGTCTTCTGGGAACAGCATCGAGGATAGTCGAAGGCGTGTTCGCCCACTCATCAGTCTCAAAGGTCCTGCCTTCAACAGTAATTTTGCTCGGTGATGTTCCTGACCAGTCTTAGAAGATCGCCTTGAGCAGGTTCAGCCATGTGCTTTGGAATCATGAAAAAAATCGACAAAAACAACGTGCTACAAGACTTGCAGCATTTTCTGCTGTTGTCGATTTTGCTAGTACCTTGACAAGATGTTCTGGGTGGTACTGGCCAGGAAGGAATGATCACATGATCGCAGACTTACTTGAAGAATTGAATCTTACGAACTGCAGCCTCAGCCAGGGCACATATGACGGTCTTTGCAGTCGTGACGATCCATTTCGACTGATTTGATGGCAAATTGCCGTTGATGATATTGGTATCCTCATATCTTGGTGGAGCGTATGGTTTTTGTCGCGTTGAACGCGGTTCCATGTGATGCCAAGCCCGGGCCATAGCCGAATCAACATGTTTTGCCGATGACGTCCGTTCGCTTCGCGGGCTCGAGATATCGGCCGCATAACAACCACCGAGTCCAATTCTCTCCACATTTCGCTATTCTTTAAGTCTGCGGCCCCTGCGTTGGATACATGCAGCCTCCGTAGCACTCATTATCACCATGGCGGCCCTCACTAAGATGGCGAGCGTACCAGAATTAACCAAGAGCAAAGATGTAAAAGTCACAGCGGTCTCGTATCCGTTCTGGTTTGGTGGAAGCGCAAGTTGTTTTGCAACCCTTTTCACACATCCTTTGGATTTGAGTAAGCTTTATTCAACTTCCTCCAACTTTTGATGAGCATTGACTAACCCTCGACATAGTCAAGGTACCACGAGCTATATACACGCTGATACCATTCCTTGTACTCACCCGCGAAGGTCCGGTTACAAACCCAAGTCCCCGGCGCTGCGCGACTGAATATGGTGCAAATGTTTGGTCACGTCGTGAAGACTGACGGTGTCATGGCACTGTATCGAGGCGTATGTGGTGTCTGTACCCCATCCGATCACCGCTGATTGACTTTACAGCTATCTGCAGCGCAGCTGCGACAAGGCACATACAGTATGACTCGATTCGGCGTGTACGAAGCCCTAAAAGACCGAGTGACCACCCCCGACTCGAAACCCTCGTTCCTCACACTGGTCGGCATGGCCTCGATATCTGGCTTTCTCGGAGGCTTCGCCGGCAACCCTGGAGATATCTTGAACGTACGGATGCAGAATGACGCAGCATTACCTCCCGAACAACGCCGAAACTATAAGAACGCGATAGATGGAGTGATCCGCATGAGTCGCGAAGAAGGCGTCGCGAGCCTATGGAAAGGCGTATGGCCGAACTCTTCAAGAGCAGTCTTGATGACCGTGGGACAATTGGCAACATACGATGGGTTCAAACGGACGCTGTTGCAATACACGCCGCTCAAAGACGGTCTTTCGACGCACTTCACAGCCTCCTTCCTCGCTGGATTCGTTGCGACGACGATCTGCTCCCCAGTCGACGTTATCAAAACACGCGTAATGAGCTCGAATGAGCACCACAGCATCATCCGACTCGTCACAGATATCACCAAGACAGAAGGCATCCGCTGGATGTTCAAGGGCTGGGTTCCCAGTTTCATCCGCGTCGGTCCGCACACGATCCTCACCTTCCTCTTCCTCGAGCAACATAAAAAGATGTACAGGCAATTCAACGGCCTGTGAGAAACCCAACATAATTTTATCAACCACGTACATGAGAGAACGATATGTTCAGGACTGCCGATGATTTGCTTTATACCATGAGGGTGGAGTCAATTGCTTTCTTGATTAAGTCTTCATGCATTTGTCCTGCATTATTGGGCGTTATCAGCATTTGAATTTGAGAAATATGATAGAATAAAGTATATGTCAGTATATTCAAATATCATGCCATCGAGACAATTCTCCTCAAGCTATTGATGTGGTCAGCAGCGCAAACGGGCAATGTGTACATGTATATCTGCCGCTACTCGTTCCATGAACCTTGTGCTGTATCACAATGTACATTGGACCTGTCACAGGAAGTTGTTTCCCAATGAAGACTATGCTCAGCAACGAATGAAGACTTGTAATTAATCGTAAATAATTTTTTATGTTCATGAAGCTATGTACAGGTCTCTGCCGCGTAAAGGCCCACTTGAGTCTCCATCACTGTCCCTGTTCACCGCCCCACGGAACACATTCCGAGGTAAGTTTCTCTAGCGGATCACACCGTGCGAAGAAGCATATGCGGGGCGCAGGTTCGTGGTGGTGGGGACGGAGAAGTCGCGCCCAAGGACGGAAGCTCTCAGGCTTAGTGAGACTAAGAATGTCGAAGAATGGTCAAAAATTATGCGGAAAGATGTCGAAAAATAGTCGAAGAATTGCCGCAACCACGTGTCGTCATAGCAACATCGGCCTTTAAATAGACTGGAAGTTGCTGTCAGACAAGCAGAAACTGTGTAAGGAAGTGCGATTGACCGTGATTCCAGTGGACGCCCAACATGTGGCCAGCCTTGCGAGGACACAACAATTGGACGCTTGCAGGTGTACAATGCACATTGTTGACACGACTTCAGTTTACCTAGTCAAAAGCAGCAAGAATATTGCGCAATTGAAAGTTCGAGAGCAGAGAATTTCTGCTCCAGCTGCTCGTCAGCGATGTTGAG